>OV121086.1:35076843-36276843 GCA_921293015.1 Phorcus lineatus | reverse complement strand
CTAAATGTCGTTGACACAGATGCCATTCTAAGAAATATCTATTCTCGTCATGTCATGAAAAATGAACATTAACCTTCCTCCCTAAAGAGAAGAATAAGCTTGTTTAAACTTTTATGTACAAGAAGAAAACCAAAGATGGCTTTGATTACATCCCAAAATAAAGTTATATCATGATTAGGACAAGGATGAAGTTGTAGTCACACAGTTGCTTAAACTAGGGCTTAATAGGTGCAGTAGCAGGATTTTTGTTAAAGATTTCTTCAAATGAACCCTAATGTATTATATTCAGATTAAAACAACTCACTGCTCACCAGTACATCCGCTGTCATAGATGAAATGAAGTATCAAGCATAAACGACTTGCGGCCATCTTTATCATTTGAGTTAGACAAATGAATTTGGATAGCTTAATCGATCATGGTACATTCGTTTTAACTGATTTTTTCGATTAAAACACAGTGTCTGGTAGGTAGAAACATTTTTTTCGTGAGATCATTTCATGGATATACAAAAAACATACTTCTGTCCCTTTTAACTATGCATTGATATCTAAAAACAGTTTTAGTTAATTACTGTGAAGTGTACTATAAATTAACATATAGCAATGCTGTTTTCGTTGAAATATGTATCTGCTATTTTCGAAAATGATATGACAGTTAACAATGAACCTTATATTGGAGTAGGTTACTGTCATTTATCAATATATGCTATAAATATAAGAATAACATTGACAAGTACAGTTGGGATACTTAAAGTTAAGTTATATTGATATAGCCTAAAAGGTATATAAACCTGACTCTTCAATATTAATACATAAGTGATTGATGCGGGGTCATGAATCATTTATTCCCATGATAGTGTGTGGCGATTGTACGCGGTGTATTCAACATGCCATTTCTACATCAATGTAGTCTACCATTCAATGTCTAATACATTGGTGGATAAATATTGGTAAATAAATCGGACGATGAATACCTTCTTGTCGTAAGCTTAGTGTTAAATGGCCAGTCACTCACATCATAATCTACAATGCCTTAAACTTTATGACCTTTTCCCTTTACAAGTGTTCAAATTTACGTACTTGTACGATATACCCTTTTACTTCAGATAAAATATGGCATGCAGATTATTTGCATTAAATATTCCAGCCATTTCGCCCTTATTTGAATGAGATTGTGTAGTCATCTTTTCAACATTACGTTAAACATGGAAACCCATATATGTTGAATTAATATGTCTTAAACATCAAACGATGTTTTCAGATAAATAGTTAGTTTTGATTATATATATCATCTGACAGCAAAGGAAGTATGTGAAGATAAATTTGCAAATTTAATTGGAAATGTGATAATGTTAAATCAAAGTAACTTGCTTCTCACGTTTCAACGTCGCTTTAAGCTCTAAATGGGTTTAAAGACGAAATTCGATATCAGAAAACTATTGATTACCAATATTGTGTACCAAGTGACGTGAAGGTTTTTTTAAAAGGAAGTGTTATGCGACCTTATCATACCTGGCTCTTACAACCGTTCAACTCGAAATTAATGTTTAAGAACAAACGTGCACGAACAAAAACGTGCCGCGTTTTACAATACTGAAATGGAATAATAGGGTTAAGAAATAAAGAATCTCACACAAGGGTCTTCTTATACCATGTATAACCACGAGTTGATAAAAGAGAAAAATATCATCCAACCATTTTTAATAAAAATCAGTAAAGGAATGGTCATCATTGTCCAATAATCTGGCATTAGAATTCTTGTTCAGCTATAAGTGAGATCATAGCAGTGTGACGTCATCGGATTTAGGGCATCATAGCATCGCTACAGCATCAACCGTCTGACGCCATAGGCATAGAATCGTCACTTATGTAAAAACCTTGTGAGGTCATTAACTGATGATGTAAAGGTATTTTGATGATACGATATCTAAAATCCATAGGCCTAGAATCGTCACTTATGTAAAAACCTTGTGAGGTCATTAACTGATGATGTGAAGGTATTTTGATGATACGATATCTAAAATCCATAGGCCTAGAATCGTCACTTATGTAAAAACCTTGTGAGGTCATTAACTGATGATGTGAAGGTATTTTGATGATACGATATCTAAAATCTATAACTCGCCTGTGTAGGATACCATAGTGTAATATCTACACGGCAATATTAAACTATTGTAATACCACTGAACGTATGAGGTGATAATAGTGTGCAGTTGTGAGCTTTATCATTAACTCGTTTGATAAAAATGATATTAAACGGAAGGTCGTTTAGTATCCGCTATGTGTCACTTGAGCACACAAAAGCCATATGTACAATGAGAGCCAGTTGTTTTGAGGATATTAAGTCTAAGCTCTCTTACATATATGCTATCTTTATCGCTTTCTATAGACATTTCTCTGGTATGCAGTGATACAATTACACAAAAGACAATATAATATGTATAAATTTAACGTTTCTTTGTCAAGTATTGAAAATAAGATCCATTCGTTTACATTAATGTGTGGTGATTCAATGATGGACTGGGCTAGTAGAAATAGCTAACTTATCCAGCACCATCATCAGTCGATCAAACAGTCAACAAAAGTTGGCGTTACCATGGAAACCAATTCCCAAATTACACCTACTCGACGAGTGCGTATATTGAAGATGAACTGCCTCTGTAACCCACTGCACTATTGACCATGGTGAAGTAGAAGAGATGCCAAGTTACATTCAAGAATAGAATTTCACAAGAAACATTAAAATAATATGATTTTGGATTACTAAATTGCAGTGAACCAATAACGTGGAGAAGATGTCAAGATGATGATGATGTGAATGACATTGCCTGAAAATTCAATCTTAAGAATTTGCAAAACGAATATTCAAACCAGAGGCCCTGGTCTGTTATGCTATCATTTACAGTTCCAAATATCAACTCCTTTGATGCTTCAGAAATGACATATCCTTATCCTGGTAATTGGAATATGAACAGACGATGACAGGAGTGTCAAGAGCAGGACATCTATGTGATTGATATACGAATTCGAAATGCAGCAAAATGATATCATTACGTACCTTTCAATTGACTGTCACTGATGACACAGGCATGCTTGGAGACTCCAGTGAGTAAGTTTGTGTTCATTCAGTCACCTCGGTGTTACCAGTATCTTCCATACGAGAGAAATATCGTCTGCTCGCCCATGTCGTCTGCTCCTACCAAATCGATCGGACAGCGGGGCTGCAATTCTGACACAGCCACAAACGAATATATTGCACGTGCCTTATTGATAGTGACATACCATGTTCTTTGTATGTTCACTGTGCCAATTTTTAATCACGAAATGATCTCTAAAATTGACAGCGAAGTTAAAAGCGGCGGAGGGAAGGGCTACATCGATTTTATAATTGGAAGGATGGCGATCGATCGCTGCCTGGCTAGGAAAGACTGCCGTTGACCAAACTATGTGAATTAGGGATAGTTTAGGAGCGAAGTAACGTGCAAATTTATTCATGAGTGTTTGGATAGATAGTGCAGCGACACCAATACTGTGAAATTTAGTTTGGAGTTCGATGAATCTGTCGCGGCAAATACGTTTGCTCTCTTAATCGTGGACGAACATGGCGTCGCCTCCAAAAACACTCCTGCTGGAAGCTTCCAGTCCACTGCACTGGAATCGGTGTCATGGAGAGTGCAATTGCTAAACTGGGTTGACCTCTGGTCTTGCAATGCGTACGTCGTTGATTACACAAATGTTGATACTCCTTTTCTTCATTGTTGTCGCTTCTGTCAGCATAGTAGAATTCCTTGAAATATATTCGAATTTTAGCAGACCTTACGCAAACACATCGAAACAGAAAACAGTCGTAAACATACACTGCTAATGAATTTATAATAAACGTTTCGTCAAAACTGTAAAACCACGATATGGAATATAAATGTCAACTAGCCCCTTCACGAATACATTGAAACCAGATACAGACACATGCATTCTTAATAAGACTTGAAGTAATCAAGCCTCAGGGGAGTTTAAAGGTACTTTTGCATATTTTCTTGGTGAAAAAGAAAAGGAATATAAATTCTACTAATTACAAAGTAATCCTTGAATCAATCTTATGTGTCCTTAAAAAAGTAACAATTTCGGCTTAGCTATGCGAATCACTTTCCCTAACAAATGTGGTAAAAAGGTTTTATCACCAAAATGGCCTATGACATTTTCGCTTGAAATATTCTTCTACGACAATGTGTAATCGGGTTGATAAATGAGGTATTTGACACTCTAAAGATATTACAGTTTGCATAAGCTCACTATATTAGGGAAAATTGGAAGTAATATAATCCCATCGTGCCTTCGACGAATAATGAATATAATTTGATATCCATCGAAAAAAGATGTACGTGTAGACTTTGTTAATGTTATTTAATTTGTAGAGGGAAATGTTCCCTACCAAGTTTATCTGATGACTCATTAAATGTAAGGTTTGAGTGCTGACTGAATCCTTACTGCCATTCTCTATTTGATTAAACATATATCTTATCCTCAAGGAAAAGTATTTGGAATAAAATATTCCCTACTTAGTTAACTAGATCACTTCAAGTGTGTCACTTTAATTGATTTAACTAGGTACACGTACAAGTAAGCTCATTGTGACTGAAAACATATTCCACTACCCCTATCTGACTGTACGTAGTTCATCGAATCGACTTTAGAACTTCTTCCTTTTTCACGTTAATTGAATGGTAAATGAGATTTCTCCTCAAGTTGCCAGATAATTCAATCAATTAGGGCTTGTTTCATGTCTCATGTTACCCTTCTTGCCAGTTTTAAACCTAAAATAACTTTGACGTCAATTATTCTGGTATTTCGATATCATTTTAAAACGAAATTATAAAGAATATTTATAGACACACAATTTCAACTTCAAAAGATGCTTATCAAGAAATAGTCACGAATAGTCAAAAGAGCAGCAAATTTATTATGATTATAATTATAACATTATTATTATTATTATTATTATTATTATTATTATTATTATTATTATTATTATTATTATTATTGTTGTTGTTTTTATCATCATCATCATTATTATTATTATTATCATTTATGTATTCGCATTTGAAATTTATCTAATTTGTATTTGTAGAGAACTATTTGATAGTTTTCACCGCCTTTATACCATCGTTAATTCAGTTTTTACAGAAACCGGGACTTCCCCAATATGTCTGACTGCCGTGAGAGAGATGCCAAACGTCACAAACAGAACGTTTTTAAACAGATAAATTTGACCGATGGTAATTTAGAATTCATACTGATTTTCTTAAAAATAAAAAGATGAAATTAAGCAAAAGACAAAGGTATTATATACTTCCTATGGTGTCAGTAGTAGCACCACTTTCCGTAGCATTATTATCCTTAGAATTGTAAATTTTCAGTATCAATCGCAGTAACCTGAATAGTAGCAGTAACAGAAGTTGTAATTATATCAGAGGGCAGTCTAAGCATCAGTTTCAGTGGCAATATAAAAACAGTGGCTAAACAGTATCAGCATACGTTTCATTACCCATTATATTATCAATTGAAGTGTCAGTGTCAATGTCAGTATTAGTAAAAATAACAGTACCATTACAAGAGTAACCGTACCAACACCAATAACGGTATCATTAGAATAACCAGTAGCAGTAACTGTAGAAGCAGTACCAGTACCAGTATAAGTCAGCAGTATCAATAGCAGTACAATTAGCAGTGACAGTAGCAGTTGTAGTAGCAGCAACAGTACAAATGACGACAGCAGCAGTAACAGTAGCAGTATCATTAGCAGTGCCAGTATCAGTAGCAACAACAGCAGCAGCAGTACAATATAACTGTATCGATAGTAGTGCCAGTATCAATACCTGGACCTGGAGAAGTAGCAGTATCAGTGACAGAAGAAGCAACAGTAGCTGTAGCAGTAGCACCATAACACTTACCTACACATCTTTCTTCAGATTTATTTTGGCGAAAGCTCGTGTCCCTTTTATAATGATCTAAAATCTTCGACTCGAAACACTTAATTAGTCCTCATATTTGCTGAAATTATATGCCTTCTGAAGTAACGTCAGTTTGAAACGAAGCGTTAATGTCAACAACATACTAACAGTCCCAATAACGTGACCCCATTAAAAAGCTACATTTGAACGAAATTAATTACTTGTTTGTCAGTTGACGTAAATATTAATAGCAATACAATCAGATAGTTGTTCGAGGGAAAAACATGTTTAAGTTATAATTCAAAATGCATTAAACTTAGATTACTTTATAATTATAACTGTGCACGAACGGATCAGAGATAGACAAGTGTACCGGCAATCTATATCTTTATGATTTGATTGATAAAATACTGAACGAGATATGTCTGTTGAAGTCTTTTCCAGACGCGGTCAATATTTGAGAGAATACTTATTTCCCCCTCAAGTCTAAAGATTAGCTGACAACCAGACAGAACGTGATACGAAACACATCGCGTGATTCTTCTCATCCAGACGGAGCGTTCAATCGAACCACTTCGTGTCTACTCGTGTTTGTCCGTCAAATAAGATCGATTGACACGAGAACAGGCAACTTGTTACGAAACTAAACGCAAATTCTGTTAACTTCAAAAGCAAGATATTCGTGACGAACACGGTTCATTAAAGTTCTTAAATGTTTGTCTCACTCAAAAAGCTGAACCTAATTGTACTTATCTAAAGGAATACAATTATAATACATTGTTCAAAGGGGATTCAATGTGCTTGCGGAAGAAGGTGACCTTGACATTTTTTAAACTTTCTTTTTAATCTCACATGAAGATGTTTAGTCAGTCTTGAACTCAGAACACTGTAAAAATTTCATTTTAACTTAAGTTCAAACATGAGAAACAAACGTCTAACAAACTAACGTGACAAACCAACGTTTTACTGTGGATGATAATGTTGTCAAAAACGGCGATTGGCAAAAAAATCCAATAGGGAAAACTTGCAAAGTAGGACACGATGCTTATTCACTAATTAACATTAACTACCGGGTAAAAATACTGTTAGCAAAAACCATGATACTATTGCAACAACACCAAAGTCGGTGAACTGAATATATGGCTGATAATTTCGTCATTCTTAAATAATTACTACTTTATAACCAGTTTTGCACTTTTAAATCAGCAGAAAGTCAGTTCGGGGCCTTAAGAAAAAACAGATGTTCACTTTTAAATGATTTCTTTATATACGCTAAATCTTTACATTTTAACATATGTGCCAACCATGGTCAACTTGTGTGTCAACAGGTTTTAAGTTGCATTTTTGAGTGAAAAGAAACTAAACCTTTGTGACGTCATCCTAAAAAAACTTTCAAAGCATTGTTGTGTCTTATTATACGAGGGGAATTCGGTAAGTTCACAGAAGTGAGTAATGGTACACCCCTGAAGACATCATCGTTGATTTCATTATTGAGATAGGCCACCTTACAACAGTTTACAGACACAAACAACCCTTCCCGACCATTTATTTGAGATTTATAGCCTGTTAAACACAGGTACCTTCCTGTAATCATGGAAAGTTCTAAAACTGAGCATGGGGCAGTTAAGTTTCTCACGAAAGAAGGGGTGAATGTGAACGTGTGACCTATGTATACATGTATGTGAAAGAAGCTCCTCTTCTGATGCAAAATGGTCAGCTGAATTTAAGCGGCGTCGCAGCTTCTTGGACGATGACCAACGGTCAAGTAGGGTTGTTGAAGCCATAATAGATGATATGGTTGCAAGGGGTCCAGACCTTAATAATAGAATCGTATATATAAAGGTGGACGAGATATCTTAAGAGTGTTGCATTTCTAAAGAAAGTGTTTGCACCATAATTCATGAGCACATGCACATAAGAAGCGTGGCTGAGGGGCCAGTCGGCTACCGCAAGTGAAAGACTAAGTCCATCGAGGTCCAGGGAGATTGTATTGCAAAATAAAATCAATATCACAACCATTGGTTTCTGTTATATATCCACTTCCATGAAGCTATTGACTTCCCCTCGTAAATGGTTTTGTTGAAACATTACTGGATGTACAGCGCCTTTTTTGTGTCATTTATCCAAGAAAAGGAGACGGATAGAATTCCAATAGATCAGACTTTAAACGGATGCTTATGGGATGGAATATTTCTGCAGGATAACTAATTTACGAAGAACATTTTTGGTGACCATCTTCATCACGTGGTTCTCAGGAACGTGATATGAAAGGAAAAGAAAAAAGCATATACATGTAAGTCGAATGTTTTATGTGAATAAAAGAATAATGATGGCGCAACAGTTGACAATCAAATGGGTCAACACAATGGCGGAAATAAGTGTCACGAGGACAGATAGTGGCTGAAGCTTAGATGTACATCGTTCTTTTCTGCCAAGTTAATCGGTCAATACATGTATATCGTGGAACGAGGTATGAGAGGGAACTTGTGTACTTTGATATCCTCGCCAATTTTATACAGCAGGACGTTTAAATCTTGCATTCTTGCAAATGTAACCAAAAAAACACTGTTCTAAAAATATGTTTATCAATAACTGATAAATCATCTTTAATTCCTTATAAAGTGAAACAATTGAGTGAAATGAAAAGGAAAAGAAATAAAAGGGAAAAGGAACTTGTTGATAACATAAGTGATTTAGAAATGCAACCTGATCTTTCAGGAAATTATGAAACTAAAAAATCTATATTGCTTAGGCTACAGGAAACAAAGACAGAATTAGAAGAAATCCATAAATACAAAACTGAAGGTATCATAATGATGTCAAAAGTCGATTGGTACGAGCGTGGAGAAAAGCCAAACAAAATTTTCTTTCCCTTGAAAACTTTTTAAATAAGGCAATCACCAAGTTAGAAAATGAAAATAAAGAAATCGTAACTGGTGAGATAAAATTGATTAAAGAAATAAACACATTTTATAAAAAGCTTTATACAAAAAAAAAGATACAAAAAGTGTCAACTTACATGACCTTTTCAATAATATTACCATTCCAAAAATTTATGACCACCAAAAACTAAGCTTAGAAGGAGAGTTATCTTATGACGAAATTTTGAAATCAATAAACAAAAATGAAAAATGGAGAAGGTCCAGGTCCGTCAAGATTTACAACAGAGTTTTACAAAATATTTTGGAATGATATTCACAAATTTCTATTGAGATCGTTGAATTACGCTTATCAAAAGGGTGAATTATCAACTACTCAAAAGTAAGGCCTCAGTTCCTGTATACCGAAAAAAGGCAAACCAAAGCAATACCTTTCAAATTGACATCAATTTCAAATAGAATTAAAAAGGTACTGCCGTTATTTATTAACGAAGATCAGAAAAGATTCCTCGCTAACAGATATATTGAAAAATGTACACGAATGATATACGATATAAGGGATTACTTAGAAACCAAGGAACTTCCTGGCATGTTTCTATTGATAGACTTCGAAAAAGCCTTTGACTCAGTAGACTGAAACTCTATTGAAGAGGTTTTCGCATTTTTCACTTTCAGGGAATATCTGAGGAAATGGATCAAAACATTCTTCTGTAATATTAGTTCATCAGTTTTGGTAAATGGTTTCGGCTTTAACATAACTAGATATGGTGACCCCCTTTTACCTTATGTATTCATTATGTGTGCGAGATCTTATCTGTTATGATCAGACACAACCCAAAGATGAAAGGAATAATAATTGGAAATACCGAATATCTAGTTTCTCGATTTGCAGATGATACGTCCCTTGTGTTAGATGGATCTGAAAAGTGTTTACAAAACGCTTTACAAGTACTTGAGGATTATGCCTCCTTTTCAGGCCTTGAAATAAATGTAAGCAAAACATCAACTAATGTTCTATGCAAAAAGTGGAAATTAAATTTGACCCAAACTGAGTTTACTGGTCTCGGTATTTTATTTACCCATAATCTAGCTGAAATAGTAGAAAGAAATTACAAAGATAAAAAAGACAAATGTTAATATGGACAGCTCGAAACCTCACACCCTTCGGTAGGACAACAGTACTAAAATCTTTAATCCTTCCCACAATAAACCACTTGTTTTCTTCCTTACCTAACCAACAGAATAATATAATTGATGATCTAGAAAAACAATGTTTCTCGTTTGTATGGCACAATAAGCCGGATAAGATTAAACGTAATATCATAAAGCAGAAATATGAAGACGGAGGTCTAAGAATGCCAGACATAAAACAAACCATTGATTCACAAAAAATTACTTGGTTTAAGAGAATTCTTTCAAATGACTCAAAATTTAATGCGCTTTTCTAATACAATGTTTCACAAAATATACATATAACTTTATGTTTATGGGAGAAACATTTAAAAAGCAACGGATCATAGGTTTTTGGAGAGATGTTCTTATATAAGAATAAGAAAGTTGTTCAGGGTAGAGATGTCTTATCACAATGTTTGTGGTACAACGAACACATTTGTTTAGTCAAAAAAACATTTGTGTACCCACACTACTCCAAGGTCGGCATTACATTTGTGAATGACTTGATAGATACTGATGGATAAGAATATACATGAACTTTTCATGAGAAATAAAGAGACAATTTGAAACAATTTTTAGAGTATGCAAGCCTCAGCTATCTCCGTGTGCTTCTGGAAAGTCAAGCTTTATCTGAATGAGCAATTGGACTTCGAGTCTTCTTTGCAGATTACAGTCGCCTTACTGAGCGACAACATCATGGGAACCGGTGAAAACAAACATGCTATTAATGGATGCGGTGTATTTATTGGCTGAAATTTTTCACATAATTTGTGTTGCAATGTTTCAATGTTTATAACATTCAAAGGAACATCCATATCTTGCTCCTTTTAGTGGATCAATTTTTTTTATAAATAAAGATGATTTTTCATGTGATCATCACAAAATTAAGAAAAAAATGCTTAAGAGCTTCTTAGAAAGTTTTGTTATTCAAAACATTGCTAGAAAAAGGAATATTTTTTCATGTAGTGTTTCAGCTTTTATTAACTTTAACGTTTCGTTTATCTTATCGTAGTAATACTTTTGAGATTATTCACTCGATGATTAGGTAACACCAATCCCACTTTGTTGAGAAAGCTTTAAAATGAGAAACGTCTTGGAAATTTTAAAGGGATGAGCAATTTCGCCTCGGATTATCGTAATTAGCAGAACATTTTGGCATGATTCATTAGAATCTGATACAGTTATATGAGGGATGAACAAATCAATTGTGTAGTATGTCCTACCATGCAGACCAATTTGACATGACAAGTAGTTAGAAAAGATATAGCGGCAGTAAAATAACAATATATATATATATATATATATATATATATATATATATACACACATACATATTTTGAATATATTCATGTAATTTATATGTAACAGATATATTCAGATATTACGAATATATTTTAGCTGAATCATATAGATTTCTATTATCCATTTTTATTGTCTTCTCGTCTGAGCGCAAAGAAAATATCAAAGAACATTGCTAACTGAAATGAAAAATATTCAATTATGTAATTCAACACAAATTTCATGTCTCCCTGAAACATAAAAACATGAAAGACATTAAGACGGGGTATAAAACTGATTCAATCAAAATCTATTTGGTTATGATATATACTGTTGCAGATGTCACTATTGGGTTTCCATACATTTCCATTGGTTTTACAAAGAGATATTTTTTAATTGGTTAAATCAAATTAACAAAGAAATCAGATATGAAGTTAAAAGAGGCTTTTTGTCTGCTTTGATGAGAAGTTTGCTCTATGAGAATGAATGTTTTAACATCTGGCTTCAAATTGTAAATCAATGTCCGTTTTCATCAGTGGTTTATCAACATTTCGACTTTCATATTTTATATAGGCAACTTTTACAAAGAGTAACATTTTTCGAAAAGAACTACATACTTACATAGGCAAAGCTTTCTTCTTATGTCGATATAAAAAAAGTATTAACCTTCTTTGGCCTTTGTCGGTGTTTGATAGCAAAATTGGTTTAATGTAGTTTTTTGGAACATTTCAGTGCAGTGTGTGTGTATACATATATATATATATATATATATATATATATATACGTACAATTATTACCTTTTTGACCATATAGCAAAATTGTTACCTTTTTGGCTCATTTTTTATTAGCTGCAAAATGACTTATTCAAGACAGTTAAAATATTAATTATCATTTAGCTAACAATAAAAAGTGGTTTTGAACAGTTAATTGTTATTTTTGAATTTTTTATGAGAATTATATTTTTTGTGAGCCAAAAAGGTGGAGCCAAAATTGTTAGGCATTTTTGTTCAAGCAAAATTTACAATTTTGGCTCTTGGCAAAATTATTACCTTTTTGGCACACCATGTTATCGCATATATATTACAGTTTTGGCACCATGTAAATAAGCACAATATAGTTATTCCAGTAGATTCTATTATTTCTTTCATATATAAATTGTTCTAAACCTAATTGTTTGCATAAAAATCTCAAAAATGTGCCGTTTTACATCCTACAGTAAAATATTCATCATTCCTTCTCTCCCCCCAAAAAATCTAGTGACATTCACCAAGTTAATACTCATTTAGGTAATAACCACCTATTCAAGAGTATTTCACTTATTCTTTGGCTGCTAATATTATTGGAGGGAGAAAGCCCACATCATGGTGGCCATGCAATGCAGTGAAGCCTGTGAAACCTGCAAGCATCGTGCATCTGCTGGATCTAGCAAACCATTAGTGGTGGTGCAGTGAAATTCAGTATTGCACCTAACTCAATGCGTGTAGAACAGTTCCTTACTGCAGACAAAGCCTCTGGCAGGATTTGAATTCTTGAATTTCATACATTGACAGCCGGAAAGTCAGTTTGCCATGAGCATATTTCCCTTTTCAATAATTGCTTAATCAAACTTAATACATCACAGATATGCCTTTTTTGGCTTAGCCTTATGCTTGATTGACCTTTATATATCTAAAGCCAATGATTTCAACAAATTTATGTAACAAAATGTTCATAGACATGTTGAAACAGAAGACATAAATGATTTGATTATTTTTTATTGCAAACACAGAAATCTGTATATTTTTTTTTACATGCATTTTGATGAGGCTCTTGTTGACAGAAGTATTGGAAAAGACAACCAATAACAAGAGCACAGGCCTTGATCGTTTCCACTGAAGTTGCCACTATGATCTCCTGAAACAGAACATGAAGTTAAATCAGTGAAATTTCAGATCTTATCCAGAAGAGGTCTGTTCAAAATTATGCAATTTTACAATCTCTCAAAGTACAAAAGAAATTACAAATCAAAACTAGAAAAGGAATCATTGCTAGTATGTCAAACTTCTAGCATATATATTACCATTTTGGTTCAATATGTATATATTTCAGATGAGATCTGTTTCAACATTTTCCCTTTGACACTCTCTCCAAGTCCAAGAGCCCAACTACAAGTAGATCTTACTTATTTATCTTACATATATATTACCATTTTGGCTCACAAGCCCTTAGGATTACATCTCAGATGAGATCTGTTCCGACTTTTGCCTTTTGACACTCTCTCCAAGTCCAAAGAGATCAGTTTACATTCTACAGATAAGTATCAAAACTACTACAAGATCTCAATTACAAGTAGTTCTTACTCCCTTATATATATTACCATTTTGGCTCACAAGCCCTTAGGATTACATCTCAGATGAGATCTGCTCAACCTTTTGCCTTTTGACCCTCTCTCCTAGACCAAAGAAGCAGTTAATATTCTACAGATTAGTATCACAGCTACCACAAAAGCCCAATTATAAGTAGCTCTTACTTCTAGCATAAATATTACCATTTTGTCTCACAAGCCCTTAGGATTACATCTCAGATGAGATCTGCTCAACCTTTTGCCTTTTGACCCTCTCTCCTGGACCAAAGAAGCAGTTAATATTCTACAGATTAGTATCACAGCTACCACAAAAGCCCAATTATAAGTAGCTCTTACTTCTAGCATATATATTACCATTTTGGCTCACAAGCCCTTAGGATTACATCTCAGATGAGATCTGCTCAACCTTTTGCCTTTTGACCCTCTCTCCTAGACCAAAGAAGCAGTTAATATTCTACAGATTAGTATCACAGCTACCACAAAAGCCCAATTATAAGTAGCTCTTACTTCTAGCATAAATATTACCATTTTGGCTCACAAGCCCTTAGGATTACATCTCAGATGAGATCTGCTCAACCTTTTGCCTTTTGACCCTCTCTCCTGGACCAAAGAAGCAGTTAATATTCTACAGATTAGTATCACAGCTACCACAAAAGCCCAATTATAAGTAGCTCTTACTTCTAGCATATATATTACCATTTTGGCTCACAAGCCCTTAGGATTACATCTCAGATGAGATCTGCTCAACCTTTTGCCTTTTGACCCTCTCTCCTAGACCAAAGAAGCAGTTAATATTCTACAGATTAGTATCACAGCTACCACAAAAGCCCAATTATAAGTAGCTCTTACTTCTAGCATAAATATTACCATTTTGGCTCACAAGCCCTTAGGATTACATCTCAGATGAGATCTGTCCAAATAATGCCTTTTGACACTTTCTCCGAGTCCAAAGAAGCAGTTCATATTCTACAGATTAGTATCACAATTTCCATAAGAGCTCAATTACAAACCGGTCTTTCTTCTAGCATATATATTACCATTTTGGCTCACAAGCCCTAAGGAGTACATCGCAGATGAGACCTGTTCAAACTTTTGCCTTTTGACACTCTCTCCCAGTCCAAAGAAACAGTTTATATTCTACAGATTAGTATCACAGCTACCAAAAAAGCCCATAATTACAAGTAGCTCTTACTTCTAGCATATATATTACCATTTTGGCTCACAAGCCCTTAGAATTACATCTCAGATGAGATCTGTTCCAACTTTTGCCTTTTGACACTCTCTCCCAGTCCAAAGAAACAATTTATATTTTACAGATTAGTATCACAGCTACCAAAAAAGCCCATAATTACAAGTAGCTCTTACTTCTAGCATATATATTACCATTTTGGCTCACAAGCCCTTAGAATTACATCTCAGATGAGACCTGTTCCAACTTTTACCTTTTGACCCTCTCTCCCAGTCCAAAGAAACAGTTTATATTCTACAGATTAGTATCACAGCTACCAAAAAAACCCATAATTACAAGTAGCTCTTACTTCTAGCATATATATAACCATTTTGGCTCACAAGCCCTAAAAATTTCATCTCAAATAAGACCTGTTCCAACTTTTGCCTTTTGACACTCTCTCCCAGGCCAAAGAAACAGTTCATATGCTACAGATTAGTATCACAGCAACCACAAAAGCCCAATTACAAGTAGCTCTTACTTCAAGCATATATATTACCTTTTTGGCTCACAAGCCCTTAGGATTACATCTCAGATGAGATCTGTTCCAAATAATGCCTTTTGACACTTTCTCCGAGTCCAAAGAAGCAGTTCATATTCTACAGATTAGTATCACAATTTCCATAAGAGCTCAATTACAAACCGGTCTTTCTTCTAGCATATATATTACCATTTTGGCTCACAAGCCCTTAGGATTACACCTTAGATGAGATCTGTTCCAACTTTTGCCTTTTGACACTCTCTCCCAGTCCAAAGGATCAGTTTATATTTTACAGAGTAGTATCACAGCTACCAAAAAAGCCCATAATTACAAGTAGCTCTTACTTCTAGCATATATATTACCATTTTGGCTCACAAGCCCTTAGAATTACATCTCAGATGAGACCTGTTCCAACTTTTACCTTTTGACCCTCTCTCCCAGTCCAAAGAAACAGTTCATATGCTACAGATTAGTATCACAGCTACCAAAAAAGCCCATAATTACAAGTAGCTCTTACTTCAAGCATATATATTACCATTTTGGCTCACAAGCCCTTAAAATTTCATCTCAAATAAGACCTGTTCCAACTTTTGCATTTTGACACTCTCTCCCAGGCCAAAGAAACAGTTCATATGCTACAGATTAGTATCACAGCTACCACAAAAGCCCAATTACAAGTAGCTCTTACTTCAAGCATATATATTACCATTTTGGCTCACAAGCCCTTAGGATTACATCTCAGATGAGATCTGTTCCAAATAATGCCTTTTGACACTTTCTCCGAGTCCAATGAAGCAGCTCATATTCTACAGATTAGTATCACAATTTCCATAAGAGCTCAATTACAAACAGGCCTTTCTTCTAGCATATATATTACCATTTTGGCTCACAAGCCCTTAGGATTACACCTTAGATGAGATCTGTTCCAACTTTTGCCTTTTGACCCTCTCTCCAAGTCACAAAGAAGCAGTTTATATTCTACAGATTAGTATCACAACTACTACATGAGCTCAATAACAAGTAGGTCTCACTTCTAGCATATATATTACCATTTTGGCTCACAAGCCCTTAGGAGTATAGCTCACATGAGATCTGTCCCAACTTTTGCCTTTTGACACTCTCTCCCAGTCACAAAGAAGCAGTTTATATTCTACATATTAGTATCACAACTACTACATGAGCTCAATAACAAGTAGGTCTCACTTCTAGCATATATATTACCATTTTGGCTCACAAACCCTTAGGATTATAGCTCAGATGAGATCTGTTCCAACTTTTGCCTTTTGACACTCTCTCCCAGTCCAAAGAAACAGTTTATATTCTACTGATTAATATTACAACTACCATAAGAGCACAATTACAAGTAGCTCTTACTTCTAGCATATATATTACCATTTTGGCTCACAAGCCCTTAGGAGTATAGCTCAGATGAGATCTGTCCCAACTTTTGCATTTTGACACTCTCTCCCAGTCAAGCAGTTTACATTCTACAGATTAGTATCACAACTACCATAAGAGCACAATTACAAGTAGCTCTTACTTCTAGCATATATATTACCATTTTGGCTCACAAGCCCTTAGGAGTATAGCTCACATGAGATCTGTTCCAACTTTTGCCTTTTGACACTCTCTCCCAGTCCAAAGAAGCAGTTTATATTCTACAGATTAGTATCACAACTACTACATGAGCTCAATAACAGGTAGGTCTCACTTCTAGCATATATATTACCATTTTGGCTCACAAACCCTTAGGATTATATCTCAGATGAGATCTGTTCCAACTTTTGCCTTTTGACCCTCTCTCCCAGTCCAAAGAAGCAGTTTATATTCTACATATTAGTATCACAACTACTACATGAGCTCAATAACAGGTAGGTCTCACTTCTAGCATATATATTACCATTTTGGCTCACAAACCCTTAGGGTTATATCTCAGATGAGATCTGTTCCAACTTTTGCCTTTTGACCCTCTCTCCCAGTTCAAAGAAGCAGTTTATATTCTACTGATTAGTATCACAACTACCATAAGAGCACAATTACAATTAGCTCTTACTTCTAGCATATATATTACCATTTTGGCTCACAAACCCTTAGGATTATATCTCAGATGAGATCTGTTCCAACTTTTGCGTTTTGACACTCTCTCCCAGTCCAAAGAAGCAGTTTATATTCTACAGATTAGTATCACAACTACCATAAGAGCACAATTACAAGTATGTCTCACTTCTAGCATATATATTACCATTTTGGCTCACAAACCCTTAGGATTATATCTCAGATGAGATCTGTTCCAACTTTTGCCTTTTGACACTCTCCCAGTCCAAAGAAACAGTTTATATTCTACTGATTAGTATCACAACTACCATAAGAGCACATTTACTAGTAGCTCTTACTTCTAGCATATATATTACCATTTTGGCTCACAAGGCCTTAGGAGTATAGCTCAGATGAGATCTGTCCCAACTTTTGCCTTTTGACACTCTCTCCTAGTCACAAAGAAGCAGTTTATATTCTACAGATTAGTATCACAACTACTACATGAGGTCAATAACAGGTAGGTCTCACTTCTAGCATATATATTACCATTTTGGCTCACAAACCCTTAGGGTTATATCTCAGATGAGATCTGTTCCAACTTTTGCCTTTTGACCCCCTCTCCCAGTCCAAAGAAGCAGTTTATATTCTACTGATTAGTATCACAACTACCATAAGAGCACAATTACAATTAGCTCTTACTTCTAGCATATATATTACCATTTTGGCTCACAAACCCTTAGGATTATATCTCAGATGAGATCTGTTCCAACTTTTGCGTTTTGACACTCTCTCCCAGTCCAAAGAAGCAGTTTATATTCTACAGATTAGTATCACAACTACCATAAGAGCACAATTACAAGTAGGTCTCACTTCTAGCATATATATTACCATTTTGGCTCACAAACCGTTAGGATTACATCTCAGATGAGATCTGTTCCAACTTTTGCCTTTTGACACTCTCCCAGTCCAAAGAAACAGTTTATATTCTACTGATTAGTATCACAACTACCATAAGAGCACATTTACAAGTAGCTCTTACTTCTAGCATATATATTACCATTTTGGCTCACAAGCCCTTAGGAGTATAGCTCACATGAGATCTGTCCCAACTTTTGCCTTTTGACACTCTCTCCCAGTCACAAAGAAGCAGTTTATATTCTACAGATTAGTATCACAACTACTACATGAGCTCAATAACAAGTAGGTCTCACTTCTAGCATATATATTACAATTTTGGCTCACAAGCCCTTAGGAGTATAGCTCAGATGAGATCTGTTCCAACTTTTGCCTTTTGACACTCTCTCCCAGTCCAAAGAAACAGTTTATATTCTACTGATTAGTATCACAACTACCATAAGAGCACAATTACAATTAGCTCTTACTTCTAGCATATATATTACCATTTTGGCTCACAAACCCTTAGGATTATATCTCAGATGAGATCTGTTCCAACTTTTGCGTTTTGACACTCTCTCCCAGTCCAAAGAAGCAGTTTATATTCTACAGATCAGTATCACAACTACCATAAGAGCACAATTACAAGTAGGTCTCACTTCTAGCATATATATTACCATTTTGGCTCACAAACCGTTAGGATTATATCTCAGATGAGATCTGTTCCAACTTTTGCCTTTTGACACTCTCCCAGTCCAAAGAAACAGTTTATATTCTACTGATTAGAATCACAACTACCATAAGAGCACATTTACAAGTAGCTCTTACTTCTAGCATATATATTACCATTTTGGCTCACAAGCCCTTAGGAGTATAGCTCAGATGAGATCTGTCCCAACTTTTGCGTTTTGACACTCTCTCCAAGTCACAAAGAAGCAGTTTATATTCTACAGATTAGTATCACAACTACTACATGAGCTCAATAACAAGTAGGTCTCACTTCTAGCATATATATTACAATTTTGGCTCACAAGCCCTTAGGAGTATAGCTCAGATGAGATCTGTTCCAACTTTTGCCTTTTGACACTCTCTCCCAGTCCAAAGAAACAGTTTATATTCTACTGATAAGTATCACAACTACCATAACAGCACATTTACAAGTAGCTCTTACTTCTAGCATATATATTACCATTTTGGCTCACAAGCCCTTAGGAGTATAGCTCAGATGAGATCTGTCCTAACTTTTGCCTTTTGACACTCTCTCCCAGTCCAAAGAAGCAGTTTATATTCTACAGATTAGTATCCCAACTACTACATGAGCTCAATAACAAGTAGGTCTCACTTCTAGCATATATATTACAATTTTGGCTCACAAGCCCTTAGGAGTATAGCTCAGATGAGATCTGTTCCAACTTTTGCCTTTTGACACTCTCTCCCAATCCAAAGACATCAGTTTACATTCTACAGATTACTATCAACACTTCCATAAGAGCCCAATTACAAGTAGGTCTCACTTCTAGCATATATATTACCATTTTGGCTCACAAACCCTTAGGATTATATCTCAGATGAGATCTGTTCCAACTTTGGCCTTTTGACACTCTCTCCCAGTCCAAAGAAGCAGTTTATATTCTACAGATTAGTATCACAACTACTACATAAACTCAATTACAAGTAGGTCTCACTTCTAGCATATATATTACCATTTTGGCTCACAAACCCTTAGGATTATATCTCAGATGAGATCTGTTCCAACTTTTGCCTTTTGACACTCTCTCCCAGTCCAAAGAAACAGTTTATATTCTAATGATTAGTATTACAACGACCATAAGAGCACAATTACAAGTAGCTCTTACTTCTAGCATATATATTACCATTTTGGCTCACAAGCCCTTAGGAGTATAGCTCAGATGAGATCTGTCCCAACTTTTGCATTTTGACCCTCTCTCCCAGTCCAAAGAAACAGTTTACATTCTACTGATTAGTATCACAACTACCATAAGAGCACAATTACAATTAGCTCTTACTTCTAGCATATATATTACCATTTTGGCTCACAAACCCTTAGGAGTATAGCTCAGATGAGATCTGTCCCAACTTTTGCATTTTGACACTCTCTCTCAGTCACAAAGAAGCAGTTTATATTCTACAGATTAGTATCACAACTACCATAAGAGCACAATTACAAGTAGCTCTTACTTCTAGCATATATATTACCATTTTGGCTCACAAGCCCTTAGGATTATATCTCAGATGAGATCTGTTCCAACTTTTGCCTTTTGACACTCTCTCCCAGTCCAAAGAAACAGTTTATATTCTACTGATTAGTATCACAACTACCATAAGAGCACAATTACAATTAGCTCTTACTTCTAGCATATATATTACCATTTTGGCTCACAAGCCCTTAGGAGTATAGCTCAGATGAGATCTGTTCCAACTTTTGCCTTTTGACACTCTCCCAGTCCAAAGAAACAGTTTATATTCTACTGATTAGTATCACAACTACCATAAGAGCACATTTACAAGTAGCTCTTACTTCTAGCATATATATTACCATTTTGGCTCACAAACCCTTAGGATTATATCTCAGATGAGATCTGTTCCAACTTTTGCCTTTTGACACTCTCTCCTAGTCCAAAGAAGCAGTTTATATTCTACAGATTAGTATCACAACTACCATAAGAGCTCAATAACAGGTAGGTCTCACTTCTAGCATATATATTACCATTTTGGCTCACAAACCCTTAGGGTTATATCTCAGATGAGATCTGTTCCAACTTTTGCCTTTTGACACTCTCCCAGTCCAAAGAAACAGTTTATATTCTACTGATTAGTATCACAACTACCATAAGAGCACATTTACAAGTAGCTCTTACTTCTAGCATATATTACCATTTTGGCTCACAAGCCCTTAGGAGTATAGCTCAGATGAGATCTGTTCCAACTTTTGCCTTTTGACACTCTCTCCCAGTCCAAAGAAACAGTTTATATTCTACAGATTAGTATCACAACTACCATAAAAGCACAATTACAAGTAGGTCTCCCTTCTAGCATATATTACCATTTTGGCTCACAAGCCCTTAGGAGTATAGCTCAGATGAGATCTGTTCCAACTTTTGCCTTTTGACATTTTCTCCCAGTCCAAAGACATCAGTTTACATTCAACAGATTAATATCAACACTTCCATAAGAGCCCAATTACAAGTAGGTCTCCCTTCTAGCATATATATTACCATTTTGGGTCACAAACCCTTAGGATTATATCTCAGATGAGATCTGTTCCAACTTTTGCCTTTTGGCACTCTCTCCCAGTCCAAAGAAACAGTTTATATTCTACAGTTTAGTATCACAACTACGACAAGAGCACAATTACAAGTAGCTCTCACTTCTAGCATATATATTACCATTTCGGCTCACAAGCCCTTAGGAGTATAGCTCAGATGAGATCTGTTCCAACTTTTGCCTTTTGACACTCTCTCCCAGTCCAAAGAAGCAGTTTATATTCTACAGATTATAGTATCACAACTACTACATGAGCTCAATAACAAGTAGGTCTCACTTCTAGCATATATATTACCATTTTGGCTCACAAACCCTTAGGGTTATATCTCAGATGAGATCTGTTCCAACTTTTGCCTTTTGACACTCTCTCCCAGTCCAAAGAAACATTTTATATTCTACTGATTAGTATCACAACTACCATAAGAGCACAATTACAAGTAGGTCTCACTTCTAGCATTTATTACCATTTTGGCTCACAAGCCCTTAGGAGTATAGCTCAGATGAGATCTGTTTTAACTTTTGACACTCTCTCCCAGTCCAAAGACATCAGTTTACATTCAACAGATTAATATCAACACTTCCATAAGAGCCCAATTACAAGTAGGTCTCACTTCTAGCATATATATTACCATTTTGGCTCAAAAAACCCTTAGGATTATATATCAGATGTGATCTGTTCCAACTTTTGCCTTTTGACACTCTCTCCCAGTCCAAAGAAGCAGTTTATATTCTACAGATTAGTATCACAACTACTACATGAGCTCAATAACAAGTAGGTCTCACTTCTAGCATATATATTACCATTTTGGCTCACAAACCCTTAGGATTATATCTCAGATGAGATCTGTCCCAACTTTTGCCTTTTGACACTCTCTCCCAGTCCAAAGAAGCAGTTTATATTCTACAGATTAGTATCACAACTACTACATGAGCTCAATAACAAGTAGGTCTCACTTCTAGCATATATATTACCATTTTGGCTCACAAACCCTTAGGATTATATCTCAGATGAGATCTGTTCCAACTTTTGCCTTTTGACACTCTCTCCCAGTCACAAAGAAGCAGTTTATATTCTACTGATTAGTATCACAACTACCATAAGAGCACAATTACAAGTAGGTCTCACTTCTAGCATTTATTACCATTTTGGCTCACAAGCCCTTAGGAGTATAGCTCAGATGAGATCTGTTCCAACTTTTGCCTTTTGACACTCTCTCCAAGGCCAAAGAAACAGTTTATATTCTACAGATTAGTATCACAACTACGACAAGAGCACAATTACAAGTAGCTCTTACTTCTAGCATATATATTACCATTTCGGCTCACAAGCCCTTAGGAGTATAGCTCAGATGAGATCTGTTCCAACTTTTGCCTTTTGACACTCTCTCTCAGTCCAAAGAAGCAGTTTATATTCTACAGATTAGTATCACAGCTACTACATGAGCTCAATAACAAGTAGGTCTCACTTCTAGCATATATATTACCATTTTGGCTCACAAACCCTTAGGACTATTTCTTAGATAAGATCTGTTCCAACTTTTGCCTTTTGACACTCTCTCCCAGTCCAAAGAAACAGTTTATATTCTACAGATTATAGTATCACAACTACTACATGAGCTCAATAACAAGTAGGTCTCACTTCTAGCATATATATTACCATTTTGGCTCACAAACCCTTAGGGTTATATCTCAGATGAGATCTGTTCCAACTTTTGCCTTTTGACACTCTCTCCCAGTCCAAAGAAACATTTTATATTCTACTGATTAGTATCACAACTACCATAAGAGCACAATTACAAGTAGGTCTCACTTCTAGCATTTATTACCATTTTGGCTCACAAGCCCTTAGGAGTATAGCTCAGATGAGATCTGTTCCAACTTTTGCCTTTTGACACTCTCTCCCAGGCCAAAGACATCAGTTTACATTTTACAGATTAGTATCACAGCTACCAGAAGGACCCAAATACAAGTAGGTCTTACTTCTAGCATATATATTACCATTTTGGCTCACAAACCCTTAGGGGTATAGCTCAGATGAGATCTGTTCCAACTTTTGCCTTTTGACACTCTCTCCTAATCCAAAGACATCAGTTTATATTCTACAGATTAGTATCACAACTACTACATGAGCTCAATTACAAGTAGCTCTTACTTCTAGCATATATATTACCATTTTGGCTCACAAGCCCTTAGGAGTATAGCTCAGATGAGATCTGTTCCAACTTTTGCCTTTTGACACTCTCTCCCAGTCCAAAGACATCAGTTTACATTTTACAGATTAGTATCACAGCTACCACAAGGACCCAGTTACAAGTAGGTCTTACTTCTAGCATATATATTACCATTTTGGCTCACAAGCCCTTAGGATTACATCTCAGTTGAGATCTGTTCCAAATTATGTTTTTTTACAATCTCTTCCAGTCCAAACAAATCATTTATACTCTACTGATAAGTATCACAATTACCATAAGAATTCAAAATTACAAGTAGGTCTTACTTATAGCATATATATTACCTTTTTGGCTCACAAGCCTTTAGGATTATATCTCAGATGAAATCTGTTTCAACTTTTGCCTTTTGCCTTCCTTACTCATCAACCTATGATAATGGTCGCGTGGTTCCTGTGGCCCTAAGGGATTATGGTTTCACCAAATCTATATAACAGAATCCCCATCACACAAGTATATAAATTATAATCCTCATGCGTACAGACAGATGCCGAAAAGGTCTTGAGAGGATGGCCCCAGCCTCCCCCCTGTGAGAACTCAATAGAGTTTTTTGCCAATTGCAAACTTTGTCGGAATGACAACATCCCACACCCTTTGCCCCTCAGGTCTTACTAGCCAATTGAAGACACAACTGACTTAAAAATGAAAATAATAGTAGATTTTTCTCCCAAACCTGCAATGTCACTTTGTTTCTTGAGTAGAGTTGGGTGAAAGGAAGGCCAGGCCTGCAAGCAGTCACTAGAGGTTGAGTCCTGCATCTTGTCCATGACAAAAACGCCTAACTCTAAAAATAATATAAAACTTTTAAGTTTGAAAAAGTAAGTAACTAAACATCAATAGTAACAAACAGACAGAGTAAGCTGAAAATGTCGTGATATAAATTGATTATGATAATGAATTTTAATTTTCAACATACCATTAATCACTCACACTTTTGCGCAAGAAATTGAAATATAAAAACATGTTACAACCATTTGTTACAACCATTTGAAATATTAACTGGAGTTGAAAGTAATCACTAAATACATTAAAACAGCTGAAAACATCTGAATTTTTTTTTCAAACTACCATACCAACAGTCATTTACACATTCTGATCCTTACAGCCCTGAATTGGACAATGTGAACAGGATTTTATGCAAGGACATAAAAAATGTAATTTACAAACTATACCGCGTACTACTATACTATAAGACATAGACTGGACATTATTTGTTCAATGCATTACATGCAAATGTAACTTGTAAGTTGAAAAAATTAAACATTGACATGATAATTGTCAGTCGGACACCCAATCCGGCCTACATATAAATGAAAAAGATTAAAAGCCTTTCAGGGGGAGTTTGATGGTTAGATGTGCTGTTGAATCTCTGTTTTTCC
This sequence comes from Phorcus lineatus, assembly GCA_921293015.1. NCBI lineage: Eukaryota > Metazoa > Mollusca > Gastropoda > Trochida > Trochidae > Phorcus > Phorcus lineatus. The sequence goes on along the minus strand of OV121086.1, from coordinate 36,251,689 downwards.
ACTAAAAAGGTCTCTTGCTTCTGGAGAAGATGAAAATAGGCATTTAGGGCAGGGTCCCTGTGGCCTAAATAAAGGGTCACAGGGTCACCAAATTGATAAATTAGAATCTTATCAGCTAAGGAGTCTGTACACAAAGTTTCAGGCCTCTTGCTTCCAGAGAAAAAGATGAAAATAGGTTTTAGGGCATGACCCTAGTGGCACTTATTAGGGGTCACAGGATCACCAAATCTGTAAAGTAAAAACCTCATAAGTCAAGGAGTCTGCAGCCAAGATCTCAGGTTTTTCTGAGCCAATGGTTCTGTAGAAGTAGATAAAACAGTGAAAAGCTCACAGACGCTGGACACTGGATGCCATGACATTTAATAAGCCCATTTGGCCTATCAGGCAAGATGAGCTAAAACATTACAAGTATCCAAGGGTTGCAGATGATATTTTAATCATAACCAACAGACGTTGATATATTAGATTAGAGAAGATAACAGGTTTAAATATCATTTGTCATCTAAAAATCTTTCCTCAATAATAACATGTGACATAATAAGTCTCTAAAAAGAAATCTGCCATTATTGTTTCTTGAGTAGTGAGAGCACATCAATCAGATTTCATCCACCATACAAATCCTTACTTATAAAGATGAAATCCCCAACAACTGAGCATTGGGCCAATCTCATTAGAATAATATCCACAATTCGGTTGTTTAAAACTTACCCAACTTGATCGTTGTTTTAAGAACTCATGCATTCAGCCTGATAAAGATATCCTGATGACCTGTGGCCTGGAATAGACCCCAAATTTATCTGCACAGTGTTAGATTATCATCCATGGGGACAAGCAACTTGTTCAGGTTTCATAAGATCTTCAGTTCACTATCCACCATTGACCTAAAAAAACAACACAATGAAAGTTGAATAGAAAATGCTTAATGTGGGTGAATTGGAGTCAAGTATGTGGGCACACTGATTCAGTATTGTCACCACCTCTGGTGTACAGTAGCAGTACACAACCAAAAGCACTTAAGAGAACCCATAAAATCATTTGGTAAATGACCGTTGGTGGCCATATGAAAACGTGCAAACACCTAGTTGGGAATACAGCAATAGCAGAATAATTGTTCATAATCATTTGACCATATGTACCAGTTCATCCAGCTTTGAATTTGTACCTCGCAAAAATGTGCATGAAACTTGGTGCATAAATGTGCAAATGAGAAGAAGCTGATGTTGAAAAAATGTGTAATGAAGGGTGATATCAAGTGATTGAGGGAAAAACAAAGCGTGTTTGAGCAGCAAAGCTGGATTTTGGTACTATCTTAATGTTGATTTGAGGATGATGGTGAATTGAGTCTCCTAGCATTACTTGGAGAGAAGTGAAATAAAGGTTCAAGGATGGACACTCTTCACGCCTATTTGAGGGACAATCAAGACCAATGTACAAACTTTGTCTAAAAATGTGAGCTTCATATACCAGTTGTTTCTTAATATGATCCCGTGAAAATAGCTGCCACAAAAATTGTGAAAAGTTTGACAGACAATGCCAAAGAGACCCAAGAAGATTGGCAATGCCCTATAACTACCTGGCTTTAGAGGCCAGACAAATAATAAACAAATAATAATAATAATAATGCACATTTGTATATTTTACATATAATAATACATGCTGAAGACAATAATTTTAAAAAGTATCAATAAAAAAATCATGTCATTCTGAAAACTTCAGCTTCTAAATAATTTTTGGTATAAAAGACCCAAAAGATCAATTTCAAGGCGCCAGGTGCAAATTTAAAAACCCTAGAAAAATTTGGATTGCCTTGCTTCAAGTTCGAAGGATTGACGGTGGCCAAAACAATAAGCTCATTAAGCCTTATAAGCCCAATGAGCAGGAAATTAAATCATTTACTCTGTAGATCTACAGACTGTATAATATTTACTATTAAGCAAACTAATTCAGTAGAATACATCTGTCAGCAGAAGTTTAACTGCCTTATTGGTAATCAAGTCCACAGTTCAGAGGCACAGTTCCTGTGGTCTTTGTAGCCCTCATTGTGAACCTCAGGGCCAACAGATATACAATAAACAGTCCTATAAAGCACTTCCTGCTTTTTGCTCTGGAGGTAAATAATTATATTTATTATATTTCGAATGGTAAAATATGCCATTTATCGGTGAAAATAAAACCCGTTTTTTCACTGAGTGAAATAAAGAGGTATTCTACTCAGTGAAATGATGCAACAATCATATGACATCGTCTGTGAGGTCATGAAACAATTGAATGACGCCAAGCAACGGCTGCACTAGCTTCTCCATTCATATAGTTAGGGTAATTTACGAGGTTTTGAGAAACATAATAAATAGAACATTTGACATTTCTCGTCGAAAACCATGAATATCTCACCTCGTGAAGTAAACAATCATATATTTACACTCGTGGCTACGCCACTCGTGAAAATGTAATTTTCTACTTCACTCGATGAAATATCCATGGTATTCGACGATAAATGTCAAATATCCTCTATATCTTAAGGAGGTAACCGCATAGTCCCATATCATAAAATTGATTACCTTTATTGTGACCTCCACACAACATTTACACTTTCCAGGCCTCCACCTTCTGCAGCAAAATATTAAATAGATTTTAAAGACTTTCATTCTACAATAGCTTTGGCTAAGAAGTCTGTTCACATTCCTTCAGATCTATTAGGCTTTTTGTTCTTTTTAAAAAGGCAAATACAGCATAATCTCAAAGGATAGCAAAAGGTTTATGGATAATTGAACACTAGAATCAATGCTATTAGCCAATTATAAGATAACATTTTATAGAATAAAATCATTACAATAGATATGCTTTGACTTACCTGGAGAATAATAGTTTCACGTTCATACAGCCAACACTAACATTTTTCCCATGGCTTCTTTGACCGAGGTCAATGCAAGTCAGCGGCCAGTTAATTCCTGCAATGTTTGATAACTAATGTCAGAACAAGATATCTCATTGCACTCACACCACTCACACCAACCATCATAAGACTTCTTTCATCTCCCCTCATCCAAAAAACCAACAAACAATTATCCAACGTAATAACTAAATATAGAGATCCTGAGTCAGTGCATGTTCTTAAATAATTAAATATGTGTTTCATGAAAAAACTGTAAAACACAACTCTAGTTTTTACAACCATTTTATATTTAAAAGTCTGAATAAATGAGGGATTTATCAACTATTTTTAATTTTTCTGAAACCTGTCTTAGTAAAACAAATCAAAAGTTATCTTGATACAAAATGTGATGGTCTTACTCTAAGATACCTAAATAAACCTTTTCACAAAATTTCTATAATTACCATTTACTGCATTGTCATACATATAATTTTACATTATGGGTCCATCTTCCCATATAGTAATAAATATACCATTGAAATAAAAATCAAATGTTACCTCCGTTAAGACATCTTTTAGTCAAACTATAAGCAGTAGTTTAGAAAAATAAAATGTCAAATCTTCACATTATAATTGAAAGTGAAATTACTTACCAATAAGACTTACCATTGCGCTGTTTTACCATCAAATTTTTAAACTGAGGCCCAAACCTTCTTTTTTCCTGTAAAAAAACAAAAATATCAACATAAGGTCAAGTTTGTGTTAAACAATGAAACCCAAATTTATCAATAATATATGTTTTTCCATATCTTTTCATAAAGATATGGAGCGCTAAAAGAATTATCAACACTAAAAGCCACATCTTTGGTCTTTATAGCTTGCCTTTGCTGACAAATTGAAATTGAGGGGGTAAATAATCTGAGTAACAGTGAGAACTGAAACACAGTCTTTGTTACAAATATTTGTGACTACAATGATCAATTCGATTTATGTCTTAAAGGTTTCTGATATAGAAGCAATGATGTTTTCAACAGATTTGATATCTACTGGCATAAATCTATGTACCCTCAAGTAACCTGTTTTCATGGTCACCTATTTCACAGTATATACAAATGATTAAGTTAACCTCTTACTGGTCATGACCAGTCAGCAGTTATTTTATTGATGGGTTGTTCTTAGCTGCAGAGCTGTAACTATATAACCTCTTTTCCCAGTTTTTATCGAAATTATAAAAGGCAACATCAGGTTATCTATTAGCCTATCTGGCTAGGAAACTGTAGCTATAGGTTGTTTTACATGGACCCAAGCAGGAAATGGTAATTTTTTCATCCATCTAATTTTATTTAACAATTCTCTTCAGTGATGAAAATCAAATAAAGTTTTATGCTTTTCATGTATTACTATTTTTGAAGAAAGCTTATGTTTGAATTTAAAAGTATAATCGCTATCAACTTTTTTCAAACAATATTTTCCTGTAAAGCTATATTGATCTTATCCTGAATCACCTGACATTGGGGTGTAATCTGTTCTATTGATAAATAAGTGAAATGATAGAAAGCTTATTTCTTACATATATTTTGGTTAATTTGTGGGATTTTCTGGTGCAAAGAAAGCAAGTTATTAATCGAACAGTTACACATTGCTTGGATTGCTCACATTAAATCTTTAGCCACATTAAATACAAGACATTTTGTGACTAATAGGTTTCCAATGCCAAATAGACATTGAGCAGAAGAATGACTTTTTTACTTGACCAGAAATATGACATTTTATGTTCAATATTTGTGAAAATAAAATAATTACATGACTAAGTAAATACTTTCAAAATGTGTTAATGTTAAATTAAAGGCTATTTTTCACTATCAATCTGGCCTAAGATTAATTTAGGGGTCCGAATGACAGGGTATCTAAAACATCTATAAAATGCTACCTAGTCCTTGAAAATAGTTCAGATGAAGATATTCTGAAAGCTGAAATAAGTGACTGTAACATATTGTATAATTAGGCATCCTTGAGTTTGGTTGCAAAATGGAAAATCATCATAAAATAGAGTGATTTTCAAGTTTGGTTGTAGTCCCTTATAGGAAACTGCAACCACATTATTTTTCATCAAATATTCATCATTTTTCATGTCTTGGCTAATAATAATTTGGTTGCAGGTGATAACAATTTTTTGGGAAAAGCTTACCAGATCAATTTGGTTGCGGCAGACTTCAAATTTACCTAACTTGAAAACGATCAAGTCAACAGTTTCAGTTTGACATGTTCCCTCTGACACAATGTGTCACGTAATGCCATGCGCTACATAACACGTCTTTCAATTGGCTAATTCAGTATCAAACATTTTCAATAAAATTTTGATGTTCCTTTTTACATATTCATGATTGATTTTGATCGGTTTTTAGATAGAAACTAGTCAATAAACTTACTTGCTGATGTTTATTTTTTATCAAAATTAGTTTATAATCAGAGGCATCTGTTACAGCCAATGATAACTGAGTTGAGATTTTACAGCCATTCGAATTCGTCTTGGGGCCACGTTTTAAAAACAAATGGCAATTTAGGAATAATTTGGTCAAGGAATGTCAGAAACGACAGCAAAGCACAACATGATCGAAAACTGGACTCGGTAGCTTTGAACAAGTTGCCAAAGTTTCATTAAAATGTAAATAAACAGCCAGGTAAAGTTCCAACATTTGCCATATCATCATTTAGTTTCTCTCTGCATACAGATTATGTTTAGTCAAGACTCTTCGGTTCTATAAAAACAAGTAACCAAACTTCAAAATAAGTTGTTTTCAAGGTGATAAATCGGTCTGCAACCATACTCAAAAGGTTTCATGTTATAGCCTATATCATTGTATAGAAAATTATCTCAGCTACTTTAAGAAAAATCCTATTTCCCCAAATCTCAAATTAATTACTTTTTGGCCATCAATCTGTGTATAAGAAAGAGTGACAGTAGAATATGAAGTTGTGGCAAGTGTTGTATTCTCATAATTTGACCGTGTAAAAATTAAAACCATGAAAACCAGGTGACACTGACTGACGCCAATTCAGTAAAAATGGACATGTATCTGTTTTTGAAAAGTCAGCTATAAATTCAACAAAGGAAGAAAAGAACATTTTGATTAACATAAATTGAATGATGGAAATCACTTTGTGTCTAGCTGTTACTATCAGCAAAAACGCTCATAGTAGAAGGTTTTTTCTTGATACCACGGAAACAGGTAACACGAAGGTACAACTGTGCCGAAGTGACACAAGCAAGGCCAAAACAGTGATATTACTGATTTACGACAGAGTCAAGTCAGTGCTACTAACTATTTTATTACTAAGATATTTAAATTTGAAAAAGTAATTGGTATACTCACTGTGAATACATGAAACAGCAACGAAATGAAAGCCAGTCAGCCACTTGAAATGGAAAGCTTGCGATGTTCACTTCCGGCGCGCTCAAATCGTGTTTACGATAAACTTTTCAGTATTATTTAATAGATGAAATCACCAAAAGAAAAAAATACCCATTATGCAGTTAAATTAGTACCATGTACTAGAATGATATGCATTAGATCTAATATATCGACTTAATTATTACTATTAGCATCATATATGGTTCTCCGAAATTGTTACGCTGCGCTGCGACTGGAGCCAAATGACAAGAATAGGTCGGCGACCAACTCTGATTGTGCGGCTGGATGTATAAAATGGAAAAACTTATTTGAATATATAAACGATATGTTTTTGCATTTATTTTATCACGTAAATCAGCCTATTATATGCTAAAAGTTTGGATGTCATTATATACATTCAGTCTCGAGATTTAGCTGATCAAATATCGTGTGCCAAAAAGGTAAACCGAGATTATACATGAAAATATTTTCATGATTTTTACCAAAAAATATTTGTCAACAATTTTCATTTTCAATTCCATATACCTCTAACAATACCAAAAAAGTATATTAGCTAATAATAAGATGTTCAGAAGTGTTGGATTTATTTGAATAGCCCGATGTTATTTTGGCTCCTCAAATGTGAGCCAAAAAGGCAGATGAGCCAAAAAGGTTCATGTATAAAGCCCAAAATGGTAATGATTGTACTAATATATATATATATGTGATATATATATATGATATTTCTGAAATTTTCTTAATCATGTTACAAATCTGCTTTCATATACGTTCTGAAGTTTCAAAGGAATAGTCATCCTTACTTGAACCAACGACTCTCCATAAAAATTCATGTCTGATTCCAAAGAGGTTACAATAGTGATCATATTGCAAGTCTCTCATATCTTACCCTCAAAATGCATTCAATGCAAATATCGGTGCTCACTTTTGGATTTGCGACACTCGGCTGTGCGTCATTTCAAATTGATTTGTCCAAGCAAATGCCTCGTACATCTATCACGTAAAGCGCCAGGTTTGACAGCTAATACATGTACCTTGGATGGCACGTGAGCTGCCGTCAGTGTTCTTCATGTGTGGTTCATCTTCCAAAGATAAATGTTTGCTCCAGACAGAAACGTTTGTACTATAAAAAGGTCGCAGGTTCGAGAGCGGGCACACAAACTAGAAAACTAATGAAAATATTTAAAACCATATTTTCAGATATACAAAGACTGAATTGTCCACCATGGAAGATATATTCGACAATGTATTATTCATTATAATAAAACAAAAATCTCTTCTGACAGACACAGTTAATGAGCAGTGGGTTCTTGAAACTAATCCCTGTTTACATGATAGCTTCACGTAATCGCCATGCATTGGTCACATTTTCAAAAGATATACAATGATGGTAGGAGTATGATTTAAAGGGCTGTATGGGTAAGGTGATAAACCATAAGAGTACATTCTGTATCAGCCAATCTCATTAAAATAAAATCTAACATTGCTGCACTACATGTACATTACATTCGTAATGTAGTGGAGCATTTAGATTTTATTTCAATGAGATTGTGTATCAGCAATGTGACTACTTAAGTGCGTGCAAATGGAGGTCATTTTATTCTCTGTAAATATATATTATTTATCGTTAAAAAGGGAAGCTTGGGTTCAATAATTATGACATGGCCTATTTAAAACATTTTGATAACGGTAGAAATGTAGCCCGCGTTGCTAGGTAATTTTTTTGCCATATCGTGTGAAACCCTTAAAAATCAATTTTAAGCTGATGTTAAATCTTCTAATTGAATTAGAATCGTCTTAATTATTCCCTAGTAACGCTCTAGTTTGGTTAAATGCAGACTGCTTAGTAATGAGTTAGAATCGACAACTGAACTTCTGATGCTGCTTAAGTCTCTTACTGTTAATGGCATAAGCATTTCTCATTAGGTTGGCCGCTCAATCGGATTTTGGTAATTCGTTATCCTTTTGAAAATATCATTGATTTTACGAAACGTTTACGGTCATGACAATAAACCGAACATTCATGAATACTTTGATAACGATTTGTCATGTAGTATTCCTACACTTATCCTGTTGATGAAGTTCTTGTTTGAAAAAATAAACCAAAAAAATAAAATAAAATATTGAAAAAACATATAAACATAAAACACATTTACCACCATCTGATTAAAAACATTTAAAAAACATAAGTTACCAAACCACACATTAAAAGATTTATCATTAAAGTTTTCTTGATAACAAAGACTCTATTGTAAAAACCACAACGTTTCGGATTATATGCTTACTACATGTAGTTCATCAGGCAAGGCGTTGGAAATAACAAAATAAGATACCCACATGCACATACTATACAAATGTAGCAACAATGCATGTAAACAATAACGAACTTTTTTTAGAGAGATTTAATGAATTATTTTGTTACAGAATGCAGTTTCTTTGTATCAATTTGAAGTTATGGAAACTGTCCACATGTGCTGTATTTTCGTTAAGATATGTAGGAAATATAACTATTTATCGGATTCTGAAAATGTCATCACGATTTGTCGACAGAAGCGCTAAAATACTCTTAGTCCAAAAAAAATGTTGTCTTACAAAGAGGTATCAGGATGAATTCAAACATGAGAGACAGAATGGACTCCACTGATTTGAATCCTTAGCTTTGAAATCCAGATGTTAACACTCACATTTTTTTGAAAATCCATGTTGCAGTTGTGAAGAAAGCACAAATCAGTATTCATCTTAAGAGCAATAAACATCTTGCTTATCGATCAAAGCAAAAGTTGTTCCTTAAGATTCCAACTAAAGTTTCAAATCAATTCAAACCATTTTTGTAATTATTCAAAACTCTTAAAGCCGCAATTATTCAAAATATCTTCAAGATTGCCTTATTTTTTAAATGTTTTCACACTGGGGCTAACTTCAGAGAGAATTCTCTAAATCTACCAAAAACATAATTGTACTAACCCAATATAACTCAATTAAATGATCTCAGATGTTATTACCATCTTATGACATTTTGTATTTGTCAGTCTTTCAAATTTTCTCCTTCTGTCTTGCCACTTCACGCATATAAGTCAAATTGTATATCTATCTATAAAATCATACTGTACATTAGATTAAGTATCAATTGTAAAACTTGAAGTGCATTTTAAAAGTTTGTTTTCGCAGTATGCTCTAAAATAATCAGTTTTTCTGAGTTGTAATACTGTAAAGGTTTAAAAGATCTCTAAGCTCTTATGTGCAGTTGCATCAAATTTGCAATGTATTACTTTGTATTTATGGGCTGATTCTTATACCGTAAAAAATGTGTGTCTGGCTCTCAGTAATAAAATACTTTTTACCAACAGTTTTCTTTTATTTGAACTTGTGAACTGAGTGTATTTAGTGAGTTTTTTGGAAAAATGAAAATCATAATATTATATTGACAATGTGTAGAAGATTTTGATTTTTTCGTAAATAGTTAAGATAATTAAGGAAGCTTTTCCTGATACAATTTAACAGATAAGCGTCAGTGATGCTGACACCTCCAATATCCAGGACAACAATGTTGTCAGTGTTCAAAGAACTTATTTGCAGGAAGAATTCCAGCACAAGACACACAGAACTGAGAGGCTCTTTTCCTCTGCCGTTGTAAAATGAGAGATTCAGGAATTTGTAAAATCGATAAGTTATATGTCAATTTCAAACAATTGAAAATTTTCAAATCGACTTAAGTAAACGAAAAAGAAATAGGGTTTAAAAGCTTCAGAATTACTCTGTTTGAAAACGATCGATCGTTAAATTTCCAATTGAGGCTCAAACACTAATGACTTAACCCTCAATATATTTCAATCCTATTTTCGTGAATGTTATAATTGCATTTGATTTCTTGATATTTCAAAAGATTCGATTATAATAGAAACAACCGAAGTAAGCTTAAAGATATAAAATAAAATCCATGATAACACGAGTGTGGATCGTTAGTAATATAGAGAGATATACCTTATTTGTGCATTCATTGTATAAAAAAAAACTTTTGTGCAGTAGTACCTTTGAATATCACTTACAAATGTAATATCGCTTTTCCACCGATGGGAAATATTTTTCAAATGTCATGTAAGACGAGATATCTTCCTTTAATGTTTTGACGAATCATTTTGGATGAATGACAAAAGGGCCTCCTCTCATTACAACTCTATGGTTTCATTCTTTCTCATATGACAAAATTATCGATTTTATCATCTTCAGTTTGCATAAGTTTTATATTCTAATTTCTTTAAACATTCTCATGTATGACCGCTCTCCAAAGGATCACTTATAAAGGTTAAAAAAAACTATCGAAAGAGGGTAAATTGTATATCATTAGTCTGTGCATGAACCTGAAGGTATAGTTACAATGGAAGTTACCTGCAAAGCGGAATCCCTCTGGTCTGTACAGTTAAAGCAGGTTTTTGGAAACCTTGAACATTGAATTAAACAAATATTGTAAATTAATCTCACCTTATGATAATAATATTCGTACTATTGAATATGCTTTCTTAAACCTAATTATCAATACATATTAGATCAAAAACTTTTACCCCTGAAAACTAACGAAAAAACTTGCTTTTATATTTCTCTGCCATGGTACCAGCCAAATATCGTATTACCATTACGTCACTTTTACCTTTACGCAATATTCACAGGATATCATTATATTTTATGTGTACTGTCTACACATAAAATATATGGGTATCCTATCCACGAATGGTAGTTTTTGTAACTCTTTATTCTTCCATTTGAGTCTCTGATAACCCTGAAAAATTTACTTTGATATATACATATATTATATTTATTTCCGACTTCCCCGCCTTGTTTCGAAGCTACGATCTCAAATTACGACTATGATACAACGAGCCATAAAAAGCAAAACATTCAAGAGCAAAGCAAAGAAACCAGTAAGCCCAATTGTGATGTTTGTAATATAAATTTATGGTGCTGTTTAAAAAAAATTGAAGTGAAATACTATGTCTTTGCAAGTAACTCACACCTGTATTACTGAATAGTTCGTAAACTTGCAAATATCTTTAATACATTAAGCTTTATCTTACCTAAAATTTTATCCGATTTCAGAAATTGTTATCAAATTAGTTTTATAACCAGATTCGCTTTTTGAAAGGAAGCATTCCGTTTAATCAATGCAAATGTCTTAAAAGGTGGGACTCAGTAAAGGTGCAAGACGATATTCATGGGATAGACATTAAAACAGTTATCCATATCACCAGCTAGGATTTCTTTAAAAGCAATGATTTGAAGGATAGGCTTTATGCTGGGTGTGACAGTGTGAGTAGGCTAACTCTAGGCGAAAATAAGATCGATATAAAACGAAAATTTATTGCTGAAAGAATGAAAACTGAAGATTATATAAAATGGCTTCAGCGAGCAGTATATTCACCAGATTAAAAAAATATGTTATCTTGTTAAGTGAAATAATTTGTCACTGTGGTAGTATTTATCTCTTTAACACAGAATGAATTGTAGATATCGTGTGGGGTGAAGCGTTGTGTGCAGGAGACATCTACAGCTGCAGCCCAAAAGTTTGTTCACCTACTTGAAATACAAATGTAATTTGAATACTTTCTCACGTCAATTGCACTGCTTAGCTGCTCTGACAAGGGATATTCCTTCGACCATGTGTCATTTTAAAACTTTCAATGGGGCCATCAGAAACACGGTGCAAGTTTTTGAAATTTAGAACGATCAAATTGACAGTAAGGGCTAGTTTTTCAAAATTTCAAATCTTAAATTTTTAATATGATTATTTTAATTGACTAAATTAGAATTCATTGAGTACAAATTTAATGCATTGTCTGTTTGTAAAATGAAATACATGATTAATGTTGAACGTTGTTGATCACTTTCAAGACATTTTACAGGGAAAATGTGAGATTTTCGAAATTTTACCATTTCATGTGAACGAGATTAATAACATTATGAAATCAAATGGATCTGAAATAAAATTATACAATAGCAAAACAAAGTCAAATTACATAATATTTGCACTAGGCTATGCTGCATGTAGAAGATTAACAAAGTTTTGGGATGCAATTGTCATTAATCATAAACCACCCAAGGCATTGAATCATTGAAACTCAGATGAAACGCAACTGTCGGTTTTCTGTTTCAGATAATTATTTCTGAAGATTAAATTTGAAGGATGGTTAACAGTGTCAATTGAATCCCATTCTTGTTCCGTCCAATATCAACGTTTCAACATTTGTTGGCTTATGCAAAATGCCCTCGGTAGGCCTCGAATATTTTTTCTGTATCTTTGACTTATGTACACGTAACGATTTGATTTTGATGATTGTGTGGTTTTAATAAATGATACAGGTAAAACGCAATGGTGAATCTGGACAGATGAAAACCTGTTTCAGTACATTTTACATTAGAACTGAAATTAAAGTCCTACAGATAACCCACTTGATGAAAAAAAAACGTTTATAAAAACAAACAAACATGGAACCTGTAAACTGGAAAACCTAGGCGGTAAAAACTGATTGATTATAAAGATATTCTACTCTAAATCTTGTAATTTGTAGCATGGTGATCAATCTAGTGTTGCTGACCTAAACGTACTGACTTATCAGAGCTATTATCAGAGCTACTGAGCACCTCCGGAACAAAGTGACTACACGCAGTACGTTTAAAATGAAGTACAAGGGTGTGTTAATTTTCATCTACCATAGTTTGCAACCGATTGAAGCAATTATCCCTTACAACGCACCTATGCATGCGATTACACCACGTGCTTATCTATGACCCCTACGAATACCATCCTGCTACATCAGCGTATTTGTCTCCGTCGAGCTCCATCATATACCTTTCCCTATACCCTGATATCCTTCGGCCTAAAATGCTCGTATCGCTAAATATAGCAAGCCAATAAAATGACTCGCATTCAGCAATAGGGGCACCGTCCGGATGAGAATTCAAATAAATGTCAATATAGGCTATAATTAGCCGTAAGCGATACGAGCGTTTTAGGCGCAAGGATATCAGGGTATAGATGGATGGAGACAAATACGCTGATGTAGCAGGATGACGAATACGGATGAAAGTATTTGGTATAAGTTTATGTTTATTGAGTAAAATTTCAGTTAAAAAGTCTTTTAAACAGCGTGCCACAGTGCCTTTAAAGCATCCCTGTCTCTGATTCACCGATGGTGTAATGCAAAATACATAGATGTTCGGTGGGGTCCTAAATGACATCATTCATTAGATAGGTAAGAGATAGCTTTAAAGTAGACGATTTTTATATAAAGCACACAAGAACATGAAAAGTGAACACCAAAGCTCCTAGATGTAAACTTGCAGGCAGTTCACCGGCAAAATTGTTTTCACTTTCATTTTCAAAGTGCTGGGTCATAACACGCCGGGACGAGCGTATATATGTTACAGTTAATATGTGTAATCAAGGAATATGTATATTCCCTGATTCACTCAGTGATTATGTATATTCCCTGAAATTTCCAGGGATTATACATATTCCCTGAAAAAAAAGTATTATACATATTCCCTGAATGCTTAAAAAGGAGAGACCAACGCTTTTGATAGTTGTTTTCTTTATTCAAATTTAACCTCAACAACCTTCAATACATGGAATAACTGGACACAGTTGTTTAAACTTTTTATTACTTACACAGGGTGAAACAATTTCATAAATGCATATGCATGTAATGAATGAAAGGTCTTTATGTAATACATTCCAACTTTTGACAAACTGTCATACATGAGATACTGGACACATGCAGTTGTTTAAACTGTTTACACATAAAAAGAGTAAACATTTTACCAAAATGCATATTCATGTATCGCATGAAACATCTGACAATGATTTTTAGACTAATGTGTAACACCTGGAGTTACACTTGACACCCAACTTGTCTGATTTTAATTGATAAATATCTCACTATATACTTATTGCTGTAACAATGGTTAAACGGATCGTTCAAAATAAAGTATATCAAAATAAAAACTGGTAAAATTTACAGTCGAAGAGTAGGCTTGTTGATACATGATTTGAATTTAATAGATCATAACATAAAACCAAAGACACATTTCCTCAGTGTAAAATATATTGTAATTTTCTTTTTTATAATCTTTCGGCAAGTAAGATGAAAGTTTAATTGATGTCTCATGAATACAGTTAAAGGGTTAAATCCAAGATTTTTCGCGATTTTTTGTTGTTGGTTGCGTTCTTTAACATGCAAAAGTAGAAGCATAGGGGATTTCCATTTGTGAAATATTTGTAATTTAAATTCTCAGTATTTCAAAGATTGAGCCTTGTATATTTCCTGAGCGGTTTTAAAGTGGAAGGAGCAAGTTTGTTTATTTAAACAAAGAGATCTAACGTAAACGAAAATAATTTCACTGGGTAAATTTGAGGAAATACGATGCTACTGCCCCTTTTAAACTGGATTTCAAGGCGGTTTATTTTTTTTAATTGAGTAAGTATAATTTTATGTTTGGAAGTGCAACAAAATGCAGCTTTAATTCAAGCAATTAAGAAATGAAGTGCATGGACTTGTGTCATGAACATTTGTCTTTGAAGTTAACAACTTTGTATTAACTTTCGCAACAAGATGGCCGTTGCCCTGTTGATCAATCCCAATTGACGGACAGACACGAGTTGTCACGAAGTGGTGCGATTGAACGTTCGGTCTGAAGGAGAAGTGTCACGCCATGTGTAAGGTAGGATGAGCTGTCCGGCTATATCTTAGCTTGAGACTGTAGATGTACAATCAGGATTCTCCCGAGTATTGATCGCGTCTTCAGCAATTTTAGTTACTGTCTTCTCTAAGTCAAATTACGTTTCTAAAAAACGTGCATACTTGTCAATACATTCGGTTAAAAGAGGAAAACGTTACATAATATTTAATAAAATATATTATTCATTTATATTATTATGATGAAAAGGGGGGGGGGGGGATCTGTATCATCTACATCGATTTAGTCGAACAGTAAAGTAAACTCATGTTTGGTTAAAAATTGTAAGAAGTAACGTAATAAAAAGATGTTATATAGTTTGCCTTTCCATCATGTCAACGAACCATGAACAAGTGCTTTAACTATAACTATAGCTTTAACTATAGTTATTGTTCTTGATAACCGAAATCGACAGGGAAATTTATTTAAACAAAATTCTTTATGGTATTCATATAGTCTAATATAAAAAAATTACTTTGCATTTCATGTAATCAATTATTACGTATGAAGAAGCTGCAAAATATTAATGGAAAATGTAGTAAAACATATCTATATTTCAGTATGTGTAAACACAGGCGCTTTAGTAATCATGTCAACTCGACCGCACTTAGATACACTTGAATACGGTTATGCATATTATTCAGTAGGCAAACGCTCTTGCGCAAAATAAGGTTTGAGGTTTCTTGACCCAGTAAACTACATGTATGACCTGTTTATGCAATACCCCATTGACAATCCAAACAATATTATTGAAATTTCTAAATATAAGAGCTTGCATAATTTTAATTTTGCTTTTATTGAATCACAGGTATTAATAGTTTATAGTTCATTCAAAGACGTGTTTAGACATAACTGTACTCTTAGAACGATCAAATCATGTTTACATGTATATTCATACATCAACGCCCATTTATATCTAATATAAAGGTCTATAATAAATTTGACATAGAGGTCCTGCTGAGTTACATTTTCATCATGCACTTTGAACACTACACATAGATACAGTTAGATACAGTAAGATACAAGCCCATCCAAAGGATCAACACGATTACGCACAAACCTCTCTACTGACCTACATTTCAAGGTAAAGAAATAGAGCAGGGTTATCTTCACGAGTTATGATAACTGATTCGAGGGCGATACAGTGACAGGTAAATTGCTCTTTTGAAATGACATCTGTTCTTAATTAAGGAATTGGTCAAGCCTTAAAAGATATTTATATTAAGGACGTTATATAACAGTAGAATTATCAAGCGTTCCATGGGTCAACTTCAACTTGAACTTGATTAATCAAATTGAAATTAGAAATTTTTATTCAAATCTTTACTAAGCATCAACCTACCAAAAATCGTATTTATTATATCATTATCAGTTTTATCTTATTTGGCACATATTATTGTTTAAATTACGCCTAAAATCGAATGCTTTAAATAAGTTTGTTCACTTGCCACTGCCGGAATCGTAGTGCAAATATGATGTAATTTCGGTTTCGATTCAACGTCAATAGAATAACTTCAGCAAAACTGACAATGGATCACCCGCTGTCCATGTGTGAAATAGCCATTCTTGAACACATTTTGGGATCGTCTGGTGTCTCGTGCAAAAATTCGAATTTTGGCAAATTGATATTGACAGAAGGGGTTATATTTTCGAAATTTCGATTTCGTTAAATGTCATATGAAATGTTCCTTATCGACTCTCTGAAATTAAAACCAATCTAATCACATTGACTTTGTGCTAAGAAACATAAGTGACTAATTTTTAAGGAAGTTGATAAATATATCTGTATATATGATTTATATACTTATAAAGAATTTTAGGGAGAAAAATAAAAATTAGTGTTTTCGGAATTTTGACCACTGATCAATTCAATGGCCTTGTTACGACGTAAATTGTAATAAAACGTGAATTGTAACACTTGCAGCAAATTGTAATAACTCTTGGTGTAAATTGTAATAAAAACGTAAATTGTAATAAAACCTGACGTAAATGTAATACGCAAATTGTAACAAAAATTTACGTAAATTGCAATAATCTCTACTTGCGGTAAAATGTAATAACTTTTTACGTAATTTGTAATAACCGATTGCATTTCTCAAAATTACGAATTTAACAGGGTTTTTGGTTAATAATTAAAAAAGACAGAATAAAACCGTGGGAATGTTCATTACTGCAACAAGTCAAGTAGAAAAAGTTGTGACAAAAAAGATAGACAAACTGATTCACTTGCAAATAGACAGAGGGACAGAAACAAAGACAGAGCGACTAGCAATGGGAAAGACGAAAAATAATGAAATGCTTTTCTTATGTTTATTTCTTTGTCTTGTTGTTTACAAATAAGATATGGACTTACTGAATAAGGGCTTTGTGAATCATGATCATTGGACAGGAATAGGTTTAAAAAACATTAGCGTTTTACATGAAAACAAGACGTTGTGAAAGATTGGCTGGATAGTTAAAGGTACCTACGTTTTTTCCATCCAATTTTACATACAAAAAATATTGTTTTCATATAACTGTGTTTTTACATGTATTTCATTTGAATTTTCCCGACCAAGTGGAAATTATTCCACTCTTTTTTTAAAATCGTTTTGCATGAATTGTAATATCTATCACTCCCTAACTAATTATTAATATGAATAAAAGGAGATCATATATATTATAACGTTCACGTTCAAATAGGTAGTCGCAGGATGTCAACCCGCAAACCTGCTTTGATTATATATTCCAGGACAAAGTTAAGTTATGAAAATGTTACATTTTCAGGATAAGGAGTAATACATGTAAATATCCCTGTCCTACCTCCACAACTAAGGACATAGAAGGGTTACATTTTTAGGGTGGTGACCCTGTAAACCCTGTTTTGCGCTATGATATAATGCCGATGTAGTAAAAAAGTGACAGAAAAAAAGGTTTCATACTTAAAAGCTGTTGTTTATTTCTTTCTTAAAATGTAAAAGTTGAATATATTGAAATTGTTTGTGGTTACCCTATGTATCCGATTCAGTCTCTACTGAATACCGGAAGGCCCACAGTACATTATCATGAAATTAAACGAAATAATGCAACACTTTATACGTATGATCTTGGTGTGGTTTAAACAAAAAAGGATTTAATGTATTTCATTTATACTAGTTCTCTTTTCTGAGTATTTATGCGTGGGGTATAAACATTACACGATTCAAGTTTACAACCATACTCGTACCAGTTGATAAAACAGAGAATATATCTGTAGAGTGATGGCCATAATAACAATTATGAATTTGTAATTGTCCGATTGTAAATTTGTTGGTTGTCTGAAATGGCAACTACATGAACACTGCTATATTTTTTGTAATGTTTGAAGCGATAGGTTTGAAATACAACCCAAGCTATACGGAGCCAATGAGTCTCTGTTAGCCATTTAAACGTCTTTTCGACTAAAGCACGTTTTCCCCGTCAATTTTTCTTGGGTACAACTTTGTTAATTATTTTGGGTTTTCAATGTATTATAACGTTCACACATTATCAATCTTGTAGTGAGACTGTAGTAAATCATAATTTGACCTCGACATTACCTTACGAAGCAAGTCTAGGTATACGAAATAAAAAATATATAATGCACATGCAATATACCACCCTCATAGACATGCTAATTGTTCTAAGGTTGGTTCTTGTACGTCGTGACGGTTTTGGATATGCTCAAATTATGCTGAGGACGCTTCTACGCAATTAATACGCGTGTCCACAAATGGTTTTCTTCTGACAGACCTACAGAAACACACTTGAACCAGATTTAATACGCTTGCTGAACGAACTTCAAACCAATGTCACCAACAAGAAAATGCATTGTTCTTTTTGTGTATATTTTGAAAGTGGAACCTCGGAGACAAGGGAAGATGAATTCAAGAAGAAGACTGGAGACTGTTGTTTGTTGGTCGACCATTTATTTTATTTGACGTTGATGGTTCATGTTATAAAGGTCATCCCCGAGCGGGTGGTACAGTCACAATTTGGAGTACACGACAGAGTTATTCCCCAAACTCTGTCGTGGAGACTCAACTCCAAACTGTGTCCAGGATGGGGTGTACAAAGGCAGAGCTACATATTGGCCTATAGGAGTCTAGCTGGAGTCTGTAACGAGTCTAAAGGAGTCTAACAAGAGTCTAACGGGAGTCTAACAAGAGTCTGAAGAGAGAGAACCTCTCTACGTATTTAAGCACATAGATGTTATATAACAACACCAAACATATTGCTACGCAACTGGTTTTGCATGCCACAAGCTGGATGTTGAACAAAGGGAGCTGATTGTGGTAACAGCTTAAAGGCACTAGTGCACGCTTTTACGGTTTAAATTGGCTATTTTAAGGTTTAAGAGGACTTATACAATCACTTAAGCTTTCTATCGATGCAATGAAATACTTAAAATTCTTCACAATTGACCTGCAATCAACAATGAAAAAATTTAGACAGCCGCTGTCGGCTTGGACATATAACAAATCTAAGGTTAGTTGTGCACAAAACGGATAAATTAAAGACATTTGAAAGCGGCTGAACACTTATTATGTGCAGCTGTTTAATTTACCTAAACTCTGAACTGAGAACAAATAATGGATTATGTTTTATGAAAGCAATGTTGTAAATAAACCGACTTAATAACACAGCTTTAGCATTGCTATTAGATTGACCAAAGCGGCTGCCGTTTCCGCTTTTTTGGTTATAAGCAAAATCTTAATATTTCCGATATCGTAGTTCATGCGGATTTATTGTACCGTAACATTAAATACTTCCGGTCTTTAAAAATCAACCTTACTACCTGAATACGTAAATGTTCGTTAAATAACTTACGAGGTAGATTATTTGAGTGAGGTTCTTGAATAATATCGAGAGATATGCAGTATCTGTGCATTCGTTGTGTTAAAGAAATATTGGTGTGCACTAGTGCGTTTAATGAATGTTATGAGCGATTGAAAGGCCGAACATATAAGGCGACGTAATCACTGACCGTTGGCTTGTTGAAGATGCCTAAGGCGATATCGGTCGAATGAACAGGCGTTTGCAATTTAACATGGAGAACTGTTCACAAAAATATGCTATTTATAAAAGAATTTCTAATTGATATGAAATATAAAATTTGGAAGAAATTCGGACGTTTGTTTACACGATGACAATATCATTACAATCATACCCATCTTGGCAGGTTAAGGGAGATTTTGTATGAATATTATAGGTAATCTTTGAACATGCAGCCACAATAGCACAGAAATCTGTTTTATTGTATATCTTTCTCTTTCAGATAGTACTATACTTCTACAGATTTTAAAAGCGAAAAGTCCAAGCTACATACATCAATCTTTTTAAACATATATCATTAATCAAGTATGTGTCTGTATCATTGATATCCAATATTAAGATAAGGATTTGTAATATTTGAGCCTTTGGCTTAAAACTCATATAAATACACAAAAGACAAGCGCTGGCGAAATTGGGTTTTTTTCGTATGTAATTGTGATACTTGATAACGTAGGTCATCGCTCGAAAAGAAGCTCAATTATTTGAATGTTTTCAATTGCAAGACAATGTGTTTTAATGAAAGAAGCAGTTTTAAAACGAACGTAACATGATCGTTTAAACTATGCGAACCAATTTCTATACATCAATTGATTAAAAGTGTTCACACAAAAATGGCCGCCAGTAGTGTTTTTTGTTTATTTCTTATTGTTTCCTCTACGACAACGGATAATCGGGTTGAGTAATGAGATGTTTTGAACCTCTGAAGAAAATACATCTCGCATAAACAAATGATTAATTGGTAAAATTTAAATAAATATATCTTTTAAAAACCGTGCTATTGCCCCAGTAAGCGTAAGTGTTACGACAACCATACGAACTTGTTATACGCAGGGCCCTTACCTGTTTCTAGTAGCGATCTTGAGAGGATATTTAATGTTGCGTGTTAATGATAGAATAAAAATATGAATGAATCCAATAAATTAACGCCTGTCTAATGAAATTGGAGAATAAGAATGAACCTACAAAATGTACTTTGACGGACATGACGGGTGTCATATAAGGGTTACATGTACATGCAGCCATGTCACTGTTTATCTAATGCAGCATTACTAGAAAACATTCATTGTTTAAAAGTATGTTCTTTTGCATTGACTTAGTTTAAGAATTTGGAATTTTGGCGCTATATAAATACTCTAATTTAGATATTAGTTACTGTCATCATGAAATTAATAGAATAAATAAACGTTAACAAAATATTTTCATTTTATCTGGTTTGGGTGGCAATTGTCTGGGTTGTATACAGATCGTTTGTAACTTAAGACGTAGAAGCGCCGACTTTTCTGTCATAATCATCTACTGTCTCCAAAACATCTACCAATTTCTGGATATATATAATAATAAATAATATAAAACACTGTATGATAATAGCTGGTCAAATATCCCTTACCCCAGCCCCCTCGCCATATATTATCTTAAATATTCGCTAGAATTTGTACAACTAAATTTTTCTTCCTTTCTATGAATTTCTATATAATATTAGCAGGTTCAAGCCCTTATTTGGCGTCTGCATTTGCTGTAAAATATATCCGATCAAAGCTTGCCTAGGACATTTAGAAGCATACCATGTACGGTACAAACCCTTTCCTTCTATGTACAACGAGAAGCGTATGTTACCCTAAATGTGTATGTTTTTGCGTAAAATGAATCAAGCCGAAACTTCTTGAAGAATATTTTTTGATGCGTTAATATAAAATCGAAGTTCAAGTGACGGGGATTTTGAGGTAGTTTAATTAAGGTCCCCTTGATAATTCGGTTATTACAATTTACGTAAATATTTATTACATTTTACCGGAAGAAGATATTATTACAATTTACGTCAGTTTTTATTACAATTTGCGTATTACAATTTACGTCAAGTTTTATTACAATTTGCGTTTTTATTACAATTTATGTCAAGAGTTATTACAATTTGCTGCAAGTATTACAATTTACGTTTTTATTACAATTTACGTCGTAACAGGCCTTCCAAAAGTGTTACGGGTAATTGTCGGAGTACGATAAACATTTGCCTTAAAGAAGAATAAATATGTTATATTATACATATTGCATATTATACGTTTCTTTTTCGCAACGCTACGATACCTCAAAGGCATCTCAAACTACATGATATTTGCACTAGTATATTCAGGTATGTGAACAAACTTTTGGCATGCAGCTGTATATTTGATATATTTAGACCAAAGGTAACTAACCTTGGCTTTCACCTACAACCGAAATGAGGTGAGTATTGGTGAGTATCCGAAATGTCAAGAGCGTTTCATTTATATCACGACTGCTAGTATGATTGCAGGGAAAAGCCTCGAAATACTAATGTGGACGGGATTCGAACCCTGGACATCTTGATCCGAATCCAAAGGCGCCAAACACTGCGGTATTCCAAATCACCATATCAATGCATCATAATCCTGTTCATTTCCAGCTTTTTAGGGCCGTTACCTCTATAAAAGAAGACAGGAATAGTTGTTTAGGATCTATAAATCTTAATCTTATCTGTAGATCTATACTAGTATACTCTATAAATCTATTAATTATAACCCCCATCACCCAAGATACCAGCTTTCCGTGGCTTTAGATTCCGGTGAACACAAAAACAAATCTATAGGGCGTGGCCCCTGTAACCATTTTGGGTTAGTGGTTCTAGCAAAGAAGACAAAAAGCAGAAAATATACGAATGGATTGAAGGGTGTTCCGATTGAGAGTATTTTATATACACTTCTTTATTATATTAAATATTTAATTAAGAATTTTAAAATAAACAAGATTTTATATTTCTAAATCGTCGCATATGTTATTTTCTGGTTTACAGACTAGTTTGAAACGAATTAAAACAAATTAACTCCTAAAAATAATTCAAGTCTATTGTCCTTTTCAACATCAGAAGTAACAGTGCTAGTGGCGTCTAGTGCTGTTCAAGTACTTATTCCGCAATTGTATTGACAGATTTAACTCTTGTCTGTTCACAGCATGTCTCGAATTTACATCTTCATCGGCTTCGTTTTAGCTACTGTCAATGGATTGACTTTCACCAAAAACGGGAATAGTTTCACGGTCTCCTTAAAAACTATTACGGTTGGTACATTCATAATTTGTAAATATTGATATTTTTCAATGTCTCTAAAAGTTTTCAAATATCAAAATGAAATCTTCACCGAAATGTATATCACAAAGGTTGATATACCTCCGAGCAAAAACAATGAGACAACTTTAGTTTAAACTATAAATATGATATTGACGTAAACTGACGTAATTTACATGTCATACGTGCAAACGATTTGGAAACCATGTACGAAACCTCAAGCTGCAACCCAAAAATGTTCTAAGATTTACCTCATTTATTTGCTCGGAGCTATACAGCGGCATACCAAAAGTTTGTTCATATACCACTCTATCGTAGTGCAGATAACATTTAATTTGGGATTAGTTTGGACGTCACTAACCTAAGAAAGACTGACAATCATCTTTTGTCCATGTGTGAAAAAGCCTTTCTTTCACTTATTTTGGGATCGTCCTGTCTTTCGTGCAAAATTTTTATTCGTGGCATGATGAAAGAGACCGAAAGGGGTATAATTTCGAAATTCGGATTTCCTGAATTTGGATTAAAATATTCCAGTTCTAATCTCTGACAGAAAATTCAGCACAAGCAGATTGACTTAGTGCAAATGTACAAACATGACTTGTGTTTAAAGCTGTTGATCACTTCAAATGAATTTTGTAGCGAAAAATGGAAATGAGTGTTTTCAGAATTTTGACCCCTGGTCACTTTAATGACCTGCCAAAACTGCTACGATTAACTGTTGCGTATGATATACGATTACGTTTATGTATGATTGGATCTTCACTTCTGTGTTGAAAATTCAGCATTATCCATTTCTTTTCATAATGCTATGATGGCCATAACATACCCTAAATGACATGATATCTGCAATAGGATAAACAGGTACTCGTATGTGAGCAAACTTTGGTATGCAGCTGTACTTAGACCATGTCTTTTCTTTCATTTGTTAAATCACATCCTCGAACAACCATTTATCTTTGCAGGGAGTAATAACATTTTTGATATTTTGAAATGATATGTTGTATCACAAGGGTATGAAATAAAAACTCATGCTGTTCTAATATGACATTACATGCAATATGTTAATAATCTTCAAAGGGAGGTGTGTATCACAAGGGTATATACTTAGACCTTTTCTTTTGTTACAGTTGTTACAGCACAGTCCCGACTCACCATGTGTGTATGTAGGGAAGATGAACACAGTATTTAATGAATTCCTTGGTAACTTCCACATAAACCAAAACGTTGTCGAAAGAATAGGACTTGGCCAGTATACATGGAACCAAACGACCAAAATACTTATGCTCAAACACGACGAATATTGGGTATGTATGATTTTTCTTCCATATCTTCCAAGATACTAATATGGATTTGACATAGTAAGTTAGTGAGTTATTCACATTGATATAAAGGTTGAATTAATTCCGTACAACGTATCGTTTCAATAAAGGTACAGTTGTTCTAGGGTTTGTTTAGTAAATATGGCAAATGAAAAAAATATAGCTAAAATAGCGAGTATATCTGTACACATGAAAGGGTCAATTTCATGACTATATAGGTATAACTATCTAACATTCTGCTCAATATCGTCACTGTTTCATACCAAATGCGAACAATGGCCACATTTAATATCCACCATCACCCCATCACAAGACATTCCCAAGACAAAAATTCTTTTCTTTTGCATGTTCACGCACACTATAACCCTTGTAGATTACGGATGTTTTGGCAATTAATGTACAGATGTTAATAATGATGGTATTTCTTATAAAGTAGATTGTCTACCAGGCCAAAAGAAAAAAAATGTAAGGTATTTCTTATATTGACAGATCTAGAATACCTGTATATCCCAGTTAAATTTAGTTCATATCAAATACTCTAAGGTTAACTTTCTTATATTTGACTGTATGTTTGTCTACTGAATAACCTTCATGAGTCTTTAAAACCCTTTTCATGACCTTCAGGACTTTCGAGGTTGGAATTTTTTTTAACAGGAACACATTCTAACTAAGCAATATGCCTGACTGATTTATCTACGAGTACAAAAGTAAATGTTAACCTTTCAGATCAATTTGGCATTTGTTGACGATGAAGATAGCGCTGGCTTCAATGTCGAAGTAAGGGGTATGAGCAACAATACGAATCAGGTTTGGTTACGAATCATCGCTGATCCAAGTGAGCGTATCTATGGAGGTGGGGAACAATTCTCTTACTTCAACCTCAAGGGACACTCGTTCCCGATCTGGACACGAGAACAAGGTGATTAACTGATAGCAGATATTGATGGGAATCGATAGTGACTGGGTTACACATTTTGACCTCATGTGTTACCGTAAGATCAATACATATCAAGCTAAATGTTTTCATCGTTCATGTATATTTTATACAACAAATTACATTTTTCCCATTCTAACATTGCTACTAGAAATATCGTTAGAGTTGTTATTCTTAGCTTGATGCGAAAAAGGAGTCTTGTATAACATAATTAACTACACAGTTTGTAAAACGGCCAGTTTATAAGATTTTACAGCTGCTTCATATGTTGTTGTGTCACAAATCATTTTATTACTTTACTGCATCAAAAAGGCAGATGGGCATAAAATTAAAGTTCCAATAACCCATTTCTGCATTTTCACATTATTAAAATAAGGAAAATCATAATATTTTTGTATCTGAATTAGTTATGATTTCTGAGGAAATGTAAAATACCCTTTAAATGCCTGTTCTTTAAGAGTCTCGGTGGCCTCGCAAATATCAAATTTGTAATTTCAAACAATAATTTGAAAGCAAAATTGCGACGCTCTGGATCAAAGTCTTAAAAAATTGCAGAATCACTGCTAGAGGAATTAGATGACAAAATATTTCCAAACGGTAGGTCGTTTATTGCAAGAATTGACAACACATAGGTCAGTCAGTGCTGGCGTTATTGCCGGACACTAACGATGTGGGTTCGAATCCTGAAGGAAGGACTCGACCCGGAAAAGTAAAAGAATTTGCAGTATTGTTGCAGAAAGTTTGATCACCAATATAACAATATTACATTTGTTCACTATCTATATGACATGTATTTCTATTTATAAAATATATCATGCAGGTGTTGGACGAAACCTTAGTACCCTTGCAACGTTCTTCGCCAACAAGCAAGATGGTGGTGGAGGTGACTACCACACGACTTACTTCCCACAACCGACTTACATCAGCTCGCGGAAGTACTATTTCCACTATACCGGAAGTAACTACGCCACTTTGGACTTTTCGTCTAGGAATTTCTACGAGTTTGCAATATACGACATTCCGGTTAAACCTTTCCGCTTTGCCACCAGTACATCGATGAGAGACCTTGTCAGCGGATTGATAAATAGATTGGGTAAAGTGCCGGAACTTCCTGATTGGATCTATGATGGCGCAGTGATTGGGGTGCAAGGCGGTACAAAGAAGGTATTATCATCATCATCGAATGATGAAGCTTGGGGTATCATGAATTTTCTTGCCTTTCCTTTCAATATTTGGACTATTAACATATTATTCCTCGTATTAGATTTGGACCAATTTTTTATTTTTTTATTCTGTAAAAACAAAATAATATGATATTAGATTTACTATCGACGTGTATTTCATTTCATCACAGACTATTTCTAAATAAAGTTATCAAGAAGATTTCGAGTAGCCTTACTTCAATTTTACAACGAATAGCTTTGATATTCAGATCCGTAATTAATTCCAGATGATGGACTACATTGACCTCGCTGAATCGTTGGGAGTGAAGGTGGTAGGTGTATGGATACAGGACTGGTCGGGCACAATACATACCAGCTTTGGTAAAAGAGTCTTCTGGAATTGGAAATGGAACCCGGAACAATACCCAGGTAATGGAAACTCGTTTTAAAGCGCTTATTGTCCTCTGAAAACGTGTTGCTTTACACGACGACATTTCCCTTTTGATCGCTGATGACCAATAAGAGGCTGTGTCATTACCTTATGGTCATTCAAGGTTCGGGCAGGGAATGTTCAAATAAACTGCATTTGGTATGAATGCGATAACCAAATATGACCGCACTCACATGTATGAGTATTGCCGCAATAAAATCTCGAAAACTGATCAAGAAGACGATCAATCCTCTTTTAATATACTACGAAATGGAAAGGGATTTCATGGGGTCAACACTTCTAGTCTCTTTGAAAAGGTTTTTCGAAAAATTATCGTCACACATTCAAATAAATACACAATTCTAACACTTTTCCCTTCACATTGATCTATTAGTCGAAATAATGGGAAGGATGTTTTTCGTATTACTGCGTCGATCAGGCGAGTGAGCCATTCCCATGCGGACTCTTACATCCTCGTTAACCCAGGGTAAAAGTTTCGATAATTCTATACTATATACACTTTGACCGAGGTAGGCTTGACGCGATTATATTTGTACCCCCCTTTATTTTCCCCATCATTTCAAAGAAGCCAGTCAGGTATGCCTTTTATTGGTATAATTTAGAATTGACCATTTTCAAGTTTGACGCTTAGAGTAATTTGCCCTTGACCGCGGGCAACGCCACGCTTGGGGTTTATGGGATCAAGTCCAGGAGCCTATGTAAAGGTGTTGAAAAGTAGGCTTTATTGAAAAGAAAAGTCGTAGTTTAAAAAATCAAACAAGCCATTAATGTAACAGCACCTGACTGTACCGAAATGAGATCATGTATAGATCTATTTGATAATTTTTTGGCAAAATTTATTTAAGAATTGAATAACGGTCAAACTGCAAATTCTTTATACCAGGTTGGACGAAATCCGACTTGATTTAAACTAACTATATGTATTATTCCAAAGATTATAGACGTTTAAAATGTTATTCCAACAATACCCAAAATGCAATAATTGTCGCAATTTTAGAACGAAGTGGTAACTTGATATCATGACATGAACTCTTCAGTTTAATAGTTAAGAATTGAATGTCAGTTTGTGTGTTTGCATTGGGATGTAATTCAGCTACTACCACAGTTTCTTAATTGTATCGGGAAACATCGCGGACATATGTTCCCAAGTAAGTCCTCGTCTACGCCCTGGACAGGTCTTTTGGACGAAGCGTTCGCGATATTTCGCGATATGTCCCGATACAAGTCAGAAACTATGGTAGTAACTATTACATATTAAAGCGAGACTGCGTCCACATTAGAAAAGAGACCCATCGTTATCGACCCGGGCTAATTAGCCTGGCGTTTTTAGACAAGTGCTCTTGCCTGCCAACGTATTAGTCTGGGTTGAGAACGATGTGGACGAAATCTTGCTTTAAGTTAGTCAAAATCAAATGCATGAGTTTGCATGAGGTCACAATTATCACTGTTTGTGCTGATGCAGGGCTGAACGATACGATACCAGTGTTGAAGGCGAAGGGGATTCGAGTGTTTGTGTACGCCAACCCAAACCTAAACGCTGCTGGCGACCTCTTCAAGATCGCCGACTCTAAAGGGTACTTCATTAAGAATGCCACGGGTCAAACGCTGGTCCAGAACTTTGGTGAATTCTACTGTGGTACCATTGACCTCACGTATCCTGCAGCGTTTGAGTGGTTCAAGAAAGGTAATTACAGCTGCATGCCAAAAGTTTGTTCACATACCTGAATATGCTAGTGCAAATATCATGTAATTTGAGATGCCTTTGAAGTGAACAGTAATTTTTATTTTTCTCAATAAATCCTTTATCAGTTGTCAACTTCTTTAAAAATTAGTCACGTTTGTTTCTTAGCACAAAGTCAATGTGATTATTTTGATTTTAATCTCAGAGAGTCGATATGGAACATTTTATTCGACATTTAACGAAATCGAAAATTCTAAAATGTGACCCCTTCTGTCTATATCCATATGCCATAATTCGAATTTTTGCACGAGTCATGCAGACATTGCCAACATGATTTCAAGAATGGCTATTACACACATTGACAGTGTATGATCCATTGTCAGTCTTGCTGAAGTTATTCTATTGACGTTAAAACGAAACTCAAATTACATGATATTTGCACTACGATTCAGTGGTAAGTGAACAAACTTTCGGTATGCAGCTGTGCAGCAATGCCAATGCAATGATTCTTTTTTTTCATTAGTAGGCGGTTTTAAGGGCCATAGGGTATGTTCTTGGAGTCAAATTTTTTAAACTTCATACATAGTTTTATCTTATCGAGAAGAGTTGATTTGTTCTGATAATCAGTATCTAAGTGCTTAAGAGGTCAGGATAGTGACAATAAACAGGTTAAAGTCGTGATTTGTGATCGAAAATCGGACAATAACGCGCGTCAATGAATCAAACGTAATTTTTGAAAATGATTTACTTCAGACACAAAGACAAATATTGATTGGTAGTGTTAAGTAGGTCATTTATCTAATATATCTGCAAATATGTAAATCAGAATTTAGATTTCCTGACATTAATATCTATTATATTATTTATTTAAATCTTTGAAACAAGACAATATCATAGTTTGGATATTTAGCGATAGATATGCAGCATAAGAGGGGCTATTTGAACATAACTTAGCTCTTATATTATTTTGGCTTTTGTTTCAGCCACAGAAAAATCATCAAACATACTTACAGTGTAGTTTCACTTTAAGATAACCCCAGCTATAGCAGCGTATTTGTATCCACACAGATCCTCCAATACCCTGATATCGTTCACGGAAATGCCTCGTAGCGCTGACCGCTGGTTATTGATGACGATGTTTAGCCTGTAATTGTTTTCAATTCGATGAAATGTCCATATCCAGGAGTTCGAAAAAAATATATCGGAGTCGGTTTTGCTAGATGCATGTCATAACAATGGCTGCTCGTAAACAAAGTGATAAGAGGAATTTGGTGTGATAGATATCAGGGTACTGTAGGAGCTCTTCAGATCTCCTGGACCCGCTTCTGGACGATAATACTTAAAGTAATAATGTTCAGTTTTGAAGTGGTATTTTTCTTGTAGAAATTCTTATAAACAACATGATCAAATTCGGGTTCGGAGGATGGATGGCAGATTTCGGTGAATACACGCCCACCAATGCAGTATTGCATTCTGGGAGTGCAGAGATGGCGCACAATGAGTGGCCCGCTCTTTGGGCGCGCATGAACCGTGAGGCTCTTCAGGAGACGGGTACAGAAGGCGATATTGTGTTTTTCATGAGGGCAGGATTTACTGGTAAGAAAATTTATGAAAAACGATCAATGAAGTAAAACTACGCTGAAGAAATAATTTTCTTACTATGTTTTGAGTGTTTAAATTTTTTAGAACAAATCTACTTTGATTTTTTTTAAATTCACTAATATTGTTAATGTATTATGAAATGCCACATGCCAATGCAGAAACCTAAACGACCATATCAATGAATCAAAAGTTCAGTAAGCGATTAGGATATTTTCATGTTTTTTTTAAAGTGGTCAAAATTCTCAAGCAATTTGATGTTTTAATGATGAAATAAAAGCCTTTGTAAAATAGGCTCCCCGTGTAAGTGTCGTGTAGTACAAATCTTGAATTTTGAAATCATTATTTATTGACCATCTCGTAACGACCATTTTTTTCAATATCAGCGAGTTTTAAAAGCTAAATCGTCATATTTAGCTTTCAAACTTCATTTCTAAACACTATCGTTTTGGCGGGGTTTTTTTATCTTACGAAAAAAGTATCAATGAGAATAGCTGAGCTGTGGGTGTATTCCCAGTATTCCCAGAGTTCTCGGCCGGTATTCATAAAACTCCTCAGAAATTAAATGTAAGATCTTTTGGATCTTTCTTTAGAATGATCTTCATCCACGTGTTGAATGACTGGGTTATTGATAAAGGCACAGTAAACCCCATTATTTACTCACTCACTAACCTAAATGTACGAATGAAAAAAAATATCTCATGCATATAACTACGAAAATTGAATATCGTTTAGATTGCATGTGAAATTGGTAGATACCATTCGAGAATATCTGAAGCTGTAACTCTACTTGATCTCCATCAATCATTCTTCAGGAACTGGCAACTACAGCGTAATGATGTGGGCGGGAGATCAGAACGTAGACTTCAGTTACGCAGATGGTCTCGCCTCAACCATTCCTGCTGCGCTATCTATGGGTCTGACGTCACACGGACTTACCCATTTCGATATAGGGGGATACACTACTGCCGCACAACTTGGAATGGCCCGAACCGAGGAGAGGTTACTAAGAGGGGCTGAACATGCTGTATTTGGGCCAATGTTCAGGACACACGAAGGTAGGTTAGGCAAAAACCTTATTTTAGTTTTGCTTAAAGTATCACAAGTTTTTCTAGGTATTGGAAAAAAAATTGCCAGATATTGTCAAAACAGCTATATCTTCGATAATCCAGATTGACGTTTCGATAATTCACCGCTATACCTTCAGTAACACTCGAAGCGATAATTCTATTACCTCCCATTGCATTTAAAAAAAATCAAATTTGGTGTCTACGCTGGACTTTTGAAAAACAGTAAAAGCGTCGGGAGCTATTGAATTCGATAGTGTATGTTAGAAAATATTGAAACCAATTCTTAGTAACCTTTGATGTCTTGCTATTAGACTCTATTGGCATGAGTTTCGGGGCCGTTTAGTAGCTATGGGTTTCCCTATGTAGCATGCAGTCGCTTGTTATCTTCGTTAACGTTTTCGCTTTTTCGTGATTTTTTTCAGTAGCTTGATCATATCGTGAATGGCTATCCAGTAGAAAAGCTAAATGTTGGATGTCCGTATCGAACAATGAGTGACTGATTGCAGGGCGGGGCATAGTCAATGTCCAAGTCTATATTTGATTCAAACGATACCGTATCTGATTTAATATTGTTAGAAGGGAGTGATGCACGACAAGTCAGGCAAATGTTGCATTTTTTAGTCAATACATGTATAAGGAGCCCTAATCGAACGTACCCAGTTCAATTAAACTTAATGAATCAATTTTCCTACCGAAAATGATTGACACTTGTTCACACAAAAATGGCTAGATGCAGTTTCTCCTTGATACGTCATAATATCTTCGACGCCTACGGGTTATCGGGTCGGGAAATTGGATGTTTGAGCCTGTAAACTTAACAGAAAGCATAAACTTTTATTTATTTGGGAAATTATAAAGGATAAAAGTCCAAAATATGTGCTATAAGTAAAAAACATACGTTATTTTTTTTTCAACAGGAAACCAACCCACGGCTAACGTACAGTTTTACACCAACCAGTGGATAACGAAGAAGTTTGCACGTCTGTGTAAAATGTTTGTGATGCTAAAGAATTACAGCAAAAGCGTTGTCAAGGTAACGGCAGAGACCGGTATACCTGCTCAGCGTCCACTGTTCCTAAACTACGAGAGCGACTCGGCCTCCTATGACGTCACATACCAGTACATGTACGGAGATGATTTATTGGTTGCCCCGGTATTTTTAGCCAATCAGACTACTTGGAATGTTTATCTGCCTAACGAACCTACTGCACCATGGGTATTCCTGTGGAACGGCGAGGAATACCAAGGACCAAAGACAGTCAAAGTAAATGCCCCTATAGGTCAGCCACCGGTGTTCTATAGAAAAACGTCCCCCTTTGCAGAAACATTCCGGACGATTGGTAACATGAAATTAATAATTTCCCCTCCCACGCCCCCCGTAACTGACAGTCCGGCAGCTCTTTGCTCCGCCAGTTTGATTACGTTTTCATTCCTTTTAGGATTAGCTTCACTTATTCTGACTATAAAACAACTCGTTTGATATATTAATTTGTCATGTATTCTAGATTTTGTGATGAGAGATTTAAATACTCAAAGTATGATTGAATTATAAAGAATGTAATTTATGACATTGTAATCATCTACGCAAAAGTCTATATTTGTTGTTCATAACCATGTACATACGATACCAATATTTAAAAAGAAAAAAGCTAATAAAATTTAAAAAAGTAAAAAGCACTGAAACAACCTTTTGTCACAACTCAGATCTGTTTATTTGTACGGCTTTGAATCAGAGAAAGCTCACTGATGCAACCAGGACTTCAAAACAGCACCACAAAGCTTCCACACCTACCAGTCGACCGTTGCATTGATCTGAATAGGAGGATTCCAAAAGATGCTTTCCTTGGATATCGAACTAACTAGCAAAAATCTTCGGTTAAACTATAGGCTTACTGGACACACACCGAACCATGAAATGACCTGGCAATGACGACACACACACAACCCTAATGACCGCTGAGTTTGAAATATTTGCTTCAAGATCAATGCAACTTTTCATTGGATGAAAAAATTACTAGCTAGATGGCATTACATATCATGTCGTCATCGTATTTAGTATCGTATCGCATTTAGGGTGAAGGATGTCAGAGTAATGTAGGAGTTGTGCCGGCAGATACATATACGGCCATATAATTTACTGATGTAGCGATATCTACAAAAATGTATTTCTATAGGTAGAAATGTATACGAACATGCATTCTCTCCCCACATATAACTTAGTATACAACCTCTGTTTCAATACGAAGGTTTCTCGGGCACGAAATGTAAAACGCTAATTGGATGCAATCAAAGTTAGTTGTGCAATCAGCGACGCCGTTTCAAAAGGTATCATTCCAATCGCCTAAGTTATGTGTGTAAGCTTTCCAAAAGCTAAACTTTATTCGAATATGCACCTTGCACTTTGAATCGTCTTTACAGAACACATACGCCTCATATGCGACTTCATCATTGCATAGGCCTATGTGACAATAAAAATGTATTCATACATTCGGGGTTTTCATTGGCTGTAATAATACCAGGTAGTTTAAGTTGCAATATTGCGCCTTTAGAGGGAACTGCGTGAAGCCCGAGAAACCTTGGTATCAAGACAGAGGTTGTATAGGAATTTATGACGGATCTCTATGGTGGCTGATTTCTGCCATTCGCGTCTTCGCTATTTCGTGATATGCCAACCTAGGGCGAAATAGCGATGCGAAATAGCGAAGTAGCGATGCGAAACAGCGAAATGGCGATGCGAAATGGCGATGCGAAGTAGCGATGCGAAATAGCGATGCGAAATAGCGAAGTAGCGATGCGAAATAGCGAAAGAGCGATGCGAATTAGCGAAAGGGCGATGCGAAGTAGCGAAGGCACGATGCACTTTTGCTTCGCTATTTCGCATCGCATCTTCGCTATTTCGCATCGCACCTTCGCTATTTCGCATCGCTATTTCGCTATTTCGCCCTAGGTTGGCATATCACGAAATAGCGAAGACGCGAATGGCAGAAATCAGCCACCATACATCTCCCTCTGTTGGGAGAGAATGACGAACATGTGGCGCCTTGAGTTCAGGGTATCGAAAGACATTAAAGAGCTCAAAATTTACGTGCTGTACTCACTTCCGAATCTAAGGTAACGTGCCCAGGGCTCCCTATGTAAGTAAAGATTAATTACGCGGGTAAATAAAAAAGTTCGTAGAATAAGCATGTTATAACATTCCATCAAAAGCAATCTTTTCTGAAACCCTAACAAGATATTGTTCGTTTACGAGGTGTCACATCCCAAACTGCATAGGATTGAAGAAACTGGAATGATGTTGAAAAGCAGTCATCAAGTATTTGTTCAGGAAAGGAATGTCTGCACAGGAAATCCATAAAGACATGGGTCGGTACATTGGGTTTTTCTCCACAGTTGCCAAGTGGGTTGAATTTAAACCGAGAGGGTTGTAGATGATACCAGGTCTGTTCGGCCGAGAATATCCACCAGTGACTAGATTGGCATTTTAATGCTAAAGAGGCAAATCTAGGGAATCGATTTGAAATGAACTTGAGAAGTGTCTTAGCCTAAGACAAAGGGGCGTTTATCGCTAAGAAATAACTTTAGAAACACATACATGTATATACCTATAGACACTACCCTACTACTATATAAAAGGATAACGTGTCTCGCTAAGAAATAGCTATAGAAAGATATATATATACCCATAGACCCTACCCTACTACTATATAAAAGGATATAATAGTAGGGTAGGGTCTATAGGTATATATATATATATCTTTCCAAAGCTATTTCTTAGCGATACACGCCCCTGTGGCCTAAGACATATGTAATTGTAATGAAAAATACTCTTTGTTAGATTAAGCAGTTACTCGGGAGAGGCAATGTGTCACCGTAGGCTGTAGGAATACATTTTATATATTATTCATAATTTGGTATGAATAGGGTTAATAGAAATAAAAAAAATTTGAATTTACAAATGATATTGATGTATTTTACTAAGTAAGAACATTTCAAAATCCAATGTTAAACATCACAATTTAATCACGATCGTCGTATTATAAACATGTAATTTTCATGTATAAGTAATTATGCAAGGTTATCGTTTTCTTCCTTATCTATTCTTGTTTTAATGTTTGTTTAAGGGTCACGCTCCTGCACGATCTTTTAAAGTCTTTTTTTCGACACGTCACCATAGTAACGGATGATAAAAAAAACCTCCCCTATGTTTGTAACACGGCTGACAAGAAGGTCACAATGAATAATTAGGGCGTGTCAATTATAAAGAAGCCAACATTGTATTCAGTTAACGTCCTTAGTTTGGTTTGTATTTAGAGCAGAGATGTTATATGGTGACAACAGTGTATTTACGTATCAGGTACCAATTTATATTTTATACCCTGGTTGATTTATTTCTTTTGCAGTTACATATCCAACTGTTCGTACATAACTTTTACATATGGTATTTTAAGTAAGTCTTTACTAATAGGTTAAATGTTATATTTTCTAACAGGATGTAAACTTTCAAAACCAGTTAATTATGAGGGAATGAAAATAACACTTTATAGGGAAAAAACATTAAAAAAATTATATGTAGATGACAGATTTTTGTCATAAGTTTGAAAAGCATAATTCATTAATCAACAGATGTACATGATAGTTCACATATGATAAAGGAAATATAAATGTTCACTTTGTTTTGGTAAATGTGTAATATATTGAATATACAGCAATCATTTTCCAAAATTACGTTACGTTAAGGTGCATGTGAATGCAATATACTTAACAAAAAACTAAAGGGCCACTATATATATTTAAGTATTTAAGCATCATGTGCATCCTTGTATGAACTACAGAACAACTCAATAGTGAAAATCGGGTCCCTTAACTGAGTATATACAAAAAGTTCCCGTAACGTAAAAGGTTAGCTTGCGTATTAAGATATAAATAGAATATCAGTGCTAATAGTGTCAAAACGTTATCGTGTATGTGTACTGGGATCAAGTAAGAAATGCGCAACACTATGTGGAAAGTTGTGGTTTACCTTCAATTATCCGTGGTTACAAATTTGTAGGGACTGATATGTTCTTGGGGTCAAATGTGTAAAACGTTCCAAATGCTGACTGAGGCAGATCTGGAGTTCCGTGGATTTACTACGTCTTTATTGCAAGATGGCAGTGTTTCTTTGTAGATGCTAACCACAGGCCCTCGGATCTTTAAACAAAATTATTTTTAAAAAATTTGAAAATTAAAATATTTTTTTAGAACACCTGGATAGAATTGTACCTCTGTAATGAGCATATACTATTAACAGATTTTCAATTCTATTCAGGGGGTGTTCTCAAAACTTTTTTTACTTTAAAAAAAAACAAAATATAAATATTTTTAATGATCCGAGAGCCTGTGATGCTAACACCGTTTTAAACAAATAGATCATTTTCTAGATAACGGTGTTAGTATCCACACCAAAACGTCGCAATCTTGCAATAAAAGAAGTTATTCCATAGAACTCGTCTTCATTCATCTTGACAACCTTTTAAAGCCTCTCGAAGACGGTTGCAAATGTTTTTAGTTTATCAAGCAGCTATATCTATAACGAAAACGTACAATTTAAGGCTAATTGATTAAGTATGGTAACAATAAAATGGTATAAGTCATAATTTTTGTATGGAAAATCGGACACTGGCGCGAAACTTTCTGAATTTTAGTCGGTATCAGAGCAAAATGATCTTTAATAAAAAGATTCTCTTTACCACTTTAACATTAGAAACGTCTATTTGGTGGATGTTTGGTCTCCAGCTTTCTCAAAAGTACAAGCATGGACATATTATGTTAATGTAATTTGTGTCGACTTGCAGATTGCAAAAACAGTTTAACTAATCGAAAGATTATACAATTAACAATGGTCATTAAATTTTATTTCACATTGAAGTTATTTTCACTTTTGAAAACAAAACGATTGACAAATGTTTACATAATGCCATGCCTTTATGAATCATATTGTTTGATCAAAAGAACACTTCTTTGGTACTTAATCATAATTTATAACAAAAAGATATGAAATAAATAAGGTTTATAATCAATGGCAATCACACAAACATGAGATGACAAATAAAATCTTCAAATCTTAATATGTTGACTGATATTTATTTTCTTTCACAGAAATATATAACAATAACACCTATCACCAGGCGAAGAAACATTCACAACCAACGACAACTCTTTTACGATATTAGTATTTCAACAACAGAAGGTCCCTAGATTTACACAGTTGTTGCGCCAGCTGTAGGGGCCGCTGGGTTATATTGGGGGTTACTAGCAGCAGGGCTGTAAGGCGAGTTCGCAGCTGCCTGGTTAAACTGGGGATTTGGCGGTCCTGGCTGATACTGTGGGGTCGGGGGCCCCTGGTTATACGCTTGTTGTGGTGGTGGTGGGGGTGCTCCAGAGTTGTATTGAGGATTTGGTGCCCCAGGGTTATATTGAGGGTTTGGGCTCTGTGGGTTATATGGGCCAGGTACTGTAGGGTTATATTGAGGGTTTGGGCTCTGTGGGTTATATGGGCCAGGCACTGTAGGGTTATATTGAGGGTTTGGGTTCTGTGGGTTATATTGGCCAGGTAATGTAGGGTTATATTGAGGGTTCGGGTTCTGTGGATTATATGGGCCAGGTACTGCAGGGTTTGGACCGCCTTGCATGTATGGCTGGCTGACAGGTGACTGGCCAAAGGGTTGGCCCCAAAGCGGTGGCATTGGTAAAGGCTCGTTCTTGATCTTGTGATCTGTTCCTTGCGTTTCAAATTGGTTCTGAGCCAGACAAATGACCCTCCAGAGATGAGCCATGGCGGGAAGCTGGATGGTAGCCCGGACAGTGGCCACATACTCTCCACCGGGTAGTCGCTCCACACCTCGGTCGATGAAGACATTTCGTGAGTTCACCATTTCATCTTTAGTAACATAGTTTTCGAATAGTCGGATATTTGGCAGTGGGCGGCCTTTAGCAGCACAAGACACGGTCACCTGGAATGGAATAGCTGATTTAGTCACACGAAATTCAACCTGTTTGAAGTACAGTTCATTGTGACAATATGTACTTATCCGAGCTGTTTGAAAAGTTATTTGTTAAAAGATCCTCCTAATGATGGGACAACTTCGTCAAATGTACCCTATCTATGTATGAATGTATGAATACCAATTTAAGACTCTTATTTCGGTAAAGGTACTTGATATATATAGTGGACAAAATGGTACCATAAGAATTTTTCGCACTCGATACTTTCGTGAACAAATATGTCAACTTTGAAGTCGAGGTCGATGCCAATAACAAGGATTCATGCAATCGCTTGTTCTTTGACGGCAGTTTCTGTCATCGAAAATAACAAAATAATTTTCCTGCGGCAAGGACAATAACAACATTATTTTCCATTTGATTAAACACACTTGAAGTTTTCAAAATACATATTATTGTACAAATATGCTTTTAAGAATTTTTAGAGATATTTTTCAGAAATAAGTATTTGAGTTGAAACCTTACAGAAGCCATATTTGGTGCCCATTCTATTCCTGTCGAGGAGTTGATGAACTCCACCGGCTCGCTCAGGAGGAGAGTCGTCTTGATGTCGGTGCGACTGGTTCGTGTATACGCTGAGCAGATGTACTCGCCCTCGTCCTTCTCACCCATACGCTTGATGGCGAAGTGACTGTACAGCATGTAGGGTTCCCGTACGTCCAGTCTAGGCAAGTTCAGCTCTAGGAGAAGGCGGTCACTTGAGATCTGGAACATAATGACTATGGTAAGGTGGATATCTATAAAGCGCTGTTTTCAATGAAAAGTTCCTTCCCATAACACGACCTACGCAATTAACTTTAAATAATAGAACCTTAGCGCGGCAATATTAGTCCAATGTGGATGAAGTGAATTGCATTGTCTTTTTCGGGATTCATAAGCAGGCCTTTGGCATGAGAGGCCAGCACGCTAACCACTTTACCAATGGATCAATATTTTGATCCACAAGGTAAGAAAAAAGATGACATTCAATATATTCCCGAAAACAAAGCCTGTTGGATTTGGTTTATCTGTTCCAATAACGATTTCAACCATTGATCATTATTTTAGCATAAGATTTACCGTGGTTCTAATATTGGTTTGTGAATGGGTACCCACTTGGCACTGTTGTTTTCAAAAATAATATGAATCAGATAATTGAATGAAAAACTGAATCAAGACTCCGGATTTATTGACTTGATACTTATGTAAACACCTTGCGCTTTGATATGCTTATAGTAAAAGTGCATGTCATATTCTTGTTATGCAATGACTGTAGCAAAACAGAGAATATCTGCAATTAATCTTGCTATTGAAACAAGAAGTTGCCTGTCTATAACGACTAAGACTTCATCAAGACATGATATGAATCTGTAAAAGTATGATGTGAATAGAACTGCTACGTTAACTGTTATCATAAACGATTACTAGTATCATATTCGGTATTGCAAACTAATAAGTCAATATACAGGAGAAAAGGGTATATACCAAGGATTTTATACTTTCTACCATACAAACGAATGTTTTCGGTTGAATCATTGAATATTAATGTAAAACAAAAATGTCAAAAATTTATATCTATAAGAAAAAGAGTTTTACCTTGAAGAGCTGGATTCCCTCGGGTACAACTCCGACTGCATGGCAGGAGATTGAGCAGGTCTGGTTTAATTTGCAGGATTTTGTTGCTGGATCTCGTCTCACGAAGGAAATGAAACCAATGGGGAAGGGATCGAACCTATCCTTTCTGGATACAAAGACATATCTCATCTCTGTGAAGTCAGTAATCACGGAGGCGCTATCAGTTGCCTGGTAGAACTTAGAGAATATCAGAATACCATCGTAATCGCCTTGGTTTGTCATCAGCTCGTATACGATCTTCAAATCGGTTGGATGTTGGATCTTCTTGAGGGTTCTGATTGGTCCAACCCTGACCGTACGTCCGTTCATTTCCCTGACTTGAGGGTACTCCTCCATACGTGGAGGCTGGGCAGTCGTGTTGGCCATCCAGAAACTCCACTGGTACTCGTTTGCAAGGGTAGAGAACCCTGCGTAGTATTTGGGTGAGGAGACGAGGATGTTCATAGGTTTGCCCTGGGTGTAGCTGAAGCTTCCATGAGCTCCAGAATCAACGTAGAAGTTTGTTGGCTTGAGAGCCATAGAAGCGGTAATGTTAGGATTCTCCCGGAAGCTAATGACCTTTGTAACTTGGTCCAAGATGATTGAGGCAACTATTTTTCTGTCTTTGGCAACACGGAGGGTAGCTGTCCCCATACCGTCGGCGAATGTCTTTGCAATGATGCCTTCGTCCGTAACAGCTGTAATATTAGTGGAAACAGTTAACAGAGTATACTATTTAGAAATGCCACGGTAAATATAGGTAAACACATTTACTGACTTTTTAATCTTTCTGGCTAGTTATAAAGATATTGATTCAAATTTAAAATGTTATAAGTGGTTATGAATACCGTATAGTTATTTTTTTTTAAATGGAAGAGAACGTTTTGGTAATAGATGATGAATCATTTATAGATTTGGAAATATGGTATAAAATTACAAAATGGATAATTGCTGAGTAAGCTTGAGATGCTTCTAAAATTAACTAACTCGCATTGGTGAAAAAAACTATTATTATTAGAATTGAGAGTCTTATCATTGATGGAGGTCAAGGTTAACATTTAAGGTGGAACATGTATATAATAACGTGTTGACTTTTTTACTTGAAGCGACGTTTTAAGAATTACATGTTAATGACGTTAGACTGGAGGTTTGTTTGCCGTTTGTCAACGACTTGCTAATATGCACTTTGAAATATGAAACTTTAATATCTTAGAATCTAATTTGATGTCTATATTTTTGGGGGATATTTACATTATCATGATTATAACAATAAACACATAAAATTGTCAATGTACAAATAATCGATAAAAGCAATGTGCAAGGCGATCGCAATGTGATTAGCGCATGCGCAGCAATGAACGCAGAGACGAGCTTAACTAAGCTGTAACACAGGGACGCAAAACGCAAGCAAGCATCTGGTCTAACATTCAGCTGAAAATAACAAATCCAAGTTTCAATTAATCTAATTCTCCAATTACGAAATATAATCAGAGTTCATTGGATGAATCACCTTACACTTTAATTTGCTTATTTCTTGCGTTCGTTGTGTGAGTTATAATGATTATTGTTATGATAATTCTGTCAGGCGAATTTTTGCCTCATTATCTTTAGCTTCTAGACACAATGACAGGAAATATCAGAATCTGCATTCCAATTGAGAATGGCAGACCCATTGAACATGTTTGAATTTGTTAAACGTAAACTCAAAAGCTGTTCTAAAGGTAAAGCGTAAGTCTTCTAGTTACCTAAACTAAAGGCGTCGCCTCCTTTCACAAAAACTAGGCCGATCTCTAGTCGTTAAGGAGAGCTTAATGTAATGTTAATAATGAGAGTGAGGATTAAGCCAAGGATTCTTTGTGAAAGGAGCCATGTAAACCCTGCAGCAACAAAATGTTACCAACCAACATTCATCGCGTCTGGAATGTATGGTTTTTGATATCTAACATTTCCATTCGTGCCATTGGTTGAAACTGTAACCAAAACGAGGATCATGCATATGGAAATTTACACATGCATCAAATTCACATAAAATGAGAAATCATTGAAGATATTCTACTGATCAATATACATTGATGATTGCTAAAGGTCATAGGTTAAATCATGTTTCATAATCACTTGTCGCTTGCGCTTGTTTCTTAATGGCAAAATTTGTTATTGTAAAATGCTAATAATTATCATATGTAAATGACCTCGCAATACTTAAATTTGACATAACAACCGACATAGCTGTCAGCATTATGGCGTCCTGAAGTTAGTGATATGACGTCAGAATGCTGAT
Organism: Phorcus lineatus; assembly: GCA_921293015.1. NCBI lineage: Eukaryota > Metazoa > Mollusca > Gastropoda > Trochida > Trochidae > Phorcus > Phorcus lineatus. The sequence goes on along the minus strand of OV121086.1, from coordinate 36,209,423 downwards.
TTCCTTTTACTTCTTTTACGTCATCGAATTCTTCATAACTGTATTGAAAGAATGCAGGCAGAGAAGGCATTCAAAATATGACGGCAAAATATGAACTTCTTACATAACCTTTTCGCTTAACATTGGATAAGTTTACGCATGGTGCCGAAATAATTAAGTGCAACCAAAACCTTTAACTGACTTTAATTTCACAAATGCCCAAGGGTGCTTACCCCAATAGGTAATTATATTAGCTTTACGATCAATTAAGTATCAGAGAAATTATACCACGTTTATGTACGCTATTCACTGCCGATATCTATTCAAAACGTTTGCAATCTATATATTTTGGACAATTTTGTTTTGTAAACGTGATTTCAATAGAGAACTCTATACCATCGTGCTGGAAAAATGAAATAGATTAGTCAATTGAATAATTTACAAATTTCATCAGCCATCGACCTCGTCTCGTACCATTAACACTGTAACATGACTAGCACTTAAATTCTAAAAAGACAGTTAATAATGTTGGTACTTACTTGCTGGTTCTCCGTTGATCTTCCATATAACGATGGGGTCCTTGATGGCCTTGTACTGAAGCATGTACTCCACAATGCTGCTGTTGGGGACCACATCCACCTTGGTTTTGGTAAGCTGGAGATCTATGGGTCTGTACATTGGGTTTCCTCCCCCGCCCGTACAACACTGAGAACAAAAGAATTGACATTACTATATTTGTTTTGCAAAGTGATTTCTGATTGGATAATGCATGATTTAGTCTCATCACGTTAAGTAGCATCAAAGATAAAGTCTGTATCAAATTTACATCTCTTCTCTTAAAATGGCAAAACCAATCGAACAATTGGAATTAAAAGGGAGAAGAAAAGATCGTATTTGATGAGGTCTTAATTATTAAAAGAATAAATATGTACTCGGGTATATCTTATTAAAGTAAACCATCAGTTGAAAACGAGCCATTTTTCCCATGATATGCACGTTTAAAATTAAGATAGTCGGAGATAATACACGATGTCAGAAAGCGGCAGAAAACGTGTGAGCTTTACAATCATAATTTAAAACAAAATACTTACTGCTGACACACTTCCACTGAGTTTGGCTAACTCAGTTTCTACGTAAGATCTAAATCCTTCAAACTGGAGCCTGAGTGTTTGTACTGTGCTCGATAATTCCATCTGAAATATAACATTTACTTTAATAAAGGAAGATTTTCAAAACTGAGTAAATAGCATAACGGTGTGTAAACATTGTCCTCAAAGAGTTCGTTGCCGCTGTTACTTCATGACATTCAATATAAGATCTTATCTTTTCTCTGTTGACACGTGTTTTAGGGATGAGGAAATGAGAAAAACAAAAATTTAGAAATGAAAATCATCAAAGAGGTTACATCTATCAAAAATTACTGATTTAAAATATGCTTATGTCCATGGGAAAGCAAGTATCTTTGGGGTGAAAGTTTTCTAACATTCAAAGTGCAAGAGTTTTTGTCATCTGTTATAAGGTTGATTAATATTGATGTAAAAATCAAAACAATGGGTTGTTAAATCCAGAATTGGTCCATATGTCAATAGTAAACCACGAGTTAATGTATACCCACGACCCTATCTAACTCATTAATACATGTGTGTCTATCCCCGGCAATGTATCATTTTATGACTGACTATACGTCATTAAAGTACATGCTCAGTATTTCAACCTGTCTATCATCAAGGCCCCTTTATATTAAAGGGGCCTTCTTAGGTTAAGAAAATGCAAGTGTAGTTGCCTCAGTCATACGAAATAAGTATTGTACATGAATCCTTTTTTATATCAATTCATACCAAATATTAAAAGATAAATTTCTAGTGAATGTTTTTCAGGGACTATATGTTAGTCTATATTTCAACACCAAAACACAATCGTAAATATTTATTAAATGTGTATCAGTGACATAGAGTAGCATGCATTACATTTTACAAAACTGTCGTATGTACTTATTAAAATTCTAAACATCTCATTCAACATGCTTATTCAACCAAAATGCTCAAAAGAAAACATTCACGCTTTACATTGACAATCGAGCAATTGTCTTTGATAATGTTCAGAAGCCGAAATACTACATCCCAAATACAAGAACACTGGTTATATGACCATTCCAAATCTACCAATCCAAAGTGTTCGTTTTTTTAATACGAGCGCCTTTTGCTTTTAATTGTCCTGTTTTCGATCAAAAATCATTACTTGAACTGTTCTTGCACTTCAATTTACAAATTGGCATTTGGTAATTTTTTTAAAGAGTTTGCACTTCTTGAAAACAAAACAGAAGCATTGACAATTAATGACAACATACTCTATGTTATCTTTAATTCATGATTTGTTTTATATAATTCATAATTTATGAAAGGTAGAAAGCCTGTCAATAGATCTAAAATGGATATTGCATAGAAAGGATTTCACAGATAACAGACACATTTGTGCGTGTCCTCTTTTAAATTCAAACCGGATGATGTATAAACTAAAAACTTCTTAATTGCATATTCTAGGCGCCATCTTTTTTAGAATTTTTGTACTGCAAAGTAATACGCTCTGCATGTTCATGGCAGTTATTGTTAATTGTCGTTACGAAATACCTATAAGTGCATGATGAAATGGGTGTTGTCGTATTAATTATAGTTATGTCACATCTATGAAATTTTATACACAAATCCTCATAAATGAGCTTATAATAGCCGCACTTAACAGATTTAAACAACAGACAGAAATGACGTCAAAGAAACTGTCAAACGAATCGCGTGTTTCTCGTGCAAATCGTGAGGAGAAGGTCTTTGATTGACAGATGAAATAACGCAAACTGTGCCATTGTCTCAGTGCAAGTGATGGCTCCTGTCAAAACTGTCCATCAACAAGAAACATGAAGAGATGTTGGGCTGAAATGCGTATCAAATTAGTTTTCTGTACAACGGAATCGGACAGATCGTCCAAAATGAACCACAATCTATATGCAGTATGGGTTTTTTTCGACTCGTTTTTCACTTACGGTTCTTTGAACAGATTGAGACCCCCACTGACACGATGTCCCTGTTTTTTGGCACTTACTTTTATAACAAATGGCCAGAGGGACATGCTTTTTTGTCATTAAATGTTGGTACAAAGTCATAAACGTCTTCAAAAATTCGTTTTTTTCTGTGATTGAATGTTAGTCAAATGTCCTAAAGTGTATAGAAAACGAGTCTTTTCTGTCGTTGAGTAGATGTGAATGTTTTAATTATTATTTTGTTTATTAAATTCTTTATGAAGCCGAGAAGATGAATTATGTCACTTTTTTTCTTTTGCTAAACATGGTCACCGAAATTCGACTTGTAAATCAACTTTTGCATAAAACTAATTTGATTCAGCTAATGGGTAAATGCATTACTTTTATGTTATTTCTTTTTCATCTCGTAGAATTAGCTTTACAAATTTAATTGTTTATATTATTATAATTCAAAGGTAATAACATCATTTCAGCATCCTTACTCATTTTGGATTTTACTTTTATTATGTCTTTTTAAACGATAACAGTTATATAGAGGGTAAACGAAAAACATAATTATTTACATGTGCACAATGAAAGACGATGGATTACCCCATATTTAGACATCTACGCATAAACATGGTACCTGAAATAGACTTTACAATGTTTACGTGTACTGAAAATTATAAAGTTTGTTGGTTTCAAAACGAGAACAAAGATTTTAACATATTTAGCAAAAGACAATTTCTAAACATTGTTTTATATTGTATTTTATATGGTGAAACTTTATAGTGAGTGGCAGTCTTTTTTTATAGAAGAAATTGAATCAATTTTCATTTATTTACCCAAAATATAGTTTAGCGCCGAGTCTTGAATGTAAAACCAAGCAAGAATAAAACTAGGAAAGAAAAAAATGTAAAATGACAATTATTGTTTTCACTTTATATTTCTATTAGAGGCGAAAATGAAACCATATTGTTTCTGTTCAACTTAACTATAAAAAAATTCATAGTAATTAAAATTATGTGCCTTCAAAATCAAGACACAGTACATCAATCTAAAAAATGATAATTCTTTACTGTCACATCTGCAATCACCTTGTCTTAGCTGTTTTAAATACAGACAACTGTTTGACAGATTAAAAATGTTTTAGTTTTATAGTCTCATTTTGTGAGTTTAACTGATTTAAAGTCGGCCTTCGGCAATAGTAATCAATTTTAAGTATTGCCAAGACGTGTAAACTATCAAGTAATCATGATGATGGATTCACATATCATTTTATGATTGTTGTATTTAATAAATTTAATAGCACTGGAGGAAAGAGAACTCTCCCAATTACAAGACTCCTTATCTTTTCTTTTCTTTTTTTTTAGCCTGTACTTTACACTTCATCATACTGATACACAAGCGATATTTGAATCCGTAGAGCTACTTAAAGACCCTGTTATTTAAAAGGCTAATTGCCTCATATCCAATTAAATGTCGTTATGCAAGTTACTTAAAGGAAATGTCTGAAATGTACTTCTTTCAACATTCATAATAGGCATGTAAAACTATTGGAAATGTAGTTTGTATTATGGGCCTTTGGCCTTTATACTGAATAAAATGTCTGTCTGTCTGTCTGTAATAGGCAAACTGTTTTCAATATTCATTAATATTCACAACTTCAAAATTTACATTAATGTACACTACATTGAACATTGCCAATATTTAAATTTCCATTAACATTCTTATACTCACAATATACACTTCTTAGTGACTTCTATCAATTTTTACTCTATCTCTACCATTTTCCAGTAGCTATGTTAGCAATCACAATAATTATTTTATTTATAAAGATATTATTCACTCCATTTTATAACTTTCTAACAGTATGTACAATTTTACTTTATGTAAACTTCATTCATCATTCTCCCTTATATTCACTTGTATGCAATTTTCAATATTCGCTCGACAATGTAAGTTCACCGATAACAACACTCACGTTATACACGCTTCTTTTTACATTCATTTATCACACTTTCGTCACCATTGACAGTATGTACTTAACTTTAAACGTTCAAAATAAGTATCAACATTCACCAATACACACTTATTCTAACATTCGTGCTTTATACACTTCGTTTAATATTTACTCTTATGTGTTCATTTTAAGTACTCACTTTATATACACTTTTTTCAATATTCACTTTATACTCTTATAAACATTTTCCGGAATCATCCCTTGTAGGCAACTTTAAAAATTCACTCTACGTATTAACTTTCAACCATTATTCTTGTCAACAATCTGTATACACTTCTTTGCTTCTTTAACAGACTCTTTTAAAGATATATTCAATATTCACTTTATATACACTCCTTTAAGATTTACTCTACAACCTCAACTCTCAAAGTTCATCCTTACATTTGCAATTTTATTGATTTCAACTTTCGGTCAATGTACAATTCTTTTAATATTGACACTAAATACATTGTTTAAAAACTTAATTCGTAGTATACGTATTTCATCATTCAATTAAATGTACCCATCTTTCATTCTTGACATATATACTTTTATTAATTTCAACATTCGTTTACTTTAGACTTCTTTACTTTTTTAAAATACATTTCTGAACTTTTTTTTAGTAAATCTCCGCTATGTGAACAACTTTCAAATTCACTCAACCTGCACACATACTTTTATGAATTTTAACGTTCCTCCTGAATACACATCTCTACCCCTTTAACACTCGTTTATCAGCATATTTTAATAAATATGTTAATATGCATATGCAGGGTGTTCACATTTTGCAACATTTACTTCAAACACTCAACTGTCAACACTCATGCAGAACACATGTAATTTTAGTAATTCCCCTTTCGATGTTCCCAATATGTACAACTTCAATATTAAATTTATGAACACTTAGTTCAACTTTATGTGTCCACAACTTTCAACATGCATGATATTCACAGTAAGTTCAACAACCAACCCACGTAAACTACTTTTAACATTAATTTGTTGTTTCTACATTCACTGCTTTCCTTACTCCATACACTGCTTATATAAGCTACTTTCGAAATAATTTTTTTTTCTTAGTTGTGTTTAATGGTGTTACACCTTTTTTTCTTAGTTGTGTTAAATGGTGTTACACTTTTTTTCTTAGTTGTGTTAAATGGTGTTACACATTGTAACCACAGGTGATCTCAGTAACTCGGAAGTTCGTTAAACATCTTTACTCTTAAGTAGATCTGAGTCAGAGAATCCCTGTCTGAAGTAAATCTAAGTATTCGTACAGACAGTGCTTTTTTATTCCGAAATGACCCTCATTCGTGTAAATGTATTTCCAACTATATCTTTCTCACGAAATGAGACACACGTCAGGAAACAAGCTTCTACCTGACATGATGAACTAATCAACATACCTGTAGGCTGAATACGTCACGTTACAAACGCGTTTTCATATATGTATGTTCATTTTAGCAACGCTTGGGTTATTTTGAAAAGTCACCTATTTGTTAAAAGAAACATATTTTCAAGAATATATTGTTTAACATTTTTGAAATGGGAGGCAAACTTATTGTTATTAATGACATTAAAAGTATAAGACTATTGAGAAATAAATTGCAATTGCGCAATTTAAAAAGCTCTATTTCAGAATATTGTTGGGATGTGTAGTTTCACTCTTTTACCTGTTATAAGACACATTTATCGTATGTATTACTCACTCATTGTCACATAGAAAAACATTCTATAACTCTAGAATTTCCTGAAATAAACATATTTGTGATCTTTAGACAGTTCAAGATAAATACTTTATTTTTATAGTTACATACTCTCAAAGATAACAGTCTAGCTCAAGATGAATACATTAAGATTATATCTACATACGTTAACAGACAAGAGTCAAGCTTATACGCACTAGTGCACGCCAATATTTCGTAAACACAACGAATGGACTGATACTGCATATCTCTCGATATTACTCACTTTGCTCCCTCAAGTAATCTACCTCGTACGTTATTTAAAAAATATTTACGTATTCAGCTAGTAAAGTGGGTTTTTAAAGGCCGGAAGTATTTAATGTTACGTTACATTTAATCCGCATGAACTACGATATCGGAAATATTAAAATTTTGCTCATAACCAGAAAAGCAGAAACGGCAGCCGCCAATCTAATAACAATGCTAATACTGTGTTATTAAATCGGTTAATTTACAACATTGCTTTCATAAAACATATTTCATGATTTGTTCTCAGTTCAGAGTTTAGGTGAATTCAATAGTTTCACACAATACTAGTTCAGCCGTTTTCAAGTGTCAATCATTTATCCGTTTTGTGCACAGCTAACCTTAGATTTTCATATGTCCAAGCCGACAGCGACTGTCTTAACGTTTTTCATTGTTGATTGCAGGTAAATTGTAAAGAATGTTTAGTATTTCATTGCATCGATAGAAAGTTTAAGTGAATGCATAAGTCCTCGTAAACCTTAAAATAGCCAATTTAAACCGCAAAAGTGTGCACTAATGCCTTTAAGATAAATACATTGGTAAATGTTATCAACTACATACACTTACATAGAACAAAATGCCTAGCCTATAGAGTTTGAAATAATTCAGCGGAAAAGGTTTTCAAAATCATAAATCTCATTTGCAACACAACATTACACGGCTTGAGCAATTGGTTCTTGTGAGATCTGTGTATAAAGAAGTGGAGGGAAATTATGATCTTATTTTAATGAGATTGAGATTACAAAAGCAAAGGAACAAAGATCAGTGGAGCTCAGGATAGATACTTTGGTAAAGTTTTTCAAATCGACATACGTTTACAGATAACTGTAAACCTTCAGTTTTGTTTTCAAACGTATACTTTAACATATAACAGTCGACATGACATGTTGATAATAATTTAAAGGTTTTTAACTTCACACCCTTAGATTATTACAGACGAGCTCAGGACATCTACAATTGTAGGGTTTTCAACGATAGACGTTAACATATTACCTGAGCTATTCCTGTTCTTTAAGAATATTTATGCATGAAAAGAGGATAGAGAAATCATTTTTACATTACAAGGGAAGGGAAAGGAATTAAGATCGTTTGGATATTTAAGATGTTTATTAAGAATTTATCCTTATGTTAGAAAAGCGCTTTCACAAAACGGTCAGCCATATTCGAGATGGGCATTTAAGGGAATCAATTAGTTCAAATTGTATTACATTTTAAACATAATTATTGAGTTCTGAAGATCCTGCTTTAACAAAACTATTGAAACAATTACAAAATAGATTTATCTAATGAGGAGTTTGAATCCACTTAAATCGACTATAACTTCCTTATGCAATTTCTACCTAAAAGAGTCAACGAGAAAACCTATATGCATATATTCACCACACCAATACCGCGATGAACATAAAACCATGAAATAAAATTGCACAATAGTTTTCAATATTGAAGACATCAAACCCACTTGAAATTGGCTATTATTTTCTTAATCACATTCTCCTTATAAAGAGTCACCGATAAACCATATGCAAACTTTCACAACATAATGCCCCAATGGTATATTACCAATTTAAAACAGTACTTACCAAACTAGGGCCTGGAGGTGCCGTTGGTGCTTGACAATTTGCCAAATATATACATATTGAAAGAATCCAAAAGGACAGAGACAATCTATGTCGGAGGAGGTAATTACAAGAGCCCTTCATTGCTAATGGTTGAGTGTGGAATGAGAGGGGTTGATATAACCCTCTCCTACATCTAGCTGGGGGCTCTTAAATCACGAGGGGAGACAGGGGAGAGGATTGATGTCAGGTGATTCGTCAAAACATCCACAAGACGTCACTCAGGCGATATTGTATGGAGGGGATTACACCCAGTGCGCATGCGTACTCACTGCGTCATTGGACAGTATGACCATTTGTATTTTTTAGACGTCGATGACTCTCAATATTTCAAACTATTGTCGTTTAATTGGTTCTATGAAAACCATTATGATAACTCGTATGATGGCTCTGTCGATGATGTTTTTTAATATTTCAAAGCATTGTCTTTGTTTATGAACTAAGCATAATGTCAAGATAACAACCACTTTATGAGAAACCGTACGTGGTTTCTGAGAATTTCTTACTGCATTTCTTACCTTTGACCGGACAAAAGAGGCAACTATTGGTACAATATTGACAGATATGGAAAATGCTCTTTATCTGCTCAATGAATACACAAAATAACTGATTATTTAACTTAGAATATATTTTATTTACATTTCGATAACAAATGCCTTTAATTAAAAGCTACACAGAAAGAAAAATCAATTGTTTCATCGATTTTACACAAACAGTGTGACCCTTATAGGGTAATCAAGTTTCAAAGTCATTTTATAGGTTAAAAAGGAAATATTGCGTTTACATGTAAGAAAGACGTCAACGTCAAAATGCAAATCCTTTAATATGCCACTCTAAAGTTAATTTTGGAAGTAATCCTTGATAAGACGGCACAAACAATGTAAGAGAATGATTAATTGAAACAGTTTTATTGTCTGCAAAACAGATTCATTTATATTTCTCTTTCGAAAAAAATACATTAAAACATTTGGACAATTTTCCTTACATTTATGTAAATTATAACAATATCATAACTTTTGAAGAATACATTTGTCACGATTTTGAATCTTCACGATAGAATTTATTCTGTATATACCTCTGATAACCTTATTTAAAGAGAAATAATTTTTGTTCTGTATTAAATTGTTCCATTCGCATTGTCTTTCAAATAATTTCTTAACTTAATTTTTTACTATTTCAAGCTTGTTTCCTTATTGTATCTGATTTATCTTTAATTACACAGTAAGTCTACTAGAAGACAATAAATGACCATGGTGTTATTAAGTCAAAATTAATCCTATAACTCTCCAGATTGATTGATTTATGGCCAACCATTAGACTGTTCATCTGGCTCGACATGATTAATATATAATGTGGAACAATATGGCGTGTATTGACAACTCTATAAGTGCCATTTGCATTGTTTACCCTTGCACCTGGGGCTGTTTTGCATCATAAGGGACCCTTGTTTAGGTGCAATTTATTAAGTATCCGGAGGAACAGGTATTGTCGACATCATGAGCTTAAACATAGCTGAATTTAAATCATGTCCATACTTCTAAAAATGTTTACAGTAATAGTTAAGAACAGCAATTTTTTGTGGATAAAAACTCTCTTTTTTGTGAATTTCTCCCAAACAGTCTTCGCAGGTGTTTTGTAAAGCCCTTTTAAGACTTGATATTGTAGAGTTACGATCAATTGTAACCCATTCTTTTAACATTGGTTACAATTGATTGTATGATTACAATCAATTGTAAGTGTTTTGAGGAACGGGCCGGGTCGTTTACTTTATACGGTTTCAAGATCATTGTTTTCGACGGTATACGGTTTCCAAAATAACAGTGCTTTAGTCAAATTAACTGTACCTTGTATCTTGAAAAATATACAATAGGGCATTTATCAAAGTTATCTGTGTGCGAAAAACGACATTCGAAGATAATCCGTGATTATTTGTGAGGCAAATTTTTATAATCAATTATCATTTAAGCTACTGACATTAAACATCATTTACACTTTAGAAATAGGAATGTAACGTAGTTAAAATTCTTAAGTACATTAAGGTTTAACTTATCGACGCCTTTGAAGATATTTAGGCACCTCGTTGACACTGGTAAGACAGCAAAATACACATCCGACTACCTGAGTTTCTTATACACTCGGTTTGGATCAGTTTCATTAAAAGGACATGTTTGAATATAATTCTTTAATTACGATGCACTCCATATATGTAAGTCACATATCTACGTGAATAAATATAATATAGGTAAACACCCTTTCACGTGCCTTTACAAAGAGGATGTGAATGTGGAGAAGCGACATTGATGTCTTTACTTACGTTCAACCTTGTTCTATATATTTTCAGTTTTTTTACGCATGTTGACATCAGAATGAAAAACATAAACAAATTTATAAACATTGATACTGCAGTGTAATATTTATTCGGCGAGATTTAACCAGTGTAATACCGCTGATCGTATGACGTCATAACATTGTGTGGTTGTGATATTAGAACCGCCGTCACAATGGCGGCAAGGTCGTGGAAATTTTCGTTCAGTACACTTTCGGCAATCATGTTTCATTACTTAGGTCAAGTAATAAACAGAATACTAAACTTCCTTCAATTTAATACTATTTTATCAAACTCGTTAATGATTTGGTATCAAACTCGCTTTCGCTCGTTTTATACTTAATCATTAACTCGTTTGATAAAAATAGTATTAAATGGAAGGTCGTTTAGTATCCTCTATATATTTCACTACTAATATTATCACCCTATATTTTTCGTTTGCATAGAGATGTAGGTCGAATGAAATCTTTGTTACGCAAACCTAATTTTTATGCATAACACATTTAGGATGTTCAAACTTGTTTTGAAACTAGCATTATAGATAATATGGATAACCTGTACAGAGATTGGTCAAGACAAATAAAATTATTGTAACTCGATGACTCCTTAGTATTTTGTGGATACTTAAATTAGATTGACTCGCTTGAGTAAGACTCGCACTTGTAGACAAATGACATTAAATCAAAACTAAGGTTAGTAGACATTGTTTACCAAAGCAGATTTAATATCTTTGAGTGATGATCAATATCTAATTATGAAATCATTTAAAGTGGTTATTTGTTTTCTTATTGAAAATACATGAATTATATTCATACAACACTAAATTTGGCATTGGATGGTTTAGATATAGCAATGTGTAAATAATGTGACTAAAAAAATACATTTACAATTCAAGTAGAACTAAAACAAATGCTGATATTTTATGGCGCTTCAACAAAAATCGCCAATTATCACAAAACTTCCAGGACAAGTTTTCTAAAACTGCAACTATGCCAAATTTGTACACGTTTTGGTCAACTTTTCATAACCCTTTGAAGTGATATAGTATATCATTATGAATTCACTTAGTGAATTATACTTGCACGTGGGGATGCTCGAATGTAACTTGCAAAAGTTACCTGTTTATCTAGATATAACAATATTTCATTACAGAGTTGTTAAAATGTACTTTTTATGCTATACCTTGACATAAGACATAGATTGAATGAAGAGAACTGAGCCGATGTTTAATGTCTGTATGTACAAATGTAACTGGCATACTTGATGTCCATGTAAACACAATCAAACTAACGAAAATAAAATGGGGAAACGACTTTTTTGGACCAGAAAACTGCTGTGCATTAAAATACAATCCAATGTACTTAATGCATTTAACCTATGACATTAAGTGTCATTTTAAAACATCACCATAAAACAACTAGTTTTTCTCATCAACAGCTTCGTGTCATCTTCTTCAAAGAAATAAAAAAAATCTCGACTTGCACTTCTGTAGCAAATGAAAACAAAACAGGAATTTGTATAACAATGACTTTTATTTCCCTAATCTGAAAGACGCCAATTTGAAATGAAAACCCATCCACCTAAAGCACGTACCTTCCGCCTTCCAAGCACAAACATGCAAAGCCAATGAGGAAGCAATCGGCATTGGTCAAAATTGTATATCAAAGAATAACATCATATTCAAATATTTACATTTGTAACTCAATGTTTTAAACTGCATTAAAGATATGTTTCATTGTAAAATAATGCAAATTGTAACTTTAACATGTTTATAATTATTCCATGAGTGATACACCAATGACGTTACTGGGCTTCGAATTTGAAGGAGAGTTGACATCAAACTATATTAATGAAAAATGCAGATGCATTAAAAATGAGTTATGATGCATGCGCGAGGATTTAAATAGGTCGACATCTTTGGAATAAACAAAATATGAAATCATCAGACCATGAACAACAGGACATCGTGTCCAAGTAACAACGGTGTAAGGGAATGCAAGACACACCTGATCTGAATAAATAACATACTAATATTTTCAAAACAAATATACGAGTTATTAAACAGACATATTATTTTCAAGTTCCAAAACATTATCTTTTCATTATAAGTCCATTATCATTATTTATAAACATATATATAAACATATTAACTATTTCAGTACATCCGGTACATCTAGCACTTCTGAAGGGAAGTTGAATAACACGAAGACAACAGACGAAAAAGATTTTTCTTTAATAAACTACGTCTTCCCACGCATGGCCTATTCTTACGCCAGCCCGAATGACTTGCTAAAATAGGCCTTGCCGCATTTCTGGTATTTTTTTACGTCCAGGCTGCTGCCACAGATCGCAGATATGAGAATTGCGACATTCCCTCGAAAAGACCGCTGCACCCAAAACATGAATTTTGAGTAGCTGGCAGCAAGGTTTCAATAAGCCAGTGATAAAGACTTGTGCAATTGAATGCCATGCGAGGGAAGATGAATAAACTACAGCTATCAACAAAAACAAAATTGTGGTCAGAGGTTACATTTGACAATGGCATCGTGAGCAACACGTGTTTCGTTTTCTACGAGGAAAAATTATTCGCTTTCACCCAAACAATCCATATTTATTATAACATTACATCCTTATTCTTACAATATCATCTTAATAATTCACGCACGATATCATTTTTGTAATCAGTTTCCATCTGCACATTCAGAATTTATATTTGTTAATATATAATTGTATTGCCTCTCATAGGTTTAAGTTAAAATGCTTAACCATAACTACTTAATTCTTGGGAAAATGCGTGTACCTTTCATTCATCATAAACTGCACATATTTTATCATCTAATCGATAAACCAGGAAGTGAATACATGAAAACTAGTGACACCGTGACCCCAATGTCAAAACTATACTAATGACGTCAAGAGTGTTAGGATCTATCTTCGGCATTTCCTTATTATTTACATAATGGAAGTTCATGATAACAAAAAGTTTAATTTTTTATATCAGATATCAAAAATAACTGGTATGATGATTGAGTCCACCATGGCCAAAAAATGAGTGAAGTCCTTTAGATCAATAACAAAACCAAATTACGTATTTCTTTGAGGGACTACCACGCGGCACATTGTATTGGCTTCACCTCATAAGATGGTTTACTTGTAAAACTAATCCATTTTTCAAAAATATGACATTGTACATACAAAAATACCCGTAACATTTTTTCAATTAACAACTGACATTGGATTGAGGCAAATGAACTCTCAAGGGGCAAAAGCACGTTTTTTTTTAAAGATTTCTTCTTTCTCCCATTAAAAATTAATCTATGTAGCTTAGAGGAAATAATCAAGTTTTAAGCAAAACCACCTGGCTGCCATTTTTAACACCTTTAAATCATTTGAAGTAGGGATACCATAGCTTAGCAGATTATTGTGCATTATTATTCAGTTTCTTTTGATTAAGAAACATTTTCTTGCAATTTGAAACATTTATGTTCATCCTAGTGAGATCATTTCATTGAACAAAAATTTTGCTACTGTCCCTTTAAGAATTTGATATAAGATGATATCAATATAAAGATGAAAACCACTTCTAGACAAGAAGAGCCATACTAGTGGAAGGTATGGCTATATTTTTAATGTTATTGCCTTTGTAGCCAAAGGATCTGACAAACAGTCTTTAGGACACTGTGTGGTTCAACCAAAGACCTGTATAGAATAGAATATAAGTCCTTGTTTCAAACAAATGATGACCCATTCATTACACCAGGAGAAGACTTGATGACCTCAAAATGCTAACCTCAAACCATTGTTCTGTTCTGTATAGACTCTTCAGTGACAGACAAAGGTAGTAAACAAGTCATACATACATTGTAAGGATAGGGTAGACAGTAAACAAGACAGTACTTCATAATTCATTTACAATGGTAACAATGATGACCACATCCATTTCAAATTCAACCCCATTTAAATTATATAAGAAAAAACACTCCCTAAGAAAGATTTTTACACTGACTGACTTAATGGTCACAGAGAATGAAAAACAAACATCAAAATTAACTAACAATTCCAACAAAAATGTTTGTATGTCATTTGTGTTTGTATGTCATTTGTGTTTGTATGTCATTTGTGTTTGTATGTCATTTGTGTTTGTATGTCATTTGTTTCAAATCTGATATTAAGTAGTCTGGATAATATAATTAGCAACTTAAAGTGACATAGTGTTTCCTACATTCTTATCTATATTTGGTATGTGTTGAATGCCATTATGTGCTGATTCAAGTTCAAACTACTCAACTGATATGCATCGCCATCCACAAATACCATATTATTTATAATTTAACACTAAAACCAAAAAATGTCCTTATTAATGTGCTTTGGTCAAAATCACAGGCCATCTACATTATATAACCAAAATCTGTCTTTCTGTGTGATCAAGATAATTTTTTACATTTAACATTACATTTGTTCAGTTCTGGTCTTGCAAATTGTGGTACAGTTTGGTTTTCTATCATAAATCATGACATTAATTTTCTTTTCATCACTATAACAAACATATAAGCCTTAAAATGGTAACTTTTCAGCAACAGTCAGTCCTTATCGATAAAAATGACAATATCAAACAAATTTGTAATAAGACTCAAAATACTCTATATCCCTTTGAAGTACTACTCACTGTGTAATGTCACCGACTCTAAGTGATGTATCATATGTACTTAATGTGTCAACAAGCACATTTCTTGTAACAATGTACATTAAAATAACATGCAATGACATATGTTAAATCCTGAGAGAACACTTGAGCTTCATGTAAGCTGTGGCCTTACAGTGATGCATGTTTCAGATTCTAATCATCTCTGATTCCAATTCCAAAGCATTCTTGAATCAAGAAAATAGCTTGACAATTTCTATGCACAGGAAGAAATCCAAGATGACCTTGTTTGCATGTTATATAGAAAAATAAGTATACTTATATGTTAATTAAATGTTTCGCACCTATGTTCCAGAAATACAATAAAGGTAAAGTAAAGATCTCTTTATTTGATGTTTAATCATATTGGGAAGAGGGTTACTCATAATCTCTAATATGGGTGATACACATGAGCCAAAATTGCATTAAATATGTAGAATGTCAGAAAATCAGCACATGATCTCTCTTCTGTGTTTCATCTTGTCAAGGATAAAAGAAGTATCAAAGTAAAAAAAAAATATTAAAAAATGGCAGGAAATATGAATACGATGCTGATGTAAAGTAATCATTCTGCAAGAGAATAAGATAAATTATATTTGGTGAAAAACACATCAATAAGAATTATACATTATCACTTCATCATAAGGAATAAGTTCGCACATACTCCAAAAAAATTGTCTTTATCAGCAAAAATGTTATGTAACATAATGGTCTTATTCATAATCTTGATCTCTTATATAAGTGTTTTACAAAGGTTAAAAAATTCTGTAACATCTAATTATTCAGGCTGCAGTCTATTAACTGAATATACACCACTTCACCAATCAGTCCTATTTCTACAACAGACATGTCGCCCATCAAAGTCAGAGACCAGGAAACAGCTGAACATGAGATGAATATTGCCACAGTGACAGAACATATCTTATATACTCATGAATTCCGTTTTCTGAATAATAAGAAAATTTGACATGACATGAAGACCTCCTTAGATGATTTTTATTTGAAGTAAGAACTGGACCAAGCAGATGGTTTTGGAAAGTAAACTATCAAATTATAGTTTATAACTTGATTTTAAATATTGTAATTTTATTGTTTCATTTTGTATTTGTTAGCTTTATGTTCTACATATAATCAGTACTTCCATGATCGTCTAAATAATGGATATGATTTCAGAAGTGAATATCTGTTCTAATAATGGTGTGACTAGATATTGTGTACTCCAGAATTATGATATCTAGTTTCACAAAAATGTGGCAAGGACTTAAAAATTATTTTCTTTGCCAAAAAGGTGTTTTTCAAAAGTTAATCTTTCATTTTATCATAAACCCTGAAAATATGGTATTGTGACATGTAATCCAATCATTATGAGGCGACATGATGCATATCCTATTATGAAATGTATGTATTGTCAAAACATTAATCCACAATCAGTGAAAGAAGATATTATACCAAACCTTTTTAAGACTTTCACTACATAAATCTAGTTACATCAATGATCATGTTTTGAAAGTACATTTCTTGGATAACATTAATACATTAATTCCTTATGGAAGCAAGATATGATACACCAGAATATTACCGGTAATGTAATTTATTGCAAATGTAATCTGAGACAATGAAACAATTCTCCCTGGGTTTATTTTAGACTTACGACATTTTTTTGCATCTTTTTGCATTGAACAGCTTACAAAAATATAATTCAATGCAATCAATTTTAATTATGCTTTTGATAACATGACAGAAAATCAAAATTATTACTATATAATGAAAGTAAATATTAATTTTAATAGAATTTTATTAATAATGTTTGAGACATAGAGTAGCAATTTTGGGTAGATGTGCTTTTTAAAGTTATGAAAGTCCTTTGGTTTGTCTGTATCAGATTTTCTATCCAAATTATATAACTATTGTTCTTTAAATTGATTTTCTTATGACTTTAAGTTCTACCTTGTTAAAACAGTTTAATGCATTTATCAAATATATATAAGAAATCTTTGCTTGAATTTTTGTTGCACCAAAGAGACTTTTTATTGAGAAAATGTGTTCTTTCATATATTCATATATGTTAATAAGCACGCCTTACTTCAACAAGGCTTTGGTAGGAATTCCCAGTAAATGTTATTTACAATATCAATTAACATGGGTCTCCTTTATTAGGTAATATGACAACATAAAAACATCTATAATGTCATTAAAAGAAAATTGATGGGATAAAGTTTTAATTTTTAGATAATTATCTAGATAAAATCAGTTAACAATGATTGGATCTAGCAAACTTTGGGTGATATTGCGTAGATCATTGGTCTAGAACAGTTCTCTTCTGAGAAAAAGTTGCCAAGCCTATGACGGGATTTGAACCTAGCACCTCTTGATCCGAAACCTAATGCACTTAGCACTGGGCTATCCCGCCACAAGTTGACACTTTTTTTCATATTCTGCTAAATATTCCAAATACTCAATTTTGATTATTTCAAACATGAGCATTTACTACGATATACCAATATTGAATATACAGGCCCTTTGATTCAGATAGAATTCTTTCAACATTTCCATCTATCAGTCATCTTAACATTGATTTAAGATTCAAGAAACCCTCGGCATTTCAATTTTTTTAAATCTATTTTTTTGAGACAGCACAAGCCAGTTGAATGCAGCACTATATATATCTAACTATATAAATAACTATATACAAACCAAATACACACATTTATATCACAAAAAGACAAAAGTGCAGCATGTTTTTGATTTTTAGACATCTATCATAATGTCATTATAAAGTATACTAACCATATGACAAAGAACAAATTCACATCACAAAGCATAGGTAAAGATAATAAAGTATGTTAACCAAAATTAAATCCCAAAATCCTTCAAAAATATTTCTGGTCAATCCCAATGCTCAAAACTTTCATAAGAGCCAATATACAGAAACATACAATTTTACAAAATATGAAATTTCCATGTATCGATGATCAAGCAACATAAATTTTCTACTCGTGCCTTGGTGCATTTCTGATCTCAGCACTGATCCATAGGGTATGTGTTAGTTGACTATTTGCACTCTGGCCAATCACCAACAAGGCTGGAAAAGTTGTCATGATTTGATATTTTAGCTGTCTGATTGTTTAAAAGGGACATGTCACTATCAAAGGCCACCTGCAGCAACCCCTAAAAGCATTTCCCAGATCAGAAAAGCAGTAACTTACGAGTGATAGGTCCTAGTTAGTTTCAATGAGACTAAAATTTGCTCAAAGATGAAGCATCAGTTGTACAATCCAAAATATAAAACTAAGACAAACAAAGCGGCAATTAACATAACTTTTCTGGACAATATGCACTATGAAGAATGCATCACAGTTCATTTAGATAGTACAAACCAATTTTTCCCAAAGCTAATTTTCATTTCACATAAAAACTTCTTGACACAAAAAGAGTGCATCTTTGGCTGATATGGTTAGATTGATAATGAAGTTTAAAAACTCTTGCAAGAATGCTGTTTTCTCTGCTGCATCTTTCATACTTGTTATCAAAGAGATCAGATTATATACTTTCATGTACTCAGAACACATCACAGACTTCAAACAGAGCTTGAAAACTTTCCCAAAAAGCATAACTCCCAAGTCTCCATCACTGACCTATCTTAGTCTTGCTGTATGACACCAAACAATGTGGTTTTATTATTGAATATGGTTATATTTTTATTGCAATCTGATGAACAGTTGGCAGCAACCTCCAGATAATATCTAAGACTACCTAGTTCAGGTGCAGTTGGCTGAAGAACTTGCACAGAAAGCTTGAGGAATGCAATAAGGCTTAGATTAGTGAGTGACTGAGACCTCCACAAGTAATGGCCTGAAGGGAAAGTTGGTACTTGACAGCTATTCAAGTTCTGATTTGCATGGCAAACTTTGAGACAATGGTGTGATTTTGGTCACAATGGTCTGCTGAGTGTCAAGGCGGGGGTAGAGAGGGTGTTTGTGGTTGTGTTTGAGGAGCTGCTATTGGTGCTGGTGTTGGAGTGGGTCTCTTCCGACACAAGAACACTCTCACACAACCATAGGAATACATAGGAACAGGAATATTGCCTGCTGTGGTCCACTTGTTTGACACTGGGTCATAATACTCAATAACATCTGAATACAGATTGTCCTTTGCACCTCGTCTTCGCCCTCCAAATGCATAAAGCTTCTCATCAAGAACACAGAGACTTACAAAATCTCTTGGGTAGCTCATGTCAGTCAGGATGTCCCAGGTATCTGATGCTGGAGTGAATCTGAACACTCCTTCCAGCCCTACAACATAGATCTGACTGTTGAGAACACAAGCCGTCAAACACATATCATTTGCTGGCAAACCCTTCTGGAATACACTGCAGGTCTTGGTGACAGTATCAAACAGTTGAACAGTGTTTGTAACCATCTCTTCATTGTTCTTTCCTCCAAAGAGATAGATCTTCTTTCCATAGGAGACAAACCCCATGTTCTCAACTCCAATGACTAGATTTCCACCTTCTTCCCACTTGTTCGACTTCTTATCCCACATCTCTATAGAACTCAAAACCGCCTCCTCATCAAAACCTCCCAGAACACAGATCATGTCATCCACAGCCGACATGGCATGACGGCGTCTAGCATGTAGCATGTTTGATCCTCGGAGCCAAGTCTCAAAGGTCGGATCATATTTCCAGAACTCTGCACTTCGAAGGCCTCCAGAAACATATATCTCATCGCCTATTGCACAAGCAGCAAACTCATTCCTCTTCTTGAATGGAAGAGCCTTGAGAGGGAAGAAATCCATGGTGTCAGCAATGAAGCATTCAACATCATTAGATAACCCATCCATCAGACGCCCTCCTAGAAGTATGGCACATTCAAAGTACTGGAAAGAAAACCTGGGAGTTATTTGATATGATGGCAACATATGTCGTCGTGATGGAACAGTGTGATACATGACTGCTTCTTCTAGTAGCTCCTTTCCTTTATCTTCATCTGCAAGATGACCAGTTTTGACAACAACATCCATCAAATAGCTTTGGTTGATCAGAGGGAACTTGACACACTCAAGAACTTGGAACTTGTGGACAAGTCTCTTTTCAGGATCATATTCCAGCCACTTGACGGCAGCATCAAAAACCTGCTCCTCAGAGACACAGTTCAACCGCCTGTCCTTCAGGAGGTCCAGAATACAATCAACTGACAGCTTTGTGAAGTCTTCATCCATCAGAACAGCTGGGAAATGCTTACATGCAAACATCTTGCAGTAATCATAGAGGACTTTGTGGGAATGAATATCGGCAAGTGTCATTGCTGCAAGACAGTTGCCATCATTCATGTTCTGTCTGAAGTAGGAGACACAGATGTCCACAAGAGGAAAGATCTGGAACAAATGAGCTTGAGTGAAGAGCTCCTGGACAATAGCTCCTGTCACATGGACATTCCCGGTGTATATGAATCCAAGAACATGCTCAAACACAGTGTCATCAATCTGCTTTATCTCAATGACATCCTTGAAGCTTTCTTCCATTCCTGAAGAGAACATTGACTTGAAATATGGTGATCCTGCCGCCAGGATGACTTTGTGACAAGGGTACTTGCAGCCCCCGATACTGATGGTGATATCAGTGTAACTGGAATCCATACGAAGTTTGTGGATGTTATCAATGACTTCAAAAGCTTGCTGCTTACTGTGGAAGTTCCCCTCCATCTCCCCTTGGTGATCCTCCTCTGGAACTTCTGTAGACATGGTCTCTGGAACAAAAACATGAATAGATTTAAAGATTTTGTATAAACTACAGATATATATATGAACCATTAAAGATGTGTATTGGACAATAATGGTCTTCTAACATGATAGATCACTATCCTTATGGCTAAATCAGTTAGTTGCAATCTGCATGTATAATTTTGGGAACAATTCTTGAATTTCTTGAATTTGAAAATCTGAAATTTAAAAAAATATTTTTTTTATAGTTGTTTTTTCAAGCAAAACATATCAATCAAATGTTACCATTATCAAGAAAATGATAGATCTGCGAACTTTGCACATTGTCTTTGAAGGAAAATGACATGTTAAGAAATCTTTAAAACCAGTAAAGTCTATAAAACTTGACAGAACACCTAAATTTATGTGCAGTTAAGGATAACCTCAATAATTTAACACCTGAATTCTGTCATTAAGGTGACCACCATGATGTAAATGTATTCAAAATGTTATAAAAAGTCAAATCTTCTACTCCAACAACAGCTAGACTGAACCACAGAAAAACATTCAAAAAAATATCATTCAATTGATATTTTTAGATATTTGACAAATGTTATTATGTGATAATTTAAAAGAGGAGCAATCTGTTGCCACAACCTATAAAACAAAATTAATAGAGCTGTTAAATCAATCATGTTCTAATTGATTCATACCAGATGTACGTTGATTATTAACTTCAGATTATATGAAACTTAATGTAAATATCCTTTAGTAAACTTTATCTTGTAGCCATGTTGCAGGCCATATGGGGCCTACCATTTCCAAAACTTTGAATGGTTACAACATTCATACTACCAAGATTGTCAATTAGAAATGATATTTACACAAGAAACTAATAATCTCTAATTCAAAATTAAAATACTTTAAAGAACCCTCATTTGATAAATTTTACAAATCACTGTGTTGCTCCAATGAATATTACCTAATTGAATTATCAATATTCTTCAACATTAGTATGGTTACACATTTCTCAAATAAAACTTTTACATGAGTAAAACTTTAATCTTGAGTGATGAGCTAATTTTGGACTAAATGCCACTTTCATCAGAAGTTCACTCATAGCAATAGGTCAATCAATAGTATACCTGTAAGAAATTAAAATAATGCTATTCCTTGCCGTGAAAAACATGACTAATAGTGCACTGAATTTCAAGGGAACACTGTATTCTCTTTGTTCTTTATCAACTAGTATATGTATGAAAACTCTAATTTTGAGTGACAGGAAGCACTGTGTGAGACAGGGATCACTGCTGACAGCTTTACTATTAATTGCTATTCCATGACTTTTAGTTGAAACATGTTCAAAACTAAAATGTTAAATTTCATAAAGGAGCAAAAAAAGTCTGTTTTGACAGAAAGGCAAATCCTAATGCTTTAAAGCTGGTCAGAATTGCTGTAAGTTTGTAGTGGTTCAAGAGAATGGGAAGATAAATTTTCCAGCAAAATCAAGCAATCTGTTAAAGTTGTTTTCAAAGATGTTATTTACCAAGGGGAGAAGGCTGTACACAGACTAGATTATATAAAACTTTTGCAGAATGACGGTGTCCCAAAAAGGATAATGGAAGAGTTTTTATAAATTCAACATCGAAGGCTAGGAGGCATGTAAATGTTTTGAAAATTAGTGCAAGCTTTAAATGAATGATTTATGTAATTGATGACCTAGGTTCCTGAAGTGGATTAATATTTGCCTTACCAAGATTAGAGTATGACTTTAACACTGAAAGTCCTATTGGGATATTATTTTGGAAACAATAAATTCAAGGGGACATTCCTGTTTATTCATATATGTTATCAGTAAATAATTTTAACACAACACAGTTGCTACATGCTACTGAGGTTAAAATTCTGAATGATTTAGATTGGACCAACTTGAAGAATCTGAGCACACACTTGGTAAAAAAACAAAACAATGAGAAGTGAAGTCATCCATTATGTGAAAAGCCTTGATACAGCATCACAAGGCATTTTGATTAGTCTAATGATAAATCATATGTAAATGTCTGGATATTCTATCATATCATACATGATTATAGTTTATTTTAATAATGTTGTTAAATTAGTAAAAGTACAAAGCCTTTCTTAGAAAAGAATTGATAACGCTGTGTTCATATCTCTAGATCTAAAACTTATTTTTGACATAAAGTGTCTCGATTGCATATTGTTGCAAAAACTATGACATTTACCATGTTTAATATCATTTTATTTCAACCAAGAATTATCCCTTTATGACAATATAAACCAAACTGTTTGGCCATTTAAAAAGTTCAAACAGATTTTAGTACAAAACTGTCAGCACGTTTTCAATAACTTTTAAATGAAATATTTTTTTTTAGATTTAATAGACTGAATTGTATTGTATCAGAAAAGTACTAAGTTGATTCATGATGTATGAATGCACTTATATCAGGAACATAATTTGCATATGTTCAAGAACACAGAAATTGACTTTCTGTCTGTTAGTACAGTCGTGTACCTTAAAACAAGAGTTTATTCAATCCCCAAAATATTGGTCTCATCGCAAAATGATGTGAAGAGAAGTCCAGGCTGTTAGGAGAGGAAACCACCGAAAGAGTTTGTATAGTGGTAGTCTCGAGGCAAAATTTTGTAACATTTATTCTCGGAACCTTGATCAGTTTAATCAAAACTGAGCATATAGGAGTTATACAAAATATGACAACGTCATAATCAATACATATTGTAGGGCAGGATACTGATGATATTTCAAATCATCATCATCATCATCATCATGGTGATGGTCTCCAGTGTTAACTGCTCAAAAGCGCTTAGATTTTGACAGACACTGAGAAAATCATAGATGAATCACACATGACTGCAGTAGGTCAGTTGTAGTTAATGATATGAGTTGAAAAGATGGGTTTCCATCATCATTTAAAGATTGTCAAGTTGCCGTAAAAGCCAGAGAATTGTCTTTAGTCTTTAAGTGAGTTTTGACATTTACCTCAAGTGCATGAAACTGGTAACTAATAAAATATGATATTCTTGTCCCTGTCAGGCTATGTTAACATTGAAAGTGGTTAAATAATTGTCTTATCTATGCAGATAGATGTTTGCAGGGTAACAAGATTTTCATTTTGGTAATTGAAATCACAGTTTTTAAAATCCTTAATTAATGGACATACAATTGCAAAGAAGAGCTAAGACAATGATAATTACCTCCCTTAGGCCAACAAATCTGATAAAATTCATAATCCTATTGATTGCTTTAAAGCAGAAATTATCTTTAATTTTCAAATCAATTAGGTATGATGGATATACTCTTATCAATATATTGTAATTATATGATATACTATCACACATTATTTTGAATGTAATTTTGAAAATACTTAATCTGTAAACAATTTTAATCTTTTTATAAATTAGAGCCATCGGCTTTGTAGGTTATCAGGCTATACATAATATATTTTGCAAATGGTCACAGGGTCTTCTTTCGAGGTCGCAGATTCACAAAATCTATCAATTAGAATCCCCATGAGCTAAGGAATCTGTACACAAAGTTTGAGCTTTCTAGGCTTCTTGATTCTAGAGAAGAAGATGGAAATAGGTTTTCAGAACATTGTTAGCTTGGCTCTTAATAGGGGTCACAGGGTCACCAAATCTATGAATCATAATCCCCATCAGCTAAGGAGTCTGTATGGAAGTTTTCAGCTTTCAGGGCCTCTTTCATCTGGAGGAGCGGATGAAAATGCAATAAGCCTATCTGGTTTTTCAGGCAAGATGAGCTATTTACTGTATTAGTTAACTTCAAATCACTACGGATATTAAAACTTAAGGAATGTCAGTTCTTTAAAGATCAACTGAAATGCCCAAATACAACTTTCAGGATTCTCTAAAATGTATATGAACTTGACAGTGACCTAACTTTAGATTTTTCTGAAATTGGCAGAAAAACAACTTACAACTACAGCCTTTTCAAAGCATCAGCTAGTTAACACCAGTGAACAGAAATGAAAGGGCCTGTGGTCACTGAAGCATGACTCCTGCCGCGTGACATGAAGGCGGCGCCCCTATAACCTCCTTATTAAAAAAAGAACAACAAATGTTGCTGTTTTGAATATTCAATAATAAATTTAACCTTAGTTATTTGTTTTGTTCCAAGCAAAAGGCAGTTCTTGTTTTATTATGTACTATCCTACAGCATGTGAACATCAATTATGACATCTGCCAAATGTTAACTATCAATATTTGGTAACAAGTCTACTGTTTTATTATTAACAGGTGCACATACTGTAATCCCATCGCATTCAAATTCAGTTTCTAATTCAATGGTTTTTAATTACACCCATTGGATTTTCATGCCTATGACCTGTTGGTAACTAGCGGGTTATGTCAAACATGCTATAATAAAGGCGTAACACTTGGCATTTGACTGCTACCATGGCTTAGAGTCACGCTTTGATGATTTTGTAAAAGCTTTCCCAAGTCAAATCATGCGGTCATCCAAAACTGGGGTATAAAGGTTGAATTAAAGTGTTTATTTTCTAATTTTTGGGCTCATTTGATTCCTATAAGAGAAACAAATACGGTGATATTGTGCAATAATCAAAACTAATCATTATGCCTCTTCTTGAAACCTTTTCCCTTCATTTCTTGAATGTTTTTAATATGAAAATGTAACAATAATATTATACCTAATCAAGTCATAAAAGAAATTAAGAACAGAAATAGTCCTGACATTCTCTATCGCCAATGATGGTAACTTTTTGCTGTGGCACACAAAAATTCCTCGTCATATCTAAACATGTAAGTATTAAAAAAAACAATGAAATAAAATGGAAAAAGATTTTGGGGTTTTTTTTCAATAAAGCTGATACCATTTCAATGGCTTGCAATATGCATCCCAATACCATTCGAGGAAAACTCAATGGATTTCAGTGCCAACAAGACATCATTTACAGGACTGTTATCCCACAGATATCATCCTCTTGCCAAAGGCCAAACTATATTGATGACAATGCCAAGTCACAAAAGGCCCATGGTATCATCCAATTGTTGCAACAAATTGTGGCTAAGGCTTTTTCATATCCAGTCATGAGTGTTGATCTCAACGAGGAGACTAGAGGAGATAGATCAGAGGAATGAGGAGGCGTTGTTCATGAAGAGGTTGGTCGAACAAAATATTGATTGTAAGTAACATTACTGCTGAAGTCAATAAGTTTTCTAAATTTCAGTTTTGTAAATAAATGACTATAAAAAATTATAGGTTTTTTTCTCATTTTGTCTAGGAAACCTCAATCCATCTTCTTCCTACTGCGAAGAGAAAAAAGATAACATGATAACAAAGGTATCATATCATCAGTGGAGCTGGTCCCGTCATCCCTCTTGTTCGCATTTTGTATCAATGGGCATCGTACGGTACGTCATTTCAGCTATTTTGAGTTATTTCATATTTTTTGTATCAAAAGTTGAAAAAGAGAGTATTCATAGAACATCATATAAGTGCAATGGAAACGTTTGTATTTAACTCAAAGATGTTTTGGAGTGGAGAAACAAACCACTTTTCAAACTATTTGTTCGTCAGCAAACAACTGACGTTTTATTTCTCTTTGAAAATGCGAAGGTACTTACAACCTAAATTTTGTATTATATGGGCTCTCATATATCAACCTCTATACGTAGACAGTCAGTGTAGAAAATAAGTTTAAGTCCTAAATTTTTTAGAACTTGATGTTTGAAATATAAATCAGCCATTCTAAGCCATTGACAGGCAACAAAATAATGAATATATATGAATTATATTACCTTATAAAAATAAGAATTTACCCAATTTTCCTAGCTAAATCTAAAACTTATCAACAATTGGCTGTCAGGCAGACAGCTATTTAAAAAGCTCTATTCAATACAACTTAAAGAGAAGTATACAATTATTTTATACAAGTTAATGTTAACAGCTGCTGTGTATATCATTGATAAATAGTCATTTGAATGTATTGTTCAGTCCTATATTTATCATGTTTATAGCTCACTGATATTATTGCCAGTCTTTTCAATTGAGTGTATTATTAAAAATGCAACAAGTTAACATCTTTTATGCCTTTTTGAAATGACTTAACATGGAATGGAATGCCAGACTTTGCCAGTATGGTTGATGAGCTACAGAGACCTGCTGATTACATTTTACCATAACATTACTTTAGTAGAATTAGAGTGAAACTCAGTGTATCATAAATGATTTCATGATGAGCTCTTGTTGAATAATTGTAAATTCTTGCAGGTTAAACTGACATCTTCAATCATAACCTACATTTGAAATAGATTAAAAAATAAATTGCAGTAGATGTCAAATGATTTCACAACCAGGTTATATGCTATTCAAGATCATGTTCCTACTTGGATAAAGAACAAAAACTAAACTAGGATGTATTTCTAATAAACAGACAGAATATGAATAGGCTTTAATGAAAATGAAAACAATTAAAGTTATTAAAGCTTGGTTAATAAACATGTAAGTCTATTGAAATGTCAAAGTACTAATATAATTGACATTACCCTGTATTGTTCCAAAGTTCTTTATTGTTATTTATCTCATTCATTTAGCTTACAAATGGGGTGAGATCAGGAAATATAACAATTGAAAATCATTTCGTTATGAAAAATCGCTCTGTTAAGGAAAAACATGAATGAAAATATATAGACATATAATTGTAGTAAATTTAACAGAATTTTCATTCCCAGATTAAAAATAAAAAAACATCATCACAATAAATAAAGATGGGTTTAGAGTACAAACCAGCTGAGAAAATGAAAGTCGGAAATGGAAATATTTACCTGCCATATTTTTAAGTTTCCTGTTTAAACGACATTCCAAATAGCAATACCGAGCAGGGTCATTCCTCGTCTAGACTGAAAAGAAAATACATTGATGATCGAAATTAGGACAATGTCAAATAAGAAAACATAAATAGCAACTACAACAATAAATGAAAATCTAACAGGACACAAACATTTACCTCTGACCATGATCTATTACTAACCACGAAAAAATACTTATTTTCATGAAAATGGAGATGAGGATGTAAATTAACCATCCATAAAATATCAATATTTACCCGGACCTAAACCGGAAGCAAATTATTAACCGGAAGTACATAAATTCCGGAAAATGCGCATTTAACAGATTTAATATCTAAATTACCGGGACACTCCGGATCTTGCTAAACAGCAACCATCTCATCACACTTTTGTAATAAAAGATTTCTCCAATAGTATATTTTTTTACGAGCAAACACAATGGAGGTGAAATGGGAGACACTGACAGAAACATAGATAATTTACCACCCTTCTTGACAAATGCTTACTTAATTTGCTTTTATCGTTGTTGAAATAAAACAAAAAGTATTGATACAAAAAGATACCTTCCTATCTCAATTCACGTTTTGATAAAAATCTTTTTAAAAAATTACCCAGCATTACTATGTTTTTTGGGTTTTTTTATGTGTATGATGTTTCATTTCTGGACTTGACTAAATCTATAAATAACGAAAATAATTCATTAATATTTATGTTACTCAGTTTCTGGGATATCTAACTTTCAGTTTCCTTCCTTGTTTATTGTCTATTAGCTATTAAGCTTATATTCATTTCAGTCAACAAAAAAAGGCGGATTAATTCTCTTCAATTTTTTAAAATTTTAAATTATAATTCTCAATTTTTTATTTATTCGTTTCTCAATCATATACATGTATATGAATTAAATATTTGTATAATACTTTTTTTTAAATTTTACATTTTTATAATGATAATCGTTTAGGTGGAAGTGCAGGTGATCTAACAAACACTTCTGTTACATATACCGAAAATATGCTTTATACGAAATAGTAAAAAAGAGAAACTAAACAGACATTTTCTGAAAAACTGTAGCATTTAGAATCATAATCTCAACACGAAATGTTACCCAAAATTGTTAGATACAGAGATGTAAAACTTGCAGAGATAGATACATTTTTCCAAATCTTTTTGCTCAATCTTTTGCAAAAGATAATCCTGAATGAAATTTTTAAAAATAGAGTTGTAAACGAAACCCTCTACCTACTACTGGTGTAAGTTACCTAGAGAAACTCCGATATTAACTCATTTAACAAACTTACTAACTTACTTAATTCATTTACTAACTAAATTTCAATTTTCATGTAAAATGGCTTTTTTGTTTTTGTTTTGTTTTGGTTGGGGGGGGGGGGGGGGGGGGGGGGAGTTGAGGGATTGATTATATATATGTTATTGTATACAGTTTGTAATGTGGATTATTCGAGGTTGTTTTTGAGTAGTTTTGATTTGAATTGTTTGCGTTATGTGTTTAATAAGTCAAGTCAAGAGTCAAGTCAAGAGAGTTTATTAGGTTAAAAACCAATATAATTTAAATTAATTATTGTCTTTGCACATGGCGTGGTATATATCCTTACAACGACTACAAAATAATAAATAGTACACAGTAACTGCCCAAGAGCGTGGGTAAAGGTATTCAAATCACACAAAGTCGACTTTGTTTCTTTCGTTTAAGATATAATAAATACATTATAATAAATACTGATGATTACAACTGGTAAAAGCAGACGTAATCGTTAACAGTCCTACGGCGTATCAAGACACAGAAATTGGGGTCACAACGCCCAAAAATCATTCCCCCCAAAATGCTTTGTATTGGTCAAAGGTCGACGAGACCATCAGTGCAAAAATTGTCATTTATTCACAGAGAGCTTGAACGAATTGGGCAATTTGAACACCATTGCTTGCACACATGTAATGGTTCATATAGAAAGACACAGGAAATAAAGGTCAAATTGGACCTTGACTTTTCTATGTAGCAAATGGAATCATACTGTTAAGTTTAACTTTTGTAACATAATTAGTTTTTATCCTGGTTTGATATTTTCTTACTTTTCTATTTAACCAAAAGAGCAATTGATATTTACGTATTCACTTCGCTTGGCTTTTTTATGGATAAAAAACTTTCATATTCCGTAAAGATGACGTTTCGGGAATTTCTACGTCTAATGTCAATATTATATTCTATATCTAAACGGTGCCTATAAAGAAGTTTCATATCCATAAACTAATATTTGTTCAACAATCTATTTTATTGATAATTGATTTAGATATTACACGCTATTGATGTACTTCCTTGTCAATATTTGTTGGCATATATCCAATAGTCAAATGTCTTGTTCATTTGATTGGGAAAGTGTCATACATCCATCCAGGTTCATCTTCCCCCGCATGGCTTTCAATTGCACCAGTCTCTGTCACTGGCTAATTTAAACCTTGCTGCCAACCAGTCAACATTCGTGTTTTATTTGCAGCGCTCTCTTTGGCGGAGAGTTGCAATTCTCATATGATTTCCAATCCTATCGAGATCTGACGTATCAGTCTTTGCGACAAGTACAGAAAAGTACGGGAAATGCGGCAAGGCCTACCATAATTAACAATTTATTTGGGCTGGCGTAAGAATAGGCCATGCGTGGGAAGATGATCCAGGGTGTGCCATGTGAACTCTAGAAGTCTGTATGTGAAGATTCATTTGTTGTCTTCTTGTCCAGAATTTCCGATTCAAACACTTTATATCTCATACGGTAAAAAATTCTCTTTCCAAAGCCAAACCCAAGTTTTCCCATACTTAAATTACCAATGTGTCTTTCATCTACGTAGAGTTATATACGCATATCTTAGAAATCCCGCTAAGTGCAGTTAAACTTGTCTAATACAGATGTGTGTAACACTTAACATTATGTGTAAGTGAATTAGTTGATTAGTATTAACTCAAGAATTATGTTTGTAAACAGGTATGGTAATAACGTTTAAAACGTGAGAAAATAGATTATTCGAAACATATTCATGCATTCAAGAAAATGATTGACACAACTTATCAAAATCAGAAAGAAAATCTAAAAGGACGTGTCCTGTAATGATAACAAAATTATTGGTAATGAATTGTTTTGGATATATAATCATTGTTTCTTGATAATCTGTGCTCTATTAAGGGATATTAAATTGATAACTATTTATTCATGATTTCGAAGGCCACTCCAGAACCATAACTGGAAACGATCATGGCCTAAGGCTTTGCAATCTTGAGTAATGAAATAATTTTAATCAAATTAGTGAAAAGAGTTTTCAACTGCTTTATTTTTTCCAAAACATACATAAAGCCTGTAAAATATTATATTCATTAAAATAAATAAAACCATCAGCTGATGAGAGGCTAAATATTTAGATTTGGTCAGTTTAGCTCATTTTTCAATCAAAATCACAATGATATTATATAAATGCAGTTGCATCGTACTCGACCTGGCTACAAGTATAAACTTTTATAAGTATGAATTCGATAGATAGGCCAAATAGTTTTATGACACGTTTCCATAACAGCTATAGGCAGATTCATTTATCCTTTTTTAGGAACAAAGGAGTATGGTTCATTTCATATGATGACTCGTTATATATGTTCTTTCAACCAGCTTTTACCTATGACAAATATATCGACGAATATGTCATATGAATATCGATACACGAGTTCGTCTGTCCCTTTTACTTGAGTGATTTATGCGCTTTTTATCGAGTCGGCTTGAATGGATTGGAATTGATTTTGACATATCGGCCCATTCCATTGTTGACACTATACATACAGAAAAGCCTACTTGTTGCATTCAAGAACGTCTATTATAGTTTCCATGTTACAGCCCCCTCTTAAAACAACTTAAACTCGCCCAATGTGGAAATAAAGTGAATTGTTTCTCCTGTTAATTGGCACGCGGTAAACATTGGAAGCCATTTAGTATTTGCCTCTCCCGGCATGATATGTGTTATCAGAGAAAGGAAATCAGCGTTAAGAAAACCTGACCCCACTCTCCGGTGTGAAAGTGCACCCGCTAACAGCTCGGCGCTATAAATCGTACAAATATGCTAACACGGATAGGTTATGGAGAGAGGATTAAGGCCAGGCGGTGAAGCGTGTAGAACGGGTGCTGGTGTATTTAATGATAAGAAGGGGAGAGCGAATTGGCGAGAGCCTGGTGATAAAGCATGGCATGTTAATCCAACTTGACTCTAATCCGGGTTAGTGTGCTGAAATAGACACAGTAAACAGGTAGAAATCTCAGGTGATTTCTTCAAGGCGTGAAGTCAACTTCATGAGAAGAGTACGCGCAGAAAAAACAGCTGATTCTCGGTGTGAAGTCACCGAAAACCGAACGGAATACATGTCGAAATTACAGCTGACGTCACAAATATTGGATAAAAATCGTGTAGACAAGAGAGCTGATAGAAGGAGTAAAGTCGCTGACATGGGAAGGGAATACAAGTAGATACAATCTGATTCAAAGTGTGACATAGTCGACAAAAATTAAGAAATCGGTCGAGATCAAAGCTGATCCATGTGTTTAGACCAGACGAGAGAAAAATATAGATAAAATCACAGCTGTTTAATGTGTGACGTCACCGAGAGTGATACAGAAGATACTACTAAAATCAAAGTGTGAAGTCACAAACTAAATGAATACAGACAAATTTACAACTGAATCAAGATGTGAAGTCATAAAAAAATTATGGAATCAGTAGAAATCAGCTGACTAAAAGTGTGAAGTCACCAACGAGATAAAGGAATACGATAGAAGCCACTGCTGGTTCAAGGAGTTAAGTCACCAGCAAGATAGAAGAATACATTAGAAGTCACTGCTGATTCAAGGAGTGAAGTCACCATCAAGATAAAGGAATACAGTAGAAGTCAGGACTTAATCAAGGCGTGAAGTCACCGACAAGAGAATGAAACATATGTATAAGTCATAGCTTATTATAATCAAAAGAACCAGTTGTACCAAAATGTCCAAACAAAAATGGAACTTCACCACATTGGAGGAACTACACAGTGCAGCTAATGCTCACCTGAAATTCGCCATGATCAACGAGCGTTCCAAACGATGGGGCAAGGTAATGAGATAAAAACATATTATTTTTTAATCATTGTATTCGATGTTTATTATCTTATATTTCAGATAATTTGCAATGTGGACCATGTGTGAATCGGCGTAAGCCAAATTGTAGCGGTATAATTTCTACATGCAGCCTTATGAAATCATAGTAGTATACGTTAGATTGATGATATGACATATTGAATGGTAAAAAGTTTAGCTTATGCAAAAATGTTACAAATATTCAGCTTTTTCCTGTCATAACAAAAAAGGACGTAAACCAAAACATGCCATGTGAACGTTAAGCAAGTTTGTATTGAGATTGCATATGAATCTTTAAAGATTTATTATGAATTTGGTTATAGTTTCAATTGATATCTTATCTAAATCAAAGTCTATTTGGCATTGCCTTTAATGCATGACAAAGCAGTGAATAAAAATGAGTTAGGTTGATTAAATAATGCTTAAGTACAGAGACAACTTATCGATATTGATTGAACTCAATGACCATTTTCAAGTCAGAGAAATCGATTTGAAAAAATGTCGAACGGAGAATAAACATGAAATATACATGACAAATATAAGGTAAAACAAACATGATAAATTCAAATAAGTAAACAGAACTTTATCTAGACCCGACTGTGACATATTTACACGCTTTATGAATATCTATTACACTCTTTAAAGATAAAAATCGACTTGCGTGTGGTGAAAATCGTTTGTAATTTATGTCAAACACCTCAACATAAAAACCGTTTACGTCGAGTTATCTAACATACAGGTGGTTTATAAGTCGCCAATCCCATGCTTAGTATTGTAAATGCACAAATCTGTAATGTTGGTGACGGTGCTAATCATTAAATCCACGATACCAGATAAGATTTAAAATTAATAATGCTTAGTAGTAATACACATATTAATCCCATATATTAGAATAAGTAACAATTCTATCCACGCGTTCTTTGGCCTATTATAGTTAACTCATGTTGAAATTGGTGTCGTGTAATAAACACATCTAGATGTGTGGTACTGTGAAAGAAAGACTGCGTTCAAAATTGTTGTTCCGACAAAATACGAAATTTTGATGATGCACTATTTTTTAGTGATAACATCTTTTAAGCACAGTTTTATGATTATCATCATGTGCATTGTGAATTCGATGAGTTTTGATAGGTTTTTGAATGAAATCGTTTTTTAGATTCTTAGTTTAAGAATTAATGTGTTCTATAATAAATGGTATTTAGTATTTGTTGTAAACCTGAAACAATCTTACCCATGTGGATTAGCTTAGACACCCAATTGGGTTAATTTTCTATCAACAGTTTCATTTTATAGATAGTATAGACAGTTACTAGCGGGTATCACTATACTTCTAATTGGTTCATGGTTGAGAGTTTATAACACAAGCATTCATATATATAGGTGGTACGTGTGATTTCCGCAATACTCATTCTTTCGCGGTATGCCTCTAAACTCAATAGTCTTATAAGACTTTAAAAAAAATGTTAGAAAAGAGTTGTCCAAAGATTTATCTTTTTAAAGATTTAAGCTATAAGTATTCCACTGTTTGATCTTTGTATTTGATTTGTGTCAAATATTCAACAATCTAAGTCCACATAGTTACACGTATATGCACATATATACATGTAGATAGTGCGATCTACATGTCGATCAACATCGGCAATCTTGATACGTCAAAAAGGTATTCTATTGAAATCTTTTATATTTGCATAACATATCGATCGCGTGAACGTCTCAGTTCTATATCTGTTTATATGAACCTAGTTTCATTTCATTTTTAAAAAAGAAACAAAAATCTGTAAAATGGCAGTTTATCTCAATCTTCATTAGATCGAAATAAAAATAATTAAAAGACTTGATCTCAAAATTTAAAAAAAACACATATAACCTGTTTCTCCTGTTACAGGTACAAATAAGTAACTGCAAACACAAACACCTGTAGATAGGTATCTACCTGCAGTTAAGTCAGTTTGAAGTGGATAAGAGTAATACTACAGACAGACAAGACTACTTGACTCAATACACCCTTCAGAATACCTCTGTGGTCGGTCTGCTTGTAATGCTTGTTAAGGTCTATATTGACCCTGGTCAAGTGGATGTCGTCAATATGAAGTTATCTAGGGCTATCTTTAGCACTTTTACAGCTTACAAAATTGATTAAACATTACTGTCTCTTTCTTAAATATATTTAAGCATCTGCTCTACGTTTTACTCACTTATGATTATCATTTCTAAACACTACACCACGATGCTTTAAATAGCTATTCTTAATTTGCTTTGCCAGAATTCAGATTTCCCAAATCTAACCCTTCTTTCAAACAGTCTATCATTTATGTAAATAACTGTAGGCATGTTCCTGTTTTTGTCAAGATCGCTATTATAAGTCTCTTTTGACTTCAAAAATCTTTCTTTATGTCTCACTTTTTGTACACATGTTTATCTTCAGGTAGCCATGGTCACTGTTTCTGTCTCTATTTCAGTGTTGTTTTGGTTAAGGTGTCTGTGTTTCTGTCCCTATTTCAGTCTAGTGTTGGTCGAGATCTCTGTGTTTCTGTCCCAATTTTAGTCTTGCTTTGGTCAAGGTCTCTGTGTTTCTGTCACTATGCTAGTCTTGCGTTAGCCAAGGTCTCTGTGTTTCTATCCCAATTGGTCTCACTTTGGTCAAGATCTCTGTTTCTGTCACTAGTTTAGTCTTGTGTGGTCAAGATCTCTGTGTTTCTGTCCTTATTTCAGTCTAGTGTTGGTCAAGATCTCTGTTTCTGTCCCAATTTTAGTCTTGCTTTGGTCAAGGTCTCTGTGTTTCTGTCACTATGCTAGTCTTGCGTTAGCCAAGGTCTCTGTGTTTCTATCCCAATTGGTCTCACTTTGGTCAAGATCTCTGTTTCTGTCACTAGTTTAGTCTTGTGTGGTCAAGATCTCTGTGTTTCTGTCCTTATTTCAGTCTAGTGTTGGTCGAGATCTCTGTTTCTGTCCCAATTTAAGTCTTGTGTGGTCAAGATCTCTGTGTTTTTGAACCAATTTTAGTCTTGTGTGGTCAAGATCTCTGTGTTTCTATCCCAATTTTAGCCTTGCTTGGTCAAGACCTCTGTGTTTCTGTGATGGTCGAAATCGCTATGTTACTGTCACTATGTTTCTGCCACTATTTTAATCTTTTGTTATTCAAGGTCTCTGTGTTTCTATCTCTATTTCAGTCTAGTGTTGGTCACGTCTCATTGTTTCTGTCGCTATGGTAGTCTTGTGTTGGTCAAGATCTCTGTTTTTCTGTACCTATATCAGTCCTGTTTTTGGTCAGGATATCTGTGTTTCTGTCACTATGTTAGTCTTGTGTTGGCCAAGGTCTCTGTGTTTCTGTCCTCATTTCAGTCTTGTGATGGTCAAGCTCTCTGTGTCGCTATTTTAGTCCTGTGTTGGCCCAAATCTCGGTGTTTCTGTCACTGTGTTAAGCTCGGTCAAGATCTCTATGTTTCTGTCACCATGTTAGTCTTGTTTTGGTCAAATTCTCTGTATTTGTGTCTCTATTTCAGTCTTGTGTCTGTCAAGGTCTCTGTGTTTATGTACAAGTTTAAGTCTTGTGATTGTCAAGGTCTCTGTGATTCTGTCCCTATGCTTGATAACGGTGTTAATGTCTACACTGAAACGTCGCAATCCTGCAATATGAAGTTGTAAATCCATAGAACTTGTTCTCTATTAGTCTTGTGTTGTTGAAGATCTCTGCGTTTCTGACCCTATTTCAGTCTTGTGTCTCTCAAGGTCTGTGTGTTTCTGTCCCTAAGTTAGTATTGTATTGTCAAGATCTCTGTGTTTCAGTCCCTACTTTAGTCTTGTTAGTCTCCACTCTGTGTTTCTCTACTCTGATTTATATACCAATATGTAGTCGTGTATAAGTAAGGCCTGTGTATTTCTTTCCCCATTTTAGTCCTGTGAGACTTGTTTTGTCTCTGTTTGTAGTCTCCATTTCAATCAGTCTTCCATCTGCCTTCCGCTGTGCTGTGATCTAATATTTTGTCTTTTCTCCCCTCTTCATCTGATTTCTTCGTCTATACCTAGCTCTATATAGGTGTCTCTGTCTCAATCTCAATGTACTGTGTCTCTCCTGTCTCTGTTCATGTCTTTGTTTTATTTCTCTGTTTCTACATCTGTGTTTGTGACCAGAATGTTGAAACGTAAAAAGTGATTTACACTTCTGTCGGTAGAATCAGAATGAATTATAACATTCGAGAGTGTATCAAATGGCTTTTACGAAATACTTCTTTTGTTAATGATATCTGAATAATATTATGCATTCTCTGCGAATCTCTGATATTCTCTACATCCCAGAAATAGTATTTTTTATTTGAACCTCGGGTGTTAGATTTTCAACTCCAGTCGAGCTGCCTAAATTGAAATGGAATAATTTGACCCTGATATATGAAAAGCACATTTGCACTCTTCTACTTTCTTACTAACGCATGTATGTTTATCGATTAGATGTCAAGTATGAGAGCAATTCTTTAGCCGCAGGCTTTTAAATCAAAGCAGATCAGATTTCCATAAATGTCTGGAGTGGACTGCCTCAATTTCATTATGCTGACTTGTCGATTTCATTTACACAAGAATTGATTTTCCAGCCGATAAGGGATAAGCGACATTAATATAGCTTCGCTTTTCTATGTCTTTCTGGTCGAGTATAAGCTCAACATTCACTGTATATACTTGTTTTGCAGCTCGGTGAACAGTGTGCATAGAGTCATTTGTCAAATAGTAGACTTCGAAGTGTAGTGTAGATTGCAGGTTTTGATTGACACTCGAAATCAATTTCATTGGCATTTCCAGCAGGAAATGTATGCCAATACTAACGTTGACACATACATGTTTGACAAGTTTATTTGAGTGATTTCTGAATTGTTCGGCTGTCAACTGATTACGATCAATAGAATGAGGAGTATAATGTGTTTGGAAATAATTTTGCAAGGTTTAAATACATGTATAATTTGTTAAAATTTAGTCAACACTTAAATGATTTTGTTTTGTTAGCATCTATATTTCAAGTGAAGTAGAGTGTAATTGATTTTCAAATGAACCCGAGTAGAGTTTTACAGCATGTGTGCATGTGGAATGTAAGCTTTATATGTCACAGGAGTATAATTTGTATTGTAGTTTTATCGACACAAATTTAACATACAATTAAAATGTATATCTTGACTTTTGGCATATTTTTTAGATTTTACTTAAGGCATCTAAAGGTATAATATATAACTCAATCTGTTACAAAGACAAGTTCCAAATGTTGATAAAACGAGTGAGTTAATTATTTTTTAAGCTATGGAGTGGTTACTTAATATCGTGATTTTATTCGTGTAATTACCAACCCTATTTTAACAAATGATTAATAAGAATTAGTTTTTACACGTTCACAGCCAACGTTCACGTTCAACTTTAAATCGCACTAGACCACCGGCGAGATAGACTTCTGCAATCATTTTAAATAACGAAGAAGAACAATCTTAACTCTCTGAATGTTGTTGAAAAGCTATAATTATAGAAAACTTCATTTCTTAGAATATAAATAGATAACATTCGTTGTAGGTCTATTTAGAATAATCTATTTTTTTATATTTTGTTGGGTTTTTTTATATCTTTGTATTACCCGTTTTTTATTGGGAGAACGAAAATGGAATACCTGCTCTGCGGCTGGGGATATATATAGATTGTGAGTTATATACAAGGCAGATCTACATCCCCCAACCTCCGTGTACAGGTCAAATAAATGAGCTATTGGTTTCACCCACTCACTATTACCAAACTTCCCGTGCATATCAATTACCAAACCCTCAACTTTATACCCCAATACGACCGAAGACGCTACCCTCCTTGAACTGATCCACTCCTTAACCAGTGCAGGGAGACGCTGAGTTACCTGCTGATTGCACGTGCACTTAACACACCTGGGCGTCTCATCACCAGGTACCTGGATATCACCTCAACCCAGCTCATCGTGTGACATACGTCTTACATATACTTATCTTCAGAGACTCGCTAACATGGCAAATAAATTATCTATATGGTACCTATTTTGAACTGTTGTGCATGTTAGTACTGTAAGTCAACTTAAAATAGAAGGTCCAATATCTTTCAGAGTACATTCAAACATTACTCTGTTAGAATTTACAACGTTTATTCCAAACCATATCAAACGTCAAATCATACAAATTATTTGTAGTACGGTCTGACGTATATATATTACGTAGCACAACTTTGCCTTAAAATCATACTTCTACAAAATGTGCAATTATAAAAAAAACATTGGGCGTTCAATGTGCGACAGACACCAATCCAGTTTACAACATGTAATTACCGTACACTGAAGTGTTCAGTGATTCGGATATATATATGCATACTTTCATGTTATTTCCAAAGACTAATATTGTCTACTAGTGATTTCAGATTGTAGTAATTTGTATATATTTTAAGGGATGTTGTAGCATTGTCGATCCTTCGGGAACACTGACTATATCACAGACAGGAGAACATACAACGATTGCGTTTCAGTGTCGTTCATAACACTGATTTATTCATACCCACATCATTAGTTCAAAATACTTTAGGTGAAATGTACATATCGCTTGTATATTTCAGGTGATGGACAGCTACAAGAAGCTTTTATGGATGCTTCATAAGGACCACCTACCAGAAGACTACGAACCGCCGACGTCTTACTCTATGCTTGTGAGTGTCACTATTTTACTAGACGCATTTCCTTGGTAATTGAACATCTAAATGCTTACACTTACTGTCAAGTATAATTGTTAGTATATATGTATACTCTAATGTATGTACAATTATCTAACGAAGTTCAATTATACTTTTTTCACATCCTTTGTCTACATTCTTTAAAGGTATAATTTTAGAGTTGAAGTCGTGGTATTAGATAATGTTATCGATAACAACGTCTTTATCTATTTCCATCAAAAGCTTTTGGGCTTCTTCTTGCCAAAAAAAAGTGTATATCATAAATATAAACCAATGCTGATTTCACTTTTATGACATGTACATTGCAGTTCAAGAGGAATCATTTGGGTTGTGAGTGTTCGGCAGGCTATAACATGGATTTCCCGAGCTTATATCATGTATATTGCAAGTATATTGCTTCTGAACGATACGATACACTAACGCCTGGGCGAAGGTTTCTGGCATACCCCAAAGCATATTCCCCGTGATATATCATGTATATTCTACGTATATTTCAGTTGTACCTGGGGGTGGCTTTACAGCATACCCATTGCAAGCGTATCCATAGTCTATAACATGAATTCCCCATGCTTATATAATGTATATTCAATGTATATTTCAGTTGTACGAGGTACACTCTCACCTGGGCGTGGCTTTACAGCACGTTGGTGAACACAAGAAAGCGGCTCATCAGTTCACTAAAGCTATCAATATCGTCTCAATACCAAAGGTATTGTCATTCGATGATGTCGAAATACCATCATTCCTTTCCTAGTACCTAGCTTAATTCCAAGGATATTGCCTTTTTATCAAATGTCATCTTTAAAGTGACATGAATTTTGTATGTGGGTTGAATAGAACAAAAATATCATATGACCTAAGTTTAGTTCAAATCGCCTATCTAAAGTTGCATATTTGTCTCTTAAAATTCAAAAACGTGATATTTTCGATTGTTAAATAAAAACAGCCATATGAATTTTAAGAAGTCGAAACTTAGCGTCTCATTTTCATTTATATTACTTCAATGACCTACAATAACAACCTTTATCACTCGTTTACTCTGTTATAGATAAGTTTCCAAAAAATGTTCAGTTATTGTCTGGTTCGATCTCAACATTCTTTAATCATGTTCATCATATTCGCCCCTAAAAAGAGTACCCCCCCCTCCCCCACTTTAAAAATTGACTGGTTCCTCCACTGCCGTATGTCCTGAAGACTAGCGTTTCCCTTCACATTATGCATGCCATATATTAGTTGCAGAAAACATCAAGTGTTTAGCACATTGTCACGTCACTATGATAGATCCCTACAGTCGACATGTCACGATTTATGTTGTGTGAGAGAACACAGATGAAAGGGTAATTTCCGGGTCGTTTGTTTATAGATAAGGAAAATATTTCCTTGTCACTCCGTTACATAAAAATATGGGATTCTAAGAATTCATGTGTTTTTATGAAACTACTGTTGTCCTTAAAATAGTAACTCCTGATGGATTTTTTAGAGGAGGATTAATTTTCACATTCAAAATAGGATTTCTTAAGTCCCATGTCCTTGTTTAAAATAGTAGACATGGATAAAGGTTTAGTGTTTGAAAATATAAATCATTACCTGAGGACGAGACAACATGAGAAACATAATTCATACGATAAGGAAAATACTTATCAAATTGTGTTTGAATATCAACTTTTAATTAGGTTACATTTATAACATTTCACAAACTTTTTCTGTCGTTAAAACTACTTTGACTGAATGGTTATACATGTGATTTGATATTAAAGGGATAATTTTGTACTATTCCGATCTCTCTAATGTAATTTTGAAATTAGGTTGTTTTCCATCGATAATTAATATCGGAATTTTGATGACATGACAATCTTAGGATTAAGTCTCTATGTTTTTCATACAGTAAAAAAATAAACTAAGGGTTTCATACCTTCCACTTCAGTCGTGAGTTGTCTCCCTTTAACTGGTTAAGAGACAGTGTTGCGCAGTTTTTGTCATGCTGCTGTAAATCGCTTAAAAAGTTTTTATCGGTAAAGTGAATAAAATTAACCTGTATAGAACAGTGTATGATTTATCTAATATACATTTTTATCAAAGCGTATTCCGATGACAAAGTCAAATTTAGTTATCTTCCAACGCTATCGACTGTCAATGTTGTAACAACCATTACAACATTCGCCTGCCGTTACAGAGCTCACTGTTTTGGTATTGCTGAAAGAAATCGCAGGTAACCAAATTGGTTCAATGACTACATTTATAATGGTTGTCGGTAAAACGATTTATTTTACCTAGGAAGTACCATTTTCAGCAATACAAATCGCCATGATAATGTAGAGTTTTTAGTGTTATTGTTCATTATTGATAAATGTGAA
This sequence comes from Phorcus lineatus, assembly GCA_921293015.1. Classification (NCBI taxonomy): domain Eukaryota; kingdom Metazoa; phylum Mollusca; class Gastropoda; order Trochida; family Trochidae; genus Phorcus; species Phorcus lineatus. The sequence goes on along the minus strand of OV121086.1, from coordinate 36,167,042 downwards.
ATTCGCATACAATTTCATGTGTATACTTCATAATTTCAGGGCGGGTGTTTAGCCGGGTGTCTTACCAACTCCTGCTTGATGACACCACTTTATGCAAGAAGGGCGTTTGCTTTGACACGGCTAGGTTGGTACGCGTTATTGTCCTCCGATTCATATTAAATTCAATATGTTAATTAACAGTTTGTTGTTTATAAACATATCATTAAACGCCTGCTTTTATGTTTAAGAGGGTTTATACACAAAATTAAATAATAAGAAATAACTTTGGTCGGTGTTTTGTTGAAATACATATGCTGAAATCGATCAATCAAGACCATCAATGGATAAATAAACGTACCTAAGAATGTCATTAAAGGGACACAGAGTATTTTTAATAAATCATTTTGTTTACATAAGACCCAAAATACAGTATGTCCTACAATAACTTCAAGTCAACTCCTAAAACCTGCATCTGTATCTCCAAATTGCCAAAATAGTCTTATATTCTTGTTGTCAATGTTAATAGCAAAACAGCCCAAAATGTAAAGATTCGAAATTTTGCGACTCATTTACAATATTATTAATGACCAACACATTCCATATTTGTCTTTGTGTCTACTGTAAGTCACTTTCCCAAAATGACATTTGAGTCATTAGAAGCCATACAGGAGACTTTCTTTAATTGAATATCATTTTTGAGTAAAATTCGGGGTATAACATTATAGATATATTGCCTTTTGATTTATTTAGATAATTCGTGTAATAAAAAATATCTTTAGTATTTTCGCAGTCGTCGAAAATCATTAAATATTGTGCTCTTCAACCATGAAATTTTGTTTCAAAGAAAATCAACATTAAATTTGTTATGAATATGTTGGTAGTTTGAGTTCAAGAAGGTCGAAATTTCCAGTTTTCATTTTGCTACCACATATAGGAATGTTAAGCTTTTTATTTATTGTCTTCCCTTACATTATATTCTATATATAAGTCTCTTAGTATATGTCTTTATATTGTTAATTTTGATCAAGAAAAAATGTGGTGGGGACACGCCGGCCCTCCCCGGCGCTACTACGGGCCGACAAGCCAAGCCCTATACCCATACCCGACGGAAATAAATCACTGAGCGTGCAATATATACATGTGTATTGTAAATCAAAGTTTATACGGAGATTTTTCTTTAAAACAATGCACGCCTATTTTATCTCCACAGTGGACACTGACGCGTTGCTGCATTTGAGCAAGTTGATGTAATATTGACATGTGTGATAAAATGTGACTATACAATCCCTATGATGTAATGCGTAGTCATCAGGTTTGACAATTGTTGCTCTTAGCCTGTCAATCAAAATATACATATCCTTTGAAATATATTAATTGCTCTATTTTTTAATTTTTTATACTCTTGTGTACATAAAAGTAAGCGTTAATAAGATATTCATATCAATTTTAAAATTGATATTTTATGTCCTTTGATCGATATAAATGATGGTAACTTTAGGAATTTATTTTAAACTATGACAAAATACGTCTTATTTAGCATTCAAGTAAATTCATTGCTATTAATTATATCAGTAGGTATATCTGTGGATAATGTAATAGACTCATACTTTGAGGTAGATGAAATCAGTTTCTTGATTTCGAAAACAGTCGCCGCTAATGCCTAAAATATTGCCCTAGCGGCGTTAAACAATAACTCACTCACTTCGAAAACAGGAAGACATACTCTCGTTTATTAAAACTATTTCAGTATTTTGATTGTTTTCTTATTTCAGGTGAGCTAACTGGAGCTATAAGAGACGCGGAGAAAGCTGTTGTATTAGACAGCAGGAATCCAGTAAGTCACCACGGTAAAATGTTATTGATAGGACATAAACATTTCGTACTGGCATGTTTTGGTATCGATGTTTCGAGTGTTATCAGACGCCCTTGCTTTCTAACATAAACCACCCTGTTAAAGCAGCGTATCTGTACCCGCAGAGCTCCTGCAGTACCCAGTTCACATCAGTCAGTCTCCTGTAGATATGTATATATGCAGCCAATTAAATGACTAGCATCGAGCAAAAGCGGCATGCCGAATTCACTGCGTCCCAGATATTTGCAACCTCCTTGCACAACGACATTTCACTGACTGAAAAGATTAAATGTCAAATGAATAGCCTTGAATAAAATGGAGCCAGAGAGAGAGAGAGAGAGAGAGAGAGAGAGAGAGAGAGAGAGAGAGAGAGAGAGAGAGAGAGAGAGAGAGAGAGAGAGAGAGAGACAGACAGACAGACAGACAGACAGACAGACAGACAGAGACAGACATACAAACAGATAGACAGACAGACAGAGGAACAGACAGACAGAGATTGAAGAAGGTATATAGGTATTGAACAAGTACAGCAGGCGGTTTCAAATACGCAATACGAACATTACATCAATACATAACTTGAGTTACCACTGCGCAGAGAGACTGAGACCCGACTGCCATTGTTATAACGGATAAATCTTAAATAACCTCTAACTGTATGTAAACACTTCATCTATGTGAACTATTTCCACATTAGGTGTCATCTCAAACATGTGATTTTGAATGCTTGTTTAAACGCCTCCATAAGGTGTGTCAGTCTAGAAGCGGTAAGTTTCTATGTGATGATTTAAAAAACAACTCTGCTTGCATGGATTTACATGTTGACCGAGAAAACACCGAACATATGTAAGTGACATAAACGTAATGACATACAATAAGCAGATTATATAATATTCTTAGCGAAAATATATTGAGAAAAGAGTATTTCATTTTTATTGTATATTTGTGAAAAAGTACATGCAAAAACAAACGTGCCATACATTACTATGTTCTATTTCCAGGATGTTTACTGCATACGGGCACTTGTGCGTGGTGCACGCGATGAAGATGGATTGGTAAATATTTAAAAACTTACACGGAATTTAGACCTGTCAAAGTACATATTTTCTATTATCTATTGTTTAAAATACAAAAATTACGTTACTTGCGTGACCTTGCCCTTCATCTATTACGCTATCCTTGACCTTTAGGCAATCAAGGACGTGGACCATGCGCTGAAGATAAACCCAAACCACGTGTGTGCGCTTATCCTCCGCGGTGCCATAACTCGCCCTTTGGTAAGTAATTATGTTACAACTATCACATATATCAATAGTGGTAAATGCATGCATTGTAGCCATTAAAGATTTGCAGAAAATGTTTCTACTTGAATATATAGAATAAGATAATTAAATAAGACTTGAATACAAATATATATGGTACTTTTTTAGATTAATATGACTGATTTAACTATTTCCATTCATCCGTACGAAGCTCAAAAAAATAATTCCTAGTTTTATCTGAAAATGTGTTTTGCAACAACGATATCAAGGCCCATCCATACGGTACAGACCAAACTAAAGGACAAATTGTTGTTCTTTGGCTCGCGATTGAATCTTTTTAATGAAAAATTCTTAAAATTCGATTGTTGTTATGCAGCAATCGAGTTAACCATGGTAAGAATGGGTCTGTAATAAAAGGGCAACTTTAGCTGAAATAATCTTATATTTCGGATTATCACTTGGATTATACTTTATAGCAATCAAATACGTAAGCATAATGCCCGATGTTCATTTATCCAATAGACAGCTTTCACAGCCACACTAAAGTTGTCTATTACAGTAAGTCCTGTGTGCAACTTAACTTACGATATTAAACTTGACTTTTCACACAATTTCTGTGGTCGTTTCGCACACGTTTTACTGCTTGAACATGAATAAAAATTAATAAAAATTCTGATGATGTAAGTTTTTTGATTATGAGGGATGCGTTTCCTCATTGACACGTGTTGCTTTGATACACTATGTGACTGCTACTATATTGGTTCTTGCTGATTTGTTGTGCTTCTTTGCTGTGACTGTGATGTTTGTGTATAGTTTGTGTTTGCTTTGTTGCTTCATACTGTAGTTAGAAACAAACTACACGAGTTGCTCGCAGCAGAAGGTAATTACTTTTGCTTACTAGTACTGTACCTGCATCTTTGGAGCGAAATAGCTATACCTTGTACTCGTCCAATTAAATAATGTCTTTACTTGGACTTATTTACTTTCAGTAAAATATGTCTCTAAATAACCTTCTTTTACCTATAGTAAAATATGTCTTTATATGACCTTCTTTTACTTTCAGTAACATATGTCCCTAAATAACCTTCTTTTACCTTCAGTAAAATATGTCTTTACATGACCTTCTTCTACTTTAAGTAATATATGTCTTTACATGACCTTCTTTTACCTTCAGTAATATATGTCTCTAAATAACCTTCTTTTACTTTTAGTAAAATATGTCTTTACATTACTTCTTTTCTTTCAGCAATTGCATTATCATCGTTCTTCAGTCTCATAGTTCCCTTACCGCTAACCACAGGTTGCTTAATATTTTGCATGTCTTGTTGTAAAGGTCAGGTTTGAAATGTACATTTGATAATCACTTATACATATATTTCTTATCTGTTTGTTTATCATATTCACATAGTTCTTTTTCTTACAGAGCACTTATTTACTTTATTGTTTAAAGCAGATAAATAACAACTTGATTTCCTTCATAATTTCTTGATGGCCAAATGACATTGTACTCTTGAAGCTAATACCAAACTACAGATTTAGCATGTATCCATCTGTATGCAACATCATGAAAATGTGACAAAATTTTAAACTATAAATGTGGTAATGTACATTAAAATAACCTAGGTGATTCTCCCATTATAAAACCCTTTGCTATCTCTAAACATAGATCGCATGTCTCAAGTCGTGTGACAATGCATTATACGTTTTCAAACAAAACACAATTTTGTTTCTTCGAACATGTCAGTCATCGCTGATCGAAAATCGTTAAATAGGGGTTGAATTCACATAGAAAAGACCACGTAGTTTGTTTCACATTTTAGTTTTCAACACGTGCAAATCTGAATAAAATATTTGCCCCGTGCATCTCATAATGTCTGATTTATATCACCACAACTACTTAACACTTATCAAACGGCGCGCTTAATTATGTCGAAGAAGATTATACGAGTGCTTCATTTCATGTTACAGCTTGATAATAACATCCTTGTATTTAAATATTGTGAGTCATGATAATACCTCCATGATATATGTTATTATATAACTTACACAAATCTTCGACCATAGTAACAATTTATTCATCGACTCAACACACAATTACAACATGACTTCCAAATGAATTGAGTCATAAAAATATTGGACGTTGTCAATTGTACTTTTCAAAATTCTTGTGAAAATTGCCTCGTTCTCGTATCGTGTGGTCATGAAAGAGTTGAACTTTAGTAGATTAAATATGTAATGAGCGATTTTTATCATTCATTTTGCTTTTACATGAAAGTAATCCTGAGCACAAAATAGAGACACAAGAACGGTTGATAAGGATGACAACTTCTAAGGCGTCTGTTCACACAGATTTTTGTACCTTGTCAAGTTATGGTAAGCATTGTAGAGTTAGGGTTTCTGTATCAGTAGTATTGATTGACAAGGAGAGAAAAGCTGAAAACTTCGCCTTGAAAGTTGTCATCCATTTCAACCTTTCTAAATGATCTGATTTCTTACTTAACGTAACATGTATCGTAAAGAATATGCATAAATTAACTACGGTATTCGCTTCTCGCACCTGCAGGCGGAGCGTATCGAACCTCAGAGCAACTCCTACACGAATCTCACAGACTTCACTCATCCCTGCATGATGGACTTTTACGACAGGTAAGAAATTACTAATAACAGGTAAGCGTTAAACCAAAAATATATATCATATATCATAATTAACGGGCTAACTCATATCGGGTTCTTATATTTCTGTTGGGGCAAACTAAGACTTTTGTTTTCGACGTGACGTCAGTAACGATGCAATCACGTCATGTTTTGTCAATGACGTTGCGATTTAAATTCGGCGGCGGATGTTCTGACTTTGCATCAAGTGGCGTTTTAATTAAATTAAAACTTTAATGACTTAGGTATTGATCAAAGAATTCTTCTTCTGTTCGTGCCATACCGTGTCAATGTTAGTGCCAAACTATTACTGTCATCAACTTTCGGCCGGGAAATCATGCATTGGGGTCTTCAACACAGTATCACATGAAATATTCACATTTATCCATTAACTAGCAGCAGAATATGTAGTTCTTTTTTATACTTGCAGTAATAAATTGCTTTGCTTGTCATATTTAGTCATAGCCATAATTTCTAATGTTATGGAAATTATCCATTTTTCTTTAAGTTTGCAATCAGGATTACTTACAGTACCTACTAGGACAAAGTCATTCAGATTCACAAATACAAAATAAAAGATTCTGGGTTCTGATTATCTCAGTCTAGCTTTGTGTTAGTTAAGTTTGGTACAGTGGGCTCACTGTTTTAAAATGCCCATAGTTCATCCCTCTTCTACCTTCGATAAACTATATAGTCAAAACAGAATCGTTCCTCTACAGAATTAATGTGACATCAATTGGAAGGTTCTAAATTTGCAATTCACTTAAGATGTCTTAAAAATATATCTTCATATTAATCAGATTTGGACTTCAAAGGACAATATCGCCTTCCAATTTATATGTATCTATTGATTAAAGGTTTACATATTTTATGGCTCTTCGTTTATTCTGGTCTTCAGATTTCTGTTCACATTGAGTGTTCCTCACACCGTGACAAACATCAACCTTACACCAGATAAGCCCAGCAAGAAACAGATACGTAAGTTTCTTCGTGTCATTGTAACACCTATTTAGAGGATTTATTTATATACATTTTTCGTACAAGTATTTATAATGACGATGTGAGATTCTGATGATTATTCTCTATTCAACAAATACTTCGATCTTATAGTTTCTGAAGTCTCTTGGAGATAGGAAACTCATCCCAGCCCATTCAAAAAAAATACACACAACAACAATACATCTAAGTCCATTATTTATCTTGGTGTACCTCAAACCCTCCCTTGACAACACTTTCAAATATTCATCTAGTACCTTGTTTTAGATTCTTAACATACTACATACTTATTTAGCAATATTTGACAATATTTGAACCTTAAAGATATTGAACACGATCTTACCAATGTGAGTGCTACCTAGTAACGATACGTATATGATGCACTATTTATTACATATAAATACATACACTATATATTTGATATGGAACTGTTTGATTGTGTTCTTTATACAACAGAAGTATATGACATTCACTTGTTGATAAGAAGCTGTGTTTTCTTCTACAAAAATATAAACTATGTATAATTTTTTCTCATAATTGACAATTTTATTTTCATTTCAGTATCCAATCCTGAAATGTACAACAACCGTAATACTCGACCCCATTCTGCGCATGTCTCAACTGCCACGCCTTTCAGATGTGGCACCCCCAGTGAATTCCACGTTGGTTTGGCCACCAGGCGGCGCATGGACTATGGGGAGGCAATCCGGAAACACAACGCCAGACCGAAGACCGCTACAGAATATCTGGGTAAGTGCAAATGATAGGCACACATGTCGAATATAGAATCATTTTTTCATCTCTTTCTTTCTTCTGTAAGGCATCTAATTAAGTTTACAGGATCTTTAAGACAATAATAACATAATTCATCAGGTATTTGAAGGGCATTTGGTTTTAACAAAATGAAAAGTAATTTAATGAATTTATTGAATACAAAATATTCTCTATAGTTAAGATGATACCAATAACAACACAGAAGTTGTTATCCAGAACACAATGTTTTTTATTGATAAGCAGTTAAGGACATGATAAGAGGAGAGGGTTTCACTAAGTTGGATTACTTGTACCCCATCCTTTCTCTTGAATAAATATGTTTAAATCAACTCAACAAAATTAATAAGTTAACTGTGAAAAGCTTCATTTGTTTGTTAAGATCGAGTTTCTTGTAGGCCTTCAATGTGTGTCTGTTAATGATATCTAACGTATAGTATATCAAATGAACGACATATATTCCAGCGATGATAGATAAACAGAGGAAGAAAGCGGCTGAACTACAAAGGTCAGCAACACAAGGTCATCTCAGATCAAAGACACCATCTAGTGCTAAAAATACGGAAGTATCACAAGGGGAAATAACCACCGTCACATCAAGTGGACGGACAACTCGGACTGCCGCAACAAAAACTTTTTATATAGAAGCCCCTACAAACTACAATATACCGGTATATATAAAATATAAGATCATCACGTGCGTGCTAGGCAATATCGTGCGATACCGAGTTATCCCCCTTGAATAATCAGTAAAGAAACTTAATTTGGATTTCACTCTTGCTTTTTTTATTGTAACGATGTTGTTCTCTCCTAATTGACAAATTAATTGATTTGCTGTAGTTAAAAAAAATGATTACTTTTAGCAAAATTGACGTTGCAAATTCTCAAATTATTTTACAAATTAAAATTAAAATAAAAAGTTAACTAAATCGCATTTAAAACAAATTAGTCTGGTGGTACCCTCTGCATTATGAAAATTTGCTCTAAAATGTGAAAGATGTTATTTGTGATCACTCGCTTTCTATTTACACAGGTTTTTCAACAAGTGAATATCAAACAAGCGCCGCGAATGTACTATAGGTAACTTTTAACATTTACAATTTCGTTATAAACTTTTCATTGTAGTTCTTTATAAGATGTGACTTTTTTAAAATGGAAAAATGCAGTAAAACATTCCGGAAAGAAGAAACATTACTGCAATCCACGTGAACTTTTTCAACTGAACTACAGCTGCATACCGAAAGTTTGTTCACTTATCACTGAATCGTAGTGCAAATATCATGTTACTTGAGTTTCGTTTCAACGTCAAAAGAATAACTTCAGCAAGACTGACAATGGATCACCCACTGTCCATGTGTAAAATAGCCATTCTTGAACTCATTTTGGCATTATCTGGTCACTCGTGCAAAAATTTGAATTTTGGCATATGGATATAGACAGAAGGGGTCACATTTTCGAAATTTCGATTTCGTTAAATGTCGAATAAAGTGTTCCATATCGACTCTTTGAGATTGAAACCAACATAATCACATTGAACTTGTGCTAAGGAACAAACATGACTTATGTTTAAAGAAGTTGATAAATTATAAAGGATTTTATGGAGAAAAATATAAATTAGTGTTTTCGAAATTTTGACCCCTGGTCACTTCATTGACCTGCCAAAACTGTTACGGGTAATTATGGGGTACGATAAACCTTTGCCTTAAAGAAGAATATATCTGCATATGTGTATTGAAAATTCAATATCATAGGTTTCTTTTTCGCAACCCTACGATACCTGAAAGGCATCTCAAATTACAGGATATTTGCACTAGTATATTCAGGTATGTGAACAAACTTTTGGCATGCAGCTGTATACGAGAAGACTCGCGATGTAACAACTTTCAATTATTAATGTAAAGGGTAGTTACTAGTATGTTTTAATAAGGAGAGAAAGGCGAGTTGGGTAGCTGGCAATATTTCCTGACTCTCGGGGGCATGGGTTCGAATCCCGCATGGGACTCGAATATCCAAGAATTTGTACAATTGCAGTAAGTGTGATCCTAAATAAAACTACTAGATACTGACTTTTTTGTTTACAGACCCTGGAGTGGTGACAAATTACCAGTAGCAGCTGTCAATCACCCGAGACCGAAACCAGCCTTCTATTAAGCATGTGGGGTGTCAATATACCATCAGATATGTGAAAGAGACACAGTGCTTTAAAATTGTTAGACGGCAGAAATATCGGTTTTCACCCTTTCGTGGATTTAAATCTTAGATAGAAGGACAACAAGGAATTTTATGGATAATCAATTTCTTTATTGTACTGGTAGCGACGTTTCGGTATAGATTCTTATACCGTTTTCAAGCAATTGGTGATATTGTAAGATACAGCGTTTTTATACACAAGTTATAAATGGATGGAATAACAAGGTAAACCGACAACTTCTAGAATGCCACTCAAACAGCTTGAAATATATATATATGAAACTTATTTTTATAACGAAAATGACTGTTAATAATATTTTGATATTTATAGGAAGTTGACGCTATAGTCATCATAGGAATGTTAGCGTAAATGTAAGGGCTTTTGAATTCAAAAGAATATAAACATCGATGTTTTGTTTAATGCGAATATTTTCTATATATTTATGAACTAAAAAATCAACCTCGATCCACTTGACTATGTTCCAGTATCAAGATAAATCGAAATTAATGAATTATAGTTTAATCTTAGAACACCTGCAAATATTGGATTTAGGCTAAGATAGACTTATAAATCTAGAAATACTCAAAAGTGTTAGACAGAGAAAACATTGCGTCCACTGAGCGGGGATCTACAGAGCCAAACATCAACCGATTAAATGTCGATGCATTTTTATAGAATCTCGATTCGAAAGGATTTCGATGTTCTTACAATGTATAGGAGACAAAATTGTTACAAGCCTTCCAAGAATTCAATATGATCATCGATTTATGGCTGTAGTATGTAGCATTTATTTATTTGGCTGGTTATTCATAACGTATACGAGGCAAACTGAAACAAGAAAATCCGGGGATTGTAAAAGCCTTGAATATGAATACTTTGAAGCAGGGCGCGTCTAGAGACTGCAGATGGTGTTGGCGTATTTCTTCGACAACGTTAATGTGTAGTCTAATGTAAGAACGACAACGGCCTAACATTGCAAAATTATTTTATATCATAACTATAGAAATCCGCCGTCAATGGATAGCGCTTGAAATTATTTCCCCCTGGAACGAACCCACTGAATATCTTAAGAGTACATTTGATGAACAAACTGTTAGTCACTTTAACAATCGCCTGCTTTTATTGAATATAGTGTCGTTCATTTAAGCAAATGGAGCAATGTGAATAATGTAAGCCTGATCAATGACTTTCAAATTGATCCTTGATCTAACTCTCCTTGTGAGAGAACCCCTTCTGCAAATCTCTTTGAAGTCAGGGTCACTCCAGGTAAGCAGCGACGAACCTAGAAAATCATCGGCTCAACTTGATAATCTAACGTGCCTCAGATTATTTGAATTCAAGGAAAGTGAAAAGTCACGGACAAGGATACCCGACACGACCCTTTTTAATCTTTACTCCGATCTTAGGAATGATTGATGGGTTCGATGTGATTTAAATGAGATTGGACTCCTGGACTGTCTTTCCACTACCCAATTACGATTGGCCTTAGAGCCTATACCCTCCTGACATCAACCCGCCTACTGTTGGGGGAAGTCGGAAGAATTATTTGTATGATGTCCGTTGATGTGCTTGTGTTTCATGGTTGTCAATAGCTTGTCATGCACGTCATTAATGGTACCCCGTTTTAGTATGAAACTTTTCGTACTGATTTGCTGTATGAATAAAATATGTCAACTAACAAAGTGACTCTTTGTTTAGCATTTGCATAAACTTTCTGTTCATAAAAGTGTTCAAGTTTATGGTTTAAAACGTTGAATAACATGACTCAGTTTCTTACCCTTTTTACAATTTTCCTTTCCATTTTTCTGTGATCGAAAATAGGATAATTGACCCCACCTATGAAAATATAGCGATAACACTATTATCAGTTAATTGTCAAGTCTGTTATTTCAGCACAAAAGATTGAGCTTATGAGATGTTAAAACACAACAAACCAAGTGTCTCTGAGAACATAACTTTATGATAATCCAATTTAAAGAGGTGTAACATTTCTGTAGGCGTTTACTTTATTTGTTTGTTGTCCTCTGTTACAGGAAATGCTTTCACATAGTATACATATATGTATTTAAGTATACCGGTAATTTTCTTCAAAGAAAATGTCACTGATAAAGATACGGTCAAGAATTGATTGACAATCAACGTCAATGAGCAACCTATCCACAATATACTTATACATTCAGACCACGGAGACGTGTATCGCTGAAATCGCGTTTATAAACAATGTCATGTTTTACTTAGACTGTTTCCAGAGAAAGAGAAATATTAAAAATTGATAACAAAAGATTATAATGTAATGTATATGAAGACTTGTGAACATTATAATCAGAATTGTGAGGGAAGAGAGTTTAACTTCGGGATCACATTATTTTTGAGTGCAAGATTATTCCTAGTAGAAATACGACAGGTGATTATTTACGTAAACAAAATACACACCTGAATTACAGACACACGTATTCACATGCATCCATGAAAGGCAATCATCATTGTTCTATTTCCACAGATGTTACTCAGGTCATTTTTCCCACGTAACCTCCGTTTTAATCCAACCGGTGGTCAGTTGTGTTGTTTAAACTGAGCTCTGTCTGCTCCTGAGACATTCCTGTCTTCACCTACCACACGTATGTCTTACAAGACAGAAGTCAGTTTATGATCATCTTCCCACGCATGGCCTAACCTATATTTGCGCCAGTTCCTTCACTCTTCTGTTCTTGTCGTTTAGGCTGCTGCGATAGTCCAATGAGAAGTCATATGTGAATTGCAATTTTCCCCCATCAAACAAAAATTTTGACAGGTTGGTAGCAAGGTTTGAACGATCCAGTGATAGAGACTTGTGCAATATAAAGCCATGCGATGGAAGATGGTCTGTGATATACAACCGATATCTTTCGATCCCTGGGAGTATGATATAATCGAAAGATGTGTGGCAAACATATTTAAATTGACAGGGAATGACTTGGAATGACCAACCAAGTTTTCTCATTGAAGGTTATGTCATAAATTGAATGTATTCTCGTCTACTGTACTTAGGATATCGATGTGATCAAGTTGAAATCAAAATGTTATTTTTTGAAAGTCTAAACAGGATATAAGACACTGGACAATATGTTTTCACTACAAAAATAAAGATTAAAGCTTTGGGTGAAATATCAGTTGAGATCTATTGTTGTACATTTAAATATTTTTTCTTCCTGATTTCAATCAAGTATCTCTGAATCATAACAAATATGTGTGAATGTCATTTTGAATGATACACGTCACTTGGAATATTTTACGAGCGCTTCAGTTGTCATTACTTATTTAATGAAGGATTAATGATTAATGATCTACATTGTTTAGTTGTGGCAACATAGGAATAAGCATAACAAGCAATACATAATAATAAATAAATAGTTATTTTTGATAATACGCGTATTTGCATTTGAATTTTGTTAGGCTCCGAAAACTAATTTTTGCTTTAAACCGTTTGTCTCCCTTCCATCGGGTGTATTGAAGATTGACAGCTTAACATTGCTATAAAACGTCATAATGGTCATACCTGCATGTCTGTCTGTCAGTCTGTCTGTCTCTCTTTCTCTCTTCCTCCTCTCTCTCTCTCTCTCTGTCTCTGTCTGTCTGTCTCTCTCTCTGTCTGTCTCTCTCTGTGTCTCTCTGTCTGTCTCTGTCTGTCTGTCTCTCTCTCTCTCTCTCTCTCTCTCTCTCTCTCTCTCTCTCTCTCTCTCTCTCTCTCTCTCTCTCTCTCTCTCTCTCTCTCTCTCTCTTTTCCTCATTCCTTTTATTTCATATCTCGTATCGTTATCCATCGTTCATATTATCTATTCATCAATTGTGCTTAGCGTTTGCGACGTGGGTGTGTTAAAACCCATTCATTTGTGGTTGAAATTCTAAAAGAAATATGCCTTGCTTAAAAGTAAATTGGATTGAAACACCGTCTAAATAGATCCTGTATGGACAAAGGCCCAGTCGTTTCGTGAATAAAGCGTTTTTACATTACACCATTCAGTACTAAGAAGGTGTGGCCAATATACCCGTGGATAAATGACACAGGATGTTTGTAACCATATCCCATCATTTATTTCCTCTCATGCTGTTATACTGAATAACTTTCAAACATCGTAAAATATGTTTCAGATTGGCAAGACGTGTTTGAAATATTATAACTTCATATTCACATAATATTTGGACTGAAATGCAAAATGATGATGATTTCTGAGTAGTGAATAACCCTTTCTGTTTATCTTTGAGAACATAAGCTTTAAAGCTATTTTAAGTAGTATACAAAAAAAACAGGTAGGTTGTAATTTTATTCGTAATAGCTATGTGTTATTTCATTAGATAGTATAGACACACACAAAGGATCGGACCAATGCCGTACTATCTACCAGGCTCACTTGACATATTTTGGAAAGTTGTATGTTGGGAACCTAGGTTTTTTATCATGTCACTGTATAGAGTAGATTTCATTCTATAACTTTATCCCGATGCCGTTGCATATGGTCCAGAATCATCGAATGTCTCATTTCATTTATCAATATTTCATTTCATTGATGCACAAGTAATGCTTTAAACAATGCAGTTTTCGTTTTGATATTATGTGGATGGGATTCAGAAAAAACATACAGCCACTCTTCGTGATAAATCATACAGAATTTAACAGTCTTTATCAATACCACCCTTCCACATTACTAAACCATGTTTGGGAATATTGTGTCCGTTGCTTGACAACCAACCTCCCCCGATAATGGTAACAAAGAATTGGTAACATGGAGTAGGAATAAAGGTATGGCAACATGGGCATAGAATAATGGTATGGTTCCGTGAATAGAAACGCTCACTGAAGAATTAGAATGCAAAACAGAGATTGAATATAAATCAGTCCCTTTACCTGAGCGTTAAGCGAGTAAGGAAGGGACGACGAGGAAGAAATTTGATTTTCACCTGCTCAGGTAAGGTTTGAAAGGTAACGCTTACCTGTAAGTAATATTTTCCTTTGGTAATGTTAAAGAATAGTTTATTGAAAATAATTATTTAAAGTTTTTCTATTACTTGATATATTAAACTAATACTTCATTGTAAATATAATACTAGGAAAATGTCCTTAGCAAAAGGATTTTAATGGAATTATTTTTGTTCAAAAAACCATACACGTATATTCGTGACATCGAATACCCATGTGTATGTTTCATTGTTGATATAAAATTGTGACTGTAACGGTTCTGCGATGACCAAATTCCCTGTAAAAGAAAAAAAAGTGTATAAGACATGTAGAACTGATTGGGACATATTGAATATATAAGCGTGGCCATAGCTATGTTCTTAGCCACATCTTAGAATTTGTTTTACAGATTATTCTTAAAGAAAAAAAACTTACAGATTGGATAAAGCAAGCAATCATTGGTGTTGACCCGGTTTGGCTTGGTAACACAGATCTCTCAATTTGTGAAATCTGATTTTCTCATCTGTGCAAATTTGTATCGTTATAAATTGACAAGCGTTTTCGTGCCTTTTCATGCATATACCTTAACCAAAGGGTCGTTTCTTTGCTTATTTGTGAAATTAGTGCCAAACCTTATTTAATTTATATTCAATAAATTATTACTTCCTTTGCCTCGAAACTTAACTGAATAATGTCGACGTTATACATTCACAATTTTGCAAATAAATGCAATTCATATTATTGAATGAAAATATTCATAATATAAGAAAATGAATTACAGAATACAAACCAAATCTTTATTTCGATTGCTTTATATTCAATCCTTTATGGTATGTAAACTGCTATACAGTTCTCATTTACCTAACAACAACATAAATTCATCGAAAAGAAAATAATTTTAACTTGTTATTCTTCATTAACGGTTGTTTGAGAAAAATGTCCAAAAACGACATATAAGATGTCCAAAAACGACAGATTTCGTTACAATTATTGACTATACAACTTTTGACATTTTCATAATTCAAGCTATTTCATTCACTTAATTCAATATGAGTTCCATATATTTTTTTAAATCTAACTCGAAATTTTCCTCAAAACAACTACTACCTGATTAGTAATTAATATCCTGTTTCAATGAAGTTTAAATTCCTTGAATAAACATATACGTATACAACTAATGAAATAATTCATAAATGATGAAATAATGAAATGTATCTTAAAATAATTCTCAAATGATAAAAATATTTAATATTATAAAACAAATTCTTAAATGATAAATTAAAAAAGAGTTTATTAAAATTAATAAATAACATTAATGAAAGAAATATTGTTAAACTATATAGAAAGCCAATTAAAATATATTAAAAAAAATTCTAAAAATACGAAATGTAAATAGCTTGTTTTTAAAATTTGACTGAAAGCTGTTGTCCGTTGCAATCTGTTACCCTTACGTCTTTTCGATCAGTAGTTAGTGATTAGCCAATAAGCGACCTAGGTTAACTCGTAATCTTGAAGTCGATTCTTGCGTCCTGTTTTCAATTATTACTCAGAATATAATTCTACTTGAATAAATTACCTCAATGGACTGGTCATTCAGCGGTCAATAAAAGGGCGCGAATTGTCACGTGCAACAACAATGGTGCACATGTTGCATCTTCTTGATGGATATCGACGTGTGAGTCAAGTTACATACAGATTCAGGTTGAGTACAAGGAAAAATACTGAAAATATCATCGTTAGAGGCACGTGTACATTATATAATATTATTTTAGCTTGTTTTCCTATTCGTTATGAAGATCATTCTTCTATATCTATTATTCATAATAACGTCGTGATGTTGAAATTTCCAATATTCTTTCAGGTTTTCAATGAGTAAAACCTATCATTATGAATAATATAAACATTACATTTATTCAGTTCAGTATATTCGTACGGTGTAAAAAATTATGTTGTTCAACCTTTTTCTGTTGTTTTTTTTTTTTTTTTTTTGGCGTTATATTGTAAAAAGGTCTCCGATACGTGGAAAAATCTGGTTCACTTCCAGCAATTTTGTCGGCTAAATACTATTCTCCATGCACTTTTCGCTATACAGTTATATATTTGTTATCAAGATCCTGAAATCTATGATAACTAAAATCTTTATTTCTTATCTTATTTAGAAATTGGTCATTTATCTATGTAATTTCTGAATAGTTTTTTAATAACTCATTTGATTACACGAGGCCTGCTTGATTTTACAGGCACTATAAATAGCCAGAGAACTCATTGTGAGGAAATAATATTAGGTTTATCAATATATCCCCTATTCGTCACCTGAGTCAACCGTAACGATGTATATTCAGACATAACCTATTGATGACAGGAACGCCTTCATATATACTTAAATATTTCCTTCAAATAGTTGTGCTTTAACCTTTTTCTTCTATCTCTCTATTCATTCAAAATAAATCAGTAATGTATTGTACATAAATAAGTTTGAATTTATCGTTCCCATTTCGAAGCATAATATATATGGTATGCTGCATTCTATTTTTATAGGATGTTTCTGTCTGTATTTTATTGTAAAGACTTGGAATAAATACATTAAATCAAGCATGTCATCAAGATCGCATTTTGAGAAAAAATAATAATTTGACGTTCGCCTTTTACCACGGGTATTCATAAGAGCTGCATGTACCCAAACGATAATTGCATTTGTTACCATTAACAATACTTACATTAACACTCATAAAATTGATACAAGCATTTTGTAATTGTATAGATTGAATTAAATGGAAATAATTTAATAAGTGAAAGATTTATAATAAGTTTTGTTTTATAAAGATGATTAGTTAATATAGGTACACTTTCCAGATCGGGATCTTAAAAATGAACCAAATTGGTTTAATATGTCCATATGCTGTGATCCGTTAAAACTTAAATTTAAACAGAAGCAGAAGAAAATTATAATTGTCATGAACACAAGCTTTTAAAAAATTGGTTCCGTAATATTTCAAAATCATAACGTTAATGACATGATAAATATCACATCTTGCCAAAATCTGACATTTTGTAAAATTGGTTTAATTTATTTAGTCACGTTTCTTGCATTATCGGATATATTGATACTTCAGATACAAACATTATGTAACATTGTTATTGACATACAAGAACACAATTGAAAATATTGAGCTAAATTTTGATAGTAAAACAATAAATAATTCAATACATTTATCAGTTACCTGATTAAATACCACAAAATCGTTTGACTAAACTACTCAAAATCTACAAAGCAGAAAATGTATGTAGTCATGAATGGGATACATATCAAATGAAATTATTTCATTCAAAATCTAAACAAAACATTTATTTTCATCTGTTGGTAAGATCAGAAAATAAACATTTTGACATCGACAAGTTTCATCATCGAGTCTTTTTGTTTGCAATAATCACACATATTTGGTTCTTATTTTGGACGGTACCTTTCAAGATGATGTGTCATTTACTTTTAGTGAATGAGTCTAGACAGACCCGATGGGTTCATGACATGATCTGACGTCCGCCCATAACCTTTTTACATGTTCAACGTCTTCGTGAACTAGTAGACCAAGAGAGCAGAAATCATGTTTACATACGGATGGGGGACATAATTTAACAGACTGTTTTTAGAGTTGTTGATTTGTATGCTAAAACGGGGTTAAATGGGGTCACGCACAAAAAAAAAGATTTTCGGTTTTCTCAAAAAGTAAAAATCATAGAAAACCGTTATTCTTTTTACGAACGTGATAGCTATTAAGATTATTCTTGGTAGGTTTGGAGATTCACTTATCTGTACTAAGCGGCCACAGGGGTATCTTGATATAAACAAATATAAAATACTTACATCTGCTGAACAAAAGATTGTTACACTGTGTAAGAATTCCACTGCAAAATAATTTATCGAAATTTTGAATTAGTCACAATTTTTTTATTAAAACCATTGATATTATTTCATTAAATTACATGTACAACGGACAGATATGTGATGTATCAGGAACAATTCAAGCATTCCTCAAAAGGGGCATTAAATATGAGAAAATTTGAGATTCTCTTATTTCTGCAATACAATATTATTTGAACACATTTTTGACATACTTTCGATAGTAGAAGACAAAAAGGATTTACATTATGACCTATTGTTTTTACAATAATAATCACGAAACTTGGGTTTTTGCATTTTGGACCAAATGTCAAATGTGTTCCTGTAGCACTATGAATATCATCGTAACGTATATGATAGGAAATGTTTTTTTAATCTTCTCAAAAAGATATATCGATCTTAGTGCACACCAATTTACATGATATTACACTAAATTTTAGAATAAACAAGTTTTTGTTAAACAGCTGTATTACTTCCTTTACATAACTGAAACCATTTCACTATCAAGTCAATGAAGGCTATTTTTATAGACGGCTATAACTGCTTCTGGATAATGTCTTTTATCATTCAAAACTGTGTTCAATAAGAGATATCGCTTGTGGAAGATCAAACGATATCTCCTAGGAAATATCGTTTTGACAGTAGATTTCGAATGCCTTGTTACAGTAAAATTCATGACATCACAATTGTTTTACATCATCAAGTAAAACATCACAATTCTTTGACGTCATAAACATGACGACGTCATAGTGCTATGACATCATTGCACTGAGAGTCTTGGAGTAGTGCAGCATTAAAAAATATACATTTTTCACAGAATCGAAATTAAAAGTGATTTTGGATGATAAATAGAATCTCATCCTCGCGATTCGGGAAGCCTCGGATATTTGTAACTTTTATCAACTCGTGTTGTTATATTTAATATAAGAGGTATTTAAGATGACACTGACATTCTCTATTTACAGTATGTTAACTTTACCTTTAAGCCTGATCATGCACAGAGCCAGTGGTTTTTCATTGGACATCCATCCATGTAATATTTGACCAACTTGGCTGGTAAACTGACTGGAAACAGATAACACAAAAATATCTACATCTACCACCGAGACTTCTATGGGAACCCTTTAACCAGGAGTGACAGTCTATTCTCACATATTGTTTGCAAATGATTCACAATTTAAGCAATATTTTTTATTCAAAACCATCTCTAAACTTTTAAATTAATGTTTATTGTTCTAAATTGGGAGATAATTTAGAATTAGAAAAAAGACTGTGAGAACCATGTTTGTTTTAAAGAAACCTTGCATCAATGATTTTAAATACATGGTATTGCATGTTCGTTTTAGTCATAAACTGTTTGTTTTCGTCATAAGATTACTTCGATTACTTACTGTGCGAAAACGGTACTAAGAGTTCATTTAATGTATACATGTGTGGCGTGTGGATCAATTACGTAAAAACTCAAATCCCAGAATCCTGCGTACATTTGTCCTTTAGTAAGGTTAATTAAAGTGTTTGACATGTTATTGATTGGCATTTCGGTTAAATATACAAGTAATTGATTTTCCCACTCATGTTTATTTTTGAAATATGTAAAACAAAAAATGGATAGAGGAAAAGGTTGTCAACGTATCCAATCAATATTTAATATAGTAAAATGAAAATAAAACCACATTTAAACTAGTAAGCTGTACAACGTTCACATTTATTTAAAACTAAAATTTAAGTAAAGGGTTTATTACAAATATGTTCATACTGATTTAAACCTCCTTAGTAAATTTGTTATAATGAATAAACAAATACGATATTAATGAACGTTTTCAACGGATATCATATCGAATATTTTATATATAATTACGTATTAATATTCTCTAGTCTAATGGCATTCCATAAGTATAAATGGTTCTTTTGAATTCATATTTGAAATATCTTCGAAACTGAAATGAAGTCATAAAACATTGTACGATGCAATAACTGCATCAAGCTCCGTACATCGAACAAGAGCTCCTATCAATAAATCGACTGCAATAACACAGGCACATGGCTCCAAACTCCATACAGCAACAGCTTGTATCGACAATGTGAAGAGTTTGGAATACTTACGGAAACACGTGGTGCACTGAGTGGACAACTGAATTCCAAAAATATGGATTATTCACCACTTCCAAGTTTTCGAAGTTTAATACATCAAATCATGGCAAATCTATCTTTCGAATGCATAGAACCGCGTACCTTTATTAGATTAATAAGATAATAATTAATTTTGAAATATTCATTTGAAAAATTATAATTAAAAACAAAACATATGATTAACTAGTTTATAATAGGAGATGTAACAATTAACCGTATTTATGATTATTACCCATATGGTTCATCATAAGCGGCGACATATTTTCAATATTAGCACATGTGCACATATCACTTTTGCCTAGCAACGATTGTTCCAGTGGGAGTTACCGTATTTAGTCGTCTGTGACGACATAAAACCACTGTTTATGACGTCACTGTTAGGTCGCAAGGAAAAGAGGGATTTTCTTAATATTTCAATGCGTTTTAGATGGAACAGATCGGTAATAAACAAATCATTACACTCGGAAGTGTATCATGTGTCTCCCTCGGGTGGTACAAAAATTCACACTCGTTTTGTTAAAGTCATATGACACACTTTCATGGGTAATAATCTTTATATATTATATCATTATCAATGAGTGCATACATGTACTATAATATCTATTTCCTTTTAAATGCATTTTGGATTCACTACTATAAAGTATTCTTAAAATAAACTTTAAGAATAAACTATTCAGGAAGGGTTGCGTATACTTGATCTCTTGTGCAGTCACACATTTTGGTTTTATTACTAATTATGTATTGTAACGATTTGCAATTTGAATATCTTAAGACACTATAAACTGCCGTCAATACTCTGTTTATGTTAATCAATTGGATTGTCCTTTTTTTATGGGAGTCTTTCTCTTTTTTAAAGCTCTCAAAGTTTCTCAACAGATGTGATCTAGTTTCTAAAGCAATAAGTTTTTTCAAAGGATCAATGTTTACATCAGTTCAATAGAAAACAATGTATGTTCTAAATATAATCTGTGTCTTGAAAATGACTTTCTCTTACCTCATATTTTCTTCATCTTTAAAAAATTGTTTTAAAGAACAATGGGTAAATAAACCCGGCTGGTTTTTACCCTTAAAAACAAATATGCAATCAGAGATATGCGATCCTCTAAAATATTCTATGTAAAAGAAATCACAATATATAATACTAATTAACATTTAAAGAATTCAAAATTCGTTTCGAAATGTTTTGTTAAATGGTCTAAGTGATGTATAAAAATAAAAACTTATATCAAGTATATCATTTATATGATTCATATTCATAATTGTTATCATGTACCCCCTTAAGTCGGTTGAGAAACAAAATGATTCCTCTGACGGTTTATCTGTTGATATCGGCCAATATGTATGTCTATTTGTATCTATGTCTGTCTTTTTGTCTGTCACTCTATGTCTGTCTATCTTCCTTTCACTCTATATGTCTTTCTATTTATCCGTCACTCTTTGTCTGACTATTTGTCACTCTATGTGTCTGACTATTTGTCACTCTATGTGTCTGTATATTTGTCTGTCACTCTATATATTTGAGCGGTTTTCATATATTTTAAAGCTCTCATCAAAGTCAAAGTTAAAATGCCTTTGAATAAAGTAGTCTTCCTGACACATTGGGCTATAACATCTGTACATATAACATAAAACGATTATCATCTGTCCCTGTGGACCTCTTGTATAATGGAATTATATGCAGTTATGTCACATAAAACATACATGTAGAAGTATGGTATTTTTCCAAGTGACAATCAATACTCAAACATTTGGAATACATTTTCAGATTTTGTTTGGGTTTGTTATGAAGGACAAGTTTTAGTCTTACAAAAGACAATGTGCACATACGTTGACGCTTTAATTGTTCCTGATAAGTTGAGAACAGCTATGAGACCATCCAGTATTGAGTGCGCATCTTTTGTATCGTGTTTAAGAAAGTAAACACAAAACAATAAATGAAATCCTTGCGACAAAGTCGTCTTACCATGATAGTGTCTCGCAAATAAGCTGGTTTGGAAACTATAAATGGAACAGAAGCTTTAATAGGTTGATGTAGTTTTAAGTCGCGTGTATGAGTGTATCAACGTTCACAATGCATTCCAGTGAACTTCTACCTATTTCGTACACTAAGATACTTACTTGATTACATGTTTCCTAAAACACTGTTTTAAATTTGTATCTAATTGAACGTTATTGATGGTACCAACATAAGAATTCGAACCCATGGTGATCAGGATACTGATATGTAACAGAAAACTGAAAGATGCTAGAAGAAAGTCTTAACATTAAAACAGCTGAATTTGAATCCTTCTCCACTTGAAACCAGCAACGTTTTGACCATCCCTCTTATGTTCATTGTCTTCTGTTAGTTTTTCATCTAAGTACACATGGTATACATTTCGTGATCTTCAACATCCAATCTTCAACTTTTAAATCAAAACTATCAGATCATATATTTCATCATCAATTTTCTTCTTGATATTTCTATTAAAAAAATTAAATCAGGATGAATGCTGAATTTCATTGTTTAACTTGATTATTTTGAAAGTTACAAGCAATGAAAAAAGTCCATTAGTACAATGTACCGGTGTAACAGATACCCACCAGTGCATGTAAAAGAATGCGTCTTGTTCATATTTATCGTTAAATCAATATGTGGGCTGCATGACAAAAACATGGATGCATTGTTATTGTGACCTTATCACAATTTCCATTTACAGTCCTGTTTCATAAACAACTTTAGTTAGATGACAATGCTTTAAAACGTTCTTCCAATAAGAAATGGCATTCAACTGAAGGTCATAAACATTAATTCCCAAAATATTCTGGCTTGACGATTGTTTTGACTTTTTCAAATGAAATGAATGTATTTACAAATTAATTATACTTGCTAAATAATATACATATTTACCCTAAACTTATAATATCATATCAGTTTAACATGTTAGTCCTGGCAGTAAATTAAGATTGGGATACAAGAATATATGCCATTTCCAAAATAGTGATTTGGTTATGGTGCTGTGGTTTAAGTTATTTTCATCTATCTTGAGGTACTCTCTTAAATCCAAAACAAAGCATAAAGCAAAACAAGACGGAATTTGACGGGGTAGCGCAAGAGGTCCGTAGTTTGAATCCCGTCAAGGGTTTGGAAACCTTGCAGTAAAAAACTGTTCCACAAGCTGGATTTCAGCGCAGTTCCACTTATGGCTCGCTAGTTCCAGCCGATGCTAGCAGGTTTCACAGCATTGCATAGCATCATTGTTGATGCGGGGCCTATCCCTGCAAAATACTAGCAGGCGTGATGTAAGTGAAATACTCTTGAAAGCGGCGTTAAACCCCTAACAATAAAATCTACCGGGTTTTTCTTATATATGCCACTTTCGAATGCTACATCTAGAAAGATGTGTAGAAAATGAACTGTTTTATACAATTCAAACCTGTCTGATTCGTATATGATGATATTTTCCTCTAGATTAAAACGCTATAGAGGGTAAACTATTGTCTTTATTGGAAAAATGCACTATTTTTGTTTGTTGGTATGACATTTTATTTAGTTATGAGAAAACGAGACACCAATATCAAATGTCCTGTATTTTTGTGCAACGGGTTCAATGTTATTCAGTATAACCCTCCATCATCTTCTTCACGTTTATTTATCTAAACTGCAGTTAATGAGGCACAGTCTGTACACGGTCAACATGCACTCACGTGTCATTACATGTTATATATATATATATATATATATATATATATATATATATATATATATATATATATATATATATATTTATATTTATATATATATATATATCATGTATATATACCCCGTTATTCATCAATATTTACAATCAAGCAATATCTTAAATGATCAGTATGCATTAAAGTCTAATGATAAGAAAATAAATTCTTTTGCACGCTTGGAACTAACATTGGATTAACATGGATATGATAATTTCATACATTTTGTTTACTTTTCGCTTAGTGTCCTTGCGCATAAACCGATAAGGTCGAGTTGGCAGCATCTCAGACGGACTGTGGAATTATGAAATGGTGAAACAGTAAAACACTGAAGTAACACATTTCATCTGTTCAAGTGTTGTGATGTGGCACTTCTGTCGTCAATTCCTTCTTAACGAATTCCTGAACACTGTGTATTGTTAATGCAACAGTTGGCGTAATTTCTGCACATAGTTACCTCTATATTAAACTCGTTATAAAAAAAATAAAAGACTGTAAACTAAGGAACAGAAGGTCTATATTAATGAAGCATACGTCTTGTAATGTTTGTGGATAGATTATGAGAGTTGGGTCGATAATATTTGATACCCAGTATTAATTTACAGAAGGTATTTCAACGCGGTATCTTGGTTGCTGCGTGGCACAAATGTTTCAATGGAGTACTGAAAGGTGTATCGGTTTCTTTAACAAAGGCCTCGATATAAAGACCAGAGCGATATTCTCAAGAAAAGTCAATTGCTACTTTTATGTCTCAATATTCCATTTCTTCAAGTCGCGGTTTGAACAGACACTGTGTAACATATTTCGTGGTGACAAAACCGACTCGACACATGTTTGCGTTTTATTATCCTTCCCCTTTGGTGGAATCAAACAGATATCAATACATTTATGCCTACAAATACATTTGAATAATTGCTCACACCTCACGGGCAACAGTTTGCAGAGACGACGCTGAAAGACGTCCCTAAAGAAAACGATCTTGAGCTGTGACAGCCGCGCTTCTTGAGTAAAGGATTATGCCGGGTATGAATACAATTCTTCATTGACTATTCATCGTTGCTTTTGACTTGCCAGCCTGTTCGAATTGAGGTGCGATTCAATAGCTGTGCCTCATCATTATTCTCGTCCAGGTAGAGCAGTGGAGTTTCATTGCAAGGTGTCGACAGGTCATTACTCGGTCGATGTTTCGCACTCTTATAAATCGGTCCCTTTCTGAGTAAATTCCGTCATAGCAAGGAAGGAAGAGCGACCGAGTAGTTCACCTTGGCTAACACACAACTCCACACGAGCATTTCTGGCTATGCAATCAGGTGAGTCTTTACATCTTATCTCCTCAGGGTAGAATTAGCTTATGGAAATCTTGAGCTTATTATCTGCTTAAGCTAGAATTTAATCATGGAAATATCGCACACCCTATCGTGTCAGGGTAGAGTAAATCCGTGAAAAGTTTAGTAGATACGATTTTGTTGGGGGAGAGAGTTACTTATGGCTTCTCTTGAACATCTACTTGATAAGGTATAATTTGTTCACAGGAAATCTTTATTTCTATCACAATTTGTCAAAGATAGCTATATCATTGCTATTCTGATTGGACGTTTAGGTTTGTGTGCTTTACATTCAGGTTACTATCCGAACTTTCCTGACTGCTGTATGAGTGAATGACATTCTTCAATCTGTCCCATTTTCGTAAAGATTTTAAGCAAATCATTTGAAGTCTTTACGATAAAACGAATCTAGTTTATTTCTATATCTATATCAATCTTTATCGGTTCTAAAATAGTAGTTTATTGTTTTCATAAATCTAAAAACATAAATTTTGTTTCAAATTACACCATATATCTAGCATAAGTTTAGAATTATTAATCCAATATGCATGTAACAGATATTACGTTCAATAAGTGAAACCATTCAAACCATATTCGACGATCCCTTAAATACAACTCATTGTGTTTCTATTCTCTATATCGTCGCTCAGTTGTTATACAGAGAGAAAATATCAATACTAAATGAAAATGCTACCCTGTTTATCGTATTGTTGGGCAGCTTTATGAATCTAGCTTTCACAAAGCCGTTGTCCTAAATTGGACGGCATCGAGGCAGGTGCAACGCAACTCAACTTCTCTGCTACCGAATGTATGCACACTGCGTATAATTGATATCAATATTCGGCCTTTCCCAACTGTATTTATTTTCCGGTTCATGTTGGCGTTCACATTTTAAGCCAGGAAATTGAAGATTGTTGACGTAGGATTCGTGCGAACACTCACAGGGGAATGAGACAAGGAGGGGGTGTGTGACTTCACTTCTTTTAATGCTATTCTACCTGCGAATTTTATATGGTAAGTATCATAAGTAGTACTTAGTTCAGTTATTTTAGATATAGGTGTATGTGAGTGAATGAATCGGAGCGTGTAATGTTCAGATATTACAGTGTGTTAGGTACACAGATTCATCGAGTGACCACTGTTGCTTGTTTCATTTTATATACAGAAATATTTCGTCCTTTTGGACAAGTTTATGAAAGATAAATAAGTTCACATGTTTATACTATGTAAGTTTTATATGACGTGTCTGAACTATAAGTTTCTTCCTACCCTTCAAGGAGAAAAACGTATCTAAAATTACGTAAGGAAATTGTTCAATTCCACATTTTTCAATGCCTATAAGGAAAAGGAAGTTTAAACGACATTTAATTAATAGGCGTATCATAAACCGTTATCAGTTTGCTTTAACTGAACAATGCATTATCTTAAATAATATTCTATTGCTACATTTCAACGAAAGGATATTGTTTTAACAAGTATTGCTAAAATGATAGATGAAAAGTCCTGAAATGTAAAATTCTATTAATGGATTAAATCGGTAACTGATTCTGGAAAAAAGAGCTCTCATTTTTAAAACCTTACAAATTATGTCATTCAGTGTGTACATATTCAAAGACCATTAGTTTGTGTTATCGCAAGGCTAAGGTTAATCCTATCTTAAATTGATATTGAAATAATTTTACGAGAAATTTTTTTACTTTTAAGCTCCGGATTCAAGAACATATTCGTTTCTAGCGGGTGTTTCTGCGTGGCAGATTATCGATTACCTACCTTGTGTCAATACTGACACGTGATGAGATGTGACGTCATTAAGGACACTATATATTACCCGCCCATTTTATAACCAGTTGCTTTTTAAAAACTGCTTTTTGTTGATCACTATCTTAAACTTGACAACCGTTTTATGAATTCCAGTGTTTCTAGGTTTCGTTATTATTATTAACTCAGTTTTCTGTTTGTCAAGCTCAAGCCGAGATATTAAAATCATCTATCAGAATTGTATCAATATAGTCTTGATACGGAGCAAATACTTCTGCAGACGGCGAGAGGGTTAATAACGAGTTGTATTGACCGCCGTGACGTGGTGGGACACGTTTTACCTATGTGGATATAACGACTGCTACATATTTAGTGGCATGCTGATCAATACAGACAATAGTTCTCTCCCTTACAATCTATTGTCGATTTCACAGATGTCTCGCATGCACGATCGATATTGCTTTATTCAAACTTTACAGCTTATGGGACCCCTCCCTGGAACAGCTCGTGTTTTTGTTGGTCCAAAATGTGTCACCTATGAAACAGAAATTATTAATTTGATTATATATGAGTATTGTTATCGACACGGATTAGTCACTGAAAGACTATTGGAGCTGAAGCTATACATAATAGCGCACGTGGTCTCTAAACTACGGACACACGATCATGTCACTCGAATTAATCGCCTGCTAATATTGCGATGCCTTTCTACATTGTATTATACTTTATTGAGATAGAGGTAATACATTATTAATTAAATTCTTTAAAGATTGTACTAGGTAGTTTATAGTTCCACATAGCTGTATGTCACTGTCATGTAGTCAAACGAAAGTTCCTTTGAAATAGTTGTTCGGCAAGGTTGTGCACTTTGTCCTTACCTCTTATTTGGAAGTGTTAATGACGTTCATTACACGTCGATTCCTTTGTTAATTATTTTTCAGGCTATGTAGACTCAGAGGAAGATAAACTATCTTTCCATTGACGAAAAGATTTCGTACACATTGACATCGATGTCATGTTCGACATGTTTATGTAATGATTTCACTTGGTACGAAAGGAACGCTGTATGAATCTGATTGCAGATAAGAACTGTAGCGTCATGTTCTGATCAAGATTTGTGGATATCAAAGGGTTGATAGAGCATGACAGGTATCATATCCCAAATAATTTCTACCGCTCACAGTGAAACTCTTTTGTCAGTTTGAAAAGTCGCCACGAAATAAATCAGACGCTTAACTTTTTTATCCCGAGGCGTCAGTGCAGACGATTTCATTCATTAAGATCTCTTGTGGCCTCGAAGTGAATAAGCGCGCGCATGTTTCCACACCTGTTGCTCGCGTTGTGTCGTCTGCGCACTTACTTGTCGTCTGCTAGAGTCTACATGGACGATTTGGAAGCAAAGAAACGGACCGGCTTGTGGATACTTGGACGAAAGGAGGAGTAGATCTAAAAATGTCTTTTCACCTTTTGATTGTTGCTCAGAAAGCCGTTATGTTGTATCTCGGCGCTCGGGCTTCAATCAAAGATTGATAGAGATAGAAAAGCTGCAAACTCCTAACTCACCTAGAAGGATTCGCTTCCAGAAGAACCACGTGGCGATGTTCGATTTAGGTAAGCAATCATTAATGATTACATTTACCTCCAGGGTATACATAGTATTAAAGTTACCTTAAATTATAGGCGAAAACTGAAAATAATAAAAATGCTATTAACGATTAAGTGTTTAACAAAACTCCAAACAAAATTAATGATGTCCAAAATTTGCTTTGACTTTGTTCTGATATTGATAAGAAATTCTGATCAATATGTTTTTATCAATTTAATAACTTGATTTATTAAACGTGTCCTTAAATGTGGGATTAAGGACTTCATCGCGGATCGTAGTGACTTGCTCTGTATGGATATTAAGTGAAAGGGAATTAGTGTGTGTGTGTGTGTGTTTGAACAGGGGACGCAAACACTTGAGTGTATGTTTTATAGTAGAAATGTATAACATCGCCCACGTCAATACTTCAATGGCATCTAGACTTGTCGGGGCTTCAGCCTGAGTTTTTGTAAAGATGTTTGGAATACTGCTAATTAATCATGTGTTTACTATAAGTTTCCCCAGTAGGCAAAGACATTGTGAATTGAATGTCTTAACAGATGATATCAAAGTTATTTTATTCTTTACACAAAAACATGATATGGCTGTGACTCTACGGTCAATGTAACCTAAAGATATTTGCTCTCTTTGTATTGAAAATCTGTGTGATTGCATAATATCTAATTTCCAGCTGATTCTCTTTCTGGCTAAAAAAATAAATTTTCTGTCTATCTAGCAGGACTGGTATCTGATGAAGGCAGCTACGCTCTCTGTCACCACTGCATCAGCTTGACTCAGTGTTTGACATCCCCACTTTGGTGCAGAATTACTCTACATTTAATGTATTTTCTTTCTAGCAAGGTTACCACATTTCTAATTGACTTGCTGTCTGTCAGGCAAACTTGATTTTTGTCTAGCAGACTGTATGTGCGTCCAATAGACCCCTTGTCTTATAGAGGTAATAACTACCTGGACGATGTTCCTAATATATTTCAGGCGTTCTACTTAATTTACAGACAATTTTCTGTCTAGCGGACCTACGTTCTGTCTGACAAGTATTATTCCACGCTAACTCTTTATCTCAACTTACTATCTGTCTAGCAGACAAATCATCTGTCAAACATACTCACCATCCATCAGACATACTCATTATCCATCAGACATACTCACCATCCATCAGACATACTCACCATCCATCAGACATTCTCACCATCCATCAGACATACTCATTATCCATCAGACATACTCACCATCCATCAGACATACTCACCATCCATCAGACATACTCACCATCCATCAGACATACTTATTATCCATCAGACATACATACCATCTAGCAGACATACTCACCACCTATTAGACATACCCACTATATATTAGACATAATCACTATCTATCAGATATACTCATTATCCATCAGACATACTCACCATCCATCAGACATACTCACCATCCATCAGACATACTCACCATCCATCAGACATACTTATTATCCATCAGACATACATACCATCTAGCAGACATACTCACCACCTATTAGACATACCCACTATATATTAGACATAATCACTATCTATCAGATATACTCACAATCTAGCTGCCATACTCACCATTTATCACCATCTTAAAGATATAATCACCATTTATAGGATATACTCATTATCTAGCAGCATACTCATCCACCATCTGACAGACATACTCACAATCTAGCTGACATAATCATCGTTTATCAGCCATACTCACCATTAATCAGACTTACTCACCATTTAACAGACATATTCACAGACATACTGACCATTTATCAGACTTACTCATATTTTATCCGACATACTCACTATCTAGCAGACGTATTCAAAAATTTATCAGACATGCGCATTATCTAGCAGACATACTCACAATCTAGCTGACATACTCACAATCCAGCTGATATACTCACAATCCAGCTGATATACTCACAATCTAGCAGACATACTCACAATCTAGCTGATATACTCACAATCTAGCTGATACACTCACAATCTAGCAGACATACTCACAATCTAGTTGATATACACACAATCTAGCAGACATACTCACAATCTAGCTGATATACACACAATCTAGCAGACATACTCACAATCTAGCAGACATACACACAATCTAGCAGACATACTCACAATCTAGCAGACATACACACAATCTAGCAGACATACTCACAATCTAGCAGACATACTCACAATCTAGCAGACATACTCACAATCTAGCAGACATAGTGTCTTTCTGACAGTCCTCATACTTTATCTAAGAGACTGTTATGGGATCCTTTCTCTCACAAATAAATTTATCTGGACACACGGACTTATTCTCTCTCACATGGACTCTCGAATTAGGAACATTTAGCATTCGACTCTTCCAAAGTGAGTCGGAGAAAATGTTTTTATATAAAAACCATATTCTCAGATTTTATAGGCACAATCATTCAAATGATGTAAAATCATTCGGGTTAATTTACAAACTGCTGTATCGTATATTCATAAACTAATAAGACTTAGAAACAAAATCCCGTTGTCAAACAACATCGTTTCTTTTTCAGCAAGGCTAGACAACATCTGCTCTTCGTCAGCTGTCGTCAAAATAAAACCTCCTAAGTTGACCTTTCTCCCCAGTTTTGGAAATGAAGGGGGTCGTCCATTGTTTTCATAGCACGCATTACACCTGTTAACAATGAATCGGTGAATAGGCGAAAACACCTTACATATATATTTAATTATTTTCTGTGTTTGTTGTCATAAATAAAAATAATATTTTTATTTCAAGAATTATTTTCAAGAGTATGCACTTAACGAATCATAGTCGACACGACTTACATAGAATGTGTATATCTCAAATAAAAGTTTTTGTTTCAATTTCGCTGTGCTGTTTCGAATTCTATATTCGCCTTTTAGTGATAAATCTAGTTAGCGTTTTTTAAAGGGGAACTAACAATGAATTTATCACAGCTACTGCACTTGCATAGCCTAAATAATTGCGATTTAAAGGCATCAGTAAATCATTATCAACAAGCGGATATTAAACAAGTGAAGCAAGCGTTCAAAATACGATAGATCATTGTTCTCCCCTTTAATTACAATATCCCGTCTATTTATAGTCTACAAGACTCCATTGTGTACATACATTTGATTGGCTGTCGCCATAGCAACACCTGCAAGTACCTTTGGAATAAATGGCACGACTCGCTTTCATGACAAACCAGAGCTGCTTATTAATTGTATAATGATATCTGCAATCAAGGTAAGGGTCAGGCGCTTAATGGATTCGTTGTTCAGGTATTGTATTGATATATCAGGCTTATGCCAACTTCAAAGATGTCGCTGAATAAGGCTTTTATTAACTGAAAATGAAGTGGAAAATGTTTCCTTGATTCTGTTGTGTATCCATAACGATGGGCTTTCTATTGAACCAGGGCAACCTTTTCTCTGAAAATTAAATCATGTAATTGAGGAGACAAACTGTATTTTGCTAATTGTACGTACATGCTACAATTACCAGTCAGGTTTTACCAAAACGTATTTAGTCAATTTCTTTCTTAATGTGATTTTTCTTGCGTTGTGCAAACCTAAATCCAATATATTGGTGATGAAATTACACTTATCCATTGCTTATTTTTCGTCAAAAGGCTTTTTATAACTTACAGCCTTAAAATAACCTTATTATTTTGTCTTTCGAATCAAATTCAGATTTGAGCTCTTTAAACATTAACATGCATATAATGATAAAAGATTTACCCATTTTTATAGAAATATAGATACTCTTACTAATGTTAGTGAGTTTTGAATGAAGACACTTTGGAATCTAATATGTTCTGTTCAATGAAGAAACCCTGTTTTTTTTCTTTAAGGAAAATGTAAATGCAAATAAAATAATTTTTTGTACATTCCGTACGTATTCTATAATCACAAGCAAAATGACTTCTAGAAGATTTCTTTTCTCGTCACTCAATTCATTTACATCGTGGGTAAAGATATTTTGAGAGTTGCGCATGCGCAGATGTAAGGTTGCGCTAAGGTCAAAAGACTACAGAATGCTAAACTCTTATCAATAAGCAGTAGAGGAGCTAAACTGCCTTTGTTCAAAGTAACGCACATAGAAATAAACAAATCATCCAAACGCTTTCTATCCAAAGACTCACATTCTTCCAGATTTTGTCTGGTCTCCCAAGACAACTTTTGTCGGGCCGACTGACAGGTTTGACCCTGTGTAGAGCTGCCATTATGTCCGTTGCATAGACGATTCGAGCTAATAATGTCTTCTTTGGTTCATCCGATATTTGAATATGACCCCGGCCTGAGGTCAAACGTCCATGACGGCCCAAAATAGACGGGTGTATATTTCAAAGTTATTGCTCATCCAAGCATGGATTATGCAAATGCCCTGCTTGTTTTGATTTATGCATTAATTTCGCTTTAAATCAATAAATAAAGAAATTAAATGATTAGTGACGTTGGATCTCGACTTTGCAATTAAGATATGTAGTTTTAATTAATAATATTTGTTTTGTTTTCATGTAAAGAAAGGAAATTCGAAATATGATACATGTAATTTATTGAATTATGGGTTAACTGGCCGTAAAACTATAAGGGGATTCCAATTAAATGAATAATTTATTATATAAAGGGAAGAATGGCACGAATATGCAAAATTATATTTATCAATAATAATATATTCAAATATTTAATTAATCATCATATAGGTCATCAATTGCATAACGTACATCAATTTCTTCAAAACAAAATGATATAATAACTAGGTTACTACAACTGTAAAAGAATATTTATGCAAATTAATCATTTCTTATTATCATTTAAATAATGCTGATTGTAATCATATAATGATATAGAATATTTTATACCTTTTAAGATTTAGGGGAAAAGTACCGATTTGATGTCTAGAAT
This sequence comes from Phorcus lineatus, assembly GCA_921293015.1. Classification (NCBI taxonomy): domain Eukaryota; kingdom Metazoa; phylum Mollusca; class Gastropoda; order Trochida; family Trochidae; genus Phorcus; species Phorcus lineatus. Next base: position 36,133,065 of record OV121086.1, on the reverse strand, counting down.
TCAATGGATTTGCTCAAAATGAATTGATTAATTCAATCAAACCTTAAAAATTATTTTATTATAAATAATTTACTGACTCTTTATAGAAGACACACACAAATACAAAACAATGATTGAAATAAAAAGTTAACATAGATTTTTTGGCAGGCCATGGACATGTTAGGACTTATACAATGTTCATTTTCAATAACACTTATCTTTTATATATTACAGACAAAATAATAATTTCAGTTTGTAAAAAAATGCTTATGTTATTTGAATTATAGAATGACCAAATTATAAATAGATCATTTATTTAAAATTATTAGTATATCATTTCATGACAAGAAATTTCAAATACATGTGTTGATACTGTTGTTAACATGATATACATTTTAGTCAACCATTTCATAAAATAGCTGTGCCTCAAATTTTCGAATTCACATACAAATGCTCCTAGATCATGATGGAATCAACAACAAAACTCCATGTATGTACATGTATTAGCGAATCAGCAGTAAAACCATATACAACATAAAAAGAGTCATCAACGCAAACTTCTCTTGTCGATAACGAATATGAAATTTTTTAAAATTAAAATTGAAATTAATTGAAAATCACATAAAAGACCCTTGAAATTAGCAAAATGCATTATTTTTCTAATCTGTATTCGTAATATCGGAAGTCTTTACCACAGAGTGCTTGAAGATATCAAAATAACTAAATCTAGCAACCGCATGCAATTTAACAGCTTGTGAAAAATACAAGACTCTACCCAGCTTTAACAATAAGTATAGAAAAAACGTGAAATTATGAACAAACTTGAGGGGGATGATTATTGTAATTAGTCAAATGAAGGGGTGTCACATGTTGCATTATAAAAACAGTTATTATGATTATATATTTACATAGTTTACATATGTTTCAAAACACATATATAAAATATATCATAATAACATAGTCACAGATGGTACAAAATCACACGTCTGTACTTCAAAGCACTAGCGAAACTACGATCACAAAGGACTTTCAAATCACAGCTGTCTCAGTCCGCTTGCTTTCTTTCCTTGACCATTCTGAGGGTATCAGCAAGAGTTGTCTCCCTGTAGGAACTCCAGTTTACGCTGGTCTGGAGGCTGGTTTGTAGTTCTTCCTCTGACGGATATGGACATAGCTAAACAGAGGTTGAAAACACGAGAAACTACATAACATATATTTGAACATTTAAAGCTAGGTGGTTGATAATTTGGAATTTAATTGAAATGAAACAAAGAAAACAATGGTTTTATTTATTTATCTGTGAACAAAAACGTCAATAACGATGGATTAAAACCAAAAAAGAATAACAGTGAGGAGACTGCATATCAGTCAAATCATTTAGAAACTAGTGATTGTAAGATTTATCTCGTTCCAATTGAAGATACATCCTGCTGCATCAGCGTATTTGAATCCGCAGAACTTTTTTAATACCCTGCTATCTATCAGGCAACATGCTTCTAATCGCCGACGGCATTTTATTCATTGGAATGTTTAGCATGTTTAGTTTTCAGCCAATGAATGTCGCTACTCAAGGAGCTTGAAGCAAATATATCGATCTCAATAGATTTGTCATCCGGGTAGGATCACTATTGCTAGACGTTAGTGATTTCATTCAGTGGTTACATATAAAGCCAAACGAGACAATTGGCCTGATACATAGATATCACAGGCCCTCGGATCATTAAAAACAATTAAAAATAAAAAATAAAAAAAACTTTAAATTTTTTTTGTGAGAACACCCCCTGTACCGAATTGTACTTCTGTCAATAGTATATGGACAGAGGAACAATTCCATTCATTTTTTAAAAAAATGTTTTAATGATCCGATAGATATCTGGATATTGAAGAATGCGCGTGGATACAAACACGTTGATGTAGAATGATGCTGAAGATACTTTGGTTTGATTATGCACATCTTATATCTAAGAAACGAAATTCAAATACAAAAATATGGAAAATGAAATGTTGATGTTCGCAAGAGCATTCAATCTCTTTTTTTTGCCGTTTGCCAGTGATATATAAATACTGAAAGTAAAGGTTGAATACAACTCAAAGTTATCATCCATTTATGAAATGTTGATACCTCTTGTCTCATTTTCCGGAACAGTTCATCTGTCACGTGATCTCTGTAGAACTGCTTGTTGATGAGAAGACAGTCGGCGCCATTGCTCACCACACAGAAACTCGTTTGTTTGCCAAGAAACAAGTCAGCCAGGCCCTAAAACAGGAGAAGACTATACAAATCTATATCTTTTCAACATTTACAATATTAATATCAAATCTAATATCTTTGGTATATGCATATATATTTGCAATAAAAGATGTGTGCTAAAAGGACCATTCAATGTCATATGACTATACAAACATTGTGTTATAAACCAGAAAATGAAGGGTAAGTAAAATGTTTTTAATGAGCTGCATTATTAAAACTTATAAGTATTACTATTATTTATATTATTGTAATTTATAATGAATACTATGTCTCATCTGAGCATTTTAATAATGGTGGATACACCGACCTGTAATAGCTGTGTAATAACTTTGCAATGCTACAGTGATAAAGTAGTCCTAACGGATGTTTCATAAAACCCTCAAAGCGAGGAGGTCATCAAATTCAATGAGTCCATTAGAATGTATACCGGTCACATGACCATGTGTAAACCAATCAGAAGAGGGCATGTCGTGTACATTTCAAAGTCCTCAGTTACTCCTTCGCTAAACCATGATTTAAGGCATGCGTTAGTAAATACTGAAGATAACAAAGTCTTGCAAAATTATTTCAATCATTTAAACATTCCCTTCTTGTTATCCTAATACAATTCAGACAAGAAACTGTAGGAATATGGGAATGATGAATGAAGATTCAGATACAGATACTATCAAGAACATATTTAAGTTTAACCCCCTAAAAACAAATATCAAGGCACCAACTAGGGTTGACATGTATATGTCCATTTTTATTGATATAACATATTTTAAGGGAGATTACTCCCACTCCACATCTCACTGTTTAGGTCATGTTTCCATAGAAAACAAACTTAAAGTTCAGATATGGTTTAAATAAATCATCTGTCTGTCTGTCTTTAAACCCGCAAAATAAACACTTAATTAGTGAACAATTAAATTGATTCGTTTAGCTTAACTGATCATGCTACACTCGTTTTAAAATCGATTCTTTCAATGAATAAACATTGTCTAATAACTTGGAAATATTTATGTTCATTTTCCTTAGATCACTTTATTTATATGAAAAACATGCTACCACCCCTTTTATTGAAACATATTCTGAAAGCATTATTTCTTTACAACGCATACTGAGTTTTCCTTTTATTTTTTAGGTTTTCTGTTTTATGTGACTAACACCACTGCATTATAGTTCCATATCTCAGCAAAATATTTTCGTTTTTAAACAAATAGGGAACCCATCCTGTTTCACCAGCATATTGAATACGCAGAGCTTCATCAGTACTGATGATTAAAATACGCTGATGTAGCAGGAGAAATAAAATCACATATCGCATTTCATTGAACACTTGATGGAAAATAATCGTAACATTTGAAAGTAGTCAGATCAAAATATTGAAGTTTCTTACATATAATAAACATTAATTACATTGTCGTCACAAAAAGAATCAAGAAGTAAGATTTTGCCCACTTCCATGCAGAATTTCTGCAGGATTTTACATCCGAACGTTTTCTTTCAAATAATTACACAATCAAGATAAACGATGTTATGGTGGTAATGGTGTTAAAATTTACCTGATTAATTTTTCATTAATATCTCTTATAGTTAGTTTTCACTCTTAGCGTGTGTAGATAACTATCCGCCAAATTATTATAATAAACTCATTTTTTTACAATGATTACTTATTATCTATTGCTATAGTAATATACTTACAAACACATGGCCCTTTGTCAAAGTTTGTACTTTCACAAATTCTGGATTCAAGTCCGCCGGTGTGATTTCATCTGGATCCTGAAAGCAGTAGAAACTCAAGGAAAACAAACAATCTTGTATACAGTAAAACCAGTTTGAGTCTAGAATGTTTTGTTGAATGTGGGCATGTCTGAAGTAATACACAACCGAGGACATATTTTTATAAATATTTTTGACATTGATTCAATATTTGTAGTTGATTGTTTTTAACATTTTCAGAAATAAGTTGTGAAGATTTCTTTAATCATATCTTGATTAGACAGATCCACAATTTTGTTGGGGGATTTTGAGTGGTGCAGCGTCTACCCAAAAAAATATAATGATCTTTTTGATTTGACAAAATTCTGTACAGTAGAGATAAAAATTGTCCGAACGATTTTAGATAAAAGTATTTTCCAATACTTTTCAAATGAGTCTGTCTAACTACTTGAATATGTGCGGTGCAACGCAGTAAGCAGTTTTGTGATTTCTTTTAATTTTTGAATAATTGCTTTATCTTGTACTTTGTTTTCTGAGTGAAAAATCATCATATCCTTAATTTTGTTTAATATAGCAAATGTGTCTAACACTCGTAAAATAGGTGAGTAGGCATATATCTAGTGATAGCGTGAAAAACATTTTGGTTCATTTTTATGTTTTTTAGTTTTAGTGTAGAAATAGTTCAAATGCCACATCGGGGGTATTTGTGAATCCTGGTCATTTTTAGATGAATTTAACAAATGAATTGCTTCTTACAGCTCAATATTAGACATACATATTTCTCGAAGGCTCGTACTACATAAATACTTTGAAAACTAAGATATCTTCAGTAATTCATGTTGAAAGTTGATGGTAAATAGAATATAAGTACAGCACGAGCTAGACGTATGCAGTTGGAGAGAGTAATTATTCTGTTATCGATTATTCAAGATCAATCATACCTCTGAGTCGTGTGATTGATTTCTACACATATGGCACCCTGTCACGTGATCAAATGTAAGCTTAGAACGGTTCAACGTGTTCTCAAATTACGTCATAATTTTTATTTTATATCAGGTTTGTTTGTCCAGAATTTTTCCTTTATTACCGAGTAATTAATGAACTTACGGTCTTGGAATCATATGTGCATGAAATTGATGATCATGAAATGTATGATGTATATAAATTACGTCCCAGCTGTTCGTATGACGATGGAAGCTTTGTATACCCTTTGTAAACTATCGCAGTTTAAAATGAGTCATAATGGAGGGCAGTTTTTATTCGTGCAATGAAAATGTTGCATAAGCATATCACCCGAGGAACAAGTTTTCAATTATTCGTTGATTCATCCAAACATCTATTTATATTACATCATTTACGTAGCATAAACGATGCTAAAGGCACACTGTTGAAAAGTCCGATCAATTTCCTTAAATGTGTCTCTTCGTCATTGTCTTATTGTTTTAACTTAAAAAATCCAATTCGAATTAAAAATATTCTTTTCACATGATCAAATCCTAATAAACGTTATACTTATAATAGAATCAAATATGAAAACCTTTCTCTAAAATGTATTTCTATCTATGAATATTTTTTTAAATTCGTATAAGATATGCTTCTTCTATAAAAAATAAATCAGATACAACACCTTTCTTTTAAAACAGGAATCCAGATCTTCTCTTATAGTGCGGATATGCTCCTTAAAGCCCATCATTTCTCTCTGTCTCTCCAAGAAACTCGCTCTTCTAGCCTTAGTCAAGAGTTCGGACGGCTTGTGTCCTGTAAACAGGAGCATTGTGCGAATATTTTACATGCGCTTCAATAAGAATCGGTAGTCACACGCGCATTATTTTCGCATTACTTGAAAACAAGCTTTGTATGATAATAACTTCATTTGGCACCTTATGGGCAAAATATGTATGTTTTGATAGCGTATCAACATATTTACAAATAATCAATCATAAGACTTATCAGCAATTCCCGTTCAGGTCTCAATAAGGTTTTAACTCATGTAATGATCATGAATGGTTCAATTCTCATTCTTTCTACATGTATTTTTCAGTGATTGCTCGCTATCTTTTGTCAAATTTCCAAATATAAAGTGTTCAATATGTTACTCCAAGTTGCATGCAGGTTCGTCTAGAAATAAAATATTTTGATATTTTCAGAAAAACATTTCCTGCCCACAGAGGTGTCTCCGTCATTAATTCCTATACATCCTCTGTTCTAATAGGGGCTGTTATCGGGCTTCCGGCAGGTTCCCCTGACGGCAATATATTGCAACATAAACTACCTTGCAATATTTCAGCCAATGAAAATTGCTGTTGCTTGGATAACATTTTTGTTGCCACACAGTTGTATGCAATAATGCCGTCGCTAAATAAGGCGAATGTGTTTTGTAAACAAGACTTGAAGTGAAAAGTGCACATTCGAATAGCGTTTAGCTTTCCGAAAGCATACGGAAATGACTGAGGCATTTCGAATGATAACTTTAGAGATTGCACAACTAACTTTGATTGCATCCAATCAGGCTTCTACATTTCAAGACGGTTTCTTTTCATTGATAGATCCCAGTATTTCTGTTTCACAATATAGCTGGTAAATATATTTGTCTTTCAAATTTTTAAAAATGCCGCAATGAAGATTCGCTTAATATTACATTTGTCGCTGTTAAAAGCTTATTAGAGTATTTAAATCAATATAAGTTAACGAAGATATTTCAATATGAGATTTAGGTTAAAATTCGACTTTTTGTATAAAAGATAAGATGATCAATTAGAATATAGGTGTAATGCACAATAATAAGACCAATCTTCCTCTCCCTTAGAGGTAGCTCAAGTAATAACATTCAGGCCTAACCTTTGTTAGAATACGAGCTTTTGTAAGATTTCCGTACTTTTGTAAGATACTCGTATTCAAACAGAGGTTAGGTCAGGAATGTATTGCTTGAGTTACCTCTGCGGTAAAAAAAAATTACGATCATAAACAATCTATCAAATTATATATGATCAACAATGTATGTAAAGGGCCACCCAAATATTCATGTTGAAGTATTTATATCGATCGTGATATGAAGTATAGAATAGTTCAATAATGAAAAAAGTCGGGTGGTCCTTAACTTATTTTGTAAAGTATATAAAATGGGCCAGTTACCTCCACGCAAGGGCGAGACTTGGTCGAGTGAAGAGGAAGCACTTGAAAGTTTGACAGTACTTAAACTGTGAGGTCGCACGTCTCTGCGCCTGCGTGGTGACCTTGTTTTAAGGTCAACATTAAAACTTCCGGGGCGGGATTTGAAGCCTCTGGGGCTGGCTAGATTTTGAAAGTGAGTGATTGAAAAGTTTCTTTTCCCATCTTTCGTCTTTCCAAACTGCCAAACCTGCGCATTGAAGTACTGACAACTGTCAATGACTGTGACATTCTCTTTTACTTCCGGGTGACAGAACATGCGCACTCGTCCGTCTTCGTTGTATTCCGTGTCTTCATCCACAGATTTACGCAACTGCACGTGGAGTTCTGGGAGAATTGATGTCCGCCACTGGTGACGTTTACGTTCCCGCTCTTGCCGCTTCTTTGTTGGATTTACGGGCAAATCTAACAAAAAATAGTTCATAAGTAAAGTGATAAGCTTTTTGAACAACGAATCCATTTAATGATAATGCAGCGATAGGATATATTCTTTCTATATTCTATATTCTAACTCAAATATTCTTTACTTATACTAACTCTTTATGAATGTTATGGAAAGACCCATTGAATGAATTATCTGACTGTTTGAGGCGTATTCAAGAAGTTGGTAGTCAGGAAATGGTCTTTATGTATTCAATTCTTTATTTGCTATGTTTAGATGGGTTTAAGCAAAGGGTTGGGTTATTTCATACTACAGTTGATTAAACACATACAAATTATATATGATTTCATATGCTCAAACATGAATAAATCTTTCAGAAATAAAATATATCAAGTGTAACGCACGGTTCTTAAAAGGATATAGCGGTTGCGCTCCAGGAAATATAAAACTACGAATATCCTACAGTCTCGTATACGCTGGAAAAACACCGTGTAACACATTAGTTTACAAAATGTATTTCGGTATACAGTACTGGTATGATAAGAACGGACATGCGTCAAATGAAATATTTGGGTTAACTGGTATCAAATTCTAACATCTTTTTGTAAAATAAATAAAGGACGCTGTAGTAATATTTTTTTTATCAAATTTGTCTGAAAGTATAAGAATCATTACGTGGTACCTTGTTTTTTGTTAGGTTCAAAGGCTTCCACTCGTCTAAGTTTCTTCAAGACTGAGATAGAACCCTGGAAATATATGTGAAGATAATCAAACGACAATCAGACCTGATCCTTCTTATATGTCGATATTTTGATTGATAATCTGGCAGGGTTGATTGATTTGGCAATGATATCATTTGGTTTAAAGCGTAGTGATACCATTGACGTAACGGTCCATCACCAAACATAATCTATCCAAACAATCAATTGCTAACAGTATGTGGCAGTAACATTTAAAGTATGGAACTGACATGCATAGGCAATAAGCATAGACATTAAGGTTGACAGCAGTCAACAACCTTCTGCATTGGATCATTGGTCAATGTTTTTATCATCCTGCTGCATCAGCGTAATTGAATCCGCTGATCCAGCTCCTTTCATATACCCTGATATCCTTTATGCCAAAAGCCTCGTATCGCTAGCCATCTAACCAGCCAATGAGACTACTCGCATCCAGCAACAGCGGCACTACCCGGATGGAAAATTCCGTTAAGTTCAAAAGAGTATCTTCAAGCTCCTTAGATAACGACATTTCATTGGCTGAAATATTAACAGGTGACCACAGCCACGAACATCAAGCCGCGCCAGCCGTGCAAGGGATTTGGCTCGAAAGAGATCAGGGTATATGGAAGGAGCTCGATCAGCGGATTCAATTACGGTGATGAAGCAGGATGTGTTTCTGTTAGTGTTTGATATTTCGACAATTCTATCTATTATGTGGCACGCACTCACCGATTTGACGACGATGAGCCAATCAGAGTACTGACTGTCTTTGACTAGAACATCCCCTCGTCTGAAACAGATCAGTAATAGTGAGTATACAAATCATATATAAGCAATCCTTTTAATTATCATCAAGTATCCAACAGAATTAATCATAGTTAAATCAGTTAACATTTTTAATTTCTGGCTATATTAATTCTACATAGAATGCGTTCAGTGACCATAGATCAGAAAACACTTAAGAAAATGAAAATTGTATGTGTGAATAGCAATTTATTTCTCATGTGGACTTCAAACCATATGAAATACCTAAAATGAAGTATAAACATATGCTTGCTTATTGGAATTGATTATCGTGCTGGTTATAATCAGATTGAGCGTCATGAAATATCAGGCGAAGAGACAAAATTTGGAATGTTTGAGCCCATTTTAGTTGTCAGAATCGGGAATAGAATTTTTCGATTGGAAATTCTACATAGATGTTGATGATATTAGCAATTTTATTATTGTTTACTTTTCTTGTTTGAAATATGTATTATCAAAAAAAGTTGATTCAACAATTCCTAAGCAATGAAGTATTTTTAGAAACTCCTAAATTGTGATGGTAAAATTGTGTGAATTGTTTTGTTAAATAACAAACTTGATTTAACCCTTTTATATCTTTTGTGAAATTGATATCATTGATCCTTTAATTTCTTATTTCATTTCTGAATAAAATTTCTTTGAAATAATACTTACTTGAAATACAGAAAGAGACACTTTGAAGGCTCCTCTTCAAGCTTTGCAATAGGCCATCCTTCCAAGAAATCCAGTTTGCTGAAAAATGATTGAATTATAGGTTGTCCATGTGTTTTCTAAATATAAGGTAAACAAACTCAAACTGATATTTAGCTGTTTCGTAGATATGTTACTATATGTAAGCTTAGTGTTTGACAATACAACATGTAGATATGATTTTACGTACGCCTTGCGTGCTATTTATACCTGAGAAAACGATCGTGGTCGGGGTCGTTTATACATTTGACACCGCCAGCCATGAAAATCCGATGATAGTCCTGGAAATGGAGAAAAAAAATTGTCAAAAACAATTATCAATAAAAACGAAATCTAAATTTTGTGAATCTGCACGTTAAAATTTTGTAATTACCCGGGGTAAGTGAGTTTATCAAAAATATATTATGTTATTTGCTTTTGTCAAATTTACACAATCGACCTTTAACCTCCTCCCATTCCTGATAAATGGAGGTTTTGTTATTTCAACACTGGAATTTGGGATTATCGTTCACCTTTACGATCAATTATTTTAATAGATATTTAAGTCATTCAATCTTAATGGAATTCAAATCTTAACGTTTTAATGTGCAAACTCGTAATGATTCAGATATATGACGATTTGGAACGTTAAATAAAGGATAAATTCTTACGTTGACTGATATAGAAAGGAACTCCGACGACTCCTTCGCTATGACAGTTGACTGCCGGCATGTCCTGTTGATTATTGCCAGCTCCTGAAATTATGTGCTTCGATTACATATGAATGTCTAAAAGTTGGAGTGAAATAATCTCATATGACTGTGAAGTGTCTCACAAAATAACTACCTTGCTCATGATATTCGATGTTTTTTTTATATCGTATTTGATAAACATCACTATATATCAATAATAACATTTTACTCAAAAATGAATGAAAGATTTATCAAAACTTAATGATTTTCTTCTTATTCCTTTTAGTTCTGAAATACAATATATCTCACTCACTTGACTACTTACCCCGAAACTTTGTCCTTTATATAAATAGGCCACAGGTCGAGCGTATTTCCTCTCCGGATCCATCACCATGACAACCACTACAAACACGTTTAAAAGAACACATTACCAACGTTTATTTAAAATAAATGAATGTATTCTGACTGTAGTATAGACTACGAGTCTCTTATTAAAGAATGAAAATTATGGCTGTTTCTCTAGTTGAAGGTCAGTCAAGGATAAAAATAAACATTTTAAAAAGATATATACAGCATAAGTACACAAACGAAAACATGCCACAATGTTTCATTGCAAAAAATGGGTCGGATCCTCCCTTACGCATGCTGCGTAGATCCCTCGTGAAATAGTGAACATGTATTGTTATCATAAATCACGTCTGTATTCAAATTTCATACATATTAGTCTTACTATAGCAATTACACATGATAAAATACTTTAAAGATATTTGACATTTTAGGATTTTTATATCATCATTATATCAATAAAATATATCAATATTCATAATTTCAAAGTTTACACATATCCCTAATTATTTTTGCACAGTATATATGAAAAAGGCAATAGGAATTGGATGGCATTCTCCACTTACCTGTACCCGAGAGAATGAAGTAGTAGGATGAGGCAGGGTGGCCTTGTCGTACCAACACTCTTCGGGCGTCGAAACTACAAGTAAATGTTTAAATCAATTTAGAAATTACTTAGTTGTTTTGTATACATGTGTTTGAAAAGTAAGGAATTGAAGATTGTGTTAGCTTATGAAGAGAACGACAAAAGTATTTTAGTTTTCAAATTTTAAACCTTTTTCATACTGCGTGTGATAAGGGTTTAATAAAGCAGTTTCGCCTTTCGATTTTTTGCTTGGCGATTCCTTTTACAGGTGAAGTCTGGTTAAAATCAGAAAAACTTTCACTTACACATTCATGAGAGTTCATGATAACAGAAATATCTGTCAATCCAATTCAACAAATTAAGCAGGGATTCATATTGACTATGATTTATACATTATTTCACTCCCCTACATTGCTGATCGAAACGCACATAATTTTTTTTATGTAAATGAGATTTGTGAATAGTGTTATTGACAAAAATCGTCGTATTGCCTTACTATATTAGCGTTTCACAATACTAGTTTACAATATATCAACTACAAAGATAACTTGGGTGAGTCTGTCCGTAAATAAAATCCTCTTTTTCAACACAAAAAATAAATGAAATTACAAAATCTGAAAGCCCTTGGAACACGATTTTTTTAAAGTGTCATTTGTTTAATTTTATCTCCTTTAATAACAGTTTTAAAAAATATTTTTAGAGCGTACAACATGCAATTTCTCAACTTAATTATACGTAGTCGCAGGGAAATGATAATCGATACAAACAGTTGGTATCGTTTGTTTCGTAACATTCCTTTATTACCCATATGGTTAATGATAAGTGATGACATATTTTCAATATGAGCACATGCGCACATATCACTTTGCCTAGCAATGAGTGGCCGTATTTTGTCGTCTGTGACGTCACAAAACGATTGTTCGTGACTAAGCAGGCCATTTTCTGAATATTTCATTGCGTTCAACTTGGAATTGTACCGCTAATGAAGAAATTATTACACTCAGAAATATATCATATCACTTTTATGAAACTCATGCGAATTTGTGTATAACCTTCGCTCGCTCGGGTAATAAAAAAAATCACACTCGTTTCATTAAAGTCATATCAGACACTTCCTCGGGTCATAATCTCTCTTTCATTCCATAGGAAAACGAGCTACAGGGCCTCAGAACAAAGCTGTATCTTCCGGCATAATACAAAACCTTCGGTGTGGAGGATTATGAGTGACTTCGTATCTCCATTCATTATACATCGATATTCAGAATCAGAATCGATATTATACTACAGTGGATATGACTATATAATGTACAGTATCAATGCAGTTAATTAGCTTAATTAATTGATTAATTAATTAGCTTAAACGAGATCGCCAGCCTTTACCATAATGTCCCTGCAAGTACTGTCGTGATTTACCATGTATATTTCATCCAATTATCACGTGTATAACATGGATACAGCATTGCATTATATTACAATTACAATCCCGTATGGACAATGAATGATATTACATGTAGATGTGTATTGAAGTGATGAAAGTTACGTGTATATTACAGCGTGGCATGAAATGACCAAAATACCTAATGGGGATGTATTTTATGACGATATTACTTCCATTGTTCTGTAAATAGACAAAGGGGCGAGTATCTGATCTAAATTATCTTCTAGACGTGATCCGTACCTTTCGTATATCCCCACTTCAGCGATTAAACGCTGCATTCTGGCGGGGTATTCTTGGAAACATTTGATGTTTCTCATCGCAATTTGAGCCTGTAAAAAATCGTAGTTTAGATTTATAGAAATATCTCGTTTTCTAAAGTCACAAAGTAATATGAAAAATCGTGAGAGTGAGTTGAATACAATTTGGAAAAAAATATTGTTGAAAACGGCTGATCTAAGGATATGAGCAGCTTTTGAATTTACCTTAATCTCTTAACTGAGGACAGAGAATGAAATAGTCTTTATATATATATATATATATATATATATATATATATATATATATATATATATATATATATATATATATATATATATATATAGTTAAAAGCGTTGATAAAAAACAACAGCACACAACATTTTCTCCTACATGTTTTAACTATGAAGACTGTACACTTGATTGAATTTTCACCTTAAATATATATATATATATATATATATATATATATGTACCTTCACCCATTTCTTATGCACAGCCATAGGGCTGCTGTCTAGGGGTTTTAGGCTGTATGCAAAATTTTTATATTGCCGACATCGTCGTTCACGTTATTCAATGCAAGGTAGCATCAAATACTTCCGATCGTTTGGAATAAACTTGATATTTAGCCTGATATGTAGATGTTTCCATTTACTTATAAGAACGGTTACCTGAGTGCGGGTCGTTAGTAATATCGATATACATGCATTACATGTGCAATATTTTTTATTTACTGGTATTACAAGTAGGCCTAGTGGTGTGAGCTAGTGCCTTTAACATAGTGCATTCATTCATTTTGATGATACTATTTTGATGGGCATGAATGACGTATAGTACACATAGGAATCCATTTGCTTCTGAAAATATTGCACGATAGGACTGTCCATACATTCTAAATCAAAAAAATATTTCTTCTTTGCATAAAAATGTTGATACCCCTTCCTCGAGTACATCTTTTTTTATCCACATAAATGTTTCATTTGGAACACTGATCCTATTCTATCAGGGATTAGGGATTAGGCATTATATATCTGGCTCAGTCTTTCATTTATAGTTCTGCGTTTTAGACTTCTGAATTTTAGGAGATTACCTCGCAAACCCTTTCAATGTCATTAACATACTCGTAGCATGGCAAACTATGGTCACTTCTTTCAAATACGTTATTCTGAAAACATTTTACTTGTGTTATCACTGTGTCTACGTCTCTCGTACTGTTTGTTGGATTTACCGAGTAAAGTTCTTGTTCTGTTCTCTGTGAGGGTGATTTGCAGAGGATTCTTCTAATGTCATCTGATATCTTCGTCTGGAATAAACAAATCAGATATTGAGTATTACGCAGTGTTATGCTTCAAATAGCTAATGTTATTTATGAAATGGAAATCAAATCTCAAAGGTGTAAAAACCAAACTACATTGTAGAAAAATCATGGATCAAAGCTAATCTTCTACATAACTTCTCACAGATATCATTGTATTAACAGAAAAAGTCATATTCGATGTATACTCAATGGAATCAACATAGATGTCTAAATACGTGAATTAATGTTGTTTTTCAACCTTCATTGTCCTTCCATTGGCGACACGACTTAAAAGTGTAACGTTGATTTTGCAGGATTTATGAATCTTGACACATGGCCTTCCGTGATGCTCATATGATGATAATGTTATTTTTGAAATTCCCTTTCTTCCGGGATTGTGTATATAAAGACTTATGGAAGAATTATATGACTTATAGGGACTTTTTACCCAAGAGTTGTTATGTGGATTTACGTAGTAAGGGATTCTCCCTTGCAAATTTCATTTTTCAATATTGTTGTAGCAAATGAAAATATTGTTTATATCGCTGCCAAAATTAAATCTCAATAATTAACTTTGGCAAGGTTTACCTGTTTATTGGCTTTGAACTTGGAGGGGTCGAACATGAGCTCAACACCAGCCATTGAAGGGTAGTCCCGGAAGTGGAGAGGAGCAAGGAAGGGAGACAACTCGTCGTCATCATTATTTCTGAAGAAAGAATGTTACATCTTAAGCTTTGTTTCGTGATTGAGAAAAATCATGTGAAATGAAACTGCTATGGATCAATCCCAGATGTAAATCATTCATATACACAAGATGTCCATTTAAAAAATCTTGTTCTGTTTATTCTATGAAAGTTTTTATGAATAAATACTTTACTGTAGACCAACTCACTTTATTCTGATTAAAAATCGCCAACATTCCGAGGGATATTATTTCAAATATTGTCTTTACACGCTCCAGTTAGGTGGTTTTCTCTTCACACGGTCTGACAACAGTCAGCATTGAGGCATGTTTTGCAACTAGTTTCGATTTTGGTCAGTCAAAACCTAGTACTTTGCTGACCAATTATAAAATCAAGTTAAAAAAGAAAATGAGGGGAGTGGGGTGCGATCATGTAGAAAATGATTTAACTTGCCCCTTGATTTTGATCTTGCAAAAAAAGTGCCTGAACTTACCTGAGACAATGATCTACACACTGACGTATACAGAACACAACCAGTCTGGCGACGCGTCTAAACTTCCTCTGTAGCAGCCTCTGTGGATGAAAATAAAAAGGTTCCTTTGGCACAAAACACTAATTCTTTAATAACTATAAGGTAGTGCATTTTTGGAGGATGACACTAAGGTTAAGCTTAATGTTACAGTTGCATTGTGCAGCTACCCCAAAGCTTATGTTTAGCACTAGCAAAATTAACTAAGAGCTTGGTAGCTTCAAAATGGCCCAAAATTTTGTAAATCACTTCGAAAGGTTGAACACAAAGGTTTCCAAAACATGTCTAGTGTCAGTGTATTACAACATCGTGACTTTACACTAAACTTGGAAACAAATCGGTTGTCAAAATATTACGATTCCAGCAAAGTTCTAAGTTCGGTCTTTCTTTTTAGACAAAGATATTTGGCTAAAAAACAGCTTCCTATGTCAATTTTATTCAGAAAAAAAATTGTTTAAAGATTCGATTTGAGTAGAGATCGAAAATGAGAAAAAAATAGATATGCTTATGATAGACGAAGGCCAACGGACGACAACGTACTAAACAAGAAGCCCATCTTTCCCTACCAACATTAAGAGCTTAAGAGACAATAATGTGATGACATTTGCGATATTTGAATGAGTCTAAGATTTACTGTCTGGGGAAATGTTTGTGAAATATTATAGGTTCAAATTAGTTGTCGATTCAAGGAATGTTTGATTGAAAATACCATATGCAAAAATGATTGATCGAATACACTAATTGATAAGATCCTGAAGCCCAATGTAAACGAATTATCCAGAACGCTGGTAGAACTTTTAACTCCAGGATAAGCAAACCCCTTGAATTACCGAATGTGTATTCATTGTCATATCATTGGTATTTCTGCTATGTCATAAATGATCATTAGACTTCGTTTGGTCATTACATCTTCAATGTGCAGAAGAACTGGACATTTGTGCTTTCTTCATCAACATGTCAAAATGGTATAATTCTCTAATATGTAGAGACTGCATTGCAGGCTTATTAAAGCTGGCCCACCTATGAGCTGTATGATTCAAGTAGACACGGTGCAATGTGAGGGTCTTCATCAACTGAATACATCAAATTTGGTAAGGTTTACAGCATGTTAACAAAACATAACCGAATCAGAATCACGAAGAAAATAGCAGAAAACTGTTTATATATACAGCATCAATTACCCTGGCCGTCATTTATCTATGGAGATAAAGGACTGACGCCATACTACCAATTTCATTGCTTACTTTCCTACACTTCGAAGACCCTTGGAAATCCCGCCAGGGGCTCGGCAACTTTGTCTGCAGTAGAGAACTGTTCTACACACAGTAAGGTTTGGGTGCAATGCTACACTGAAATTCAGCGCAGTGCCACCCATGGTTCGCTAGTTCCAGCCGATGCTCGCAGGTTTCACCGCAACGCATAGCCACAATGGTGTTGCGGGCTTTCTCCCTGCAATAATACTAGCAGCCGCGTTATAAGTGAAATAGTCTTGAAAGCGGCGTTAAACACCAACTCACCTCACCTCACCTCACCTCACCTCGAAGACCCTTTGAGAGAGTCCGAGTCTTGAGCATAATAGGTCCTTCTCTACCATGTTCATCCTTACATCACGTACTAACTTTACTAAATGGAAATCAATTTCTCTGTTATGACATATCATTCGGGAGTTAAGATCTCCCGTCCGACCCCTATTTTATTGTGATGTGACGACTTTAAAAATGTGATTTCTAGGTTCATTCATGACTTTGGGTTCTACATGTGGTAACGGTGGACAGACAACCATACCTTTAGGCGTTACTTTGTCTTCCTCAATTTCATGGCTTCAAAATAAATAAAACATTTCTTTCTCGCCCATGCACTTTTACTTGTTTGATTTGTAGCAAAATTGGACAAAAGCTTTGGTTATAATACACCTCCTTCATTCAAGACGCCCGACTCAACGGGACATCATTGGCTTTAGTAGATTATAGTGTCAAACCGATATCAACCCTAATTTGAACACCCTTTAATAAATCAAATTTTATAATACCTACCGAAAGAAAAATAGTTTATTTATATCTTTCATAGTATCTGATAATGATTTAGGATATCTAGACCAGTGGTTGTATCTATACAACACATCAATACAAGAGGAATCTAAATCTCGATGACTGTCAAGAAAATCTCGTCCTATCTCGTTCGATCGTGATTTGCTGTATATTAGGTTTGTTTGATGAATACAAATCTTCTCGTAGTCAGAATCAAAACTGATATATTGTCTAACGAATTCCCGGTTTTATCTGGGTGCCGTTCAGTGATAGGCCTCATACTCTCGTGACCCACTAAGGCTTGGAGGGCTACTGTCCGTCGGGGGTCGTCTCAAACATAATCCATCATCTTATTTGTAAAACTTATTTTACAGATTTTAAAGACGACTTTATTCAGTATCGCATTCTCATTAAAATCAGATATAAGATACGCTCATTTTATGGATATACACCTCTAGATCGTTCTCATAGGATCTCAGGCATTCGGCTTGAAGCGGATGTCCCAGTGACCTGTAGACAGAAATTGACCCCAAATTACTGCGCACCGCGTTTGATCATCCGACACAACAGCGCAGAAGATGTTCAGAGTTTCACTAGGAGTCACGCAGCGAGATTTATAGTCCGTTAGATGACTCTGACAAAATTTTAGGCAAAAGAGGGCTGAAAATGTATAAAGAGAAATTTTCTATTTATTTCATTTTCATTTTAACCCTTGCCATTTCTGAAGAAAATTTTCGTTTCGAAGACAAACCATGGGTCACAGATTTTCATTCTGACGATTTAATTGCTGATGAATTATTGTTTGGAAGCATCTTCAATCATTAACCATAAGTCTAAAAAGTAAAAACACGTAGAATATGGATTTTTCTGTAGGGGTTTGATACACAAATTTAAGTCACAATATTTGAATACCTTCATTTAAAAAATGAAAAAATCCTGAGATACTTCCTTGATCAATGGGGTTCAATGGAGGATTCGAATCTGTCCCTAACAAATCGTTTTTGTTGTTATACATGTACGCCCGGGTGTATAAAACGTTAAATAAATTTGATAATTATTTTGATAAACAATTTTTTGTCATGCTGTAGCAAGGCTTTCAAAACTTGTAGATGAATCGTGAGTGACTTCCATCCTTTTTTCACTTTTCATATAAATGTGCATTAAAATTTGTCAAAGTATCCAAACCAAACAAGCAAATGTCAACCCACATTGACTTGATTATTTTCTACCATTAGTTAATAGCTTAGATATTAATAGTTAAATTGCTTTCGAATTTCGTTTCGACAATGAATACCCCAACAGGACCATTCCTTTAAAGGGGCAGTAGCACGTTTTTTTAAATAAATAACATGATCCCGCGAAAACGAAAATAAAGGTTTTTGTTGCAAGACAATGTCATTTAATCAAAAGAAGCCGTCTTAAAACGAACGTACAATGAACAGTTTTGCTTTGAGAATCCATTTCCCTATCTCAATAGACTAAAAGGTGTTCACTCAAAAATGGCCGCCAGTGGTATTTGCTTTTTACTTGATTAGTTTCTCTACGACTACGGACTGCATCAGTTATGAGATATTTTAACCGCCTGAAGATGATACATCTGGCATAAACAAATGTTACTCGCAGGAATTTAAGAAAAACAATTTTTAAAGTGCTATTATCCATTTAAGGACTTTCCGAAGAATCTTCTCTAACTCATATCCCGATCCTCCCGCCAATGTAATATTCAGTTTTACTGAACAAAACAAGACTTATTATATTTTAGCGAAATATTTTCTCAAAGTAACTCCAAACAAACCTACTTCCCATTTTACGGAATAGGTTTCTCCGCATTGTTATGCATAAAACGTTCAATATAAGGACTTATCGAAGTACAAGTTCGAAAGCTCAAACAAATATATCTCGTAAGGCGCATGCCACACAAACAAGACAGCAGATTTGTGATTTCCTTAACTAAAACACGAGTTCAACGTAAATACACGTACTCGTGTGATCGCTCAATGTCGCTACTGTGTCAGAATTTTATTCCTTCAGTAACATACTCGTTATTTATATGATTTTTCGCATTTGATTTGATAATACGATCAAATATCATACTGGATAGTTATAACATTTTTCATATAGAGATTACATTAACGGGCAATAGCTTAGTTTGTATAAAATAAAGTGTGAACATATAAAATGAATTCAAGAAATCAAAATGTTGTAAGACTTGTTTCAATATCAAAATTACAAGAGGTGGAAGCAGGTGATTGAAATACATAAGTTATCAATTTAATCTTAAAGCTGTTCAGTTACAACTATTTTGAATAATGAAGGAACAACGTTTTACATCAAGTTTGTTTTGTTTTTTGTTTTTTTATTTTTTGTACAACAGGGTGCAAAGTCTTGTTATTGGTTTTGAGCCGACCCCTTTCCTTGTATTAACCCGCCCAATAAGCACGGCAAGATTGTCATTTGTGTCTGACATTGGCTCAAGAAGAAGGAATACTTATTGATTTAATGAGAAGAAATAGTACAGTAACCACCAACGACATTGATTTTGAAATTGACATGAAAATATTCCATAAGCAATCCAAAATGTCATAGATTGGAATATGTCAACAGAATGTGAAATTTGATCGATTATTTGATATCAGTTTGCATTTTGCAAACTGTCTGCTTCTTTCAAGTACCCAGCAGCAGTGAAGGATTCATTAACTAAACACCATACCATTCCATGTGGAAATTACGTGAAGAAGTAAATAAATGTTAATAGATATAATTATCAAATAAAACATATGATTTAGTTTCCGTAAAATTGTCAATTATCGTTTGCCATCTTAATTCATTGTTGATCATATTTTCAAACAACACATGAAAAGCAATCACGTTGAAGTGAATAAATACAAGATTTAAATTACATACCCGAGGAATTTTCACATTACTTTTCCTCAAATATGTCATCTTTTCTGAAAACGTCACCTGATTCCTATTTCAAATTGTCATAAAGTGGAGAAGCTTACCGAAGTCTATTTTTCCAAATGATGAAATTCTCTAATCAGGCAAACCGAATTGATCCTTTATAAACACCCAACAAGGTAAAGTTAAGGGTTGTGAAAAGTTCACATTTATACGATCTGTTAACCTCAAAAGCAGTTTGAATGAGCATTAGCGCATTAAAATTGATCTATGGAATTAATAAATGCTGATTAAGGTTTTGAGTGACTGAATTTGGAACTAAAAAGACAAAAAGTTACAATAGAGTTCACCAAGGAGCTTATCTCCCTCAGTGACGATCAATAAAATTTGCACATAAATATTGTCTTATGGATCGAGGACCGTAGTTCAAAATGTTAATTTGTTTGTCATTGGGATTTATTGGTTTGTAAGGATATAACATGGCTCATGAGAAAATTATTGGTATTTCCAAGTTAAGTAATGGCTTTAGATATTAACATGGGTCAAAGCTAAACTTAAATATTTGATATCAAAAACATTGTGATAGTCATTTGTTAAAGAAATACGTATATAAACTTATAAGTAGGTAACAAATCATATAACGATTTCAATGGAATTTACGGTCTTGTTATGCAAAATGTTCTTCATTCATTTTTACAAAGAGGCGTTGAAAAATGCCTTGTCCACTGGAAACTAAGATAGTGATGTCAGATACAAATCCACATCAGATATATATATATTATGATCGAGTATTGCTAAACACCTGAAATGCCTGAGTTTGAGTGCAAAATATCCAATTATCTCAATCAATCATTATCACAAGCTTCCATATATTGTTATCAACGAAAATCAAGGGCAATGCAAGTGACAGGTAGACTACGTAGCCTCTTGCATGATAAACCATATCATATAATGTTAATAACAGTGTGACACTGTTACTTTTTACTTTTATACTGAAAATCAAAACAATTACCTTAGTTGTCGTTTGTTTCAGCTGCAATAGTTTTGAACGTCTCCTTTCTAAGATTCTTTGATATTTCGTCTGCGCCTCAAACTCGGGGAAAGACAACTTCCGTCCATCTTCAGCAAGACTGCTGAAAGCTTGTTCACCATTTGTAAACAGTTTGGCAACATAAATCTTTAAATTTGCAACTTTCGAAGTTTCGTCTTTAGTAAAGGAGGGTAACGCTGACAAGTTTGTACTGCGCCTGCGTAGCAAACGACTTACGGACGACCGGATGTAAACACCCTCGCCAGATTTTTTCTTCCCGAAAGGCAACTCGAGATGAACTTTGACAGCTGGCTCTGAAAATGCATGTCGTCTGCTTGTTGTGGAATACCGTCTGCCTGTGTCGTCTGCTTGTCGGCACGTGGCCAGCATGTTGTCGACTGAATGTATTCTTGTGCGGCGAGAGCTCTGTAAGGCACTTGTCATCTGAATCAGAACACATGGACGTTCCCAGAGAAGGATGTTTACTGAGGTACCAAATCACCTTTCTCAAGGTTTCATATCTGTTTGGTTTTAATGATATACGAGTTTGTCAAATGTTACACATTAAAGGTACTAACGTGTAGTAAACGTTTTCATAAAAGCATCATGAAAGAACACCGATTACTCATTTCCCGTTTGTTCCAATAGATGGTGTTTGATTGTTTCACTGAAATGTCACATTAAACGCAAAAGTCGTCCACTGCGTCAAACCAGAGACAAATTAGAGTTGTTCGAGGCCAGCCAGATTAACGTGCCTCTCTTAGTAATATTTGATAACAGGAAGCCAAACGATACGGAATCAGAGAGAGTGGTGCATTATGTATGTGTATCTTGGAGTAATTAGTCTGAACGAGACACAGGAGACTCCACAGCAGTAATAGCAATGCGGAGTATCAGCGCTATAGTAGTTAGCAGGTCCTAATCCCGGCAATTTTTGTTTTGCAATTTTGAGATTGATAAGATTAAAAAAGGAGACTTTTTGTGACCATTATTAATTCTAAGACTTCAATGCTCTTCACTTCAAAAGGGTTATTGAACTCGAGTTTTAGTTTGTGGGGTTGAATTTATAATGATAATGATAATAATCCATTTATATACGTGTTATAGCGCTATTACTCATTGCATGCTCTTAGTGCAGAAATTTGTATAATTACCGATAATGAATTGTACTTTCGATGCTGCCTATTACGCGTTTGCCGCGACCCTACAAATCCTTACTTTTCCTGTGTTCAGGTACCCTTTTGTACAGCTTGGCGAACTTGGTGCAATGTGGATGAAGTGCCTTGCCCGAGGACAAAAGACAGTGTATGACCAAGGTCACAAATATTTGTTGTACCCACCTGGATTTGAACCCGTACCGTTAGCGTAAGAGGCCAGCATGCTAACCACTACACCACTGTGCTCCAATATAATAAATTGTCAAATAACTCAAACTATCGATGTATTGTGGCATAAAATAACTAAAAATTTTAAAGTATCGATATCGAACTTGATAATTACATGGCGACTTTTTTTATTCAAACTATTAACAATACTAACATCTATTATGGAAAATTATGATGTAAGCTACATAAAAAATCTAGAGATTTATTTCAAATCTTTAAGATCATATTGACTTATAAGATTACGATAATTATCCATCTTCTCTCAACTTGGGTTCAAATACTTACAATGACATTAGATCAAATGTTAAAGTAACACATGTAAAGGTCTGTCCATCACATCATTATTATCTGCAACCTTTCATAGACTTTTAGATCTTATTCAAGTTATGCTACCAACTGTTGATATTGATAAACATATTGAATTTTATCATCTATCTACTAAAGGGTTTAGCAAATAATATTTTAATCTGAAATGATAACAAGATTTGAAGTAAATTGCTTCAATCTTTGGCATTGTTTAACATTTTCAATGCTGCCGAAACAGTCATCATTATTTCATTGTTTAAATGGCTTCTGGTTTCTCCAACTAAACAATATGACATTCATAACAAATATGAAGATGGTTGATTGTAAAACAATTAATGTCTTTCAGATATAAAACACAGATAAAAAAATATTTATTTTGCTAGCGGAATGATATACTACAATAAGCTATGCAATACTATCCTGTCTCTCAAGTATCATTCAATTACGAAATGATAAAGAAATACATGTTCATACAGAAAAAATATACTCTTTGTAACAAATATCTCACCTGTGAAATCTTGTCACTGTATACCACTCTCCTCTTCTTAACTCATCTATTGTCGAATTCCAAGTGAGGTAAGTATATTATCTACATTGCTGAAGACACTCTTATAGATCACATTTCCCTGTGGTGAACCGATACTCACCTGTAATCAACGCTACAGGTAAATCCAGGTGTATATCCCCATGCCCGATACGACGATTGAGATATTCTCGATACACAAGTATACAGCTTCACACGGGGTTGTCACTCAGCTCTCGTTCGACGGTTTCACAGACTTAAGAAACGGTTGTTCTAAACACCAAAATTAGTGTAGTCTTGAAATAGAGTTGAACATCAAATATCACACCGTATAAATAACTAAAAGTCTCACATCTAGGGTCCAGTGATGTTTGGCTGATATTCGATGTCGATTTTCGAAAAGACAAGGCTAGGAGATTTAAGGTTTAAAGAAGGTTTAAAGAACTGTCTGAATGGTGGGATGGGGTATTTGGTTCAGAACCTTACGTAGGGAAAGCATATTTGCAACAGAAACCAGTCATTGCAAGTAGACAATTTCAGGAACTAGGGCTAAAAAGTGAACTCAAATATGTTTAAATTCAAGTTTATTTGGAAGTATCAATTACAGAAATGTAATCGTATATATAGTGCTTTTATCGATTCCCTACTTACAAATGCATACATACACTTCCAGTTGTGTGTAAAATCTTTATGAGAAAATTGGAATGAAGTATGATAAGCTTTCGGTATATGTTGAGTAGTAATTCTTGTAAGTTAATATTTCCATCAACTAAGTAGATAATTGGTTCATTGTTTTCAATTTTGGTTCAAGTTCACGCTTCGTAACATCATTATCGTAATTATGTACTTCATGGGCTGAATGTAATAATGATTTTTGTATCAAAAAGGATTGACGAATAAGTTATAAATCTTCACCTCCAGGAAATCGTGGTCAGAAAAGTACTCGATCGGCTGTCTTTCAACTAATTGGGACCGTTTAGCATGATTATCATGATGTCGAATTTTTTAATGTGTGACTATATCATAATTTGAAAATACTTTTTTAAAAATATTGTTGAATTCGTTAAATCCCTTAGTTAGTGTTCAATTTCTCTTGAACTTGTTATGCCTTAGATTTAACATAGGACTGAAGCAAATAACGTCATTGGATATTACTGTCTTGATATTAGTTAAAATCATATGTTTGGATTGATTCAAATTTCTTCGTTATACAACCCTTAGTTATCGCTCAATCAGTATTTGTCTTTCGCAAATGTAAACGCCATTTGCATAAATCAATTCTCCCACAGCTAATTCTTGTTGAAACAATACTACTGAGTTTCTACGATAAACGTATTGCCGAACTGCATTTGTCAAGTTTATGCATTCTACTCGCTTGTACTCTATGTCATCTGCACCTAAATACTATTGGACATATATATGAAAAATACTGGTTTTCCATGAACTATATAAAAACAGCCTTAAAAATGCACAGAGGTGTAGATATCACGTCCAATATACATGGATTTAGTTATATAACCTAACTAACACAATCAACTCCTAAATGCCCTCCTGGCTGTTTTAGATAAGTCTCCAAAATTACGTTTGACCATTTGACGCTCGAAACTGTCCGGTTTTCGATCATAATTGCGATGTTTCTACCTTCATATTGTCACTGTAAGAAAGCAATAAGCTTTAAAATGTGTCTTTTTGGTAACAGTCGATATTTCGCGGTCAAATGACACCATTGATTAAGTTTCGCATATATGACTCCAACAACTCACGGAGTGGCTCTTTAAGCTACCCATATTTAAGAACCTTTACGTACAATAAAATACGAAATGTCATTTGTGCATTCCTGGTTATTGTGTTCAGAAACAAAAGATATGTTTTTCATAGCAACATAAACTATCAGTGCTGCTCACCTTTGTATTTGGAATACATAAACTGGACATTTAGTTTCTAAGTAGAAATTTGGTCATTCGTGGTCACTCATACGATTGACCCACCCCACCTCACTATCTGTCCAGTGACTGGTCAAGACATTGAATGACAAATTTCTCACACGTCAGTGACCGCAATTTGATTAAGGCCTGGTCAGGGTATATCTCTTGGGCTTTAACCACCAATCCCTAAATAATCCATCTTTATCCATTCAAGAGTATAGAACCCTTATTTTGACAACCTTAACAAATTACAAAACGATTGTAAAATGTTGACAACATTTCGTAAAAAGACACACTCGGCATTACTGATTTTTGTGGATACAATATATATACACGTGTTTATATATCTTTACACTGTAAACAGCGTTGAATTCCCGTTGCATTGCTCAAAAAAGTTTAAATTGGCCTAATGGCTTAATACCAAGGGGATTTAATTATACGTACTTTTACAGAAGCAAATCGCCTAACTTGAAAATGTAATCTGCTATTTCAAATAAAGATATGAGAGTATATTACAATCATTTTACACAGTATCTGTATTGTATCGAAGATCACTTTGATTTACAATACTCGGTGGTTTGACATTTCCTATTACAAGGCACGTTTTTCCTATGTGAAGAGATGGTGTGTGTTTTGTATGATTGTAAATGAGAAACCAAATTTAATCAGAGTCACACTTTCTTATCAGTTGGTATTCGCGTAAAGTTCATTGACTGATATTAACAGTACTTTGACGTCATGAAACAGCGCTCTGACGTCACCAGTCACTTCACGACGTCTTACAATGACAGAGTAAGAACAATTATGGCACGCTTTAATATGATATAGTCAAGATACAAAGAGGTCAATTTTTGGTCCTTTGTGTGCAAGGTGCAGCAGTTATTATGGTATCATCAAGGAAGATGACGAGGAGGTAATTTGGACAATGTACTGTTGATAGAAGACAAATTCTACTGATATTTTTAGTATTACAATAGTACACAAGTTTAAAATTGAGCCATGTGAAATAATGAGAGAAGATGACCTTCGTTTATAAATACATATATATAGATTAATACCCGAGGAAGTGTGACTTTTACGAAACGAGTGTGAACTTTTGTATTACCTGAGCGAGAGCGAGGGTTATACACAAATTCGCACGAGTTTCGTAAAAGTCATATGACACACTTCCGAGGATAATAATTTCTTTATAACCGATTCTACTCCATTTCAAAGGCGTGGAAATATTCAGAAAACGGCATCCTTCCCTTCCGACGGCCCGCTACAGTGACGTCACGAACAATGATTTTATGACGTCACAGACGACGAAATACAGTAACTCGCTCTTAGACAATCGTTGCTAAGCAAAAGTGATATGTGCACATGTGCTCATATTGAAAATATGACACCGCTTATGAATAACCATATGGTTAATAAAAAACATAGTTGATGATGATGAGGTTGATGATTTAGAGATATTGTCTCGTTAACGTGTATTTATATACTTTCGCCTCTCTCAATTTTGATGAAAATGATTACGATGTCTCAAAAATCAAACTTTTCAATATCATCTTTTATAATATTAGTGCATCACTGGTATAAGAAAGAATGACAACGGTCGCAGAACGGAAAAGCACCTTATCTGTGACACCCCGTGTAGTTTAGATAATGGCAATGAAAAGACCCTTTTTATGCAGAAATAGGAATAATTCGATGGAAGCGGACATAAAATTTCTAAGTATGTCGGTACTACTACTACTTTCCAGCACGTAGTGAAATATAGTAATAAAAGGTGTAATACATGTAGGCATATTTTAAACATTTGCCATAATCTTGACCACTTTTTGACGCTTGTTAACTGTTTTATACGGTTTTTGTATCATTGTTGAATTCATATCAAAATTGTTTTGTAAAATTATTTTGATAGCAATATTTTCATGTTGACTAATAACCTGACTAGTGTACAACAATTTTCAATCAATATCAAGGATTTGTCGTATAAGTTTTTATATAAACGACATGACAATATAGAATAAACAAAGAGGAATCATTTTTTGTATTAATAAGCGTTTTTTACATAAGCTTATTTGAATTGTATAAACAAAATGACAGTAGGTCTGAATCTCAAAATTTGAATATCCCATTTTTTATAATGTGTGCATGATATGTATTCTCAGGGCAAATAAAACGAAACAAAATGTATATTAAATGTATGAAACCGGTGATCCTTGAAGATGTCAAATAAGTTTTTACAAAAGTCCTTTGAATAATGTTTTTTGTCAGTCGTTTTTATCTGATTTCTAAAGAAGATGATGAATATCCAAATCATCCCTTGAGAAGTAGCGATAGATTCAATATTTAAACACGAGTAGATAAAAGTTACAAAGATCTTTGTAAGTATGGCTTTTTTAAGTATGGCTTTCAGAAACAGAACATTTTACAAAAAATGAGTATTTAGTTTTCCTTATGTGGTTCCAAAATTACTAATAATCATGTAAAGTATTAATTTCTTCCTGTAATACTTTTTGGAGGAAAATAATAATAGCATTTCGGGAAATTCACGATTCGTGATCTGAATATAGAATATAATCATGATTAGTATGATACAACTCTGTAAGGAAGGAAAATATGTGAATCTACGTAACTTTGTAATGGATATTTTAAGTCATTTCTATTGAAATAAGAATATCTAAAAGATTCAAACAGACTGGTTTTTATCACAAGCCGATTGACGATTGATTTTTTATGCAGATAATTATTCACAAAACTTTGAACCATTGATCGCTTGTGCGTAAAAGTCTTAAAAGTCAATGGTGTGCAATATATATTCTAGTCACCAGGTAAGGCGGTCAACACCATTGAGAAGATTAACTTTCTCTTATTTGAACCATGTCCATGTTTTACTTATGTATCAGTTCAATCATCAATTTCGAGCAGGGACAGACAGAAAATGTGTAAATAACAACAGATTGTGACCCATATTTTGATGTATTGCTAAGCATTGAGCTATGGATGTTCCTAAATATTTACAGTGTACTCGCCATTCACCGACACTTTCGATCCGAAGAAAGCATTGCTTTTAAGGGATGTCAGATTAACGGGGTTTAGATTTATAATAAATCATATTTGGGTAGTCTCAATGTAGTTGTTCATAGGCCAAGTCGGAAAAGCGGGACGTTGGTCAGAGGACTCGGGTTAGAGAGAGATTCAAGATGGGGTTGTTTATTTGGCAGGAATGCACAGTAAAGTTGTTGCAACACCTTCCTCAGTGGAAACCAGAAAACACTTATTATACGACCGATGCATGATTTTAAGAAACGTATTATTTAGTTCACATGGCCTAGTCTGTAACATGTAGGTTTCCCTGTGTAATTACCACCTTTCCTCCACGCAACTCGCCCCCGGTCAATCAATACGCCACAACACCACTGTGATCGTACCTACCCAAACTATAGCCGCGTATACCGTGATGACAATCAATTCATCCTTCCGACTCGCCCTCCGCATGTATTGGGTGTCAATTTCATAATCAATATCAGGCCCTTGATGTTTATGAACAAACAATAAGTTTGTTGTCTTTCCTTTATGTTGCTGCATATTCTATCAGTGTATTTCAACGAACATACCTCTTATGATAAGATATTTTAAAAATCGCTTTTGTATAATGCTGTTTTATCACGAAACAACCCATTGCTTTATATTTACAATAGCCTCGATCAGGGCTGGTAGTGATCTGTTTGTTTCCCTTATCTAGTATCATTTTAATTTAAATGGCAATGCCACCAGCTGTTACCCCAGGGGACATTTGTTGATTGGGTTTTGCATTTACCTGTATATGTGCAAATTGTTATCAGGTATGGTTGGTTAATCAGAGGCTCTATTGATTTTCCTAAAGAGGTCATCCGCTAA
Source organism: Phorcus lineatus (assembly GCA_921293015.1). Classification (NCBI taxonomy): domain Eukaryota; kingdom Metazoa; phylum Mollusca; class Gastropoda; order Trochida; family Trochidae; genus Phorcus; species Phorcus lineatus. The sequence goes on along the minus strand of OV121086.1, from coordinate 36,103,579 downwards.
AATAACCGGCGGGCTAAATGATAAAGTCACGAAATGGTATACTCTCTTAATGACTTTGTTAATTGACTTTCCACAACACAATATATAACATGCTTTGATTAGATGGTTTTCATGGCAGAAACGAAATTCAGATACAAATCAAAAGTAAAGTGGTTCCTACGATTACATAAACAATAATAGTCTAGAAATGTTTACAAACCATTTGGTATTTCTCCATAAAAACTTGAATTTATAGTTATGGAGGAGTTGAGTACCTAATCTCCCACGCACATTCATTGGTATATTGGGGATTACCGTGGAACTGCACTCTTTGTAGTTACCTCAGTAACCTAGTTCACTCTTGTTACCTTAGTATATGACTAGTTTACTCTAGCCACCTTAGTACATTACTAGTTCACTCTTGTTACCTTAGTATATGACTAGTTTACTCTAGCCACCTTAGTACATGACCATTTTACCCTAGTTACCTTAGTAAATTACTAGTTTACTCTAGTTACCTTAGTGCATGACTAGTTTACCCTAGTTACCTTAGTACATGACTAGTTTACTCTAGTTACCTTAGTACATGACCATTTTACCCTAGTTACCTTAGTACATGACTAGTTTACTCTAGTTACCTTAGTACATGACTAGTTTACTCTAGTTACCTAAGTACATGACTAGGTTACCCTAGTTACCTACGTAACTGACTAGTTTACTCTAGTTACCTTAGTACATGACTAGTTTACTCTAGTTACCTAAGTAAATAACAGTCGGGCTGTCATATAAAACTGCCAATAGCTGTACCTATCTAAATTGATTGTAAAACAAAAGAAATTCATTAGCATATACTGTACCAATGCACTGTTAAAACATCATATTTATTAAGTAATCATTCTTTATTACTTCATTGGAACTATTACGTGTTGGGGATCTGTTGAAAACAAGGGTACAGTCGGATGACGTACTACCGCTATCCACTTTGGTAATTTATTAAGATTAGATATTTGTATCCATTTATTTTTTACATTTTTTCGAATTCAGTTTTGTATTTGGATATGCCAACATTTATAATCACGTCACTTTAGACCTGCATGATAGACAGTTCATTCTAATTTTTCACGATGAGGTTTCTCACCAAGCTAGAATGTAATTATGAAAACCAAAAAAATGCATCAGGATCGGCGAGTTAACTGCATCCCTAAGTAATCTATATGATATCTGCAACATATCTGACACCAAACAACGTGCTCAAGTTATCTTCAATGATAAAACGTGTAGCTTCTACTATAATGTTATATAGCAAGCTTTTAATAACATTCTGTTTTTTAAACGTTTATATGCATTTCATTTTAAATGTGTTTTGGACTTAAAAGTTTGATACCATAGATCAATTGAATGTTTTGTATACTGAAACTTATTTTTAAAAAAGACATAATGAATAATCTTTTTCATACAGCTGATATTAGAAATAGACTACAAAATCTTAAGCAAAGCAACTTTTAAATTTTCACAGCTCCATATTGGAAAAGATTGAAAGGAGAAACGCAAGCATGCCCTGCTCATCCGGTAGCTCCAGTTTTTATAAAGATGGTTCAAGTTCAAACTAATTAGATCTAGATCTAAAGTTGTTATCACAGTAAGTATGACCTAATATAAATAACTGTGTATCTAAATTTAGTACAATTTGGTTGAAGTCCTGCAATAACATGGATGCATGTCCTCTTCATTTTATGCCAACCATATTCCGATATCTTCATCTTCATCACAGTAATACAACAATACAACTTCACAGATGGGTAACAAGAGGATATAAATCTATACGGTCTTGTATTACCAGCCAACAACTGAATAAGAAGCGAGATTATAACTATGTATATTGAAGAGTGTATGATATTAAGTTAGGGATTATGGGGGGAATTGGGGGATGGGGGACGCAAGTGAAGTATATTCTATTTATATGTATACATTTTACCATTTAAGATGCAAATGTTTTAATGTGTCTCGTAGGCCAAATGGCCGGATGCTATAAATGTGATGGTGTTTTAAAATGTCATGAAAACGAAAATTAGCATGTGACACTAAAATGTTTCTCTCTTTCTCTTCTATATAACTTAATGGAATAAAAATCTTACTCACATTACCGAGGTTCCCTGATTCGGCATGACCTTTCAAGCAGATAATTTATATTCTAGACAAGAAATATAACCTTTTCCTTTATAACCTTTACACAATTAAACGAATTTAATTTTGTTTTGAAATTTAATATCTTTTGAAAGGTGTTAAAGTTAATTCAAAATCTTTAACGCATAATTTGTAAAATGCAGTTTATGCCAATGGGAAATGTACACAAACGTGGTTGTAATACACACGGAGCAACTCTGTAATAACTGGAGGAACAATTTCCTGATTTGCTGGAGATGTAAACACGGGGTCGATATCCGCTCGTTACTAGTAATTCATGTAGAGAATGCTTCATCAAGCGTGAAGTAAACGTGAAAATATTTATGGAAATTGCTTGTTCGACACTACGGATAACTACAGTCCAGTGAATGGTTTGAGAATAAAATATGAATACCATTGATCCAACCTCGTATCGTATTTTAGAGTAATTGGTCTTTTTCTCATGGGAATAAAAACTATATATTGATGATTTTTATTCAATAGTTAAATTGTCGTAACGGTTTACCAATCACTTCCTGAATAACGTGATATTGTCTACTTTCCTCATATTTTAGTGTTTTAGAGACAACAGTTTATTTAATATACAGTCACACTGCCATACACATTCGTGGTCACAAACATTGATAAAAAAGTACATGAGCATTTATTGTCATACATACATCCAAATAACTTACCATAAGTCTAATTATTATTAAATTATCAACTCAAATGATATAAATATACTTACGAAATTAAAAACGAGCCACTGTTTTGACTTACGAGACACAACAGAATGGGGGGGGGGGGGGGGGGGGGGTGTTGGGAATAGCGCAGTGGTTAGCGCGTTCGGCTTCGGATCAGAAGGTCCGTGGTTCGAATCCCGCCAGGGGCTCGGCAACTTTGTCTGCATTAGAGAACTGTTCTACACGCAGTCAGGTTTTGGTGCAATGCTACACTGAAATTCAGCGCAGTACTACCCATGGATCGCTAGTTCCAGCCGATGCTCGCAGGTTTCACCGCAATGCATAGCCACTACAGTGTTGCGGGATTTCTCCCTGCAATAATACTAGCGGCCGCGATATAAGTGAAATAATCTTGAAAGCGGCGTTTAACATCAACTCACCTCACCTCACCTCACCTCACAACAGATGTTTTAAATCGTCTCAAGATTACAAAATACTTAAACATCGTTTAAGAATACAAAAATAGATAAAATGTCCTTTCTTAGTTAAAAGGTTGCATTGGAAGTTTTGGTACTTACATGTTTAATACAAGCCTGACCAGGATTAAAGATGAATAAACATGGTCATTATCCAGATAAATATGATTAAAGTCAATCTAAAGATATCTTCATACATCATTAAATTTAAGTTACACAAACCTCTTATCTCCGACTCCAAAGGTAAAATTAAACTCACTCTCTGCCCGGGAAGGTTAAAAATGCTCAGTTTCACGTTTTATTGGTAGCAACAAAAGATTTGAAAAAAGATCAGATTTCTGTGCACTCCCTTTTGTTGAACTGGTTATAGAGATGCAGTTCAACAACACACGACCAACCAGGGACCGGTAGATATGTTCTTTCTTGAAAGGGGCAGTAGCACTTTTTATTGATTTATTTCTCCAATTTATCCCGAATAAATACATATATGCCAATTACATTATCTACTGAAGAACTTACGGCTCTTGATTCAACGCGATTATGAGTAGAAAGTATCCAGCGAAACCTAATTAAAAAATAAACAATGAGATCTCTTCATTTACCTAAAAAGGAGCCATTGTCCCTTTTAAGTATATTTTCTTTTCATTAGCACAGACCGCTCTTGATTTGCTACATTAACATCTTAAGAACACCCAGTCCGTTGTAAAGGATTGTAAATGTTGTGAATGGTGATGTATGGCTTTGTGAATTATTGATGTCTAAGCCTGGTCTAATGTATTGTTTAAAAGTGAGGGGTTAATAAAAACATCTTCGATCCTCATGCAGTTTTAACAGCAATTTATCTGCCATTCTCTTTTGACAATGTATCTCGCTTCACATCACATTAATTAACACATCATTATTCAGTGTCACATTAATTAGCACATCGTTATTGATTGTCAATGATAACATGTTGACATGATTTCTAATGGTACGAATAGAACCCTGAGCTCTGATATCCTTGATTATAAAGAAGAAGTCTTGATTGTGCTTGATTGTATCATCTCTCCTGTGTAATGACGTTGACGGTTTTGCTCGATAATCACCGTGATTTTGATTGAATGTTTGATGAGTTATATGTTAGGATATTGATGGATTTGCTTCATCGTCACCGATTACATTGTAATGTGTTCCTTTGTGTAAGATTTGAGTAGGTTTCCTTCTTGATTGTGCTTGATCGTATGTATAATGTGTTGGTGGGTTTTCTTCGTCGTCACCGATTACATTGTAATGTGTTCCTTTGTGTAAGATTTGAGGAGGTTTCGTTCTTGATTGTGCTTGATCGTATGTATAATTTGTTGGTGGGATTGCTTCATCGTCACCGATTACATTGTGATGTGTTCCTTTGTGTAGGATTTGAGTAGGTTTCCTTCTTGATTGTGCTTGATCGTATGTATAATGTGTTGGTGGGTTTGCTTCATCGTCATCGATTACATTGTAATGTGTTCCTTTGTGTAAGATTTGAGGAGGTTTCCTTCCTGATTGTGCTTGATCGTATGTATAATGTGTTGGTGGGTTTTCTTCGTCGTCACCGATTACATTGTAATGTGTTCCTTTGTGTAAGATTTGAGGAGGTTTCGTTCTTGATTGTGCTTGATCGTATGTATAATTTGTTGGTGGGATTGCTTCATCGTCACCGATTACCTTGTAATGTGTTCCTTTGTGTAAGATTTGAGGAGGTTTCGTTCTTGATTGTGTTTGATCGTATGTATAATGTGTTGGTGGGTTTGCTTCATCGTCACCGATTACATTGTAATGTGTTCCTTTGTGTAAGATTTGAGGAGGTTTCCTTCTTGATTGTGCTTGATCGTGTGTATAATGTGTTGGTGGGTTTGCTTCATCGTAACTGATCCCATTTTGATGTGTTCCCCTGTTCTGATGGGAGGTGATTTTGATGTGTTCCTGATAGTGCATGATTATATGATCTCTTATGCGTTACAATGTGGTTGGTTATGTTAGTTCATCACTGATTCCATTGTGATGTGTTTCTTTGGGCCGATGGGAAGGGATTTTGGTTTTGATAGTGCATGATTGTGTGATCTCTAATGTGTTATATCATGGTTAGTTAAGATACATCATCACTGATCCAATTGTGTTGTGATACTTTGTCTTCAATGTAAGTTGATTTTGGTCTTGATTTGCTTTTTTATATATGGTGTGATCTCTAATGTTTTACATAGTAGTTGGTTAGCTTCATCATCACTGATTCCAATCTATCATTTCTTGAAATTTGACATGTTTCTGCTTAATTGTGCCCAACTACATGTATGCCTGGTTGAGCTTAATGTGCTTCTGCGATCGAATGTGCTTGAATACGTGGCAATATGTTTATTTATGTGGCTGTATGCTTTTAATGATATACTGAGTTTATTGTATATAACCGATATTCATTATGATTGGTTATGCTTGAGTGCTCAAGTGCTATACTGTTCTGTATATCCTTTGTTATGAAAAGGTTTCTGGCTAATCAATAAGTCTTGACAAAAGATTCTTTTGAAGTAGATTCAATCAGAACTTGATAGGTAATTATATTATATCAGAGTTCATCTATTGGAAATACTGACATAATAATTATAGTAACCCATCAATTAAATTTGAATTGACTATTTAAATAGAACTTCACATCAACTGATCACCATAGTCCAAACAAGTACATGGTGTTGACAGGTGTTACGATTACATAAAAAAGAGAGGACATTTTATTGAATCGTCCCCTCGTTATGTTAATTTAATTCATTTGACGAAAGTATTTAAACCAGGGTCTTTTAACACAAAGAAACCTTGAACTAAGGTCAACGACGAAATTAAGTTTGATATCATAAGCACTAATTTGTTCCATTCAAAGCCTCATTAAACGGGATAGAGTTTATTATTATTATTTATTGCAAGTATATCTTATTTAGGGAATCGTTACAGTAAATACTAAACGTATTTAGACATTAGATAACTTAAATAGAATTGTCTTTTTTTAAACGGCGATTTTTAAGTTACACATCTGAATCCCCATCCCACAAATATGACAATTTTAGAACTTGCGATTCTTAGCATTGTTTGTTACTTGAGAATACTTGAGGGTATGATCGATTAACTTGACAGAATGGATTCTTTAACACTACATCCCTCAATATTAAATTTCATTTCTCAGTATAACTAAAGATATTTTGGGATAGCAAGTTCAAATATCAATGAATTCAAATATCCAAAAGCAGTGAAACATTATCAAAATCAATTTTCTGTATGAGATTAGTTAGTTATAGATGACAATTATTTTCTCTGAAACAAAGTCTTCATCCTTATCAGACAATTTTTGGTAAAAAAACACGGATTTTTTAACCTTTTTACGGGTGTTTATTGCTATTCAATGTATGCACAAAATGTAGATTTATTAAAAAGCAATATCTCGAAAGCTGTCATGCGGAAACCAAAGTTGTGGGCCGCTGGTCCTTTAACACTAAATGAACCTGTTTATCTATCTGTATATGTGATATCTGCAACGGTTTCCTTATGAAGCTGTCATATTTGGATACACCTATAGTACAACTGCGATGAATAATCTGAACCATCTTAAGTTGTAACACCCATTCTTCAAACAAACAACCCAACGCCCCCACCCCTCTCTTCACCCCCTACCCCCTCAACCTCAAACAACCCCCTCATAACATCGACGTGTGAAATATGTTACCGATGAAACGTGTTAAAAGTTTGCATCGAAACCTTGAGTATTAATAAACATACACGAACGTGTACATTCTCGTTGTGAATCCATTGTCAATTCATTCCTCACCAGGAGTCTATCATAACTGAGATCTATTGCAAATTGACATGATATAAAGGGTTTCTATTTCACATTAGTTGGCCAAGACACCTTCTCTCGACAAGCCTTATTAATTTTGTATACATCCAATACATTAAATAAGACATCTTGCCTTGGTTCGATGCGTTTTGTGAGTGGTCGGAGCATTAACAATATTTTGTATAAAATATTAATGGAGAGAGAGAGCAGTGTTTTCATCAAGGTGATCGCGAAATGTGATCCGTGTCGACCAATCAATAGCGAGACGAGGTATGTATCCCTGTCGGTCTATTTCTGGTTCTCGTTGGTCACTGGTTAAGAGTAAACATGTCAGCAAGGATAAACTTGTATGCAGTAAATGGTAGCCCGGTTCCAAGTGTTAGTAAGTCTTCGTATTTCGATTTGTTGTTATTTTCGTCGGATAGTTGTTAATTGTATTTGCTTTTTAACTAAGAAACAATGCTAATTAAGTCAAAATCTTTTAAAAAACGTGTATGATATGAGTTGATATACATGAAAAGATATCTTCTTTTCACGTGAAGTCAAATTTAATTAATTCAATTAATTTAACAAAGGTTATAACGAGATTTGGATCGTGTAATTACAATAGTATATAGTATATGATAAAGATATTGCAGCACGTTTTCTCTGGGAAATAAATGAATCTCACAAAAGGATTTAATGTATTTAATGTTATCAATTGCAATCACCAATTTCAATAAATTTGAAGGCTTATATAGACATGCAAAGTTTGATAAAGCTACGAAGAATCATTTCCTGACTCGAATAAACGTGTTCATATCTCAATGGCCATTTGCAGTTTTCACTTGGTAATTTATTCTACGCCTCGAACGAGTTAATGGAGAATCGAACGGGTTAATGTATACTTAACCTCTGAAGAAATTGTATTTCACATACACGAATGATAATGGGAAAATTGGACCAAATAAAAATTATTAATCGTGTTTCATTGCCTGTACTATACGTTTCAAGTCCGTTATGCTACGACTACGAATAATTGAGTGGATTGATGCATTCTTAACCCTCTGAAGAAATTGTATTTCACATACACGAATGATCATGTGAAAATGAGAGCAAATACAAATTCATGGACGTGTTATATGACGTCCGTTATCCCTACATTCACATACCAATTATTGTAGATGTACATAGTCCTTACACTTTCATTAAAGCAAGGGCTATGTCCATTATTACACTAAGCATTTTCCAGGTGATGCTATTTCAAGAGTAGTGATATCTCATAATGGTGTCTTGAATGAAGTCCTAACGGGAACAACTCGTATAGCTATTTTCGAACTCTCGACTTGTGAATATTTAGGCTTGTTGTAATGCTGTCTAATTATCACAAGAACGAACTATTACATCAGGTCCACCAAAATAAAATCTAGTAACCTCTTTTACATACCACTGACGTCAATGTCAGCTCTATGTTATGAAATAACACCAAAGTGACGTCTACAGTGATGTTACCCTAAGTGAGGATTTGCGGTTTGTACATCCTATAATTATTCAAATGATCGTGTAAAAAGAATAACCAATAGTCAATGTTTCTATATCAAACATTTCTGTTTGATTCCTTATCAGTTTTGGGTTTTTTCTACATTTATAGTAAATGCCTGTAAGAGGTTTAACGAAGTTTTATCTATATTTCACAGAACAGATTCTGAAAATGCCAAAGAATAGTTCTATAACGAAACACAAATACGAAGGCTTGGTATGTTTATTCAATGTTTCATTTAAATGTCAATTACTTACTTTATACATCTTAAATGACTCACTCTCGAGCACGACAATGAAAATTTCTTTTTAACACATGGAACATGGCACATGACATATTAAGTTATTCTGCTTCTACTTCTTTTAATCTTCAGGCTAGGAAAAGGTTTACTTACGCAATCTACTTTCTTGAGAAAAAAAATTGCTGATAAAGTCTCTGAAGGGCATTTAGAAGTGGTATACACGACAACTGCAAAATTTCCTGGATAAAACTTCATTGTGGAAATCGCGGATTATATACATACCAACTACCATCTTCCCACGCATGGCCTATTCTCACGCCAGTCCCAATGACTTACTAAGATAGGCCTGGCCGCATATCCTGTATTTTTCTGTGCCTGTAGCCGAGACTGCTGCGGGGGATCGGGATAGTCCAATGAGAAATAATATGAGAATTGCAACTTTTCGCCGAAAAGGGCGCTGCACTCAAAGCACGAATCTTGACTAGTTGGCAGCAAGGTTTAGATTAGTCAGTGATAGAGACTGGGAAACATGACCAACTAGCAACATCCAGTCTAACTAGTGTAGCAAGCAAAATCCTACAAACGTGGTGATTTTTATAATCAAGAAGTTGTTAACCAGAAAACCTTACTGTTGTAACGTTGCAAGTGCAGGGATAAGTGTATTTTTCTTGTCTGGGTACACATGATATCAAGATCAACATTTGCGATCGAAATTCGGGTAAATGCGAAATTAAAACCAGAAATGGGTCCATTATGTCAGAGAAACAACTTTTATTTATTTTTCTTATGAACAACATATCCGGTTTAACTGAATTCGACATAGTTCATACTTACATGCTCTGAAGGTCAATCGTGTATAGAATCTAGAATAATCCGATTCTAAGATATTGAATTCAAAACATAATGTCCTCTTCTTTAAATGGATATTGAAACCTTTTCCCCATGGTTGTTCTTTAAACTTGTTTTCAATTTTAAAACCATCAGGTCCAGGTTGTAACTTGAAACGTACCATTGGAAAATGATTCAAGGAAACCGGTTCGTGAACACATTTTGGGTTAAATTTCAGTCACTCATGTATTCGATATCAAAATCCTAATTAAAAGATGGTTAAACAATTGGTTTTACATTGTGGACACGCAGATATGGCGTTATTGCATCATTGAACCACTGCATTTTTTACAATTGCTTAATAAATGACCATCCTTTAGTAAGACTATACCGTCAAAGAGTGTACATCCACATTTTTCGTTTCAACATATACACCGATCGTACGATCCTCATTCATCACACAAGTTTCTGTTTATTGTTTCAATGTACACAATCAATACACTAAGTATTCATGTGATAGAGCAAGAGGCATTTCAACTGGCTTCGATTTGTGGGATATCCCTTTGGCCGGATCGGTGGAGTGTCTAACTCTGAACCGGAAGTCCGAGGTTCGTATCCCGTGGGAGGTAATCTCACACTCACTCCCGATACTAATTCACTTACTTAAATTTGTAACATCATGTTGATAAATCACTTGCCACTTGCAAATGTAAATCCTCACAATTTCAAAATATTTGGATCTGTAGCTGTATTGGCTCTTTGCAAAACTCTTTTCCGCATAAGGCAGTAACGTGAAACCCGGTAAGATATGTTTGCCATTGATAAGATATCATAGGTCATTTATAATATTTAAGCATATGATACCTTGTATCAGATATAGTGAACAAGAAATCAACAATATCATGCGTATATATTTTATTCAATGCGTCCCCCGGGATTTTGCATATAGTGGACCACCTGTCGCATAACCTCAAAGGCCTACACGTACACCTGTGACCAAATATGCGCTTTGAACACATAATGTTCTGTAAATAAATTCAACCGAGTAAAGTCAAACATATTTCCAGTCAATATTGGTGTGAATACGTGTGTAAATCGTGATACTTTTGCTTTACGTTTTAATGTCGGATTAAAATTATTTTCAGTGGTTTAAGCATTGTAAAGTGTCATTGCTGCATAAAGACAGATAAAGTCTATTTATATCGTAGAGTGGTAGCGTAGCAAAAATTATAAGGTGAAGTCTTTTCAAATTTTTAATTCATTTGAAATGACTTCATCGTAATACAATTTGTTAAATCAATAACTCCAAATTCCATGTTCACTGTTTCATAAGTGTGCGTGAACTATACCTTTAAACATATCTAAATATCATTTGTCCGGTAGTAGCGATGTCAGAGATTACATGATACACAAGTACATGTCACTGGTGTCTGTGACTATATAAATATATTAAAATGTTTATACATTTTATCAAGATGTTTTCATATAACGCCACGCACATGGGCTGTAGCAATACTCATGCTTGACAACCAATAGTTTTTAACACGTAAACGCGTAAGATCCGGCTTTTACAACATGTCGCCTCATCTCCAACATGGCCGCCATGGGCAGACGACAAATTTCCGCCCGGCACCAGCTGTTTTGAACACATTGCGCGGATAGGTGAGAAATGCAATCAACGCCTCAAATCACTGTCATATCACAACAACTGGAGTGCTGTTAAGTTGTCGGTTGTTGTGTTGCCTTGTCTTCTGACAACGTGAGCAAACCATACCCTTTGTTACAGACAAGCCATATAATTGGAAATGGTTAATGTCAACAAACAAGCGAGAAGGCTAAATATTAGGTTTCGTTAATCATCGGCAACGTAAATAGGCAAGATGACTACTTATATAAGAGATCACCTTGTTTAGAGCCATTGAATCGATGGGAAACAGCCGAGCACCATATCCGAACAGATCTCTGAGAAGCTATCGTGTTCTGCTCATAAATAAATGTCTGTTGTTGTTTCTTGCATTCCATTTTTCAATCTTAAAGGAAGTTAGAAGTTGTAACCCTAAAAAATATGCCCCAGTGGTTTATAATAGAGAACTTGAATCAAAGACATCATTTCATTTGATTGAATAAAACTTTTGTTGCTTAATACCCGATCATTAAATCCAGTTTTGATGGTCTCAGGTGCTAATTATTCATTTTTTAAACCGAATGAACATAACAGGAAAGGACACACTTGAAATGTTAGCAAGTGATTAGTATCTTCACCGAAACGTCGCAATAATTCGTGCAATAAAGAGGTTGACTATCCATAATAACTCTTTTTTCTTCATCACTTAAGCTGTTAAAATGCCCCTTCAAGAAGAAAAATGTAGATAATTCAACAGCGGGGACAGGAAGGGAAACATATACAGACTATGATGTTCTCGCTCTCTCACCTAAGTGACTAATACTCCTATTTTAAAAAAACTTAATAAATTCAATACATGCAAAACATTTGATAGTTCATTAAATGGTGTACAAATTCTTTATAACCTAAAAATAATGGTGGTCCTTTTTTGTTGAATATAATTGCGTGTACATCGAAAGCAGATAAGTTCTTTTTGGTTTCTTTTATGGACCTTAATCTAATTGACAAATGTCGAAAAACGTGCATATACATAAGCTATTGACTTCTGATTTTCTGAATGCATAAGTCATAGTTTATAAGTTACAAAAGTAAACTAACATTAGATAATTCATATTAGTATATACGTTATTCAGTAGTGGGCCTTCTTCCCACGATAAGCTGCTAGTGTTAAATCATAGGTATGGTGTAAGAGTGGACGATCAAATCGCGTCATGTTTGCGGCATGTTACGTCACTCGATTATCTCCCTTTTCATATCTTAACTTAATGTTCTCTTGTGTTTAAAGGAAGATGTTCAACCTGTTACCCGTACATTGTGAAACATACAAAAGATACCTCAATGCCACGTCCTTTTCTCAGGATATGCGAGTATCTTCAACGTGAAAATAATGAAAACGAGGCTTCAACGTTACCTAATAATGGCAATTTGGTAATGTGATTTTCTTCTTAGTGGTATTCATTGTGTAATTTCTGTTGGGAGTTAGCTCCCTCGGGCTATGTGATGCATACCGCTAATGGGATGTTTTCGGAGGGTGATGCATCTTCAGTGACAATACGTTACGTTGACGAAGAATCGTTATCTATAACACTATAAACATCACACAAGCATAGGTTCAGGTATTGTGCTGAAATGACACTGAAACAGCTTCATTCAACCACGAGATAGCATTCATTGCTGGATGATCGAATTCGAATTGGCGACTCAAAAGACTTTTTTTTTTCTTCATATTTTTCAACTAATTTAACAACTTAGATACAATGTTCGATCCCTAATCTAGCGCAATGAAGAAATATATCTACAATTGTAAGCTTTAACTTGATTGTTTTATAATCATGTAATATTTAGGTATACAGTGTTTGTAGAAACAACATATCGCCTATAGTTTGTTTGTCACAAACATATCCCGAAATAACATTCCATCACAGTATATGTTAATAAAGAATGATTATAACTAAATTCTGGTGGAACATGTTGGAGTAATGTTGTTTTCCCTACATTTGACAACCAAAAGCGTATTTATTCATTAAGGGAAAACGTAAGTTTCGAGACATGTTATCACATGTCCATGTTAAATCAGAAACAGATGACAAGTTAAAATTTGAGCCGGACAAGGTGGGACGAACGGACGGACGTAATCCATTGTAAATATCTCTACACTACCCGTACGTTTCGAAATAACGAAGATTCCAAGAAAAGACCGATTATCAATAAATGTCAATGCAGGTTTTCAGAACACAGTTGATAACGTTTCTGTGACGAGCTGAGAAAGAAAATGTATATATGAAATGCTATAAACGCACCCGTTTCAGAATAAACTAGAAAGACCAGTTTACTACTTTATTATATTTGGCTGAATTGCCCAAATCAAACTACAACTTCAGGGCTTGAAGTAGGTGTCTATATTTGGAAGGGGAGGGGGGGGGGTTGTCAGTCTGAGTAGGCGATTCATTCATATGGTATCCTATGTATTTTACTTTTTACGTTACGTTGAATGAAGCTGGCGGGGCTGAGCATAAATGTTACGACTTTATCAACTTACACGAATCAATCGTAAACATTGTGAATTTGTTACTTTTATGCACATTAAATAACATTTCCAAACTCATTAATTGAGTCGATTAAAGAGCCACTCCGTGATTTTCATAACATATTTTTTACCTTTGATATGAACCTAAATGTCATATGTGGTGATATAAAATCAAAACATCTTAACATTTCATGTCCAACAGACATTTATATGACAATAACTGGTTTTCCATGAAAACATAAAAACAGCCTTATAAATGCACAGAGGGGTATATCACTTCAAATATACATGTATACTACTTATACAACCTAACAAACACTATCAACTCCTAACTGCCCTCGTGACTGTTTTAGATAAGTCTCCAAAATTACGTTTGACTGTTTGACGCGCGCCACTGTCCGGTTTTCGATCCTAATTGCGACATTCTACCTTCATATCGTCACTGTTAAAAAAACAATAAGCTGTAAAATCTGTCTTTTTGGTCTTTTCGCGATCAAATAACACCATTGATTAAGTTTGGCATATATGACTCCAACAACTCACGGAGTGGCTCTTTAAACTATTTTGTTTTTAAGTTTTGATTTAAAATGTAAAACGTAAGTTGAAGTTCATGCACCAAGAGACAGCCAATGAGCTTGACCTATTACCTTCAATCGGTAGTATTTTACTCTTTCATGTCAGTTCTAAATATGAGTTGATCTGTTTGAGTTGCATTGGTATTCAGCTATAAGGAAGGGTCTTAGTCATGAAATGAACAAATGGGAAACGATAACGAAACAGATACGTTGCCATTGAGAAACAAAGAAGATGTTCATCAATAAAACAAATATTAGTACATTCATTATATTTTACCTGTGTTGATTTATACAAAATAATCGCGATGTAGGAAACGTTCATGATGATTAGGCATCAGAATATTGAAATAAAATGGGGCGAAAATTGTTGCGAGAAATTGTTTGGATTCAAGTTATCATTCTTAACTTAGACCACAATACCATCAGCAAAGCTACCTGTACCTTGGCCTAATTGAATCCTGACCTAACAAAATGATATGAAAAATATATTGACTTTTTTGAATGATTAAGGGGGCAAAGTTTTGAATTTTCTGGCACAAAAAATGTTAAATGAATGGTTATTAGATGGAAGAATGTATACTCAACATACTAAGTTAGGACTATGAAGATATCCATTTACAGCGTATTACATATTAATCCAAAAATGCCACGTACGTAGGTAACTATAATTAGTTTTCGATGAAAAAAATAGAAACGCATGCTTATGTGTAAAGCCGCAATCACATTTGTATAACGTTTCAAACACTATCAACTCAAAGGTAATCTTCGAAATGCCTTCCAATTTAGTTTAAACCTTACGTTTAACTAATTGACGCGCGTCTTTGTCCGGTTTTCGATCATAATCGATCATTTCGAAAAATAATGAGTTCGGCATGTATGACTCACGGAGTGTCTCTTTAATAAATCCAAATTCTAAATGAGAGTGATGTGAGCAAAATTTTCAGTGATGTTGTATCTTCGTTACTTATTAAAACCTGTTAACATGATCCTTCACAACTGGTGACGACATTTTCTTGAATAATGGAAACGCTCTATGTTTGCCACATCCATCAATCTATTTTTTACAATGTGAACCGTTTTGGTGGCATTCTAGAATTGGGTATTACAATGAAGGTAAGAATATTTCATGGATGATGATCGTTTTTAGTTTTACAAGCCAAAAAAACATTTTATAACAAACTACAAGGTAACTACTGTAAAACGTGAAGAAATGATTAATCATTAAGGAAACATGATGATGTTTTGACAATTAATATGCTAATGAACCAAATAAATATTTTTAAACACATTATTTCAGGTATTGTTAAATAGTTCAAAGAAGGTAGGATTTGAGAAATGGAAGTATTTTATTAAACTCGTTCGCTTTAAAGGCACTAGTGCACGCTTTTACGGTTTAAATTGGCTATTTTAAGGTTTACGAGGACTTATACATTTACTTAAACTTTCTATCGATGCAATGAAATACTAAACATTCTTTGCAATTTACCTGCAATCAACAATGAAAACGTTAAGACAGCCGCTGTCGGCTTGGACATATACAAATATATGGTTAGCTGTGCACAAAACGGATAAATTATTGACACTTGGAAACGGCTGAGCTAGTATTGTGTGCAGGTTTTAATTTACCTAAACTCTGAACTGAGAACAAATCATGAAATATGTTTTATGAAAGCAATGTTGTAAATTGTTATTAGATTGGCCATAGCGGCTGCTATTATAATATTTCCGATATCGTAGTTCATGCGGATTTAATGTAACGTAACATTAAATACTTCCGGCCTTTAAAAATCCACTTTAATACCTGAATACGTAAATATTTGTTAAATAACTTACGAGGTAGATTACTAGAGTGAGGATAGTGAGCAATATCGAGAGATATGCAGTATCTGTGCATTCGTTGTGTTTACGAAATATTGGCGTGCACTAGTGCGTTTAAGGTTATCAAGTTCAGTGACCCCGATAATACTTGAAAAAGGGTCAACAACCCTTAGTTACATCACCTGTCGTTTCCAGGTGTAACAAGTTAGCCAATGGAGGCTTTGATGAAATCTCCTCGACCTTGATGACACATCCGGGCACTTGATCTTTGTAATTACCCGCAGGGTAACTTTCGGAAAGATATCAGTTATTGCGTGCATTCATGAGCATTGTTTCAACACAACTGTGCCATCATTAATTTACATAATTAACGAACACGTTAGATATCGTTTCGGAATGAATTGGTTAAATTTGGATCAGTAAATGATTTGATAATGAAAACTTGGATGGCCCATGATATTTTCAGTGAAAGTGTAACTTCAAAAGATTTCGTTGCACCTTATTTGTTAGTGGTTGTTAGCTTTCTCGTGTTTTGTAAAATATAAAAGGAAAGAACATCAAAAATAGTTTGTAACATTAGACCCAATTTTTTAATACCTCTAGGCCACCAAAGAAGAAAACATTTCGACAATATTTGGTAAAATCATTTCACCTGCTGCAGGACAAAGATTAATATCAAAGAGGACGTGCGATGTAAAAGTTGCAGAATTCCTGCAAAGATTGCAAGATTCCCCAATCTAAGGGAAGTATTTCATGAATATAAAACTTTTTTCATATAGGACTTTTCAACTTAGATTCGATGTCATTATTCTTAATACAGCCTTCAGTTTTCAACAACCCAACCTCTCGAATGTCAATGAGAGATTATCATAAGCTAAATGTACAAACTGTAACAATTCGAAATTTTTTAACGTATAGTGTTTCTATTTTACCAATTGAAAGAAATAAAAGATTACATTAATTTCCCCATAAGAATTATGGGCTCAGAAATTAATCGGTGTACGTATTGTTTGATATTGAAGACTTACATGACTATTGATATGAAACACAACGTGCTATTGTCATCATAAACATGATTTTAAAAATTGCCAATTGTCAGTGCAGATGGCCAACATGAATTTTATCGAAATGTAACCAAAATATCATTAATAAATTACTTTTTTTTAAAACTTTCAAGATAAACTATTCAATCCAAATGTTGAAATAAAATGGGGTGAATATTGTTGGGAGAAAACTTTTATATGTAAGTTATTTTTCTTAACTGAGACCACAAAACCACCGGCAAGGCTACCTGTAACTTGACCTAGTTGACTCCTGACCTAATTAAATAGCTTGATCAGCATTCATGCCTATAAAAGGGTACAATGTCAGAGTTGTATTGTCAAGTCGATATTAGCGTAAAAGGTGAAATCTGTTGCAACTCTACACCTTAACGAAAGTTTTTTATTCCTTCCTGTGATCTGCAAACAATCTAAATACATGAAGGTTTCCAGGAACAAAAAAGTTCAAAATAGCAGACGGTATGCTGAAAATTCAAGCTTTCTAAATCTACTAGTTTGAGTGAAGCAGTCTTTTAAAAGTTTTTTTGAAAAAGTTCCAAATCTGAAGACATAACTATGTTATGAAGCTTAAAGTTAAGTTAAATTGATCAAGTGACCAATCAAAAAACACCAAACACTTTTTTATTTTTGAGCGATTTCTTTTTGAGGAAATGCGAATACAGGATCTAACATTGATACAGGAAATTTTGGCATTTTTCATTCCACTGATATTTTACCACTTATTATGCCGAGTTGCTTTTGAAATCAGTTTAACATTTTCCTTGATCTTACCAAATAAACCAAAGTTTGTTTTCGAATTAACTGCGTTATCATCACATAACTGTTCTTAGTGTAAAAACGAGGAGTTTCCTTTTCAAATATTACCTTGCTCGACCTTCACAAAAGGTAGGGATACCCTGCCCCAGGGGAATGTGCGTAAACAGAATCATGTAAGAAGAATACAAGTGCATCAAAGTCGTAAGCCTATCTATTGTAATATTTTGTGTTTGGCCTCAACGGATTCAAAAGAAATGTGAAACGTTCTCATTGAATTAGATTTGAACCCTAGCAAACCATATCAATATTCATAACATAATATCCTTGTAAACATATGAACCACATACGAGTAGCCTCATTTACATTTGCACGCATTGATCCGAGACGAAGTATGATTATCATAGTTAAAATAACATTTCAACATTTTTCTTAAGTTAACAATGTACAGTTTATAAACTAAACGTGGTCATTCATTCGCGCATGCGCCTTGGAAGTGTCCTTAGCCACCCCAGAAAATACTCGGGGTGTCCTCCCCCTCTCCTACACGCATCCTTACCCTCAGCTTTTCTTTACCGCCCCCACCATCGCCTACCACCCCCTCTTTTGTCCCTTAATGGCCCCAGGCCTTGTAATCGTTGCTCAAGTCCCGTCGCCATGGCACCCGGGGGCATGTCAAAAGCAGTGAAGTGGAACGCCCCCGTATCCCAGCACAACTTTGTTATAGCGCGGAACAAAGACTTGCCTCGTCCAGGTAAAAATTACCTGCAAGACCGCTACCGTGGGACCAGCTTAGGACGACCATTATCCTCGTTGGGGGCCCTGCCACAATTAACATCATCCCTGAACGTGTGTTGGACGCCCATTCTGGTATACACAGTACGGAAACAATGAAGGACTGTTTTTGCTGTATAATATCGACTTGTATCCTCAGGGTCCTGTGAGAAACCAACCCCCATTTGAATATCCTTCTATATGTACTGTATATTCTGTGAACTGCGGGATCAAGCGACAATAGGCCGAGTTCATGTCCCACAATCAAAGGGTGAATATAGTGATTGCCGAACAAAGATACGGTGTCATATTACCACCTGTAAAGTGTCAAAATGGGTCATTTAGTTTTAAAGGGTATGTTTGAGTTTTGAATAGTTAACACAAAATACACATTAACAAATAACGTTACATGGGAACAGGGATATCAAGGCCACGGGATATGAAAAATCCTACATTACTTTTTAAAAATAACATTGATAAATTCTAACATGAACGAGTTAAGAACGATATGCATTAAATTCTTTCTAAGTTTTGTCTTTCATCACTTTATAGGAACGTTTGGATAATATTAATGACAATGACGTTGGACCGACGGCCTTGATATCACAAGTCACAATTTCCAGTTACACCGTTTCATCATTGACCGGCAATAAAGGGTAACAATGTCAAGGAGCACCGGGTGATTGATGGTCCAACATAACTAGCCACTATGGACAGGAGAATAATGGCCTCGCGGACATCTGACCACAATGGTCTCCGTCCTTGTTTGATGTAGCCGACGTAACACCTTTGACAGGTGCACAGGCGAGTTGGCCACTGTTGGAAGTAATGTCAAAAGAACAAAAGACAGTGATTCTGTTAAAACCCTTTTTTGATTTGAACATTTTCAAATGAAGATATCGAACTGACATGATTGAATTACTTTTGAGTGTTTACCTTGCGAGATCCGATAAATGGGACACCACTCATGTACTATAATATTACAAAACCACTGGGGAAACAATATACAACGTTTACAACTAATTGCTAGCAAGGGGTGGCAACAATAGTAACACAACACACAAAAGTGTCAAGATTACAAATTCACAGCCATCGTTAAATGGATTTCGGTTCTGGACAGTTGTCTCTGTGAATCAACATTGCTCTTTCGATTTCTTACACTTATTTACATCAATACTTTCAGTCCTTGTGACTAAACATTCAAACACATATATTTGTCTCGAGGGAGGAAGTGAGGATAGGGAAATCACTTCAGCATCACTTCAGCAACATTAAAGGCACTAGTGCACGCTTTTACGGTTTAAATTGGCTATCTAAAGGTTTAAGGGGACTTATGCATTCACTTAAGCTTTCTATCGATGCAATGAAATACTTAAAATTCTTTACAATTGACCTGCAATCAACAATGAAAAATTTTAGACCGCCGCTGTTGACTCGGACATATAAAAAATTTAAGGTTAGTTATGCACAAAACGGATAAATTATAGACAGTTGAACACGGCTGAATATTATTATGAGCAGTTGTTGTATTTACCTAAACTCTGAACTGAGACAAAAGAATGAATTATGTTTTATGAAAGCAATGTGGTAAATAAATCGATTTAATAACACAGCATTAGCATTGCTATTAGATAGACCAAAGCGGCTGCCGTTTCCGCTTTTTTGGTTATAAGCAAAATCTTAAGATTTCCGATATCGTAGTTCATGCGGATTTATTGTAGCGTAACATTAAATACTTCCGGTCTTTAAAAATCAACTTTACTACCTGAATACGTAAATATTTGTTAAATAGCTTACGAGGTAGATTACTTGAGTGAGGATCTTGAATAATATGCAGAGATATGCAGTATCTGTGCATTCGTTGTGTTAACGAAATATTGGTGTGCACTAGTGCGTTTAACGTCGTCAATTATTCTGAAAAAAGATTTTCAAATACGAGATGTAAATCATTTTGGAAGATAGTAGAAAGGTTTCTCATTTGAAGGTATCCCTATATTCGTTTTTTTCCAACAAAATTAATGGCATGTGAATGTGTTAATGCAAATTAAGTCAAATTTTAGGGAAAAAATAACGATTATAGGTTTTGAAAGAGTTATTGTTTAGCGCCGCTTGGGCAATATTTGCGTGATAGGTTTTGAAAGGCACCACTACATTGTGAAGGGACCGCAACAATGAAATATTTGTGAAATAGAAATCCAATTGTGTTTAACTATTCCAATTTATGTTATCTAACGGTTTATCAGTACATATCGCTCTGGGTTTCATTTAATATTTAAGCACATTCGGGACTCATCAAATACCGTATCAACAGAATTAGCAGGTCGAGCTTTCTCTTTAACACGAGAACGCCATCACAGGACCCATTGTTTAAGTGCCCAGTCACTGTTTTGAGTCCCCCATTGTTGGTTAGGCGTCTTGTTAAAGTCACCTTCTAACCTGGGGCAAAGTGAACTCAACTTATCAAACCAGTTGCCCAGGTGAACTAAATACTGGTCGCTATGGCAACGTAGAAATATCCACAAGCCCTTGAACAATCTAATAAATATAACTTGTCAATTATTTGAGATAAAGAATTATCAAATAGACCATTCATTTCCAAGTTATTCCTTTCAAGCTTATGTTTAATGTCTGTTTTCACTTTCGGTTCGTTACACTCCGGTGTATTTAATGTGAAAGATAGAAAATGCTTTTCACAAATATTGTTATACTTTACATAAAATTCCGATTATCCCGTTGCTTTTATATTTTATAAATACTTTGAATTTTTTCTTATCCGTTATATTTTTTCATCAGCATCAGCTACTAACATGCAGAAATTCTGTAGTTTCAATGTAAATTCTTTATTTTAACAACCTCACTCGATGTCCTTTGCAAATATAACCAAGCACATACAATGAAGCTATGAATGTGGCAACACCCGTTTTACGGCAACTCTGAGGGTTTTTTAACAGGATAGTCTAGTGAGCTTCTTAAACATTAAAGAACGTCTTCTGGCATTTGCTTACTATGCACTGGAAAGTACACACTGGTCATTGTTCACTTTCCTAGGACATTATACTTTGATCAACTGCTTATATGAAGAACAGAACGCACTGTATACCTACTTTGAACAAGTAAATCCTATTTCCGAGAATAGTACATCCTATTAACATGATATCTTATGTAGCACGAAGGTAGCATCTTTATCGAAATATCAATTATAAGGAACACATACTGGTGGCCTTTTTTTATCAATTAACAAGAACGTATTGATTGCTTTTTGTACAAGAGGTTTCACTTTCTCTAATTCTAACATTGTTTTGTCAGTGCCAGAAGGTGCAAGACGAGTAATATTTAACAAAGGTTTATGAAGCCCCGAGTCAAGTCTTATACAGACAACAGACAGATTCGATTCGATCGATAACAATTTGACGTTGTTCCAAAACGATGGGTGGTCATGCAAGGTGTGGAGACTACAGGGGGTCTTTTTAAAGTAGAACATATTACAAAGACAAAAGCTTAGTCCTAGAATAAAGAACATGTGTACGGTTTCGGATTTTGAAATAGTGTCTTATTTAGTATGTCGTGAAAGTTTATAAATTGCTGCTGGTCCAACCGTCTTGATGGACAGTTTGTTTAGATGAAGTTAGAATATGAGATTTTGTTGTTAATGAGTGTAAGATAAAGGTTTTTGAAGTTTCTTTTGAGGTTAAAGCAATATTATAATGGACAATTGGACAAATACCCTCCCAGAGAAAATATCCCAACGTGAGGAAATTTACTTGAAACTCGATCGATTTCAAGCGCTGGCGTGTCAGCATGCAGCGGCTAGGAAGTGAAGCTCTAGATGACATACCTTTTTCTGGTTACTCTACAAAATCCAACAGGTTGTATGGTAAATGTCATGATGGCGGCCATGCTTAGTTTTCTTGAAGCAGACGACACTTGTGAATGTTCGAGCAGACGATAATACAGGCTGGCCGAGTTTGGGACTGCAGAACCACTGAGACATCGAAACCATCAGTGAATTCTACCAGTGCCAAGAGCAGTCAAGCCTCCCAATTCTAAATAGCAGACGTCTTCTTGTGCCTCTTGCAGTCCTTCCCGCCATTCGTCGTGTCGCCAGCTTCTACTCACCGAGGCAATTACACCGCAAAACAATATGGCGAACTGGAGGAATAATGGGAAGTGAGGCGAGGCGGAGACACAGGTCTAACGTGCTTTGCTGAGAAGCTAACCTCCCGAATCAGTGGAGCGAGGTAAACCTGGACGGGTCTCTTACCTCCATTTCCTCTCCCAGTACAACGCCTCTGCAGAACACACATCTCGGAGACAATCACCATCGACTTGCGTCCCGTACAGATAGCACTATTTATGCCAGAACGTGAGTTTTGTACAACGGACAATCAATAGCCAGAGCAAGGCCACGCTCTATTAAGCAAGGTGTGATATCTGCAGGCCTACCTTCTGCTGCGAGAGCTTTAACACTGACACACGGGTGGTGTTTCCTCTCACCTGACGGACGCTACAGCCCTGATCGTTCGAGTGAGGGAGATACAGCCTAATCTATTCTGTAACAGCTTGCACTGTTAAGTCAATTTATGACTTTTATAGGTAAATTGAATATGATATTTTAGCTTTCAGAAACATTTATCCATAATTCATGTACACTATGGGAGATATTAACATCCAATTAACATGATGAACTAGAAAAGTAAAACAGGCAAGTATGTAAAAATTTAAATCCTTATGAAGGGCGTCGTATTGTTCAACCTCACCAAACTCATTGCCCAAGTCATTGAACGAAATTTGCTGACCTTGAATACCATATTGGTATCGAAAATCGAAGGTTACATTGTCGAATTCTCTTCTTTATCGAGATCTGATGTGGAAACTCCCTCTATGTATGGTACCGGGAAGTCACGAGTTTTAGATTAGCCCGTGAATTCTACCAGTGCCATTCACAGCGAAAGGAAAGGTCACCAAGGGAAATAACTCCGAAGAGAAAAGGCCCACGTCGTTCATCAATGTAGCGTTATTTGAGTCTACAAGTACGTCCGACTTTGATCTGATAAAACAAGTTATACATTATGCAATCCGAACTACACGTTTCAAAATTTAAAAATAGATTTTTCATCCACAAAAAATGCTTTATAGTAACTACGGTAAAGTCGCTGCCGCAACATTGCAAGGTCAGTATTCTGTGCGGTTATTGATTTAGCTAGTATGTTAACAGTAAAAACACGTCCCTATTATCGATGTCATTATCACCGTTTGCTGTTATTACACTTCACACAGTTACCTGGATGTTCTAGTCGGGTGCTTCATATCCGGTAAGCTGAAATCTTAATTATTGATTAAAAAATTTCAGGAAGAAAACTGGATTATGTCACTGAAATATAATCTTATTTGAAATAAATGAGATTAAATCAGCAGAACACAAATAAGAATAAACAAACATACTTTTTTATGGATTTTCTTTTTCAATTTGTTAAAATATAGATTAACAAACAAATATATACCATATACCCTAAAGTGTCCATTTTGGAAAAACTACAATATCAAATTAAACAGAAATAAAGCCTATGTATTTGAGAACGTTGTAAACAAAACTATTTTTCTAAATAAATAACTCCCTTGTATTTATGTTAAAGAGTTGTATTAAAAACACAACCCATTTCAACTTTCGGAAAAACCGTTACAAACATTCGATCTCGAATCAAGATGGCGCCCGCATGAACCTACAAGTTATTATGTGATCAATATCGCCTGACCAGGTGTTATGTAACATGTCACATACACGTCAACTATCGGTCATGGAAGATTCGATATACATGTATATGGCAGCCATTTTGTATTCTTTATACGAAGAGAAATTTTCAGTCTCTGATTATGTAAAGCTATCAAATTAGTTTTCATAGCCTCTGCCTTGTATCTTGTCACACTAATATTGATTAAATGGCAACAGATATTAGAATATAAAGTGATTATATTTAAAGATTTAATAAACGCATATCAAAATCTATGAAGGAGAGATATAATTTTCAAATAAACAATAAATAAGCAACATCTAAATAAATAATTGAGAGTTTATGTTTCTGTATAAGGATAGATTAAAACTTTAGATTGCAAGTCTTAACCTTTTAACAAAATAAATGATATTGCTGGTTAATGTAATCATGCACTACAGATCTCAAAGTTTCCAAAAAGTAAGTGTAAAGTCAAGTTAAATAAACAGGTAGGCATTGTAATCTTTTGATAAGACGCAACAGGTTTGTGAAGGGTTAGAGAGTAGCTGTTATATAATTCTAAAACCAAAGGGAAGCGAAACACCATACTACCTTTAGCAAAAAGTCACTTATAGAGACGGCCCAATCTCAAACGGCAATATCACAACCCTCAGCTAAACACTCACCTTCACTGATGGTCAGTTTCCAACAGGTGCTCACAGAAACTGAGTGACCAGTGACCACTGTGACGTCTTTAGACTGACCTGGTACTGGACAATAACCTGTCAGGTAGGTAGTTCGTTCATTAAAGCCCCGGGAGAGCGCTCCTGTATTAGCAACCAGCGGGGGACAACAACAGTTACGTAACAGCGGTCATAATACAATAGGTCGTTCCAAGACGCTTGGCCACCGTAATCAAAGCTTTACGGCGGCTTAATTGCATCGACATGGCGTTAATAAGCCGTTGTTATTAGCCCCGAGGGAATTAAACCTATTAGTAAAGAGAATAACCCGAGGCATGCTTTGTAATCTTGATCCATTTTTGCTACTGTACAAAAAGTATTTTTCTTTAGGTTAACCCACACAATTGGCGGCGTTTCTATAGAAGCCTTGAACGAGGGGAGGTAACCGCGAGCCATATAAAGATAGATAACCTTGGGCTATACTTTGAATACATGTCATTGCATAATATGTATGGTATACGGGATTAAGCATGTTTCCATTGTGCTCATTTATTGAAGGGTAATAAAGTTTAGATGTTGTTGCAGAGACATTTAACATGCCGGAGTTTGGATAACATGCGATTTCTGATAAGTTAACTGTGAAGATTCATGTTACAAAATACCTCGAGGACATTTTAAAACTAAGATTGTTTCATTTTCGTTCTACTTTAACGTTGGATGACTTATTGCATCTCTACTGTAAACATATTTAAGGATACAATTCTTCAATTAACATGGCCACGTATGTAATTTATCCATTCACATACTGACTTAACAACATACACGAAGACTCCCCCCCCCCCCCCGAGTATAGTATATACTCAATGTATTACATATATTTGCGTGACCATTGACAAGAAACCATCTTTTGAGTTTAAACCTGATTAACAAGTGACTTAAATAGCACTAAGTTACCTAATTTATAACGAGAACGAATCTATATAGTGGGAATATTGGGCCGAAAAATTAATAAGAATAACTAATTAAGCATAATAACAAGAGTATTGTGAGTTTTAAACAACAGTGATAATTTGTTTACATTCAAAGGCATCCTTTATTCGCATACAAATAATGAGTCACGTTTAGGTCTACACGGAACCCGTGTGTTGCTAGAAAAATAATACACAAAGTTAATTTAACATTCCTTGCGTTTTTAACCACTCAACCAAAACATCATGTTAGAAATATATTAGGCTTATATGCTATGTAGTTCAAAACTTACTTCAAAACACATGTCGTGAAATTGCGTTTGTTTGCTTGTTTCGTCTCTTGTAGGATTCGGCAATAGATCATCTTGAAGGGTGAATATGTTGTATATTGCACGATTCCCACATGTGATGACGTCACAAGACTGCACGTGCCGCCACGGTATTCTCATGCACTGCACTGAATTTAAGAAAATAATGTTCACCTTATTCTGATTGTATGACTTGAATATGAAATTTTATTAATCTAATACGATGTCCTTAATATTGGAGAAAACACAAATTTAAAATTTATTTCTCATTTCATGTATCTTTAAAGAAACCATGAGGATGTAAAAATCGTACGGGCATGCAATGACAATGCTATATCATAATCGCTATATTTACACTTATCATTTAATTATGAAAATACTTGGGTAATTTTACTAATATATCTAATATTATTAATATATTGATATAGATGGTATACTAGATGTCGGAAAATTAACAACGCCTATTATTTTATTCATAAGAAATTCTCAAATGTTGATTGTATGACATATACTCGTTGTCAATGGAAATGGAAGGCCTTAAAGAAGTGCAGCGGCTAACATTACACATCACACTATATACAACTAATCGTAGTACCTACTAAACGCTTTCGACACAAATACGTAATTTTAGCAATAGATAGGGTTTTAAAGTCATCGCCGGCTCACTTTTTACCTATCGACAATATGTCACAGGTGTTATTCCAGCATCAAACTTAATTTCAGTTCAATCATAATAAAACAATTTTTAACTAAATTGAATATTTTTCAACTTGATACTTTGATCCTCTGTGATTAGTCAGATGCGCAATATGCGGACTCATTACCGAAACTGGTTTGGGAATCGAGAACCGGTTTAAGTTATCTGTTCATCAATATTAACGGCCTTCTGAAAAAGGCCTTAAGGGAGGTAGGGAAATAATAGTAATACGACGAAAAAGTGGTTAAGTACAAGTTTGAAATCCGTTCGCACATCGGAACTAATCTTATCAGAGGTACATGTTTAGGTCATGTTTCAACTGACTTCCATCTAAGAATATTGACGAGTTCTGAAGTAATATCATTTACAAAATTCTTGTAAATTTTCAAACAGTATTTAGAAGTTTAGGATATATTGATATTACAATTGAATTTTTATTTCCTCGTTATTTTAAAGATCAAGGATATTGCACTACTTCAAAATGTCAAGGTTAAAGAAGTATACGTAATGGTGTATATCTTATACATTTAGTTTAAAACATTTACCGACAAAAGTTAGCCTTTGCGTAGAACAATATAATATCAAAGAAACTTTGACTCGTCACGTATTAACTGATACTGTAAGAAATACCTTTGTCATATTTTGAAGGAAATTTGATTCAAACTATATAATGATATTGGAAATAGGAAAGGATATACAAAACACCTTACATACAAGACATAAAGAGTACCAACAGAATATACTGCTAATAAATTTGAAAATATAAAGCTCAAATATTTTTAAATTTACTAACATAAATGAGAAACCACAGAGATTGAATTTAAAAAATACCCCAGAGTGTATGTTACATTCAACCAACTTTTATAACGGATTCAAAGAATATAAGTTCATAGTTACCTTGTTGTGAGAATGATACGACTGCATAGTGAATATATGTCCAGTTACGCATAAATCTTAAGTCTATCAAATCTTGACCATCTGTTGCTCGTGTCTTGTCAGCGCCATCTGGTCACTCTGTGTCCAGTTTTCAAACTGACCAGGTCAACGTTGTCATCTCGACCTTGAGACCGGTTCTGCGGGTCTGCGCAATTGTGTCCATTTATAAGCAGGTCATTACGTAACGTCGGATCGTCAATGGCGGTAATAGAATGGCCTCAGTAATATCTGCTTTCAAAGACGTATTTAGCCCTATTCACTGAATAAATCGTTTCTCTGTGACCGCTCATCTGGACCAATGGAAGGGTGCATTTGGTCAATTTTGTCATTTTGTTTGAGGACTGAGACCGTGTCAAAATCGTGATCTGTTTCACGTGATCGAACCTGCTATTGCCGCATTTATACCCCATAACCTGAAGTGGTGTCAAACTCCAGTTTTATGGTTTAGCTATAGTCACAGTTGACTCATCAATGTCATATAAGGTAAATGTCACTGAAATGTATATACAATGAGACAATTAAGGCATAACTATCAATACAATTTTCGTTAACATCAATTTCGAGAGCGAGGTTTCCAGCGATTGAAATGTAGCAACAAGGGTTCTTTTAGCAAACAAACCACATGTTTCATCCATGTATGTATGTATTATGAAATGGATGTACGTAACAAGATAAATACAAATTTATAACAATTTCGAGTAAGAAATGGGAACCCAATTACGTCGAGACGCTTTTGAGATGTCTATTAATGTCATTATGGTTTCCTGATTCAAACACCAATTGATTAACCCTTTGATATAAACATATTTATTCAAAAGAAAGGATTTGGCATAAGTAATCCAACTTAGTGAATCCCTCTCTGTGTACATTGCTTAAATATAATATGGAAACGATATTTATATTAATGTAGATATATATCTATATATATCGTAATATGCAGGGAGATACATATATACAAAAGTACAGACACAGAAGAGTGTAGTTAAAATAGAATAACACCGAGAAGTACTCAAAGAATTATCTAGTTATCAAATCTTTCAGAGAATGATAAATTTCATGAACTTTATCTATTAACCCTTTAAACATATATCAACCGTTTACAATATTCGTCCTGGAAAGCTAGTTTACTGCGCTGTCATTAAACTGAAGTTGAAAGAAGCTTTACCTAAAATGTTACACTTCAAAGCGAGGTATTTTTAGTCAATATACGTCATCAAAAATGTTTCTGCAATTTTCAAATCCTCTTTCAATGTATTAGTATTTACTTGATGAAATTAATCGAAGGTAAAACCTACATACATTTTGGGGGTTTATTTTTTCAAATTTCCCCCAATTAACAGTAGTTTGTGACCAATGTGTTATCTTAGAATGGTCAGTCATCTCATTACTCAACCCCGTAGTCGTAAAGAAGTGATCAAGAAACAAGGCAATTCCTCGGGCAGCCATTTTTATGTGAACACCGTTAATCATTTGAGTTAGGGAAATTGGATTCGTATAGCTTAACAGATCAAGGTACGTTCCTTCCAGAACTGCTTCTCTCAATTAAAATCTTGCAATTTGTAACATTTATATTCGTTTCCGCTGCATATCACTTTATCTAAAAACTGAGTTACTGCACTTTTACCCTCTGAAGATCGCCAGCATTTTTTTTAAATTATGGTTTAAAACTATAAGTTGTACATTTTTTTCCCATAATAAGTATGGATACAAGTAACAAGTATTTTATTCCGAAAGGCCCAAAACCATTTTTGCATTACTGTTTCTCGATATCAATTACTATATTCTGAAGACAATGTGACGATTTATCTCCTAGTTTTAGAATATATCGTTATGTCATCTATGGTTTACAAGAATGTTTTGAATATTCTATGTCTCATGCTTTAGCAGACCAAAAATGCAATCTAAAGTGAGAATAAAATGTCTGATGTCATATGGAATTAGGGACGTAGAAATAATGGGCAGGGTAATATTACAAATAGATATCTTACGAAAATGCGTTTAAATCAGAAACAGATACAATTCGTTCTTGTATATTGAATATTAAACATGATAATGAGTTCATTTATTCTTTTATAAAAGAGAAAAGGCTTTCTTGGTCGTCCTGGAACTAAGTAACTTCAAATCGCAACCTTGCTTGTTACCCCGTATCAAGTAGAAGTGTTTTAGTTGGGGTTTGATTTCGATACGTTCATTATTATGTTAACACATAAATCTTACTACTGTTTATGTCCAGGCGTTATATAAAACATTTGTCCATGTCAAAATATACCGCATGTTTTACTATTGTCATTTCATTACATTTCAATAGGAAAACATACTGTGGATATACACGTATAGATATACATAGATACAGTAACAGCTTGCGTTTTATATACATTATGTACATTATTCACGCATTTGTTCACATGAAAATACACGAAAGCTTAGGTCATCAACGTATCATAATCAATGTTTTTAGAAAAGGGTTCTAAAGGATTGACTTAAGCGAAGTACTAATAATACGTTGATATGTCCCTGGGTCTCGTTTATTGCATTTGAAGGGAAAATTGCAATATTGATCTCAAAGATATGATCAAATAACTACGGAGGTGACAGATTTTTTCAACTTACTATTGAAATTGTTCTTATGTTCATGCTTGTCCACAGCTTAAATTGTGAATGGGGAAGAAAACTATTCAAGTCCAAAATTAATTATTTTCAGCCTATTTTCTACTTCCCAAATTTACAAATAGCAGAAATCTTGTGGCTTAGCCTTTGTTTGATATGAGACAGTTCTTTGATATCAAATGTTTACGAAATGTATAACCACCAGTCGCCTTCTTTAGTCCCCCCAGCAAACACAAACAAATTTAACCTCGGAGGTAAATGGTCGCGCTAGAGTTAACCTTACCGATATAGTGTTGTTCAACGACTCAACCACTCTATGTTTTTTGTTTAAGAAAATTAAAAGCAAGTCTACTACATCTTTGTAACACTTTATCTTATGATGCAGAAATAAAAGAAATGCTCTTTTTCAATTATCCTTTTCATTATCAAGTATGATATTCTTGTCTTGAATTTCAAAATCGGAGATAAGAATAACAATAATTTTAGATAACAATGTCAATAATTTGGAATAATGTGTGGTAGAACAATAAACAAATACCTTTTTCTTAAAAATGTTTCCTGCCTTTTTCAAATTTCCCCCTTTTGATTAACATTGACATTTTTGCTAGCACAAGGTTGCGAATTTCACAATAAAGTAAATCTTGTTTCCCTTATGAATATCACCTCCAAATGCCCTTCAGAGACTAGCACAAGCAGTTATATGTACCTTATTAAAATAAAACATCGCAATTTTATTTTTGCCATCAACAATTCGTTTGGGGTTTTTTTGTGAAAAATTTGGAAACAGTCACGTTTCCTTCCCAGAAGCTGAATCAGAGACCTTTCACGTATTCTCGAACATGTCGACCTCACACCATCGACACCTTTCTCCCTGCCCCAAAGATAAAAAGCTTTCTGTCCCGGATTACCCCGAGGGCTTACCCCCTCTAAGTTATACCGGGCGTTTTGATGTATTTATCATGTACAACAAATTACAGTTTATGATTACGTCTTTACAAAATACGTTTCCGTTTCATCCTTTGAGTCTAACGTTTAGTAAAGTTGGATTCTATACATAAGCATTACTGAAGAAAAGGCATGGGCTCGACGTAACAATAGGCAGTCCTTTCGCGTGGATGAATAGACCAAAACAATTTATTGTCAATAACATGGTATGTTGGCCTTAGGCTTCTTCAAAAACTAATCGAAGAATAAATATTATCTTCAGGTAATTGCAGGTATATGTAGATAGGTAATACAGGTAAACTTTGAATAGTAATCCGGTTTCGTCCCCTGGGCAGGGATTACAAGTAGCTAATCCGGATTAAATTGTAATTAAGGTATTCCTACACTAGACGGCGTTATATCGTCTGTCGGGTGTCACAGTTGTCAATGGCAAGTTGTCAGTCAAGTGATGAAGTGAGAAAATTAACAAATTATGAAATACAATTGTTCTAATTACCCGTCTGACTAACATTCATAGACATTCAAATAATATGTAAAACTGGAAATTCAAGCCTGACTATTTTTCATTGTCAGCAAAAAAGTAAAATCGCTGTAATCACTTTATGTAGTTTTACAAAGTTTTCATAACGTTTGCGGCAACGTTTAAACTATATGTTATGCAATGACAATAGAGATTTGTAAAACTGAAAATTCAAGTCTGATTATTTTTCATTTTCAGCAAAAAAGTAAAATCGCTGTTATCACTTTATGTAGTTTTACAATGTTTTCAAAACATTTGCGGCAACGTTTTAGCTTATGTTATGCCTGACACTGCCGATATCAAATAAAAAAACGTAAATTTTTATCCCAGGTTAAACAGAGTAAGCGCATGTAAACGATTATGTGTGAAACTGGTACGTTAGAGCTTAATCGTTTTCAGGGACAAGAAAAGAATTTAAAATATTTTGCGATTTAACTTATATGCTGTACGTTTTATCTTTGCTTGATTAGCTAAAAAGTTTTCGACAGAATAAATACTCAATCTCGTTTAGATAATAAATCTTGAAATTCGTATCTGGTTATGTAAATGGATAGGTTTCTCATATCCAATGAATGTTTTTTTTGTAGAAATAATGAATAAACTTACAGTAGATGTACATTTGATGTTGCAGAAAGTTGTTTGAATCTTAATTTGTTGGAAAAGTATAACAATTGGGTATATACAATTTTTCACAAGTACAGAATACAAGAAATAACATATGTAAATTTAGATTCATTTTGTGTAACCTTCAAATCACATCTATCATACGAGTTTTTGAATAAACATTAAAACATTGTGGAATGTTCAACATGATCTATATCAGAGAACATTTTGAATTACATTTTATAATGTTAAAATATGACGGTCAAATCGGGGT
Source organism: Phorcus lineatus (assembly GCA_921293015.1). Classification (NCBI taxonomy): domain Eukaryota; kingdom Metazoa; phylum Mollusca; class Gastropoda; order Trochida; family Trochidae; genus Phorcus; species Phorcus lineatus. The sequence continues at coordinate 36,070,477 of OV121086.1, read as the reverse complement.
GGATTTGTAGAAAAGAAAAGTTCACATTCCCGTTTAAGTGAACAAGTGATCAAGACCTGATTGTAACCTAATTCAGTTAAAAACAATATCGAAGTTACATATTTATTGCTTAAGATGTCGCAATTTAACAAAATACAGCTCATATTTATTTGGGAAAAAAACAACAACGAGAAGTCAAGCCATCGATGTGCGGGTTTGTAATTCTTTGCTGTGACCATTGTAGCAACAATAAATGTTTAAGCTTCCCTGAAATGAAAAAATTAAAAAATTCCAACGTTTTATGATATTATTTATTGTGAAATGGCGATCCTACTCGATGCTGACAGGACAGTCGTAGATATTTCTGCATCGTTAATATAAATATAGCAGATAATTTCGTCGGTTAGTCCAACCATCACACCACACAGGTATCACAACATGCATTTATGAGATGATATTCGTTCCCCCCGCAACACAGACAAAAACTTAAAATCTCAACGACCTCAACAAGCCAAGGTAAAAGGATAGTAAATAAATGGGCGGTTCTGAGGTTATTGTCTATGATTAATGCACTGAGGAAATGATCTGGACTATTTCCATGAAAATCTGTGAAAGTTATTAATCAAGTCTGCGGCAAATTTGACTATCACTTTGCTCTTCGTAACACTTATACATAACGTTCTCTTATACGTCATTGTACACGTAAGGTTGATGTGTACAACTTGATGTGTAAGAAGGATGTTTAATCGAAACATGGTAAACAATGATGTTTGTCATTCAATTGATATAAGAGTTTTAGCGTCGAATAGCATGTTGCAAAGCATAAAAGTTGTTTATTTAAATCGTTAAAATATTGAATCAAACAATGCTTGTGACAGCTGTTTTGAAACAATGAAAAACCATATTGTATTGTATTTAAAGGTCTGTTCGTTCTATTATGCCTTAGTCGTGTCATATACGAAAGCAAGATCTCGTTATAAAAAATAAAAAATATTTTATCCTAAATCTTTAGTTGATTCAAAACAGAGAAGAGGGGTTATCCATTTGTTTGAAACTTCCGCAGTCCTCATGTAGCCTAATTTAAGGTATGATTTCCAAATATATCTGTGAATTTGTTTGTTTCTGTTGGTTTCTAAAGGTCATGCTGTTTGTTACATTATTACAAACGACACACCAAATGAACAGCTGTGATTATATCAATGATATTTTCTCAGATTGTATTCCATAGCGTTGTGATTCTGAGAATGACTTGTGGCAATATAGCATCCTTGTATTCAGTGGCAACATCTATGGCAAAATCTGAGGCATTAGATTTCATTTTAAGTTATTTCTTATGAAAAGTATTTTCCTTATCAAAGATTTAATAGAACGAAAGAAAAGAAGAGCCAATCTTTTGAAAGAAAATTCATGAACTCCATGAATGATATTTTAGGTTCAAATATGTTCATTGATCTGTATTTAAAAAATGCATTAAACATTTAACTAATCATAATGTTTTCTTTAAATTCATGAATAAACTTCATGACCGTCATATCAGCTAAAATTGTGGTTTGTTCTAGCTTTGTTGATAACAAACAAACTTATATATAAATGACTGTTTTTTCATAGCATACATGTTAAGCGTTACCAAACCATGAATAACCACAATCCATTATTTTGATCTCAAAATGACTACAACGTAACAATGTGGTATACATATTATTATTGTTGAATTATATTCTTAGTGAACACCAAAAGAAACGCGAAATCTTCATTTTCTTAATTACAATGGGGAAAAGTTGTTAAAATGGATGAAAATAAGAGCACAAAACTAATCATTATCAAAATACATCAATACCTATACATGTACCTTCTCGATTCGCGTTTCTTTTGACGTTCAGTATACATACATTGTAAATCGTGAATTTCTAGCTAGTGGCGTCTGTTTACTTATTTCAGTACCCAGTGGCTTTTGCTTAAAAAGACATGACGTCAAAATCATTTACCATCTTAACGAGAACTCATTTGTTTAGTATGTTATGTCCTGCCAATAATAACCAAAAGGACAACCCTTTAAAGAAACTAGATCATCAAACTATTCATATTGTCAGGGTTTGGGCAGAATGTTTAGCAAGAACTATAATCTGCTATAAACTATGACAAAGTTGATATTTGAAACTTGATATCAATTAAATGAAATGAAACTGCATAAGACATATAAAGGCGAGTCACTATCTAGACTTAATATCATGTGTGACTCTGACATCAAACAATTAATAAACGTATAATTGCTCATAAAAATGTCATAAAAGTAGTGAGGGACAAAACATCATGAGATTGAATAATGATATAGGTTCAATAAATTCTTATAGTTTTCTTTTTGTAAACAATAATGCAAATGAATCTAACTTCATGTAAAGACATAAAGGTTGTCATATGACTTTGTCGATATTTAGAAAATGTCATATCGCTAACTGGTACAAACGAATCGATTCATTTACACTGCTCAAAGGAAGAAACGCATTGTTTATTTTTGGATTTTTTAATACGAACTATATTTATGTATGTAATGAGTATTTAAGTGTCTCTAAACGGAGTGTGAGGTTTCGATTCATGGTAGTCTTGTAAGAAAGTCAAAGACGTGAATCAATTGTGTTATGAGCCTCTTGTAATTTAGGTTATGGTAATCATGTAAGAAAATCAAAAACGTGAATCAATTGTGTGTCACAAGGTTCCTGAAATGGATTTTAGTAATATTTTAAGAAATTACAAACATGAATCAATATTGTTACAAGCTTCCTGTAATTTAGTTCCATAATAATCTTGTAAGAAAGTCAAAATGTGAATCAATTGTGTTAAGAGGTTCCTGTGATTTAGGTCCATAATAAAATTCTAAGAAAGTAAAAACGTGAATCCATGTGTTACAAGGTTCCTGTAATTTAGGTAATGGCAATCTTGTAAGATAGTCAAATCGTGAAACAATTGTGTTACAAGGTTCCTGTAATGTAGGTAATGGTTATCTTGTAAGAAAGTAAAAACGTGAATCAATTGTGTTATAAGGTTCCTGTAATTTAGGTAATGGCAATCTTGTAGGAAAATTAAAACGTGAATTCATGTGTTACAAGTTTCTTGTCATAGTTCCTGGTGATCTTGTAATAGTCAAAGACGTGAATAAATCGTGTTACAAGGTTCCTGTAATTAAGGTAATGGCAATCTTGCAAGATAGTCAAAACGTGAATCAATTGTGTTACAAGGTTCGTGTAATTTAGGTAATGGCAATCTTGCAAGATAGTCAAAACGTGAATAAATTGTGTTACAAGGTTCCTGTAATTTAGGTAATGGCAATCTTGCAAGATAGTCAAAAAGTGAATCAATTGTGTAACAAGGTTCGTGTAATTTAGGTAATGGCAGTCTTGTAGGAAAGTCAAAACGTGAACCAATGTGTTACAAGGTTCTTGTCATAGTTCCTGGTTATCTTGTATAGTCAAAGACGTGAATAAATTGTGTTACAAAATTCCTGTAATTAAGGTAATGGCAGTCTTGTTAGAAAGTCAAAACGTGAATCCATGTTTTACAAAGTTTCTGTAATAGATTCATATTTATCTTGTAAGAAAATTAAACACGTGTACAAATTGTGTTATATGGTTCTAAAGTTTTCCTCTTTTCGCGTCCCACAAAACAAATGCATCTACTTATTTTGATTTTGTAAATAGATTGCCTACACGAGCGAAAGACGTACTCAGTTGTTTGTTATAACTGGTATTTTCACTGACTTTCAGTTGCTTATTCACATTTGAGAATACTCCAGAGACTTTTTAGAATTATTGTTCATAAAGAATATATTCCAAAACTGAAATATTCTAAGACCCTTTAAAAGGATCATAGTGGTCCATGATTGCCTATAATGAAAGCGCCCACCTGCTGCAGGAAGTGACTCTATAGTTGTTAACACTCAGAGTTCCTGGTTCGAATCCGGGAAGCATTTTGTATTATTCTTTTTGTCACCTTGTTATCGATGGGTTAAGTTTGTGTTGATTTCCGAGTAAAAACTCAACGAACACCTTTGTTAAATTCTGAATACTTTTGAATTTATATGTATATCATATATCATATTGCATTTCCCATTTTCATAAAAAAAACATTGATGATTAAAAAAAAACATGTTTTTATCAAACGCATGATAATATAGTTAAATTCTACCAAATTTTAAAAATGTATATATGACCTCGTTTACACGAAAACCTTTGTTTGTAGAACCCAAAAAGTCATAAGCCATTATTGAGGAAATATTCTCCAATTAACGTTCATCACACTTTTTCTCTTGGGGAAATACACGTATACGGATATCATTCTTAACTCGTTAAGCCGACAGGCATCAAATATTATTGAACGTAAACTGAATTTTCGAGATCTGATGCAATGAAATTATACACGTGTGCCGCAGAAACAATTCACATCGGAATAGGTTTTACATGGTAATTGCTCAAACTGTAATCATGACGATAAAGATCGCAATGATTCCATCTCAAAATTTAAAACATTCTTCTGTTCACAATAAAAACCTGTCGGTAAAAGGTTATCGTTCCTGACACACGTGTAGCTGTCATCATGGGCGAAGGTTAAGGAACCAATGAGGCCTATTCTTTCCATGAACGAATGTCTCGAAATGAAAGTATTTTATGTACGCTTCCTGTCGTTGTAGCAACATCGATTCAACCATAATTATTAACTGATTCAGAGGATAAAGAAATCGAAAGTATAGATACAACAAAGATTTTATGGAGGATCAAATTCTTTCTTTCTATACTTATTTGCATCTCATTATCATAGCATTATAATATGTTTGTCTTAAATAAATACCTTAACCCAACATTCTCCCATATGATTGGACACGGTACATGATCAATAATGAAAGAGACAATTGCAAATAGATAAAACTATGCATTCCATTTTACTAACATTAATTGACATTAGTAAGTTTAATTAATTACTCTTAAAGTAGTTGACAACCGATTCGTTGTTTGCAACTGGTGAATCAAATGTGTTACGCGTTTTGCAGGTCACGATTCTTTACACTTCATACGGACTTACTTTGGTAGAGCACTTTGATATGGCTTTGGTAACTCTTGTATTGTTACGACAAGGACCTAACAACGACAGGGTTTGTTTATTTACTAAAACCAGCAATATCCTTTTTTCATTTTTGTTTGTTGAACGACGGTATTTAATTCGATTTCCAGTGCACTAGTTAATAATAATAATAATAATAATAACTAGGACTGCCAAGGCAGTACTTAGGTCTTCAAGAATCCTGCTTGAACTTCACACATTGTTTGACCTTTGAGAGCGCATGTACCTGCATTTGGACATGTCACACGTCTTGACCGTTCTTCAATATTGATGATTTCCTTCAATTGTTTGCAATCTAACCCTTGCTAACGCACCTAATTGACATATAGTATGATGCAAACTTTGACTCTCTCTTGTGAACTGAAATGACTGTTCGCGATCAATGTTATGCTTGATTCTTAAAGACCTTGGTCGTGTCTATCTCTCATGCAAATTTCTTGAAATTCGACGGGTAGGTTTTTCAGTTATCTGCCCTTGAAGTTGGCGATTTTTGAAAATTCACTGACTTTGAGTGGTTACTGTGGTAAAAGTATTAGGAATTTGCGAATTCCAAGACAAACTTGTTTTAGACCAATCATTTAGCTGTGTAACTGTGTAAGTATCATCTCTCTACTGCAAGTAGCAGCAGTGTAGTGTTCGCTCAAAGGTGCATGGGGTCGGACATTCCTAAAAAGTGCGTAAATTCAAGATGGCGCCCAAACCACGTGACTTACGAATTTGCCATGATTTACTTTTTTGCTGTAAATGTAATTGCGCATCTTTTAAAAAAAGTTGCAAGTCTCTAAGTGCATTTTGAAAAAATGTTCAATGTTAATTTTTGAAACTTTGAGTGGTACTGTGCCTTTAACGCATGATCCGATCAAGCTGAAAAGCTTCGCCTGTCTATTCCTCAGTAAGGGCTATCAGCTTGCCAAATTTGGTCGAATTTGCATCAGTAGTTTTGGCTGAATCCGATTCACAAAAAAAGTACAAATAATAATAATAATAATAATAATAATAAACAGGATAAAAACAATAGGTCTTCCAGACTTTGTCTTGAAGACCTAATAATAAATTTTTACAGCGCAGAGTTTCAGCTGGGCTGTTTACAGGCGCTTTACAATTGCATTATTACCCTGGTTTAACCCAAGCTGTCAGTTACAGCGCTTAAAGGTCACCTCCCACACTATCTTCACCAGGTAAGCCTCTTGCCTAAACCACAAGTTTATTACTAGTGTCTCAGTGCGGGGCAGGGAATAAGCCTTCAAACTCTCAGTAATACAGTAATGATCGGGTAACCCACCAATTGTTGCTGAACATCACTGATAGCAGTCAACTGAGCTACGCACAGGACCGCATGCCACCGTAGTTCAGTTTCATTGACGATAAGCACAATCCTCGAAAGTGTATAATTGAAGTGAAGCAAATAATTGTTTTCGGTTTAACATATGTTTTACTTTTTAACTCTAAACCATATAAATGGATGCATGGATACAAATAACGGACATATAAATAAGAAAATTATTGTAATATTTTTCTCAAAAACCATTTTCTGTAACCTCAATGAATAGGACGTCACTGCATTTTAGTAAACACTTTTTCGGCGAATATGAACATTTTTCTTGTTCAACTCAAATATAATGACATGGAGGCGAAAATTGTACATATGAACATGTATTGATTAACATAATTAACATAATATGCACAAAAAGACTGAACAGACATTTATGTGTACATAGTCTTGTAGAACCGTGGAACCAATACATGCAGATATAGTTGACCGTTATGTTTATTATCTGCATATAACTCCATAAGTGGTATATAGTATTTCTAAGGTGTTTGAAATTGTTATAATACTATGTGATATAATAAAATAAATAATACACATATCATATGAAGGTAAGAATGAATATGCCATACGTATTTGTAGTAATAATCTACATACATATTATAGAAATCTATATACTTAAATCGTTAATCTAACATAAGGACTTTTTCTTTTCACTAACTATTTACTAAGATCCTCGTGTACATTTTGTTAAACAAGGTTATACGTAAAAAAAATTGATTTGAATTTCTATAGCCGATTATAAAACAAGTTAGACCGGTCGATATGATATGAATTGATGCAATGAGCAATGAAAATCTTACATGAATAACACAACAACATGTTTTTGCAATTACATAAGTTTTGATTATGGTAAACATATAGGTGACATGACCAATTTTCGGGTTGAATAAAGTCAAGGAATTCAATTATAAGATGTAAATATTACTACAAAAAGTGTTTGCAACTGGCATGACAATGACCATAGCCGTTAACATTGATCGAATAAGATCAATTTAGTCGTTTTAATAATAGTTAATAATAATTAAAGCTTCAATCTAAAACAAGACACGACCAGCCGAAGGGTTATGTGAAATTGTAACAAAACTGAATACAACAAACAAAAGGCAAGGAAAAATTATTATTAGAAATACATCTTTTTACATCTAATTTCTATATACATCAAAAAACTAAAAAAAATCCAAATTTATGTTTACATCTAATTTGAATTATCAAGTATTCACTTAATACATATACACCAATCAAAAAACCCACTAAATGGTACAATCCAACATCCAAATAAAAAAAAAATATCTAAACTAGACTTGTGTTCTAAAATATTCTAAAACCCGTCTTTCGACAAAAATAAACCACGAAATTTTATGCTCTTGAGTAAGAATTTCAAAAGAGCAATTCGAAGAAAATTATGAACGATTTAACGTTCTGAACTCTAACATTCAGTTATCCATGCAAGTCTTTAAGAATGTGCATATTCTTTCATAATTTTTTAAAGTATCATATTTTGCATATTAGCTTAATGTTACCAACGCGGCGAATAAAATAATATCGTCCAAACGCAACCGAAGCTATCAGCTTCCCAAAATGTGAAAGCTTCCGAAATCATTTGCACATGAAATTTACACAGTAACAGTGTAAAAAACAGTGGAATTGATCATTAAGTTCTAAATTTCCGGAAAAGCAGAAGAAAATGTCACGTTAAACAGTAGCAGAACGAAGGAGAATCCTCAGATGACATAAGTCAAATTGCCAGGCTGTGTCAGACAAAAGATCATCCGACTCCGTCATCGTCTTAACGAGACTGCCAGAAATCTGACCCTCTCAGAAGCGGAAGACTGAGCAAGATTCATCCCGCAAAAGACCGGTTCAAGCGCACATCACACCAGCGCAACAGATGACGTCATGACAGAAACGGCATCGACGACGTTTGGTAAACACGTCAGCAAGAACACGAGACGTCATGAGACGTCTACGGGCTACCGGTACCCGACATATTCATCAATTCGTGGGGTTGCCTTTACCCTTGAACATTGCATCAACCGCCTTCGCCGGGCAAGGAGAATGACGTTATTGGCCAGGAGTCATCTTCAGCGCCGAAAGTCGTTTCAACCTGCTCCATGCTGAAAGTGAGGGCCTCAAGACGGGCTGTTGCGGATGTGCATTAGGTCGTCCGTCATGGCTATGGCAGCATCATGGTCATGGGCGGAATATGAGACATTACACAGATTGGGTAAATGTTCGTCTGACCTTAACGGCACAGAGATACATGCCAGTGAGGGTCCTGTTCATACAGAGGCAGTAGCAAGGGTTGATTTTCCTCCCGGTTAACGACATACTGTCAGCACCATGGACTTCGAAAGTCGGTCGGATTATCCAGGTTTTGCCTTGGTGTTTACGCTCATCTGACCTATCTCCCGTCGAACATCTATGGAAGATATGTAAGATGTCGTCCACAGCATTCTGGAATAGGAACTACAGAAAGTGAAGCAGCATGTCCCGTATACGTTTTGAATGGGAAGGCTTATCTTCTTGTATATCGACTGTTATGGGTCACACTCTATACTGAAACCACATTTATGGGACCCATACCACAGATTGCCGTATGTGCAAACAGCGTAGTTATATACCCACAGTAGACATTAGCTGAAATAGAGACATGGTATGTCGAATATGTAACCTAACCTACTCTTGTTATGATTGAATAAAGTTAATCATTAATAATATATATATATATATATATATATATATATATATATATATATATATATATATATATATATATATATATATATATATATACACACACACACACATACATTAAAATAATAGAAACTTATTCTATATTGTTCTGTTTTCTTCTATTAACACTATATAAGGATGTGTACTTTCTTTGAACCTCAGTTTTAGTCAGCGATTGACATTATATTTCATATGCCAAATATATCACGACATACATCCGGTCCTTCCTTTTAAGTCTGAACTTAAAAATCTTCGAAAAGGAAAGACGGTACAAGTGCATCAACTCAAGCTCCAAGGAACAATCATTCTCCAAATGTGAAGTTTCTTCATCTCAACACCTCTGGTCTGCACACTAACCCTGTAGTCCAAAGGTAAAAAGTGCCCTTTAAAACGGGCATATTGTGAAGATTCAAACTTATTTTGTTGGTTCAAATATTTTGCTAGAACGGAGCTTCATCCTTCCCCAACCTTGGCAAATGTGAAGTCAATTGGGTCCACATCTGGCATTGTTTTAAACAGAGTCTCAAGACTGAAACAAAAATCAGTTTAGATTTATCGCAGGATGGTATTGTGATCACAGGATGGCATTATGATCACAGGATGGTATTATGATCACAGGATGGTATTGTGATCACATGATGGTATTGTGATCACAGGATGGTATTGTGATCACAGGATGGCATTATGATCACATGATGGTATTGTGATCACATGATGGTATTGTGATCACAGGATGGTATTGTGATCACCGGATGGTATTTCTGATAATGAAATCAGAGTTGCATCTTGATGTTGCCATTATAATTTTCACTGAAATTTTTCCAGAATGTTATCATATTCAACATTTTTATCCCATTAAGAACTTCTTTTAAACGAAGTCAACAGCAGAAAACCCCAAAGAAGCAATGATAGCATTAGGTTAAAACATTTGAATGAACGCAATTATCATCATATACAGCAGCAGCCCACAATCATCGTTATCGTCTATACAATTATAAATGACAACGTTATTGTAGTCAGCACTATAAACATCATCAACTCACACATCATTTACCACACATACATCATCATGATCGTCATTGAAATTAACATCATTAGTATGATAACAATCATCTATGGTTTCATTAAATTCACTTAAAATAGTATCAAAACCATAACCATAAAATTGGCATCACTGGTGGATATATTTTTATAAGAAACCATCCCCATGATAGAGATTAACTTATACATATAATCAATTTTCAATGTCCATTACCTGTCCTTGTTTTCTTCCAGTTCCTTCTTCACAGACGCGGAATCTTCCTCCCCGACGGCAAGTCTTGTAAATGAATAAAAGCATGAAAAAATCCATTCTCTCCAAACAGAGGTAGCTCCGTCATAAATTTCTATACAACCTCTGTCTTAATTCGAAGGTGTAGAAGTGTAGAACGCTGATTGGATGCAATCAAAGTTAGTTGTGCAATCAGCGACGCCGTTTCAAAAGTTATCATTCAAATAGCCTAAGTTATTTCCGTAAGCTTCACAAAAGCTTAACTTTATTCGAATATGCACCTTGCACTTTGAGTCGTCTTTACAGAACACAAACGCCTTGTTTTCCGACTTTTTCATTGCACAGGCCTGTGTGACATCAAATATGTAATTAATGCATTCTTTGTTTTCATTGGCTGAAATATACCCAGGTAGTTTATTTTGCAATATTGTCCCGCTAGGAGAAAGTGCCGGAAAAACGAGAAACGTTCGAATTAAGACAGATGTTGTATAGAAATTTATGACGGAGCTACCTCTGTTGGGAGAGAATGGAAAAAATGAAAAATGAAAAAAATTCATGAATGACATGTAGATGTTATTGTTCATAATATATATTGCTCATTACGTGCATGGGTTGACTCCAGTTTTCGGTACAATAACACATATTTTTTTCACGTCAAACTTATTGCTCACATAAACAATTTGTAATCATCTTGATATCAACGTAGAACTTTGGCAATAGGAGTCACTTTTATAAACTCGGGAAGGTAACCACCATATTATTGCATATCAAATTAATTAAATGTCACAAAATACCATTATTAAGAATGTTGTTATTTCATATAAGGGATTATTATAAGATATGAATTAACAAGATTTCAGCACGCTAATAGCCTTCTCATCCTTTATATGAACCTGGTTACAACCGAAAAACGTAATATTATGAAACGAACTTGTAGAGTTTGTCTGAGATAATAAATTGGTGAGTTTTTTTATTTCAGACATGTATTGAGTACCATTTAAAATATACTTACTTCTTTCTCAGACTGCTCAACTGGTTTGTTACCTCATTCCACGCACATCCACTGAAGGCGTTCACCTTGAAATAAAATAATAAAAATAACCGAAATTGTGTTATTTAATCGAGAGCTATTGGTTGTTTCTGAAAACTACCTTTTTAATGCTAAACATTAAACTTTAATCGTAAAGCGCTTGATTTGGGATCGAAACTTATTTACAACGGACATAAAGATAGTGTTTAGCAGATCACATAAGAAGATTACACGTGTGAATGCGGCGCAGGATTTCGAATTGTTGTATATAGAAAGGCGTTTTTCGATTATCATTGCAACGAGGAATAAACAACTTTTGTCATTTTACAGATGAACCATTCTCTCCGAACTGAGAGGACATAAATCCTATATAACCTCTGTCATAATACGAACGTTTCTCGGTCTAGAATTTTAGAAGTCGATTGGATGCAATCAAAGTAAGTTGTGCAATCAACGACGCAGTTATTTCCGTAAGCTTTCGGAAAGCTAAACTTTAATCGAATATGTACTTTGCACTCTGATACTTCTTTACAGAACACATACGCGTTATTTAGTGACTGAATCATTGCATAGGCCTTTGTATCAACAAATATGTAAGTCTTGCATTTGGTGTTTTCATTAGCTGAAAAATTGCAAGGTCGTTTATGTTGCAATATTTCGCCGCTAGGGGAAAGTGCGAGAAGAGCTCTTATCATAACGGAGGTTGTATAAGGGTTAATGACGGAGCTACCTCTGCTTGAAGACAACGGAGATGAACATGAACAGGAACATGAACATGAACAGGAACATGAATTGAACGTTACTCATGACAGAATGTATTTTGGTTATTAAAACCATATATTAAAACCACAGTCAAATATGAGACATTCTCTGTGTCACTTTATCTCTATTCTAATAACCTGTAAAAGGTTACCTGCACGGGCTAAATATGATGTTTTGCATAGTTACCAGTGTGAACTCGTTTAGAAACATAGATGAATGGTAACGTTGTCGATTTGATACCTTTTTGAAAACATATGACTCCTATGCATGTCTATATTGAACACAAATACCTAAATAACATCAAAAGGTTTTCTCAATGACCTAATCTAATTGTTTAGTGACTAAAAAATAAGAAAATTAATTTAAACACTTTTTTTTCTAATATATTTACTGAATATATCAGTCATGTCATTAATGTCATTTCTATATATACTGAAAATATACTGTGAAAAATATACTGTGCCATGGTATGAATTACATGTTTTGTTTGGTACAGAAGTCAATAGAGGAAATATACTTAGGCATAGGCATCGCTTAAAAACGTGAGAACAATGTTTTTTAGTTCTCGTTGCAATAGATATATTCCTCATTCAGATAGAAAAATTACGATTAGCTGGATAACAAACTCCTTAATTGTGATAATACACCGAGCAAATGCTTACTCTTTTATAAAGAAGAGTATCAGGGTAAACAAAATGGGATACTAAATTATGCAAACCGAATTCTTAATAATGAAAAGGTTTCAACAATGGTGAGAATCGTCAATCAGAGAAATCGAATTCATAATGATATTGTACTAGGTAGATTTTAATACAACTATAAAGGAGGAAGTGTGTAAACAAGCTTACCTGCGTCAGAGTTGTCTCGAGTTTCTCCATGGAGTACTTCACCTGGGTCAGTCTCTCTGTCACGCTCTCCAGACTCCTTACCATGGCATGGAAGCGTCTTCAAAGAGAATCAGACGGTTTGCCAGTTATTAGATAATGACTTATTCTTAAAACCTCACTTGAATTAGTATCTTCAGACAGTAGATTGGACGTTCTTCTACTTTTTCAAAACAACATTTCAGTAAGATTGTTATAATTTTTCGCAGCTTGATGAGTATTTTCTTGCTTATGGGGATTTTATCGACTATTTGTGGTTACCATTCAATCCCAAAAAGGATTTTTTATAAAAAGTTTTTGTAAATACATTCTACATTTGTTTACGCATTATACATTATGGATTCTATTTAAGAAATAGAAGACGAGTTGGAGTGCATCTATCGTTGAATAAAACATAGCAGGGAGCATAAAACCCTGAGTGTTTTATGCTCCCTGCTATGTTTTATTCAACGATAGATGTGCGCCCTTCGTGTTTTATGCTCCCTGCTATGTTTTATTCAACGATAGATGCACAACAACGAGTTTTCTATTTCTTATATGAGATACCCTTAAGAATTACTTGATTTATATATATAAACAGTTGAAAAATTATGGTATTTTTAACAAAAACAGTTTGAAAACAATGATGCCTCCCGCCGTAGAACATATTCGGACGAGTCCATTATCATGTATAGGGTTGGCGCTCCAATATGAATAGAATCAAACTGAACAATCAATATGAATTTGAAAATGTCCCCAGTGGAAACGTTACGTCTCTAATCCGTGCTTTTCTTTCTCTGCAAACCCACACCTCTCCTTTTGGTTTCTAATCGACAGACCCCGAGTCAGCCATGATGGACATAGCCCCCTCAAGTTTGATCAATGGACTTGGCCAATATGACGTCATTTGTAACGTTACTGAAATGACGTCATTAACCCCGCGCATGGTTGTATCGTCAAATAAAGCACATCGTCGGTCCCATTGTTCGCCATTGTTTTAATGCCGTGGGTATCTTATATTTTGAAATAATCAAATAAACATTGCCGACAATTCCTGTATGAATAAACTTTTCTATCAAAATCCTTATGACTTTTAAATGGCTCCCATAAATTTACATTATTTTCAAATGTTCAACAGCTTATAATTACCTAATGATTAAATAATTAAAGTTACTGAAATGTTATGTTGTTTGCTGAGAATCCCCGGCAAAGGTATGAAATATGTTGAACGATAATTATGAAGCTGTATTCTCTAATTAATCCATAAGATCCCATGTTAATAGTTGACAACTATTCTAATCAGATCATAGGCACTGAGCTAATCTTTCAAAGAATTATCAATCAAGATTCTAAGTTTCAATGTGGTTTTGGAGTTTTCGTTTTGATGAAATTCTATGTCATGTGTTCATGCTAACTCCCAAAGGTAAAATAGCAATAAGTTGAAACACTATAACACACCACTACTTTTGAAATTGTTCATGAAGCAAGTTTCAATAAGCTAGTTCTTGCGTGTACTTAAGTTTTGTTCGAGAAAATAATCGTTCTAAGTTGTGCTTCCATGGAAAAAGCCAAAAACATACGTACAGAGAAGTTGAAGATCCAAATAGGCACCACTTCACATGTTTCAAGACCTTATGCTTTTTGAGTTCTCGTCTGGAAACAGATTACTAATTTGCGTTTTCAAGGATTAGCCAAAACTAAAGGTAGGAAGTGGTTGAAAACCCCAAAAGGCATCAGTTCACATGATGATTTTTCTATACCAAGTTTCAGTGAACTATGGCTTAAAGTTTTTAGTTCTGCTCCGGAACAGCTACCATGCTCGGACGGACGGAGGTCATTTCTATATCCCCCGAAAACTTCGTTTTCCAGGGGATAAAATCTTGTCTTCAGTCTAAGGACAAACGGCTCAGAACGTACTCAAGGTTTGGCTTCAGATGCGCCAGTAGTGTCCTCCAGTTGACCAGACAATGGTTCTCCATCAGTGACTGACTTGTTGCACACAGTTCCTCCATCACACGTCTGTGAACATTCAACAGACACTGCTTGTCATCTTATCATTATCGTTGATGGCTTACCATCAAACTATTGTATACCATGCCTGCTTATATTTACCTTTTTGACACAATGGTGGCTTACCATCCAAATATGTCACGCGATACTGCTTACCATCAACCTCTTGCATATGACGACTACCGACCATCAAACAATGTCTATACTTACAGAATTTCTGACATGATTGTTTGCCTTCTAACTATAACATACGATTGGCTAACATCTTGGTCTTATTATTGGTCACGACCACAGTGTGTGGTATGAGATACTGTCGATGTCATTTTAACAGGAAATGATTTCATAAGCACTCTATAGATGAATCTTTTCTAAGTTTCAATCAATGTCAAGATATATTCTAATGTTCAATTCCTGTTGAAATAACAAGCCGAATAACTGCATAAGAAACCCGAACAGTTTCGAACAAATGACTGAAAGCAACATTATACATGTACGTATAAAGGTTAATAAATTTGAAAACAATATTGTAAATATTGAACAATGTGTATTTACTTGTCTCTTCCATGGTTCAGTTGGCTGCGTTTAGATAGAGGCTGAGACTTCTTTCTGGAATAACAATCTCTCCATATTCCTCTTCCTTTATTAGACAGACTCTGCCCTTTTGATACACTGCAATGGAATACAATTTGAGTAGATGTCATTTGTTAACAACTGCATAAATACACTTCCAAAGATTCAAATATACAAAAGTTTCTAATAATATCAAACTTCAATATATCTCAAAATCAAAAGATTTTCCCAATATTTGATTTGGACAGACTTCAAAAGATACGTATTTTGAGAGACATCAGCTAGTTAAAGGTTTTGAAATTGTCAATTTTGGTTTAGCATTTACGTGTAGTAATCTTCTACCTGGAGTTTTTGGATCTTTGATAAGTTCTGTTGAATTTAAGTCATATTTTCTACAGGCAGAGACTATTTGGATTCTCTCTCTCATGTAATTTGGAAGTATCTTACTATCAATATTATTATAACTGTTGGAGGGTAAAGATTGTCAGATAATTCCAAACGGTACCATGAACGGGAGCACTTTGACTGATTCACGCTGTGGACTGAGAGAGTTTTCTTGGCAGCCTTGGATGTGCCTAGAAAGTTCTTGATCTTACTAAGTTCCGCCTTAATCTGAAATGAGAGTAAAATATTCTTATGTAAAGTTAAGGTTTGGGAATAGAATTACATTACTATGCAGAAAAGTTATGTTACGGGAAAAGATCCCGAAGAAAAATAATAGAAATATGTCAACTCAAAGTCATTGTTCTTTTACTTTACTGAACTGAACTGTATGATACGCAAAGGAAAAGATGAAATATGCAAAAGTTATACATGTAAATGCCTACGTAATCAAAACACTCTAAAAAGTTAGAAAACAGATGGTGATGCGTATTTACCCGAAACGTGAAAAACATTATTAATTCATTTTTATCAGTCATATTGAATGGTTCGATGACACCCTGATCTTCGAGTATTTTAGATTTAGAAACATTTCACTATATGTGTAAAGTATTTTAAAACGTATTGTCTGAATTTTCATATACGTATCTTACAATATAGTCCAGTAATTTAAGGTTTCATGAAAATCATTATTTAGCTTGTATCTATAACGTCCTAAGAAAAATGAGTGATTTTAGTGGAACGTTTGTGATTACATATTCTAGTGATAACTAAATGTAATGATCCGTCATAACAACTAGGGAATTACAGATTGAGGTTATATTTAGTTGATCTTCGGCGAACTTTCCGACCAATCACTTGAGAGCAGGAAGTCAGCGTTGAACCAATCAGATGATCTAATATGTATCTTGGTTACGATTGTCTATATCTGGCCTTTAAACCTGTTTGTCATTGTTTGGCCTCATTTGCTAATTAACGTTTGCTTCTATGAAATTCTGTCAACAATATTCAAATAAATTTGATATTGTGATCACATCTTTGAACACAGGTTTCAAAATTGGATTTTGTAATCGAGGCGCACGGCAATTTTTAGATATAATAACGGACGTCGGGACGTATAATGGAACGGCTAGCTTTAATTTGGGTGGTGCTCATGATGAAGTTGCTAAATAAGACTATTTTGTTAATTCTCTGCATTTATACGAGTCATGAATTCCCACATAATCTCTGTTATAGATGGATCACCTATCTCCGATCTTTGCATTACAAAAATAACGCCTGTAGTTCAATGCGACCAAAGATCGTGTAAAAACTGCGGATGATTCCTGTCTAATATACATGTATGTGTGCGTTTCCCACTTCATTCTTCTCAACTGTAACCGGAACAGATCGAAAACACTGAAACAAACGTCGCTGCTTGCAAAAGCATTCGGGATTTTCCCTCTTTAACCAGCAGAAAACTCCACTTGTAACAGAGGTCACGTGACTTGAGTAGTCTCCATGGGAAGAGGATGATGAGATGAGTAATAAAAATAATCAGCCTTACCTTAGGTATTGAACTCTGTACTTTTCTGCAACTGTGCATGATGGGCGAGTTACGTTCCTTGGTGACCTTGAGTCTCCTTGCCTCCTGATCTTCAAGGACCTCCTGACGTGCATTGATCTCTTCAAGGCGAGTACTGACTTTAACAAGGAACGCCTCCAGCTGCGTCTGGCGCTTGTCCAAATGGTTGCTGTCAAAAACGATGTGACTCGACCGTGAACTAATTCTTGAAATTTGAATCCATTGAAAACGTTACAACATATCGTTACCATACCGACACACAAAGAACACAATCCTATCATTGGCATGCTTCACAGAAGGAATCGCCGACTTGTTAAAAGATACATAAGGGTCTGAAATAATTCCTTTGGAAAGATAAAACTATCACATACATCATGCAAACACAAGCTTGCTCTGAGAAGTGCTGGAGTTCAACAAGAGTTGAAATGCGTTGATAGACGTCGAACAGATACACCGCCATCTTGTGGGTCACGTCACAGTCTTTCTGTACATTCGCTCCAAGCTCAAACTGTGGAGGTGTTTCTGGAAAGATATCCATGTTTTCTAAAACAAACTACTCGACATATGCGTCATGTTGGTTCAAACATCGCTGCCTATTGCCACATTTTCAAACTTCATAAGTTTTGTTATTTTATCGACAAGTAGAAGTTTGTTTCTTGAAATTAAAATCCTAATGATTATCAGTTAGCATAGCGATAATAACGGGATATGAATCAAGATTTATGATCGAAAATCGAACGATGGCGCGCGCCAATGACTCAAACGTAATTTTGGCAACTTCTCTATAGCAGATACAACAAGAATTATAAGTTGGTACTGCTAGGTAGGTCAGTTAACTTATATCATGCAAAAGGGGACGCTGAATTTTGACTTTTTAACATTAAATGTCCGTTTTTAATTTACAATCGAAAAGAAGAATATAACATACTTTTTGCCTTTAAGAGATAAAGATGCAACTTAAGATAGGCGGATTATATTCATGTCATATGATGTTTGGATCTATTTAAACCATATACAAATTCATGCAACATACTCTGTGTCACTTTAAAGATATAGTCAAATCAGAATGTTAAATGGAGGTTACTAATGCTCGCCAGTGACGGCGCTACAGAGAAATTGATTGATAAAATTGCGGATTGAGAAACATTAAAGCAAGGTATAAAATAGTAAGTGATTGATACGGAGGCGAGTTATTCGTATTCTTTTGTTTGGATACCAAATTTATGTCCAAAAAATTCTCGCTAACACAACTATCTAAGATGATACATGATATTTTACAAACAGAAATGGCAAACCGTTCAAATGTGCCAAAATGATAAAATAAGTCATGTTTACACATTTTCTATCGCAAATACGTTAATCTTTTCTAAACAGTCATTCAGTTTCAGAAGATTATATATCATCATTTGCAAAATGCAATGAAAACTGTCAAAAACATGAAGTTCGAAAATGAAGAAAAGAAAGTTTTGTATCTCTCTAAATCAACCCGAAGTATCCAAATCCCTAAAACACCTACCCAATGGAGAAGGCTCTTTCATGACACCATCGTTGTCACATTTTGAAATCAAAATGATTGGGTCAGAAAAGTCACATGACAAGGAGTCGACACTAGCGCCATCTGCCGTCAGATCAGCGAGCATTCGACCCTGGTGAAAGAGCAGCTGATCTGCTGCCATGACGTCAGTCTTTCCTGCCACGTGGTCTTGGAACTCGGCAAAACTGAAGATTAACAAGTAGATACGTAAATGAATAAATCAATAGATGTGCTAGTGTAGGAACAGAAATATAAGAAGACTAGAAAGATCAACTTATGGAAAGAGGTCCACATTACATAAAAGCTTCGTTATTGCGATATATTGCTTTCATTCATTATTGACATCCTATGGTTCTTAAACTAAAATTGAGAAAAATCCGAAAACTGATACAGTAGTAGCCGTAAATCATATGTCAAATTATTGGTTTATTACAGGTAACTGTACGTAAATGAAGATAAGTCAAGTCCAAATCACTTATCCTTTATTTAGCCATAAAATTTTCCCTCATTTGAGATGGTTCCTTGTTAGAGTAATAGTTATACACAATCAAGGGACGCTTACAAATAATACCGTTTAATGCAAACACTCAGTTCCTCTGATATGACAATTCTATGAGACCCCTCACTTCTAGCGGTCAAATGACAAGTTCCCAATATGAAGTCTTTGGAATTGTCAATGTGATTCAAAACTCTCAAAAAAACTGACCTGCTTATAGCAATGCTGTTACAATGTGACCGTAACTTTCCTACTGGCGTTGAATCTTAAATGCTTAAATGCGTAACGGGTGCTAAAAGGCAAATTAACATGAAAGAAAAAAGGATTAAAACAACAATTTCACAATCTGCGGAACTAAGAAAATGTCTCGAAAACAGCATTGTAAAATACGCCTTGTAATAACATCAAATTACTCTAGCTACAGTACATGTAAATTCATAATAAAGAGTTTCTCGGTTCCGATATACGATTTGAACAACGGATTTTTTAAAGAGAGATTCCACCAAATAATTTTTATCGTTGTTGAAGTTCAAAGAGCCCTTCAAGATCTGTTACATAATACAGGCAAACATGAAATTTTATATGATGTATGGTATTTCATTCAACAATAGTTCCGCTTTGTGCATATAGGAAATTTATTCACCGAGACGTCGGCATAAACTTCACCTTCCTACATAAAATCACATCACATTCAGTCACTCACCTGCAGTTCTGTTTGACGTAAATGGTGATGATGATAACCTCCTCCAAGTTGAAAACGGTTATCCGGATCTGCTGGGTGATCACCTGCACCTTCTGCTTGAAGTGATCGTGCGAAATGAGCAACGACTGTTCGTTCTCCAGCAGGCGGGATATCAGAGACCTCATCTCTGTCGACAGGTGTCTGTGGATGTCAGGACACACATGTACAATGTGAGTAATAAGATCTACTGATCACCATATCAATGGTATGTACGTATTTGAATTTCTGAAATGAGCTAGTGTTTTTATTGATAAACCACCATGTTTGCTGATACGTATAGAGTTGAGGAGATCAACCTGACTAGCTTCTTCAGAAACTGTTATTACCCCTTGAACTTTTTCAACCCATGGACAACACACTGCGTCTTCGATCATTTTCGCCCAATGCTCTCCTTAAATTATTAGTTGTGGAGAAATAAATAACAAAATTATTGTATATATAAACAAGAGTCATCAGATTTATCCCATCTCTTCCAAATAATTCGTGAGATATATCTTTGTACTCATAAGATACACATTACTTATAAAATCACCTAGTAGAGACTGAGATAGACATAATGAACGTTTTTGGAGTCCGGCTCCAGAAGCTATTCCAATTTCTACTTGTTTCCAAGAAAGTGAAACAAAGTTGTTGTTTTTTAATCTTACATGTTTGTAGTTGGGTAACATACGTGTACATTTTCAGTAGCCTTACTTAAATCATTTGTTTCGAATCCATCTCATTTTAAAATAAAAGCGAACCAACAAAATACAAATCACTTAGACTGAAAGAGCTTTAAAAGAGACAGTATTACGTTTTTTAAGATATGTGAACTCATGAAAATAGAAAAATGTTACCCATTTCAAAACAATGTTTAAATCAAAGCTGGCAGTTCTACAACACCATAGAATGTTCAGTTAAGCTACGCGAATCCATTTCCCTTCTTCAAATGATTAAAAGGTGTTAAAAAAAATGACCGCAGCTGGTTTTTGATTGATACCTGATAATTTCTGTTATAACAACGGATGAACAGGTCAAGAAATAAAACTGTCAAATGTGCTAATGTTCCTTAATGAAGTAACCTACTTTGAGAGTCTAGCTGAGCCTGGTATGTGTCTCTCCCAGGTTATCTGCCCCTTGTCTGATGTCTGGTGCCCCGATATCACGCCTGACTGCTTCTGGGCTATCATCTGGAACCTGCAATTTCACAAAAACTTTGAAGTTCTTCCTCACTCAGTTATGATTTGTTTTTTCACTGTTTCCTTTGAAAAATGCTTTTAAAGGAAAATTGTTGTTTGACGTCTTCCATACACTAAAAAATTAAATTAATTCAACACAAATTGTCTGTTTTCCATATAATGTCTAATTGTTTTCATGTTATTTCATTCCACATAGCTAGCAATGTCTATATGAATAGATTTTACATAATCTGCGCAAACAGGTTTTTATCCTTCAAAATGACTCCTTAAAAGATAATTTTAGTGTTAGGCTATCTCTTTAATGACATCTATGAAATACAAACTGAGATAAAACAATGGTACCTTCAGTGTGTCATTTTCTTTTACAACATATTGCATCTTTAACTTGCCAGTTTCTTCTAACTCACATGACAGTCCTGTTGCTACGGGCACCTCCGTGAGGTCTGAAGGGGATCTGACAAGTCGCGGCCTGGTAGAGTGTACATCCAACACTCCACATATCAACAGAGGCATCAAAACAAACCACCGCTCCTCGGTCTACAAACGCCTTCTCGTATACCAGGGGATGCTTGAAACAGAAATAAAAAAATTAAAATATATTCGAGTTACTCTTTCAGATATAATTTAAGTGTCTTCGATTCAACACATTAAACCAATTGTCCACGGCTGCTGTAAGATCATATACACGAAAGTAAAGACAGACACCATATACATAAAGAATCTCACCCAAGTGTCTTCTGATATCAAATATATCAACACGAGCCGATAAAATTTACAAACATCCTAGGCTTGCCGAGGATATTTTTACTTTTATCAACGAGTGTTGATACATTTGATATCAGAAGACATTCTATTTATCATCCAAAATCATTTTTCATTTCGATTCCGTGAAAAATGTATATTTCTGAACATTGCACTACTCTAAGACTCTCAGTTTGGTGATGTCATAGCATTGTGACGTCGTTATTTTTATGATGTCATACCATTGTGATGTCATTACTTGATGATGAAAAACAATTATGATGTCATGAACCTGACTTTAATAGAGCATTGTTCAAAATCTACTGTCAAAACGATATCTCCTAGGAGATAACGATTGACCTCCCACAAGCGATATCTCCTATGGAACACAGTTTTGGATGATAAAATGTTATACATACATATGTTACTTCTTCAAGAATGGAAATTGCACTCAAAAGGAAGGAAAGATGAAAAGAAAGATAAGATGATTGGAGAAAGATACTTGAAATCTACATTGTAAACTGATATATTGATGAGGTAAATGAATAATTTTTGATGAGCAATCACATGAGACGAATAGGTACGAAAAACAATACCTATGGATAACAATATTTATTGTGACGTCTCAGGTATGCTTGCACCTTCATAATATCTCCACATGAAGGAATGAGCATTCACTTAAAAACGCTGTACTGTTCACAAAAACACACCTGAGACCGTAAGCTGATGGTACGGTCCCGTAAGCGACTCGACCCGAAAAATTTAAGAATTTATACCATTTTCTCAATTTCTAAAAATAGAGGTACTGATTCTGTAGCTCATCAGTCCTTGCATGACAGGTTCAAGACTTTCAGTAAAAATATAAACTTTATCATATGCAATGCGTCGTAATCAAATCTATCAGCTGGATAACCTGGTCAAGGTGTTTCTGAATGACATCCTTTCACACTGACCAAAGCCACTGCACGCTTACAACAGTGTATATGCAGTGTTTTACAGATCAAATCATGGGGTATCGGCATTATCCTTTGGCATGCTTTAGTGTACAGGTCAGTAACTATAGGCCAAAGGGTGAATCATTATGTCCTTATTTCACCTTTTGATGGTGCTACAGACATGAACAAGGATTTGTTTGACACTCCATAATTACCACGCAGGTTAGTATAATGTACATGGTAAATCATGGAGAACTAACCCTTTAGTTGCACATTTAACATGAACGTTGGGAGTGGGACAATGAAATTTGGAAATCTAAGTCCCCATCTAACAAACGTTATTTTAAAAGTTTTCAGACGACAGACACCGGACGATCGCCCATGCCTTAAGACAATTTTGCTTTAAAAGCCTGATGGGCTAAATCGTTATCCAGAAATGTTGTTTTTCGCATGATCATCATCTAACACCTACCAAATACTCCTCCGTCCCCGCTAGGGACATAAACAGTTCTCCGTCATCAAGGAGTTTACTTGCTCCGAAATCAGAGAGCTTGTAAATGCAGCTGTAACACAAGGAAAGCAATGGTGTCCAGACATGGCTTGCACAACGTTCTCTTAATACAATGGTTACCCAATTGAAAAAATATATGAGTTACCATTTCTATGTTTAAGAGAGTTTTCTGCAAGAGGTCCATGCAGGTTTGACAGGGTGAAAACGAACGCATGTAAATTGAAAGCAAAATATGCGCAAAATGATGTTTAAAATTTATCCCATAATGAAATAACCAGAGACTCGTTTTTGTCTGGAGCTGGAAAACTGTGTAATACATACAACATTTACTACGATTGAGCTATATTTTTAAAGACACTAACATTTTTGGTATTGCAAAATGCTATTGCTTAATAACATTAGCAATTGTTTTTCATTGTGATTTAGCATAAAACACTTTAGGTGAACGCATGTGACTAAATGACATGAGAAAATGACAATGATATGATTCATGTGAAAATTTGTAGCTCAGCCGAATGAAACCTATTTCGAGCAAATGCTGATTGTGTTTTTTAATTCAAACCAATCAAGATGACTGAAAGAATTGATTGAATATTCAACACTTAGAGCCTTTGAGTATGGTTCTGTTTCTAGTCCAAAATATTTTCAAAATATACAGATAATAGAAATCACTTGAACATCATTTAGAACATGATATATCAGAACAAATATCCCTATCATATATATCATGTGTTAGTAACATTGTGAGTGGTACAGTAGTTGTGATGTTATTAAACAGATTGCTTTTCATGTGTACCACGCGAGTCTGGAGCAGATTGTCGCATGGAAATGATCTATCATTTAAATATAACTATAAATAGTATGTATGTTATGGATATACTGGTAAGTGCATTGGAGTGCATTGGAGATCTCCTTAAAGAGCCACTCCGTGAGTTGTTGGAGTCATATATGCCAAACTTAATCAATGGTGTCATTTGATCGCGAAATATCGACTGTTACCAAAAAGACACATTTTAAAGCTTATTGGGTTTTTTTACAGTGACAATATGAAGGTGGAACGTCGCAATTATGATCGAAAACCGGACAAATAGTCAAACGTAATTTTGGAGACTTATCTAAAACAGCCAGGATGGCAATTAGGAGTTGATAGTGTTTGTTAGGTTATATAATTATTATAGTTACTAGTATCCACATATACATGGGACGTGATATCTACACCTCTGTGCATTTATAACGCTGTTTTTAGATTTTCATGGAAAACCAGTATTTGTCATATATATGTCTTTTGGACATGAAAAGTTAAGATGTTTTGATTTTATATCACCACATATGAAATATAGGTTCGTATGAAAGGTAAATAATATGTTCTGAAAATCACGGAGTGGCTCTTTAACGATATTCAGAGTGCATTTTTAAGTAAAAAACATTTCATTCACAGAAAATTACACTTTTTTGGGACGAGTTTCTTGATTGACAACAGATTATTTCTTCCCGCCCAGATGACTGTTCTCACGTTAAAACTAGTAAGTGACAACATGTTTCTGAATGTCTTGCAAATGTGCGGGGCTCTTTGAAATCTGTACCCGGAACAGTCCTTTATATTTACAAGGTTCACATTCACTGAACAAGACTTATTGATAACAATTGTCTTTTCGATATGCGTTACAAATTGATCGAGTGATAGATGAATAAAGGTCAAAACACATTCTAATTCATTTCCGCACGTACTTTGTAATCTGTTATGGAGCAGAGGGATTTCGTAATTTTGATGATCACATACCTTCCGTCGAAGTCAATGTAGCGGAGAATATTGCCTGGTTTAATGTCCCTGTGCACGTACTTGTGTTGGTTCAGATGGTCGAGTGCGGCACCTGGTTGGCATGGAAACGTTATCTATTACCTAAAGTACCTTTCAGCACACGCTATTGCAAAAGGAAGACGTGCGCATGTACTATTAAACAAAACGTCGTGTTAGGCTAATAATAATAATAAGGATATTTTTATTGCGCTAATCCACGTCACTGAGGGATATGCACATTATAACCCTGGTCTAACCCAAGCTGCCGGTTACACCGCTCAAGGTCATCTCCAACACAATCTACACCGGGTATCCAATTAGTACTGCTGGGTGAACAGAGACACAATTTGAATAAAGTGTATTGCTTAAGGAGACCCACAAGTTTTTCACTTGTGTTTCAGTGCGGGGCAGGGAATAACCCTTCAAACTCTCAGTTGATACAGCAATGCTTGGGTAACCCACCAATCCAGTGAGCCCCGCCAGATGTTGCTGAATTTCACTGATAGCAGTCAACTGAGCTTACGCACAGGACCGCGTGCCACCACCATGCTAAGACTATTTCTCTGAAATGAAAATTATACGAAAAAAGGTTAATGGGAAAAAACAAGCAGACAAGGTAGGCTATATCCCCCGCCAATTGGTTAAATTGTGAAATATATTGATGATAATTAACAAAAATGTATTTTTTCACAAACCCTAATTAAATAAGCAGGTCATTGGAATTTATCCTTCAGAAGATGATTGTTTGAGACCCTTAGTTCCATTATGATTAACGTTTGGGTCTTCAGGCTTAACCTTGGAAACAGTCCTGTGAATTGTGTTTCCATAGAAACAGCCAAAAAGAATATTTCAAGAAGTCAAAAATCCAAAAGGCACCACTTCACATGATGATTGTTCCATATACAAAGATTCAATGAGCTAGACCATGTGGTTTTGAGTCTGGACCGGAGAAGAGTTTGCAAGGAAGGACGGAGGCCATTTTTATGTCCCACGAAAACTTTGTTTGGAGGGAGATTATAACGTGAAGGTTACAATATAATCAATATTCTCTTAATTTCAGGGATGTATCAGGATCAAACTATCTTGTATATATCAATATATATAGTCCATTTATCAAGAATCAACAAAAGTTTCTGTCTCTCTGTCAAGATTTCTATACATTCTATGATGTGATAAAATTCTCTTATATAAGTATCTGGCAGATATATTTGTAATAAATACGTAGGTGTGTTTTTATCTAGCGAAGACGTAGATAAACTTTGAGTTTGAATTCAAGTCGATTTTCCGTATAGAAGCCAAAAAAAACCAAAAGCCAGAGCAAGTGTTTCTCAATCAATGATGAACAATCGACAACGTTTTTATGGTAAGCTTTACTTGAATATGTTAACAAAACCTGGCACAAATCCAACATGGAGAAGGTTATAAATAAGGATGACATTACACAGCTTAACCCTTGGATATTGAACCCTATAGTAATCAGGTCATCCATGTTTAAAGGTAGCCTATTGCACCAAACCTATATGAAGCTTACCTGTATTACAATACACAATTTCCGATCGCAGCAATCATACATGCAGTATTGCCTTCTTTATTGCCCCAGAGTAAATTGAATTACGTATTACCAACATTGCATTAGGCATTCTTTAAAAATCTACATTTAATAAGAATTATAATGGAAAGAATGATATACCGTATAATAACCCGCGGGAAAGACATTTGATACTACATTATGCATAGAAAACCCCGTATCAAATCTGCATTAGATTTTCATGTAAGACTGCTATGTTTTTTAATTGAATTTAGGGGAAGGAGTGGTAATTATTACGTAACTCTTAATAACCGATTAAGGGCATAAGTTTAATTTTTGACAATTTTATTTTTTAGAATTTCACTATTAACATTAGTTTATGCTAAATATATTATCTTCAGAGGGTTAAGCATGTAATAACTCGCCTCGGTCATCCAACGTCGTATAATAGATAATAAAGACAAGCCAAAACATTGGCGGCAATTCTTGTATGAACACCTTTTAATCATTTGAGGTTGAGAATGGATTCGTTCGTTTAAGTACTGCTTCTTTTGATTAAAAACGTTGTCAAGCAAGTGGTTACATTTATATGCGTTTTCGTGCGATCATCTCATATGCGTGATAATGGTAAATAGTTTTTAGTTAATAGTTTCGTCATAGATGATATCATATTGGGGATTCAAAAATATACTATGAATTAAATTAAATTAGCGAATTTCTATTTTTCATATAATAAAACAGTGTGGAGAGAAGCATAATTATTATTAAAGATCGACACCTACACTAGTTATACAAAATTACAGGAAAAGATTCATCTATTGAAAACCTTTCTTTAAGAGGTAAAACGTAAACAAACTATTTATTGTGAAATGTTTCTTCTTTACTGAGGGGAATATGGACTAATCACCCGATGAAAACATCATTTAGATAAAGAAAAAAATTTCCAATCAAATGAGAGCTTACAGAGGTGAAAACCAATACAAAAAGTAAAACTTCTTGTAGATATAGAAAAGTTGTCCAATCAAATGACAGCTTAAAAAGTTAAACGAAAATTCAAAATGAACCATCCAATGAAAATGTCCCTTACAGAGATGGGCGAGAAGGAGAAGGAACTGGGAGTCTTCCAGACCGCGACTGTTGCAGGGCTCGTGCAGGTACGTATGTAGACTTCCTTCCTTGCAAAGTTCTAAAACCAATAGCGCACGCCCAGTGTCCATCTGCAAGAGTATAAAGATTTATTAGAGTATAAAGATAAACCCTCTTGAAAATAACTCCAATAAGCATAAGTGATCGTAAAAGGTACAGGCATTACATAATATCATATCTCATAAAACGTCTTCCTATTTGTATTTTGTATTCATAATGCATTTTCCAAATTGCGTCGAATTTTGACTTTAAGTAATGATTTTTTGTCTTTTTTGGCAAGTGTTGTATTCTTTATTCTCGACCCCATAGGAATGAACCGAACAAGAGTTCTTAATCTTACTCGCTTAATCGTTTTGGATGGATTATTGTTGATGATCACCTATGTTCTCTTCTTGTTACAAGACCATTAGCAATAAAGAGACCATATGTCTAGGGTGTGACATTTTGGTTCTTATTTCATTGCGAATCATATATTGGCAAGTCGATATCATCAATGCATAATGTTGACATTTGCCAAATAGAATAGATAATTTTTCAACGCATTATAACTTTCGGTATCGCCCACGAATATATTCTTGTGGCAATAAACATATCAGAATCTGGAAATTGATCCGCATTTGTCTTTGGTGAAACTCTTAAATCTGATTCTTTTTCTACATGAATGTTGTTTAAATTCAAACCCTTCCTTAGTCATCTAGATGCAATCAAAGACTGGAATAAAGTTAGGATTTGATAGTGGTTTACTTATCTGTAATGTAAGCTATAACCGCTTTCTAGCCAAAACATAGTCACTTGATCAGAAACGTAATAATAAGTTGGTTCAAATCATACCTCTTCTTCTTCTCCAAAGAACTTGACAATGTTGGGATGTTGGAGACGACGTAATGCTGCAACCTCCCGACGACGTTCTTCTGAGGAGGCCCACAGCGCGT
The DNA here is from genome assembly GCA_921293015.1 of Phorcus lineatus. NCBI lineage: Eukaryota > Metazoa > Mollusca > Gastropoda > Trochida > Trochidae > Phorcus > Phorcus lineatus. The sequence goes on along the minus strand of OV121086.1, from coordinate 36,041,335 downwards.
CCTTGAATATCTTTAAAGCGTGTAGGTCTCCTGTATTCTGTGGACAAATTATCAGAAATATGCATCTCTCAATTACCACATGAGATGCGATAAAGGATACTTGATAAGAAATATATCTTGTAGTATTCTTTATATAATTCTCTTATATAGCACAGAGAGAAGTGATAAACACGTGGTTTCAATTCTATCGGATAATCAATGAAGAGTAAACTTTATCAAATGACAGACCTAGCGTTTAAGTTGTGTATATACATATATAGTATAGACATACATTTGCTCTCTAATATCATACTTGCAGACAATTCTATTCAAATTCACTAAAAACATCATTTAACAACCTCCTAATAGCTATCTTTAAAGGCCAGTTCAGATGAAAATGTCTTCTTTAAAATAAGAATTTTTTGCCAATCGATTTGGCCTACCATTAATTAAGGACATTCTGTTTGTTAAAACTTGTTTTCACGACATTGCCCTTTGTCGGCATTTCATTTTCCCTCGCAATTTATTTTTCCTTAGAAATTATTTTAAATATTCGATGCTGAAATGTACAGTGGTGTGGCAAATGGTTTTTGAAAGGCCATCTTCGGTAAACCAGGGCTAACTTTTTCGAGTTTATTCACTGTTAAGATAATCAAACATTAAGTCCTGGTTGGCGGAGGAGGTACCTCGGTTTACTCTCGAAAATCGTTTTTAAGTTGAAGCCATTTATTTCAGATATCAAAATGACTCTTCCACAATGAGCATTAGCCTAATTCTTATATCGCTAGAATGGCTTGAACTTCTTGGCTCGTGTTAGCTTTTAGGCATTCTCTCCCAACAGAGGTAGCTTCGTCATAAATTCCTATACTACTTTTGTCTTAATACGAAGGTCTCTCGGGATTCCGGCAGTTGCCCTTACCGGCATGATTTTGCAACTTAAACTACCTGGCAATATTTCAGCCAATGAAAACACCGAATGCATGAATAACATATTTGTTGAAACACAGGCTAATGCAATGATGCAGTCACAAAATAAGGCGTATGTGTTCTGTATAGAGGACTAAAAGTGCAAGGTGCATATTCGAAGAAAGTTTTGCTTTTGGAAAGCCTATGGAAATAATTTAGACAATTTAAATGATACCTCTTGAAACGGCGTCGCTGATTGCACAACTAACTTTGATTGCATCCAATCAGATTTCTACATTTCGTGCTCAGGTAACCTTGGTATTAGGACAGAGGTAGTATAGGAATTTATGACGGAGCTAACTCTGTTAGAGGGAATGGGTTTTAGGGAGACATTGTCTTCCACAGTGACGATAGCTGAAGAGGAGTTTACTTGTTGGATCCCGATGTAGACATCACACGAAGATCCAACCCCCAGCAGGTCCGACTTCCGATAGAGATGTAATGTAGTTCGGATTTCGCCTGCTGGGGAGTTCATCACTTATCTTACTTCGCCTGTCATCGTGATATAGTTCTGAAACAAATGTATAACATGCTTTCAAAAAAATATGATAACGATAGACTACACAATGACCTATCAAATATATCACATATGAACACGGATAAAATAATTCAATTCAAATCTATAATTCGATAAAATAATTATCAAATGTACCTTAATCTATCAACTTTTATATTTTTTCTTACTTCGCCTGCATTTAGGATATATTCTGAAACAGTAGCATATCATGCGTTCAACGTTCACATGCTATAACCCAATAAACATCTATATCTCTAATCTTATCTATCGTAATCGACGTTACTGGTACACTCTGATACAAAAACATAAACACAATATGTATCTTTGACCTTTTTTTACACTACATGCATAAACTCAGAATGAGTGGTCTGTTTGAATGACATTAAAAACTGGTATGATACATGTTAGATGAATCTTTTTTCTTGGCTGCAAGGTGGTTCCACACAGAGGGATGTGGCCAAGAGAAGTAGTTGTAGCCGAAGTCAATACATGTCAATCAAATGAAAAAAATATTACTCCCGCGTTGGAGATATCGCCGTATAAAAATCATGAATGTTATTATACATTGTGTCTTAACATCGCGTGCCGCATGGCATTAGAATGTTCAAGAGGCAGTAGCGATGGTAATGTCAGCGATTATCATGCTTTTTCTGGTATGAATTAGTGATTATTATATGAAATAATAAACTTAATCCTGTTCAATAACATTTTTATGAAACTCATGAATGGTATCGTAATCACTCGCTTTCGCTCGTTAAATACGGATCGGAACCACTCACTCATTTCATAAAAATGTTATTACACGAGATATCGTTTAATATTCTCTAGATGTATCACTATCAGAAACATCTTCTGTCACTATCACATCGACTCGAATTTCCATAACTGAGTGTACATTAATTATCATCGTTGATTTGGAAAAGAAGTCAAACACACAAAAATTATACCTACTTTTCAGTAAAAAAAAAATCCAATGTTCACTCATTTCAAACTATGCGTTTCAACACTTCAATCGAAAATCTAATCGAAAAAAAACCCGGATTTCCGTGTCCTGGTTTCGGATTACATCCCTCTAAAATGGCGTTTTGCTTGCGTGGGGAATTCCCTTTACAATTAATGAGATTAGGAATTCGAAGAAACGTCGCAGTTATTGCTTACGAATAAAAGGAATGGCAGAATGCCCCATCCTATGGTATGAAGCCTTTGTTGAATTATCAATCAACCGTTGGTTACTAAACCAAAAATATGTGACTATTTACAGCAAGATTGGTAATACTTAATTCACTGATGACACGACATTTTCTTTTAACCAAAAAAAATATGATTAAGAACTTTATCAGTACTATTGATAACTTACTCAAGCCATTTTGTACTCATCGAATCACAACAAATATATTTTGATGGACTTCTTTGATAGAAGGATTTCTAAATTTTCTTTTACTTCAAATTGTAATTCCTCTGATTTTCCCATTCGTGTTATGTTAGTGTTAAACGTTTCCTGTATTTACATTCAAAAGGGTGGGAAGATTTCCCGAACACTTTTGTTGATTTGAGCTTTGGTAAACTCAAGGATTTATAATTCATAATTTTGAGCCATTGTCAAAGCTGTAGTTCAATATGGCGGAAGTCACCACTTGACAAAAAGAACACTTTTTGCTCGTGCGTTAAACAATAAATCGTTAGGCCTTCTATGAATATCAATAACCGAAATGTCCAAACGCATTTTGTGAAAATTTGAATTACCTATAAGTTCGCAGTTTTCCAAACGGCTGTACTTTGAATCGAAAGCGAAACTACGGTTTGTACGATACACCGTAAGTAGATGTGATAATAGGCCTATAAATTCAATGAACCAGACGGTACAGAATAAAAACTGGTTTTTCATTTGCGGATTATCTCTAAAAGCACAACACAAAATCTATTTTAGCTCTGTATCGTTTGTACTTCAACTGAACTCCCAGTACTAATTGGTAAGCAAATTGATTGAATACAGGACGCTTACTAGAGTTATGAAAGTAGACATATGTTGATAATATCAACATAGGTTATTTTTCATCGCACACCTGTCATTCTAACACGATGAATAAGCGTTGAGGATAAGCTAGGTCAGTATAGAAGCGTGTCATGAATATTCAGGACGACCTATAATGCACACACAACAAATGAGCGAGAAAGAGGCCTTCTTCCTTTTACACATATCATTCAGCAGATAATTCAAGGGAATGTGTATTTCAAGCTGTATCAAAAGCTAAGATTTAAAAGAAATTAAGTAATCTGAAAAACAAAAAATTACCCAAATCGACAGGCTGTAGCCAAAAAGACTCAATTGGCTGTATATTAACGTTTTTATCTTGGGTGAAAATGTAGGCCTACATATTCTATTAGTTATGAAGTTTTTTAGAAACCCAAAACTTCCTGGTTTGTAATGTAAGCGCAGTGTGTTATCATGAACATGGCAATGATAGGCCTATATATATAGGCCTACACGCAGTAGTCTGTAAGTAAGACACGACGGCTTAACTAAGCTCTAAACTTACACTACGTCGTATGAAGAGGGAGGCTCGTAAGAGCAATATATAGGCCCCTACGTCTTTCTATTAGTATGCTATGGACTTATCAAATATCCCTTCTGTTCTCAGTCAAACGAAATAAATATGCATCGTGTATCCTAATACAGGTGTTAGGCCTTTTCGTTGTTCAAATTTTCCTTCAATGGGATAGCTATCGATCACATCATGGTATGCAACAGCTATACGTACACTCTAAATATTGATATGGTCTTTTAACCAAGACTGCACATCAACGATTATGTGTAGCGTCTGTTCCCGACATTACTAATAGCCACATTAGCATAGTCAAGCTGTGATTGTATAACTTTCAATGAGCCTTTATAAGGCTTCGACTTGCAACTCGACTAATGTCGTATGCCTGTTATGGCAAAGCGAATAGATAGGTCGTTTGAGGTTGACTGAAGTGAAATATTGCACCTCTGTTAATACCCTTGATATGTAATTGCTTTTGGATAAGAAGAATCATTGTATGTATGTAAAGGGTTAGCCTCAAACTACGATTTTACCTCATATTCACTTACCAACCCATTTTGTCTGCCCTGTCGCTTTCTCTTTCTCTTTGTAAGGAATTCCCCATATTCTAATTATAGCTAGCCTTCATCCATTTTTTTTAGGCAAGGGTGGGAAGATTTCCCGAACACTTTTGTTGATTTGAGCTTTGGTAAACTCAAGGATTTATAATTCATAATTTTGAGCCATTGTCAAAGCTGTAGTTCAATATGGCGGAAGTCACCACTTGACAAAAAGAACACTTTTTGCTCGTGCGTTAAACAATAAATCGCTAGGCCTACTATGAATATCAATAACCGAAATGTCCATACGCATTTTGTGAAAATTTGAATTACCTATAAGTTCGCAGTTTTCCAAACGGCTGTACTTTGAATCGAAAGCGAAACTACGGTTTGTACGATACACCGTAAGCAGAGGTGATAATATTTAGGCCTATAAATTCAATGAACCAGTCGGTATAGAATAAAAACTGGTTTTTCATTTGCGGATTATCTCTAAAAGCACAACACAAAATCTATTTTAGCTCTGTATCCTTTGTACTTCAACTGAACTCCCAGTACTAATTAGTAAGCAAATTGATAGAATACAAGACGCTTACTAGAGTTATGAAAGTAGACATATGTTGATAATATCAACATAGGTTATTTTTCATCGCACACCTGTCATTCTAAGACGATGAATAAGCGTTGAGGATAAGCTAGGTCAGTATAGAAGCGTGTCATGAATATTCAGGACGACCTATAATGCACACACAACGAATGAGCGAGAAAGAGGCCTTCTTCCTTTTACACATATCATTCAGCAGATAGTTCAAGGGAATGTGTATTTCAAGCTGTATCAAAAGCTAAGATTTAAAAGAAATTAAGTAATCTGAATAACAAAAAATTACCCAAATCGACAGGCTGTAGCCAAAAAGACTCAATTGGCTGTATATTAACGTTTTTATCTTGGGTGAAAATGTAGGCCTACATATTCTATTAGTTATGAAGTTTTTTTATAAACCCAAAACTTCCTGGTTTGTAATGTAAGCGCAGTGTGTTATCATGAACATGGCAATGATAGGCCTATATATATAGGCCTACACGCAGTAGTCTGTAAGTAAGACACGACGGCTTAACTAAGCTCTAAACTTACACTACGTCGTATGAAGAGGGAGGCTCGTAAGAGCAATATATAGGCCCCTACGTCTTTCTATTAGTATGCTATGGACTTATCAAATATCCCTTCTGTTCTCAGTCAAACGAAATAAATATGCATCGTGTATCCTAATACAGGTGTTAGGCCTTTTCGTTGTTCAAATTTTCCTTCAATGGGATAGCTATCGATCACATCATGGTATGCAACAGCTATACGTACACTCTAAATATTGATATGGTCTTTTAACCAAGACTGCACATCAACGATTACGTGTAGCGTCTGTTCCCGACATTACTAATAGCCACATTAGCATAGCCAAGCTGTGATTGTATAACTTTCAATGAGCCTTTATAAGGCCTCGACTTGCAACTCGACTATATTGTCGTATGCCTGTTATGGCAAAGCGAATATAGGTCGTTTGAGGTTGACTGAAGTGAAATATTGCACCTCTGTTAATACCCTTGATATGTAATTGCTTTTGGATAAGAAGAATCATTGTATGTATGTAAAGGGTTAGCCTCAAACTACGATTTTACCTCATATTCACTTACCAACCCATTTTGTCTGCCCTGTCGCTTTCTCTTTCTCTTTGTAAGGAATTCCCCATGTTCTAATTATAGCTAGCCTTCATCCATTTTTTTTAGGCAAGGGAGGTAATGCTTTCTACATTTTAGCGTGCCGTTAAACCTTTAGACCGATCCATTAAGCCCCGCCCCCTAACGACCGCCCCTAGCAACCGCAAACCTCGGACAAACATGCGGAAGTGTCCGACACATGTGTTTTTGAGTACGAGTATTCTGCCGACGACTACGGCTAATTAGAGTTTTGTCATGTCTCAGAAACGGTTGAATTATTGAAAATATAGTCTATTGATAATGTAACTGCAGAAATTGGAACAAAATAACTGTTTAAAAATATTTGATCACGCGAAAACAGGTCCTCTGTCGCGTCAATGGGCCCTGATTTATATTTAATTGTGAAATCGAGCAACAATAAATTTGCTGATGATGGTTTCAGGTGTTTTTCATTTCTGAGAACTGCTGGTAAAAAACCCTGAAAAAATCGTAAAATCCTGTGGTTCATATGCATTATGTGTGCGTGCACTGCCTATTTATAGCAACACGTACGGACTGGATCACATGATTTTCATCTCGCAGACTGATCTTTTCTAAAATTGTATTCGCCTTCAACACAGTCGTTTTTAAATAATTAATCTAGCATCAGTGAAAATAACAAGCTTCTTTTATGAATCTATGAGTTGAAACCCGTGGAAAGTTTATGACACATCGTAACATATGTCAGTTATCTCCCTTTATAGTGTTCTATCATGTAATATTTTGACTGTTTTAATCATTTTAAAACTGTATTTTGGCTAAATCATTCCTCCAGTGACTGGACATGACCTGTATTTAGAGTAGATATAATTGTTTTTACTCATGAAACTTGTGATAACTATCAATATTTAACTATATAGTAATTCATAGGGAGAATGTGATATGTGCTTTTTTTATAATAATATCATTTGATGAAGAAACAATTATTAATTCAATTCAGTAAACATTTCTGCAAAAAGAAAATATTAGAAATAATTTACATTCAATAAATGAATCATGCCTAAAATATGAACTCTTATAAGTACCTTTATATAATTATTAGTACATTATAGATGTTGTCACAATATATGTATTTATGAATGTATTTATAGGACTGTATTATTCTGCTCAGATACAATCAGATTAATTTGCAAACTATTTTGCTGAAGTATTTAAAAGATTTTATCTAATGAATGAGAAAACAATGATTTCACTTGTATAATTATTCAATCATAAAAATAATAAGGTATATTTTACATGCTGCTTTATTTGCCCATGTCATACTGTTTTTACATCTGTACTTATATGATGGGCAGATTTATCAAAACCCTTTGCCTCCTTGACTCTGAAAAAAGGAACACAAGCTTATGAGTGTGTTTTATTCATGCATCAACTGACTTTTCTTTTCATCTAACAATCAATAAGGGTGTAAACCTGAAAATATTCTAACTGATGGTTTGCAAAATTACATAAATAAGAGTGTATGGTTTGATGATAGTGATAATTAACAGCCTTTCAAAATAAATTAAAAACTGGCAATGTTTATTTTGATTGTTCACATAAAAAGAAATTGATTAAACTTATTAGATAGACATTTTGACAAAGTCAGTGTTATCAAATCAGATAAAATAAATAGTCTGACCAAATTATCATTATTATAGATCTAGCAATACAAACTGTAAGAATTAGTTAGAAGGCTCCACTTGCTGGTTGTTTTTTAATATTTCATACAGACATGACGATTGTGTGTCTATATAGGATCATTTTCATTAAATTATTTCACCTTTGTCGAAAACTTATTTGACAATTATATATTCATGAAGAGAATGTCATCAATTATATGTCTATATTTTCAAGAATTTTTGAAGGTTAGAATTAATTGTCCTATTAATGAGATGATCTTTTCACAGACTTTAGGCCTATATATGTTTAATCCATGAATATAGTATTTCATCAATGTTTTCATGAGATTATTTTTTATTTAATCTGACATTCTATTAATTGGTATCACATCTAATGGAAACTTGGAAAAATATAATTAAATTAGTTTTTAATCTATGAAATTCCAATTCATACATCTATTTAGCTTTCAAATTGTTTAATGTTTGATTAGAATAATTATTGTGTTATTTGTTTCACCCCAACCTGTCGGGGAACAAATGCCTTCTATCGATCGATTTCAACTTAGCCTTTAGAAATATATTATTTGAAAAAGAATATTTGATTCTATTTATTCACCTCGCCTGAGGCAAACTTACCTTTAAATTAATTCAACTTATTTTACTGTACTGGAAAATTTAGCTTGAAATAACCCCCAAAACACACTTTTATTTATGTAAACAAACCGAGCATGGTGCACTCACCTCTCATTATTTTATTGATACATCTCCGATGTGAGTCGGATATGCTGTCTCCGATGTATTTTTCTGAAATATAGGACCCTTTTTGCAATGTTACTAATACTGCCATCGACTATATTGACTTGATATTACTGCAATTTCTTCGTAAAATGTCTGGACGAAAATCCTGTGTCATAAAGACAGCCCGCCATGTTGCCTGTTGATGTCCGAGGAAGCGATCGCGGGAAGGTAGGTCAAAAATACGGCGCGCCGATTGGTCGAAAACCTGTAGGGGCGGGGCTTAATGGATCGGTCTAATGCCCAGCAGGCACACGACGTGGCAGCCACGTCGCTGCCAGGTGGTAGATTGGTCGCCACGTCGCAGTCGCAGTGCGACGATTTTGTCACGTCGCTGCCACGTCACAATGCGGTTGCCACCTTCCAGTCGCAGTGTGACGTAGTATGGACGTGGCCGGCACGTCGCGTTACAGTGTGATTTTCTCGTCGCACGGACACGTCTCTGCAACGTGGCTTTACTACGCTTATGTCTTTTCAACATGAGTTTCGACATTTTGATTATTCATTGAATATAAAAAATGTAGGCCTAGGCCTTCATCTAAAACTCGATGACAATAAAATGTTAATGAAATGAAGTCCATTTTAAGCAATAGAATATTTACTCACAGATTAACTACAGTGAAATGTGACTCTAAGCTAAAATGTGAATGGGAGAAATGACCCGGGTCTACGCCATCGATGAATTAAAGAACTGACACCTGCCTTGATTATCAACCATTGTGTATATATCCATTTTAAACTTCCGTCATATAAATAGTTCTCGCGCGCTCGTGTGTGTGTGTGTGTGTGTGTGTGCGGGGGGGGGGGGGGGGGGGGGGGGGGGGTGCTTTGGGATTAACCGCCAGTTTAACAAAAAAAAGTGCTGTGTCAAATTGCTATTTGAAATTTCTCATTGCGGGATGAATATTGAAGGATTTACTTTTTAACACATTTAAAGAAACCCACCGTACATTGTCACATTATGGCCGTATCACCAATTTATGCGGTATCTTTGTTAGGGGGCGGGGTAAACAGGAGTTTAATTGATGTTTTCTGTATGCTTGTTTGCTTGCTTGACCTAATACAGGCCCGTAGCAAGCGGGGGGGCTTGGGGTGGCTCAGCCCCCCCACTAATTTTAGGGAAAAAATTTTTTTTGCTCTTCATTTGAATGTTTGTATGAAAAAAGAGAATATTATAAGTTTCATGAGTCATCTGACCCTCTTCTGCAGATTGAAAAAAAGCCCTCACTAAAAGTAAATCAATGGTTCCACTGAAAAGTTTGTCTGTATTTGCGTCTCTCTGATGTTGCAGGTTATTCTTACCCCCCCCCCCCCCCCCCCCCCACTGACCTAGCAAATCTATATTTTCAGCCCCCCCACTCTTGAAATTGGTGCTACGGGCCTGTAATATATTACATGTTACTCCAATAAAGTATATAAACTAGATGAACTACAAAGGCCCATGTCATTTATGTTTCTATCATGTCAAATTTGGTCATTAATAAAGTGGTGTTACCCCTGTTGCTACGACCCAGCACACGCAGGCTTTAGGCCTACACCCAACCTGGTTCCCGGGCCTCGTTCCGCTTGCTCTCTCTTTAGCGCAAGCGGAACGAGGCCCGGGAACCAGGTTGGCCTACACCAAGCTGAAAACCTGAATAGATTATGCTATCTTCAGTTATTTAACCATGGCCATGGCGACAACACGGAACGGATCAGAATAAGTGGATTCACTGCGATCATTTCAGATATGGCAAGAATGAGGATGTACTATATTTAATCGTCCATCTTATGAGAACGACCTTTTTAACAACAAAATCGGAATTCAGGCGATACAATATTTGTTAGCTCCATTACCCCCCACACCTCCCTACATAGGCATCTCGAGGATATTGTTAGTTACCACTATTAATCGTGGAGGACTTCCTGGGTTAGAAATCCCGAACCATGATTGGCTGCAATCGAAAATATTTGAGTCATTGCCCACGTTCTTTCAAATTGAACTGATCCCAAACCGTTAAGAACACATATTTCAAATACCGATTAGGTGCGTTCATATTTCATACAAGAAATGCAGAAGTCAGTCACAAATGTCTAACATAATATGTGATTTGATAAAAGATTTAAAAAAAACGGCGTTATATTTGTGTTCCAAATTTTAAGTGTTATGGGTTTTCAAAAGAATCGTGTATATATTATCCCACCAGAAACATATTTTACGAAGGAAAAAATCTGTATAAACCTAATCCTCTGTGGAGAGAGAATGCGAGTTCGAATGCAGTTCTAATTTCCTAGAACGTTAAACATCGGCGAAAACTTTAGTTGAGTGACAACTTGGCCTTTTTTGTGAGCGAGGAGCAAGTATTTAAACTCGTACATTGGACGAATCGACTGAAGTAATGCCAGTATTCAAAACCGGTTATGCAGGTGTAGTTGAAAAACATTTATGTTGACTACTTGAATGAAAATAGGTTTTCATTTGTACAATCTCAGGTGGCAAATTTGCGTGCCAATTCATGTGACAATTTACGATATTTTTTCGTTATGAAGAGGATACCTATACTATTTATAGTCATACATATAACAATTGCAACAACAATTTGTATTGGTATATTCAACTGCTCATGCCATTGTATTGCACCTAAACAGTGTTATTAAGAATATGAATAAGATCTTTTAAAAAAAATCTATAAGCAATTCAGAATACTCTCATGAAAATAAAAGCTCAAGAAAATGAAATTAAGACATACATCTAACGGGTTCATTAAATTTGGTCTGCTAAAACAATAATTCTATAGTCAAATAATAACTTCAGGCAGATGTTCGCTAACTAAGGTATCGCATTCCGCAACATATTTAGTGAACATAACGAATGTCGATATTCCCACATACATAACAAAATCTAAAAAATTTTATGGGCGAATCAAGGGATTTCTTTAAGGTGGGATATCTTCCTACGCGAAGCTTAACTATCGCCAGTCTCGAACTGTCCAAGTTACGCAAAGCTTAAACGCACTAGTGCACGCCAATGTTGGGGTGGATGTGTTCACCTGTTGAAAAAATGGAATTTCCCCTGGATCCGAACCCTTTGAACGCCCGTCTGGATCCGCCACTGATTGTAACATGAAATTCTGTGTTTGACATCAACAAGCTTGGACTGTTGGAATGAAGCATTCGTAAAATACCCCAAGCTTACAAAACCACTGGCGTTGAATAATCTATTGTTATGACTTTATCAAGTGATCTACTGTTCGGAGATGGTGACGATCACGGTGATAAATATCAGCAATAACTGTAATTTGAAGAAGTAAGTGACAGTGACTCCGGCAGTAAATTATATCGAGAAGAACTGCAGAGGAAATACAAAGGCTGATAAAGTTCGACAAGATTTACCTGGATGTCTTGATAACCTCACGCAATATTTTTCGAACAAATAAGAAATCGGTGGACGATGGAATAAGCTTGAAGAAGAGAACATTTCGTTGAAAGATAATGTTTCATAGTTCGCAAGGGTTGGTTGGCATGGCATGGCGTTCGTTCATAAACTTTTCACTTTCGACTTCTCCAGATCCACTTGCACTAGGGAACTCAAGTCCGGTTTTGTATTTTATGTTTATGTTTCATAAAAGAATTGAAAGGTTGACGATCCGTAAAATGAAATGATCAGTGAGTGTACCGTTATGGATTTTCAGTAAAAGTTTTGAGAAGTAAAAGAGTATTTGAAAAAATGCTGCCGTTATAAAACTGTTTTTATTATTGTATATATGTTGCCTAGTAACGCTATTTTTCTAACGTAATTAAGGAGCCACAGATCTTTTCCCAAGAGATATTTGATATATGTACGAGTTCTCTGTACCCTGACGAATGTGTCATGAACGATGAAAATGTTAAGAAAAACTCCAAAGGTCCTGTTTGGAAACATCTTTATGATAAAAGATGCTAATACGTCATATTATTTCTTAACCATGAGCGTAAACCATCATGTACACTGTGTCTTATATATTACATGTCAATCGGTAGTGATCATTGAATTAATGATTCCTGAAATGAAACAAGTACTCCAAGAGAACTGTGATGATAAAGATTCACATCTTCAACAGATAAGAAAACGCTTAGAAAAATAGGAGATCAGAAGTTGAGGACATCACACAACAGCAATCATCTCTGCAGTCAGAAATCAGAAGAGTCGGTCAGCAAGCCGTGGATCTGATTAGAAGAAAAGAGAAGAAACTCCTCGATGAGCTTCGTTGTATCTCAGAAAGGCACATGAGGTCAGATAAGGGCTGACGAAGCTCATTCCATACACCCTGATCTCTGTCGAGCCTAATCCCTCGTACGGCTGGCGCGGCTTCATGTTCACGGATGTGCTCACCTGTTACTGTGTTAGCCAATGAAATGTCGTTATCCAAGGAGCATGAAGCCACACTTTTGAATTTTCCATCCGGGTTTTGCCGCTGTTGGATGCGAGTCGTCTCATTGGCTGTTTGAATAGCTAGCGATACGAGGCTTTTGACCTAAAGGATATCAGGGTATATGGAAGGAGCTCGAGCAGCGGATTCAGTTATGCTGACGAAGCAGGATGATGTTGCTAAATCATATCCAAAACCTCTGACTACATCTCCAAATCTGTCATCGGCCTTTCTGAACTGAATCCAAACCTTCCCAGCAGGCATCTAACGTCATTTCGACGTCGATATTTGGTTGATTTCAGGTCAGGACGTCGATCAACCAATGTTCGACGTCGGAACAACGTTAGTTTCCTGACGTTGAAATTTGGTTGTTGTTTTTTACGTTGTTTCAACGTCATCAGAACAACTTAAAACTGACAATTGATTACTTTTATAACATTTCATTATTATTAATAACATAAAATAAGTTATGGATTGTTTTAAAGAATGAAATAAAAATGCAAAAAACGAAAAGCTATCATTGACATTTAAAAAAGTTATTAATATAGGATTTAGATAAATAAAAGTTAATTTCTTTCAATTTCACAATAAAGGGAGGTAACCCTGTCTCTATTTTAATTAGAGTTAACAAGGTATATGGTATTTTTTAACAGTTTTTATTTTTTCAGTTATGTTCACAACTGACAACATCAATTTTCGATTTAAATAAAGTTAGTAGTTCTTACAAAACGGTAATTGCTCATTTGTAACAAACATTTTTTTGGTTACACTTTGATTTAAATCGTTGAAGTGTCACATAAACATGAATGCCCTCACGACTTGTAATAATTCCATAACATGGATAATCATACTTGTGCAGCAGCGTAAATCGTGCATCGAGGTCCATGACAGAGCTGCAGATGAGAGCATAGCCACCAAGATGATGCGTTGCATGAAATATAATAACGACAATAATACAATGTGAATGAGATACACGTCTTGACGTCGTAATGACGTCTTTTCTACGTCGACACAAAGTCTTGGCTTCAACGTTGAACCAACGTCGAAATAACGTCAGATTTCGACGTCGCCGCAAATTTCAAATCCAATCAAATTTCAACGTTATTTCAACGTTGCTACGCGACGCCGTTTCAACGTTGATACAACGTCTGATTGCCTGCTGGGTTATGTCTTCTCCTCCCTATCAGTTTTCAGCCATTCCTAAATCAAATCCCAGGCTTCAGGCTAAACCAAAACTTGTGTCTATGGTCAGTATTGCATCAGTCGATGACAAGAACTTACCCGATCCATATGACATTGAAGTTTTGAACATTGGTGGCACTGAAACACTCGTTGTCTTGGACTTTGAGAATCTAAGTGTTAAGTCTTGCTACAAAAAAAGACAACAAAACGCATTGCACTTCCCTCAAAATTGGCCACAAGCCAACGACGGTTACCAAAACCAGTTATGATTTGTTAGCTTTATCATTTGATGATGATGATGATGATGATGGATATTTCTTGTGCGCCAGTGTCCACCCACTAGTGCATGCTCATGGCGCATTTAAAACTATATACAGGGAGAAGGGACAATTTCAGTTGAAAGCTTTTACGAAGAGGTGTGTTTTCAGAGCTGTCTTGAAAGCATCCAAAGATTGTGAAAGTTTGATGTTGAGTGGCAAAGCATCCCATAGGACAGGGGAAACATATTGGAAGCTTCTCTTTCCGAACGCTGACAACTTGGCATGGGGAACTGTCAAAAGATATTGATCCTGGGAACGGAGAGTTCTGGAAGGCACGTACTGGGACAAGAGAGTTGAGAGATACGAGGGAGCAACATTGTGGAGGCACTTGAACACAATGCACAGAACTTTGAATTCAATCCGATATTGGACAGGAAGCCATTTTTCTCTAACTACAATATTTAACTATTTAACCTTATTCCTGACCCAGTTCATGTTTTCTTAATCAAAACAGAGAAGTAGTACACATGTCTGACCGCTTTCAGTGACACGACTATGGCAGCACCCTGTGTTCTTCCACCCAAGTATTGACATCCTGAATCTGTTAGGGAGAGTTCTGAGGTCTATGATCACACCCAGAACTGGCCAGCAGCTGCTGATTCAAAAACCACGGTACATGTTAACAACACATCAAGGTCAAATTATAGTGACGGATAGAGGGTCACATTTTGTCTACTGTGTAACACAGCAAGTGGAGGTTCTCTACATACTACAAGCTGACTGGACGAAGACGTTTGTCATCGGGAGGCGTAACAATGGCGGATACCAGTTCTGTAGTCGTGGTTGATTACTTCGACAACGTGGTCCTTGAGTTAACTGAGACGGGAGAGTATGTGAGAGATCTGTTGACTTCAGAAGATGGGATTCAAAGACCACAGGGAAAATGTGTCCACGGCAACAAACTTTATGTAACAATTTATCAAGATATTTCAGCTTTGAACCTGTTATAAGGGTATATGTAAATTCTATCACAGCTTTTGGAAGTATATGTGGATACTGACGACAGGGGATCAACAACAGTTTCTTCAGATGATAATGTCAAGAGCCATATACAATATAAGGAAAAAACAAGAAGGGAAGACTTTACTTTTGTCTCCGGCTAAAATCTAGCTGTTCTTATTATTGTTTTGGAACTAATATCACATGTACAAAGTTCAAAAAATACATAAATACGTACATATGTACATGGTTTCAAAACCTCATAATCTGTATTATAGGAATTTTAATCTTTTGGTGTGTGACAGCATGGATGAATGGTTGCATATGATTTGAAAGTCTGTTGAATAAAGAAGAAATAATTGCATATGTAATTGGGTGACTGATTGTGTGAAGGGTTGCATAAGACATATGGATGGATTGGGAAAAGATTGGATAGGTTAACGGTTGCAATGAGTGACGAAAGAATATTGGTTGTGAAATGATATAAAATTGAATAAAAGATTTGATTTTTATTTAGTTTATCAATGTGAACGATCACTGAACGGATAAATTATCAGGCAATTAGGTGAAAAAAATGAATTATGAATGGTTTGGAGGTGGAATATTGAGCAAACGAACAAGGGACTTCCTTTAGAGATTCACCAAATGAATCAGTAACAACAATTAAAATCAAACAGGTGAATTGATTGAAAGCTTAAGGGTTGACATCTTCCCCCGCATGGCTTTAAATTGCACCAGACAAATTTAAGCCTTACCGCCAAACAGTCAAAATTTGTGTTTTGAGTTCAGTGAAAAGTGGCAATTCTCATATGATTTCTCATAGGACTATCACTTTCCCTCACATTAGGGTTGGTCACAAGCACAGGAAAGTACAGGAAATGCAGCAAGGCCAATCTTAGCAAGTCATCGGGGCTGGTGTAAGAAGTGTCCATGCAAGAGAAGGTAATGAATAGCAAGAGAAAGGGTTTATTTATAGATCAACTATCAAAATAAACTTTTTCAGGCTAAAAATACTGTATTTAATTAGTTATTCTATCCTCAAAATTTCTAATAATGGATGCAAACATACACCTGTCCATATGTATGCAAGTTTACTATTAAAACATAAGACAACTATTCAAATATAAATAAATATATTTATTTATGAAATTTCTGTTAATATCAATGAACAATTGAATAAACTTTGAAATATTCACAATGTTTTGTTCATCTGTACATATTTTTCAAAATCATTTTTCATTTTGATTCCGTGAAAAATGTGTTTTTCTGAACACTGCACTACTCTTAGACTCTCAGTTGAGTGATGTCATAGCATTGTGATGTCATCATGTTTATGACGTCATAGCATTGTGATGTCAGTACTTGATGATGTAAAACAATTGTGATGTCATGAACTTAACTGTAATAGGGCATTGTTCAAAATCTACTGTCAAAACGATATCTCCTAGGAGATATCGCTTGATCTTCCACAAGCGATGTCTCCTGTGGAACACAGTTTTGGATGATAAATATGAGGTGTTTGAATGACTCAGAACTTTGCAATAAAATATTGGTTTACAACATTCTTATTGTTTTGTCGACTTCTTTTCTCAATGTCAATCAAACATAACAATATTTGTGATAATTACTTTCCTAACATCTTGAAATGCTCATTAATGAAGTTTGACGCTTAAGGAAAATACATGTATATCGAAGTTTTGTATGCAGTTAAAAAAACAGTGAAAAATAATTTACCATATTGGTCTCAATAGGTTCACAGTAGATGAACCTTTACGTAGCACCACAATTTTCTGGATCTAACTTTCAAGGTTTTTCATTCCTTGAAAGTTAGATCCAGAAAATTGTGGTGCTACCTAATTTGTAATATTTACAAACTCAAGATCACAGACAATATACTCAAACTTACCAGATGGATGAATGAAAATTAAGTTACCATAAGAAGGCACAGTTACTATTATAGGAAGTTTCATAACAAGTAGGTCTTTTGTTCAGACCTCTGAGCTCCTGAGAAAAAAAATCGGATGAAAATAGAGAAATATCACTGGTATATGTCATATGGTTTATTAAAGCGAAAACCCTTGTTAATCCCCTGAAAAGACTAACCAGAATATTGGCAACTGACCACAAGGCATTACTCATTCCAGTCTCAATCAGTCTCATTTAAGGCTTTCTGCACTGCGTAAAAAATTTGTGGTTGAAGTGCACTGCCCTCATCAGTAAATAATAATATTCATGTAACCAGGTGATTTCTGTTTGGACTCTTAAGTTAAAGAGCCACTCTGTGAGTTGTTTGAGTCGAATACGCCAAACTTAATCAATGGTGTCATTCAATCGTGAAGTATCAACTGTTACCAAAAAAACACATTTTAAAGCTTATTGTTTTTTTACAGTGACAATATGAAGGTAGAACATCGCAATTATGATTGAAAACTGGACAGTGGTGTGCGTCAAATAGTCAACATAATTTTGGAGACTTATCTAAAACCGCCAGGAGGGCAGTTAGGAGGTGATAGTGTTTGTTACGTTATATAACTTGTCTCCATGTATATTGGACGTGATATCTACACCTCTGTTCATTTATATGGATGTTTTGATTTTATATCACCACATATGACATTTAGGTTTGTATCAAAGGTAAATAATATGTTATGAAAATCAAGGAGTGGCTCTTTAAGTAAAAGCATGTTAAAGAATTTACAACAAAAAGGATGCAAAATACAGCAAGGTTTGAAAAACCTCATGATTAAGACTGGCACATTTTATGACTTGCAGTGGAATTTGGAAGCTGTCAGACTGCGGCCTTGTTTTGTATCACATGATTTTATTCAGTAGAGTCTGATGTTATAATCGTGTATTGCTGCCTTCCTGTATAGATCCTGAAGGTTTACTTCCACAAGAGCACCAAGGTTTAGAAAATAGTTCTTCCACTTCTTCCAGACGTTTCCCCTTTGTCTCAGGAAGTAGACACACAAAAAATATCAGGGCAAGTACTGCGACACCCGTGAACAGCCAATATGTTCCTGGAAATAGAATAGAAAAAGTAAATCACATAAGAAAGAAAATCGTGGTAGTTGAAATTTATGTCAACTTAAAACAAAATCTTGAAACTTGACAACTGAAGCATTCATACAATCTCATTTAGCTATGTGATTTTAGCAAGAAAATTCAAAGAAATGTTCGATAATTTATCCAAAATATCTTTGATAGTAAAAACAGTAAACTGTTATGATATAATTATTCAATTGTAAGGAAAACTTTATTCCAGAACATATCTTTCATTTTGAGAAGAAAAGGATTTATGGATGATCAACTTTTTAAATCTTTTTAAACATATCAGCATAATATTATAACCTAACTGTTTTAAAGCAGAGAAATGATGAGGTATAGCATTTTTTTTTTTAAATTGCATGTTGGTGAGATAAAGAAAAAATAACAACACTACAATAACATAAATATGTTGTATATAAGGTTGAGATAACTTCGAAGAGATGTGTTGGACCATCCAAAAGTTTGTAAGCATAAGTCATATCCTCCTGCTTTCACCTTAAAGTGCTTGAACAGGAACAGAAGTTAGCATTGAAGGATTTGACTGGAACTACCTCGGTGGGGAGACATACTTAAAAAATACCTCTCAGACATAGATTTTAGTTTTAACTACTCACTATACTTAGTGAGAGTTTCAGTCATCGTGAGAAAGGTCATGGACACCAATAGGTTACAGATCCAGTTGGTTGCGGCCGACAAAGAGTTGCCAGTGCTCCTCGCCCATAGCGGAAATATCTCAGAGTTGATGGTCCATGGCATTGGACCCATTCCTGTAGAAGACGCAGGTCAATCTATATCTTGTATTTTATTTCTCATTTTAGTACTGGGCTAGTTACAAGTTCAAAATCTGTTTTACTGGCAATTTAGAAACCAGTAATTGGCCCATTAGATAAATTACAAATGCATTTTAAAAAGTTCTAATCCATTGTCCACATTCACTTAACACAAATTTGTTATGGTGTCATAGTATAGCTCCAACACTTAATGGAAGATTATGTTGAAAAGAGAGATTTTAAAAAACATATCACACACATCCATATTTTTAAGAACCCTTTTTCATGTTTATCCAAAAATTATCTAATACTGTTGCACCAACCTGGAGCAAAGAAGACAAGGTACAAGGCCAGTCCCAAGGTTGACATCCAGGCATAGGAAGTTGGACAGAAGTTATCTGCCCATATGACACTCTTTGGTAAAGAAGTCTCATTACACGCACCAAATGCTGCATGGGATGTATCAGAGGAGCTGAATGTGGGTACACATGTTCCTTCAACAGTGTTGTTACTTGAAGTTGTGTAGCAAAATCCACATGAAAGGTTTTCTATACAATCCTCACACCACCTGGAAATGAATTAATAATTCATTTACAGTCTGTATATTCCTTTTCTTTGTTACATGAGATGTAAAATATTGTTCAGGAAAGACAACATATAAAAACTGACTAATATAATGAATGAAATATTCATATTCCTCATCCAGACATTTTAAAAAAATTTCTGTCTTGTAAACAGACCAATCCTATATTTATCATCGAGTGACATCATTTCTTAACCATTATCATTTCATTACCATCAAAATGCACCAGATAGCCACTTGCTTTATGTATGCCAAACTTTACTGACAGAACTTCAACCAGTTCCCAATCACGATAAAGAAATAAACCCTACCTTTACATTTTGCGCTTAGTTTATCTTTTAACATTGATCCACACAAAAATTATAAATCTAAGCACCAGTTTACTTTTATCAATTTCATGACAAAGTCCAAGTGTGTATCTTCAACAAGTTTCAAGAAGTTTGAACAGAGGAAAAACAACCCTCTTTTGTGTATCCTCCGAGTTTGTGGCTGGGGATAAAAACACAGTACATCGTTAGAACTTGTCTTACTTGTAGGAGTAACAGGAAGAGTTCTTTCCCCTTTGGTCGTAGAGATTGATACGAGGCGAGTTGAAAGCTGCCAGTTGGAACCCAACCGCCAAGAATATAAGGCTGAAAATAACCCCTGAAACAAAATTTTCTTATGAATTTTTTTTCAGTGACAATTTTTCATTACATGTAGCTTAAAGGAATTTTCCTTGATCAGGGACTTTTCTTTTTTATCAATGAAATAAATTAATGAATATCAACTAAGGAACTGGCATCAAACATCTTAATAATGAAGACATGCTAGAGTTAAAGCATCAGTAGCAAGAATTTAAAAAAAACATTTACTCAAATTGTCCCTAATAAACATTAATTTGTGCCAAATGTATATTCTTCAGAGTGTCAAACATCTCTTTACTCAACTCAGTCAACCAGAGTCGTAAAAGAAAGTATCAATTATAAAGTAAAAATACTATCCATTATTGTGAAAACACCTTTTAATCATTTGAGTTAGGGAAATGGATTTATATAGCTTAAATGAACATGATACATGCATTTCAGAACTGCTTCTTTTGATTAAAAGACATTGTCTTGCAATTGGTAACATTATTTCTATTTTGGGAGATCACTTTATTTATCTAAAAATAATGTGCTACTGCCTCAATAACTGACCAATCAAACTGGCCAGGAGGAGTTTCTTCCTGCCAATCCTCTCAACAAGCCACACCCCCACCAGGGTGAAGAAAAAATTGCATGATGAGGTAGCCGCTGCCAGCCATATTGCTTCGTGTTGGTCCGACACCCCTGACATCTTAATCACGGAGGCACTGTAATACCTGGTGATTGTGGACATTCAATTCATTATTCTCAGTTGACTAATATATTCAAAAGTATAGATGGAAGGTTTTGATTGGCTTATACATTCCTAAAAGATGGCTAGAAAAGAAAGTCCTTGTTTTTGGAGTAACCAGAAAGTTAAATGACTGCTTGTGCCCAACTGACTAATAGATTTAAAAGTATATTTGAAAGATTTTGATTGGCTAACATTATAAAAAGATGGCTTGGTATGATATGGAAAAGGTCCATGTTCTTAAAATAACCATATATTCAAATAATTGTTTTGCAGTCATGCATTAATGGTTCAGGAGGTCATAAGATGTCAAAGCAAAGGATTAAAATCTTTGAACAAACAGAAGGTTATTCTCAGTAATGCATGCAATTGATTTTCCCATTACAATATATCTCAATGCAATGCTATTCTGTAAGCAATAGTTTAAAATTTACATGAATGATGAAAGGGCATTATGGGTGACGATCAATGTCTTGCTGTCTGACTGTAATGAATATCTAAATATCAATAATAAAAAATTCATTTTGGTAAAAAGACCCCCGTAATATTTTCATTATGCCCTTAAAAATTTCTGAACCTTTTCCGTGTTATCATACAGATGAGAAACATGAAAGGAAGTTATATTCGTGCAAGAAACATACATACATTATTGTGTTTATGCCTGTTAGTTGTTGAAACAGTTGAAGTCCACAGCCTATAATAACAGCTCGTCTAGTTGAAGGTGTCTTCAACAGCCGAACCACAGTCAGACCGTTTCCTTAAACCACATTGAATATTATCGAGGAAGTTATCGAGGTAATTTTGATACTCTAGCTTGTACCTCAAGGTATATACTTCAAAATATTAACTTATCCAGCAAGGCATAGATCAAACCAGCTTCGAAAATTCATCATGGCTTATTTGAGCCTTGCTATATTGCACCTAAATTTGTGGTTGAGTGCAGGGCCGTAATCAAGGGTTAAAGCAGTATCCAAAAGGTGATTTCTTATTGAACTATTAAGTTGGGTGCAGTAGGCAAAAGAGCTGGCAAAGCAAAAATTAGTAGCAAGGCTTATGTTAGCCAGTAAGTAAGATTGGTGTGAGTATTGTCTTGTGGGGGGAGTTGTGCTGGGACATGATCTTGGAAATCTGATCCAAAATAGCACAGTGAGTTGGAGACAATACACGCAGACAAAACCCTGACACAGTAGTTACCTCATATAATTGCTGACCAAATACCATGTGATAACATATTTCTAACTTAACCTTTGAAAACAAACATGATATTTGTGAACAAACCTGTTCAGAAAACTCATATTGACAATTGTTATCATGTCCCTTACTATGAATACACAGTGAGATTAACAATCAATTAGAATATATTAGAATAAAATGTATCAAACCTTATCTTAAACTCTAGCAAAATAGCAATGCTGAATTCAAGATTTAAATAACTCAAATTACCACTTTGTATTCAGTTGTTGGTGTAAATCATTGATATTATGATCACCACAATGCCTACCTTGTTGCTGTCTGACCATCTCGTCTTCCTCACAAACCTGTCTGAGCGCCACAATCTCAGACTCGACATCTTTGGTGCCGCGGATATCCTCAAGGACCCCGCGAGCCTTGTCCTCCTGCCCTCTCTTCATCAGCCAGCGAGGAGACTCAGGAAGGAAGAGGAAACCAATCAGCTGTATGAACGAGGGGATCCCCGCCAGACCCAGCATATATCTGTGATAGAACTTAAAGTGTGAACTCACGCCATTACAACCACCATGGAATTTAATTTAAGGAGACATTGCTTTTTGCAAATTTTTTTATTAAATATTGCTATTAAAAATATGTTATTTTGATAATACTTTCATCAAGCAATGTATTAACGTTATGTTTTAATCTTTTGAAATTTAGTTTCAATGGTTCATGCCTCTTTCAAGCAGTATATTTGAAAAGTAATGCTTCAGATTTTGATGAACGAAAAACACAACTGATGGACAATATATTGGCTCTACAAAATATCTCAGTAATCAATCACTATTAACTCGAATATGTCTTATCTGCTTTCGATACTTTACCCAAATTAGGTTTAAGTGACTGAAACGCACCAGCAGCGGTACATTATTTGGTTTTGGATCAAAATGGCCACTGTAAATTTTTACTTTGACAGTATAATAAACCAAATACCTTAAACATATACATTTTAGCACAAGTTAGTTTTTCTTTATTCAACAACACTTTTAATAACTTTTGCCATGTGTGCCCCAAACATCTCAAGGGTAATCTTCTAAAGGAAAAGGATAGCAACTTGCACATGGAATAAAAGCACTTGAACATGGAATATACCATTTACTATTCAAGTAAAGGATCAATTCCTGGGAATTTTTATGGACAAATCTTATCAATGTCAATGACTTGTAACTTGAATGCTTTTTTCAAATGATAGGGAAAAAAATGTATAGTGCAACATGGACTCAAGTTAAGTACACAAAAATATTTCATTTTCTCAAAAATGCTAAAAAAATTTGATAACATATTTCAAAATTTTGTAGGATCATAGACTTGCTAAAAGAAATCCAGGCTTCAATTATCGCCATTGTTTAGGACATAGACAAGGAGACTTGCATACAGTCAATATTCTCATTTAGTGAGCACAGTCTGAATCTCAAACAATAAAAAATTTTCACTGAGATGTCAACAAAATTCATGAGAAATTATCAACAGCAGCATTTTTAACTTCATTGTCATGTACCGTATTAGACGTGATAAGCGCCCGGGGCGCTTAAAAAATTGGTAAAAGGGGGCGCTAATTAAAACGATAAAAATTGTCCTCAAGTTTAATCTTGAAAGTGTTTTCTTACGATACACATGTCTTTGAAATATGGTTTTATACGTTTTATCATTTTGGTGGTGGCTGGGGGTCTTGAAATACCCTGTTTTCTTCACTTTAGTGGAAGTAAAAGACTTATTGCAAGACTGAAAAACCTTCCTCAATGAATCAGCATGCAAGGTAAGTAATGTTGATAGGTGGGCGCTAAATCAGGACGCATATTGTTCACTCAAAAACGTGGTGGGTGGGCGCTTATAGGGGAGTGGGCGGTTATTAAGTCGAATACGGTATATGCCTTCTGAAACCCATTTGTAGACTAAAATTTAGTCTATGAAAAATTTTAATAATTCACTGTTCCTTCATTCATAATATTTTTTTTCTTTGGGCTCCTAATGTATTCAGGCAATCTAGACTTGCTGAATGAGTTCCTAGACTGTATAAAAGGCTCCTTCATATACACAGTCATGAAGCAGGACTAACCCGTGTGGTCCCATGAAAAATATAAATCAATTATTTCATAAATTATATTCAGAGCCATTACTAATATAAAGAATTGATATTAAATTTCATTTCACACAGCTTGGCAACATATGTGTTAAAGTATATTTCATTTCAAATGCACATATTTTAATTGATACATCAAATGAGTTTAGTCTAAAACGACATTATAGCAATGAATACAAAACTCATATACCCTCATTGCAAGTTTGCCATTGAGGAAAACATGTCAAGCCAAATAATATTAAAATATTTTGTAAGACTAAGAGTTTAAACGATATAGCTGATCATACTGAGAAGATGCATTCTCTCCCCACAGATGCACCTCCGTCATTGATTCCTATACAACCTTTGATGATTCATAAATCAACCACCACTGCATCATAATTGATTTGCATTGATTAACATTAATACACCATCGACAATTAATTGCTTTACAAATTTCCATTTCTCTGTCAGCTTAATTCCCACGACACACCAGCTGTATGAAGTGTCAGGGTAAACTAACATATACACCTGTGACAGGTGTTTTATCAGTCTAGTATGTAAATTCATTTGTTCTCTGATAGCAAATTTACAAGTCTATTCATGTGAAATAACAGTGAGTAAGCCTTTCTGTTTTTAAATTATGTTAATGAGTATTGTCCCATGCAGGGGTAATTTGATTGTTTGTTTCTCGGGCTGAGATTACTTTTTTAAGGGCATACCAAATGATAATGTCTAATGAACAACACTCAAATGATTTACATTTCCTATATTGAATATTTCTCAGTTACCAGGCCTAAATTTTAAAAAATATGGCCATGGGCTCTGTAGCTTATCAGCCTTTGCATTATTGGTGTTCAAGATTAAGATACATACCTGTTAGTTCTCAAGGTGAAATACATCACCTACATAGCCCAGTGTCAGTACATTAGACAAGATGTTTTATAAGGATGGGTATCAGTCCTCATTTCCATATCGCAATATATTGCGATACAGAAAAGCGTATTGCAATGCATATTGCAATATATTTGTACTTTTCATATTTTAGTTTTTCTATGATCTCTTGACTTAATAACAGCTATTATAACAGTAATCAATGCTCAGCTGGACGTCGTTTGTAAAGAAAGGTAATCAAGTGACTGGCTTCGTACCATAAACATGTCGGTGCTATTTTCACTTTCAGTAAAATTATAGGGTGTTTTTGTTACGTTTTTCTGCAATTTGACAAGGAAATTGTTAATTTTAAAACCTCCGATAAATTGGATATTTTCAGAAGACAGAACCGGTACCTATCACGGAGTTCCTGTATTGCAATATACCAATATACCGATATACCGATAATACCGCGCACCCTTGATGTTTTAACATAAAATTGGAAGAAAATCAATAAGACCATGTCATATTTCTTGAATCATGATACAAGATAGAAAATAGATTATTTTTTAAAAAAACATTTACGAGGTATCTATATTTTGATTCATTTACACACTCTGCTCTCTTATGGTTTATGGAAATTCTCTCTGTCAGCACTAAATGCATTTAAAACATAAAACATGCTAATCTGCAACATATTATTTCTCGCCAACATCCTACCTCCATCTTCCGACTCCCCTCTTTGGATTACACCCAGCCCCAATTTACCAAACCAAACCCCTGGCAATACCCTGGGATATCATCATATCATATGCCTGTCCCTAAGGATACTAGTTGTGACTGGCAAGTGTTTTCAATCCTTTTTATGTTTATTTTTGCTTATCAATTTTCTACAGACATGAACTTTTTGTTTAAATACTCGTTTGAATTACCACATAAATATGATTAAATTGATAATTTTCACAAATCTTTTAAAAAAATGCCTTTTATTTGCAACCCCGATACAGTTATTTTTGCTAAATCACCCCACATATGCACCCGAACACATCTTTAAAATTACACATCTTAATCTACATCCGACAAGGATGATAATTTCAACATAGATTCTTGAAAATAGACGAAAGAAGATTTTAAGGTGGACAGCCTGCCACGCCCATATTTGAAAGAGAGTCAAAGTTAAAATTTCAGTCTTCATGTCTTCATGACGGATGCTGGACAAGGGGCCATGCCATAAGCCTATTTAGGTCTGATGAGCTAAATATAAATGAAGGTATTTGTTTATTACCGAAAGGTTTACATACTAGGATCAAAGGGTCTTATCTCAACATCTATAAATACATTTTATTCATCCTGGACTAACCTCCATCCATCTTTCTCAAGATAACTGAAGGCGCCGTCCATCACGCTGGCTATCATCTGACCTCCAGTAATGAAAAGTACATTTATAGTTACTAGCCGACCTCTGAGGTGTTGGGGGGCACATTCTGCTATGTACATAGGAACCGTCATTGACGCCAAACCTGGTGACGAAAATATGACAGTTGACGAAACATTGGTTACAGCTATGTATTTGGTAGTCCATACATCATTGACATTATATTTGTTAAATAAGTTTTTTTTTAAATCAGTGTTTCCTAGCCATATGATAATTTCAAGCAAGTATTGATAAGTAACATGTGAAAAATATTTATAATGATAAATTTACAAACATAAAGATAAGAGATAGGTATTCAAATCTCTTTATTAGTTGATGGACAAGGAAATACATGTTAACTGTTAAAACTACATCAGACTATTTTGATATTCCTTATAAAGTGGCATTTTATCATGTAAACCATTCAAACGTAATGTTTGATGATTTTAATCTCTGAAAATTAATTTTTAATTGTGTTTTTTACCAGCAATTATTTCTAGTTTGATAGTATGTCATTTGCATTTTGATAAATCATTGATGACAGTTTTATA
This sequence comes from Phorcus lineatus, assembly GCA_921293015.1. NCBI lineage: Eukaryota > Metazoa > Mollusca > Gastropoda > Trochida > Trochidae > Phorcus > Phorcus lineatus. The sequence goes on along the minus strand of OV121086.1, from coordinate 36,013,933 downwards.
TTGACTGTATTGTATAAATTATTTCAAATAATATTTGATACAATGTTTTGGTCCTGATGTCAATTTAGCCTATTACTCTATGATACTATGATATACAGTTTTCATGACATAGGTATCAAATATATTATGATTTAAAAGATTTAAAAGTTAGTTTTCTTACTAACATTATTTTCATCTGTGAAACAATGAGTAATACTCTTTCATTTCAACCTAAAATCGATCATTAAAACATAAAAATATTTACATTAGAATACAGTATTGGAAAAAAATTTAAAACAAATTACACATAAACAAAAAATTGGAATACTTTTGATAATAGACAAACTCCAACATTACAAACACAATCTAGACTTGCCTGGACTCTTTTAATTAAATATATTGAAATAATTAATACCGATTCCGATTCCCAACACAAGTCTTCCAATTATAAGCATGGCCAAGTTTTGAGAAGCCCCAAGAACTACAGCGCCAATGGTAAAGACAAAACTTCCCAAAACAGTCGTTGCCTTCCTCCCGAAACGGTCGTTGAGAACACCGCCACATAGCGCCGAAACGCACGCAGACCCGATTGTTACACTGACGACTATTTCCTCATCCACTGAAGTCAATGAAAATTCGTCTTTAAGCAACAACATAGCCCCTGACACGACCCCTGTGTCATATCCAAATAAAAATCCTCCAATGGCAGAGAATGCTGACAAAACATAAATAAATGCAGTTGTTTTTTGTTCATGTTGTGAAGAAAATTCCTTTCCGCTTTGCGACATCGGGCCAGAGTACAATTCTCTCTTATCATGTGTCCTGGGCGAGTACACTAGCCCAGCGGTTTCGGAATCGTCGAATTCCATTTCGTCTATATCAGTATCACCCGTGTACATTATCTTAATCCTTGACCTAATTAAAGAAGATAATTGTTCACTAGTTGATCTACTAACGAAAGTCGTATGCTTTGCAACGCAACCATGTTGCGTTTTGGCGATAGCAATCAGAGTAGGCTTACTGGTATTTCAACTCGTTTCGGATCATTAAATTTGCGGTTCACTGGCTGATTCTACTGGCTCTTTCTTTTCTTTGTTATTCATAATTGATCTATTTCATTGATTACAATAGACATATTATTTATTCAATCTTTTTCTTAAGTAACAATAATGCATATTTCACTGGCTAAAACTTGCAAAGAAAACGACGGATCGAACTAACTACGCCACGTATGATCCAGCATCACTAGCCCATTATTACAAGTTGGTGAGAGATCAGGTCCCTTTAAATACTGATTTTGTCTCCAAAAAATATTTTCTGCTTCAAACATTAGGGTAAAAGTTGTACAAAAAAGTAAAACATGAAGTTGGTATATTTTATCTGTCAACATAGACAAAAATTATGTATTTAGCAAGTCAAGAAAGGTAAATACAAGAAGGAAAGATATATCTGGGACTTCCATTTCCAATAATTGTGTTTCAAATCTAAATTTCAGAAATGAATGTCTATATTTCTTTCATGTACAAGCTAAAGTCGTTCTACTGCATATAACTATAAAGGTGCAAGTACATGCTTTCAACTAGTTGCTAATTTTACACGACATATATATATATAGAGAGAGAGAGAGAGAGAGAGAGAGAGAGAGAGAGAGAGAGAGAGAGAGAGAGAGAGAGAGAGAGAGAGAGAGAGAGAGAGAGAGAGAGAGAGAGAGAGAGAGAGAGAGAGAGAGAGAGAGAGAGAGAGAGAGGTTCATGATACCTGATATATGTATACTTTAAGTTTTCATACTTTATTTTTGAGTCACCTGAAGATTCTATATCCAACACATTTCATACTCCAATAATTCATTATATCTTTGTAATATAATAAAACCATTGATATAGTTTAAGAAAGATGCTATGAGCAGTTGGTTAATTAGTTCTTCTCCAAAAAAAACCGAGGCTATCTGTACAGAGTTGATATTCTACTTGTTTTCATGAAACAAATAATAAATTACCAAGAAATGTTTGTTCCTTAGATAAAAACGGCCAGGTCCATATGATGAGCATTGCCGAAGGGGATTAAGGTTGTTCGTGTACAGAGTCCAAATTCGGCCTGTTAGCATGGAAACGAAAATAAGAAAGACACCATTTCAATAGGTGGGTTATACTCATGTAAAGTTCCATAAAAGTAAGAAGTATACGGAAACGAACTCACAGAATGCAAATTTGTTTCCATAGAAACAAATATATATATATATAATTCAGTAACTTGAAAATAGCAAAAGTGAGTAATACTCATGCAAATTTTTAAAAAGCCATAATGAAACGGTATGTGACTTCTAGTCCGGAACGAACATTCTTACAGTTTACAGACAGACGGAAAGGGCGAAGACCTCATCGGTATATGTATATGCGGTGTTAGATTCTGAAGGGATAATGAAACATATCAAGGACATATACATCACCAGTAAGCTGAATATTTAACTGACTAGACGCAAGACGCCAAACAGCGAATTATAATGGTTGATTTATTGTCAGAGCATAAATATTCGAACCAACTAATTGAATTTGCCGGAAATTAACTCTTGAAAGAAAAGTACGTACGAAATCATTGGTAATGAATTAATCTAACTCATTATGATTAATTAACATCCATAGTTTAATTTGTTCAGCGTTCACGTTTTAAGGTTCTTTCATGGAAACGGTATTGTAAATATTTTTCCCGAGGAAACAGACAGAAATATTCTAAAAAACGCCGAAAGCCCCAAAACGTACATTCAAACTGTAAGACTGCATTGATAATTCGAAGAAATTTAGTCCTTTATAAAAGCAATCTCATTTAAATAAAATCTAATATTGCTGTACTACGTTACGCTGGTTCTATATAACGTAGTGGAGCATTTTAGAACTCATTTTAATTAGTTTTGGTATAAAAGCCTCCTTCCGAATAAAACGTCCAAACCTTCAAAAAAATTAAATGATCAAATTAGGAAATTGTTTTGCTAATTACACAGTTATTGAAGGACTGGGTTGATGACCCTATAATATCTTAATATCTACACGCTTCATTCATAAGTGAAGGGACTCGGCAAAGGTTGAGGAGATTTGCATAAGTTAAAATCTTTGACTGTCTGTTTCTTTGTCATTCGGATCAAGTGATATGTAGGCTAGGGGATGGGGGCAAAAAAATCCACTATTTTCCTATTTGTTCTTAATCTATGAAGACAAACCACGTGAAACTTTGCAGATATAATGCAGCCTTCATTGTCAAAATATGAAAACAAGAGACAATGAAATATAAACTGCCCGACCCTAAGGTACATTGGGACACGAACCAGGGCACATTGTGATGATATATATATCTGTCGAAAATAATGAGTAAAGATACATGAATTCAAACAAATATCATCACAGTGACATAAACAATCGAATATTGCTTGTTGAAGTATCAGGTAAATTTTGAATCATTGTTTTTGTTTCTGGTGGTGCCATGTCCAATGTCCAATGTGTGCATCTTGGTTGCTTGTATCTGGTGGTCCTATGTGTCCATATTTGGTGCTTTTAATGAAGCAATCCGTGCATCTTGGGTGCTTCCGGTGGTCCATGTGTGCATCTTGGGTGCTTCCGGTGGTCCATGAGTGCATCTTAGGTGATTGCAACTCGAGGTCGTAGTTGTAGTTGTTTCTGGTCTATCTGTAAAAGAAGAGAAGGCAGAAGTTCCTCTTCAACGAACACATTATGGTCCAGTGGGCAACTATGTCATTCGTGTATATAAAGAAATTCTTGATTCGTAAATACCCTGGGTGTGATGTTCCCAGTAATTCTGTGACATAAAAGATTGTCATTGGTACCCCTGCATGGGCTAATTGCCAAACATATTCGTCCTGGTTGTAGAATATAATCAAGGGACTGTCAACATTCTTTAAAGAGGCTTTAGTTTTTGCTTCAATGGGATACATAGTTTTGGTTGTTTTCGAGCAAAAGCAGCACCTTATTGTGAAAACTACAATCTGCGTTGTCAACAGAGTGGTCAAGGCACTCACTGAAAACTGATTTTGGTCATTAATCCAGTAAAGTGGCCAGTTCCTCTTATACCAACAGGGATCCCCAGTTAGCTTAGATCCTTGAAATGAAGATATTAATACTATTACTTATTACTTATCATGATTTTTAGAATTTCATATAAACAAAACAAAGAGTGTGGGCTTCAGATAGATTTATTATGCATAAGGATGATGTCAAAATGTACCGGTGCACTTTGAGACACTGTCCCAATCTACCCCGTTAGCAATGTCTCAAACTGCCCCGATGACCAATAAAAGGGTCATATGTCTCCATATTTGCAAATTGAAATAGAAAAGTACTTGTAAATACTTGTTAGAACTTAGCATGATGACGTAACTCTCCAGAACAATAGGTATCAACTAGGTTCCGTAAATCATCTTTACATCAGATCATAATTACTAAGATGCTAGAATTTTACTGTTCTAAAACTTCAGAGGGGGGATTTTATTAAATGGTTCACCGATTACCTGATTATATCATATGTTCAGGTTCAAGGATGAATGAATTATGATCCCTTGCAAATCGATTCATATCTAATGTGACAAGTAGTTTGACAAACGTCCGCAATGGTGTTATTCCACGGAAGTACTGTCTGTTGCTGAAAATTACCACAGCTAAATGACTCAGTGAAATAGAAGTAACACGAGGTCGTGATTTGTTAAAAACAAAAGACAAAGGACCAAATTCTCCCGATAGGCGGGTGAAAATCGGTCAAACGTTATTTAATTAACCTAAAACATAAAAAAAGACAAATTTAGTTGGTACTTGGTAGTGTTCCAAAAGTCATATAATTAGCATACATGTGCCTGCACAAGAGGTGATGATGATGGACTGAAATGATTAGCTACTCAAGAAGTCTCATCGTTAAGCCCCTAAACAAACATCGATCAGTTACAAGACTGGATCGTTGGACATCAAAGAGAAATTCAGGTCAGCTTCATGTGCATCGTTGTAGAACAAAAGCTCTACTTCGTGTGCAGATACCAAGAGGAGATACGGTATTTTTTTTATAAAGATGAGTTACTCTATTATTAGCGTCCATTAGATATGATTTTAATATTTAAAAATAAATTATGTTATAGTCTATTAATTGTAGACCCATAGGTCTTCTACATGAAAATGGATTTTACTGGTGTAGGCATATGAATTTGGAATCTATGCAAATTATATACCAATGAAACGTTCATGCCACAGAGCGTTACTGCCTGCAGCGTTGCAGTCTAAGCAGATATTTAACTAGTTTAATGAGCCCTACCTTATATGGTTTTAATATACTTTAACATAAATGGCCTGTAGACCGTCCTTCTCAACTAGATATTTTTCAACTATTACTTTTTCAATAGAAGAAGCAAACCCATCTGTTATTACTGTTTCCTTCGTAAGGATGTTTATGGTTTTATACTTTTTAATGTCAATGCTTGATTAACATTTATATTTCCGCCAAGATTATATACAATTAGACAGAAAATATAGAATCAGAATAAAATAATCGGATACAAACTAGTAAATGTAAGTCATATTTTCTAATATCCTTTCTGTATTCTTTCAAAAAAATATCGAATATTCTTAATATATCCTCCTCAACTATATGATATCTTTTATATCGTTGAAGTTGTGATATACGCAATTTAATCAATAAATACATGTATCATCAGCTTTGTTGTGATGTGTCCGTTTGATCCGTTTGATACCAAACCATTAATTGTATTTATATCTGCTTCCACGTAGAACTATTCGAAATTTCACATAAACACATTTTACATCTTTAGAGAAAGCACCAACATATAAGAAAAATATTGTTTGTTAACTTTATTTTATATCGGGAAGATATTTGACGTTTGATCGGAGTATTCCTATCAAAGGCGTTGTCTCAACTGGGTGATATATGTGGACATATTATTTAACCTAATCGTTTCAAGGGTGTAGAGTGGAAATATACCGGTAGGTCTCCATTGACTACGTCACACGCCTAATCACGTGGTTCAGTATTGCCAAGTCAACGAATCTCATATTTTTGTCCTGTGTCAACTTCGTAAGTTCATCGCATATTATTTTAATTTTTCAAACTTAACGATTTTTAATATATATTAAATCCATTCGTGGTTATGATAAAATTCATTTCGAAAAAGTAGATGTTGTACATGTATTTTGCATTAGCTCTTAGCATGCCTGTGACACGTGTTACGCTGTTTTATATAACAATCCGAAACCGGTTTGTGTGTACATGAACACTGTGCGGAGTTCGCCGCGCACCTGTACGCATGCGCACTGTGGGTTTCTGTAACGGAAGTAGTAGAGGCAGCTGACAGTGGAAACACTGAAGCAACTTTAATCAACTTTGTGATTCGAGCTGTCATTATATTCTTACAACAATGGCATCTAATGAATCGGAAAACTCGCATTGGCAGAACCATGAAATAGAAAGTCTTCTGAAGATATGGGCAAGAAAAGATATTCAGAAAGAGTTGGAAAGTATGCACCAAAATTTACCAGTGTATGAAAAAATCGCTTCCGAACTTGCTGGATCTGGGATTAACAGGTCGGCGATAAGCTGTCGTGATAAAGTTAAGAAACTGAAATTTAAGTATCGCAGAATACGAGAGAGGAAAGGCCATAAGAAAGTTGGAAGTTTTAAATTTTATGAACTGTTACGTTCAGTTCTTGGAGATTGTCTTGAAGATGAGGAATCAGAAGTTCATGGTAGACGAACTCGTTCAGGGAATCAGGGTGAAAACAGTAGTAGCTACTTCAACCCTTCTCATTATCAGGAGTATGAGCAAATGAGATACAGTCCTAACGTGCCAAGTAATGACAGTAACAGCATCATTCTAAGTGATTCAGATTCTGAGAGTGAATATGATGTTTATATGAAAGACTGTGCTTCTGATGAAGAATATGTGCCAAAGGATGGTTCCCACTGTGAGTCACAACCAGCATCAAGCACATCACATGTAATGAACAGTCCACCTCATGGTTTTCCTGGCTATGGTTGCATGTTTATGCAACCAGGTTCCGGAAGAGTAGTTACATCAACAAGGGGAGAACATGCTCATAGAGATGATAGTGTAAATCATCATGCTACTTCTCCTTTAAATGCAGCCAGAGTTGCAATGAAGAGGCGTGCAGAGTTTATAGGAAGGGGGTGTGGCTTTGCAAGAGGTGTGACTAATTTCGGACATCATGGCTCATGTGGGAGAGGCTTTGGAAAATGGCAAAGAGGTGGGAGAATGGCAAGAATGGAACAAGCATTTGATACAATGTTTAACAAAGTAATGCAGGGACAAAGAGATACACAAGAGAGATTTCTTGCAAGTCATGAGAAACAGCTTCAACATCATTTACAGTTTGAACTTCAGAGACAGGAATTGATGAATAAACAAAGAGAAGAAGATCGTAGACGTCAGATGGATATGTTTCAGGTCATGTTAAACTCATTCCAACAAGGCAAGTCCTTCCAAGAAAACATTGGACACTCAAATCAACAAACTAGTTCAACTTCAAATACTCAGCTACAGAATACTAATGATTCTGGGTATGGATTTACACTAAGTGATTTGTTACAATCATTGCTTGATAATAACCCCTGTTAACCCCTGTATAATAGATTCAATGTGATTCTTTTGGTGCAAAGAAATATATGTATTTGTTTAAAAAATTGAAGTGCACTTTTGCAAGAAACCTAACTTACAGGTTTACTTATGAATTTAAATAAAAAGTAGTACTGGATATTTTGTATTGCGATATATTGCACTGATATGCTCCAGAAATCGCAAAAACTGTAGACTGAATCTAGTCTTATTTCCTAGCTTTTTATGCTTTTCTTTCAGTTTTAAACATAACAAAAATGATATTCTTTTAAAAACTTTTAACATTAGAACATTAATCAAGCAAAACAAATTCTAAATGATAAATAAGTTGAAACAAATGAAAAACTAGTCTCTGTAACAATCCAACATAATATGTTCTTACACATCAAGAGCATTTTCTGTTATCTTCAACGTGCACGTCAACTTGGAACAAGTCATATCTATTTAATATCTATGTATTTCAATTCAAATATTTTGGGGCGATATATTGTTTAAATAAAAATCATATATTGATTGTTATGTTGCACAGTTTATACCGTTAAATATATAGATATTGTGGCAATGTCCTAATAAGAAAAATTTAACACAGCACACAAAGAAATTTCTATCCGAGCAAGTCTTATTACACACAAGTTAAGACATAATACAAATGCTGCAAAGTATCCCAGAAGAACTCCATAAAAGTAATGATTTTTTGGTAAAAAACATTTAGACATTATCACCGGCATCCTACAGTAATGAATCAAAACTTTTGGAGAGAAGTATTATCATATAGATTATGTTCAAAATTTTAAAAGGTGTTTTTTATTGTTTATTTAGAGACCAGTTAAAAAATTTATCTTTTGAATGTCTGTTCTTTCAATCTGCAAACAACAGTGTAATATGAATCATATCATTTCAGAAATTCTCCAAAAGCAGCAATGTCACAGGCTGAAGTAAAGGCAATATGGCGGTCAGCTGATGCAGTGTGTTTTGATGTAGACTCAACAGTGCTTAAAGATGAAGGAGTAGATGAGCTTGCTAAGTTCTGTGGGGTTGGAAAAGAAGTTGCAGAATGGTAAATATATGTTTAAGATCGATCAGATCCGTTCATTAAGTTGCTTCACTATTGATAAAAATCCAGCTTGACCTCTATTTCTAGTGCTGGTTTCATTTTTAAAACCTTTTTGATGTACAAGTTTTGTTTACATTGCTTATGATAGTTAAGTAGAATGATTTTCAGAAAAGGGATTTCTTTAACATAAACGTAATATACATGTTTCTGTTTGTTGATAATACAGTATATATTTCTGAAATGTTCATAATGGATTGTGTCTGTCCCTCAAATGAATTGTAACAGGAAAAAAAGATCTGGTTTTATTACTTATTCTTTCAATATTATGAGGATAATTTGAATTTTGAAAAAACAAATATAGGCTTTATTGGCATGTCACTACAAAAGCAAGAAAGGAACTTACGATGTTCAGGGAAAAACTCATTGTCATGGTGAAATTAAACCTACTCAATTTACAAAGCAAGTTCTACAGGGGAGTGTTCATGCTTTCTCTACGAAGGGCCTTTATTCAAGCATATCACTGTAATACTGCTCAAGTTCAAAGTTATGGTAACATATTGACTGTTACTGAAGAATTGTAGTTTTACTGACAGAAATTCTTTATCTTCAGGACCCAGAAAGCCATGGGAGGAGGCATATCATTCCGCGTCGCACTGAGAGAAAGACTTAATATCATCAAGCCCTCGAGGCAGCAACTCAGTGACTTTATCACCACACACAGTCCTCAGTTCAGTGAGGGAATCTGGTATGCTAGCGATAACTCTCTTTTATAAACGGTTCTGACTTTTGTCAGTTTGGTATTCAAATTTATGCGCTAAGACATATGAATTATGGCTACTTTAGTTACAAAGGAGCAGCAAATTGCATATTTAGCCTACTAACTTATCATTGAGACTTTGCAGTTGGAAGGTGTTGAGCATGATGATCCATCTTAGTTTTAAGGAAATGTATCTTCGAGATGGTAGCTTCAAGGATTTTCTCAAAGTTGAACAGTGATCTCGTAGTTACAGTTGAAGGGATAACCCTCATAGCAAAAAAAGTTGTTGCAAAGTTTATATGAAATTTATGTAGTAACACTAGTGGGGTTTTTTCCCAAAACTTTGTGTTATGGAGGCACCTCGTTTATAATGATCACTTTAGCCTAATATACCTTCATTGATTTGCATATGTTCCACAACTGCTATTCTGACACATTTTCAGTAGCCGCCCAGCCAAAATGATCGAAGTTACAATTTGTTTTAGTTTAAAAACTTTCAGTTGGCAATGATTAGAAATAATTCTTTTATCAATAATTATTTTTATGATCTGACATTTGGAATAAGTATTTTAAAACATTGATCCTGTGATACAATGTGAATATTATCTTTTACAGTGATTTAGTGAATGCTTTGAGAAAACAAGGTAAATCAGTCTATCTTGTTTCTGGAGGGTTTCGCTCTATCATCGAACCTGCCGCAAAGATCCTTTCAATATCTCCTGACCATATCTTTGCCAACAAGCTCAAGTTCTTTTATACAGGTAATTAAGAAACAACAAACATATATATAAAATGGGAGGATGTATTGTCAATTTAATCTCATTGAAAACCTAAAATTGTGTTGTTGGTATTGCCTTGCTGAGATGATAACTGAGATGACACCTCTCCTGTGATTGTAGAAAGCCAAATATTGCTAATTTGTAAAATTGTTACCCTGTTCTAGGTGAGTATGCAGGGTTTGACGAGAACCAGCCGACTTCTGACTCTGGAGGAAAACCAAAGGTTGTTCAGGAGATCAAGGACAGATACAGACACAGCAAGCTGGTCATGGTAGGAGATGGGGCCACAGACCTGGAAGCTGTGCCACCTGCAGTGAGTTTCTTCCTATTCCTTTGTCAGGAAATGTGGGATAAGATTACCTCGCCCTATCTTAACTAAGGCAACCTGAGTGCAATGTTATCTAAGGTTACCACAGTGTTAATCTTGCTTAGTACACCCTGACGGTTCATATTCCCAAGCTCATTAAAAGTTGAGATTGTTGTAACTGAAATTTATCAACTTTTGGTGGAGCTGTTTAAGTTCGTAGAAAGAGAGCTGTGTTATATTACCCAAGGATAATTATGTAACACATAGAACAATTTTTAAAATCATTTCAATGGTGTATCCAGAGTTTTAGAATCATGTCTGTTTATGTCACTCATTCAAATATCACCAAACAAGTCCTTACCAACTATTGTTCCCCAATTTTAGTCAATGCTGGAAGTGTCTCTGCATGGTCAAAATGATGTTTAAGGCTTTCCTCCTCAAAACATTTTAAACCAAAGGAAATGTATTTATAATTCTCCACTTATGCCCTGGATCATCTCTACCTCTAATGTTATTACCTCCCTTTGTTGACCCTGCCTACTCTTTGTAATCAAACAAAATGCCAAATGGTTTACTGAAAAAATAGTTCAACATTGTCCATACTCAGCACTACATACCTGATATGGTCAAGACAGGGTTTTAGACAAGAAATATCGGAACACTAATTCGGGATTATAGAAGATCCTTTAAATAATAGTAGTAGTGATATGGTCTTGAAGGAGGTATAACCTATCTCATCTCTCCTGATCTTTGTTAGTTCTATCTAACAGTAAGAAATTCTTGTTAGAGTGACACAGAGTATGTTTGAGTATGAATTTTGTATGTGGCTTGAATAGAGCCAAAATATTATATGATCAGTGTTGAGTTCAGCTCGCCTTTTTAAGTGCCACAAGTATGACATTTCCTTGTTTTCATTTGTACATCAAAAACGGTCATGTTGATTATAAGAAGTTGAAATTCTGCTTCCAATTTGCATGTATATTAGTTAAATGACCTTCTAAGCAATACCAGTCTATATTTCTCATTGTGTCTGCTATGTATACATACGTTTCCAAAATTACGTTTGAGTAATTGGCGCACGCCATTGTCCAGTTTTCGATCATAAATCTAGACTTTTTACCTGTTGATTGTCGCTATGCTAACTGATAAGCTTGGGATTTTAATTTTCAGAAACAAACATTAGATGTCAATGAAATAACACCATTTATGAAGTTTGTCATATCTGACCCCAACAACTATGTGCCCCTTTTATGTTTCAGGATGCGTTTATCGGGTATGGAGGGAATGTTATACGAGAGAGTGTGAAAAGTAGAGCTGCATGGTATGTCACAGATTTCCGCGACCTGATCAACGAACTGAACTCCTAGAAGTTACGGTGTCTGATTTTAAAAAAACATTGTCATATTTACAAGATCAATGCTCAAAGACTGAAGAAGTCCTGGTGAAAATTTAAAACTTTTGATCTAAAATGTCAATGCAGGTTTAGAAAATTAGATAGGTTTTCTTGTATACATACTTTTATGATATGGTCAAATTGGCTCCATGTTTGTTTTAAGTGTAAAAATTTTGTCAAAATATAATTCCAGGAGGAACTAAGTCACATTTAGTTTGTCTGTTGAATATGATAAGGTATTTATGTTTTTAATTTTTCCTCCCATAAATGATTTTTTTAATGGTTAAGAAATGATGTTAGAATATCAAAAATATACTTTAAAGCTGTTATTTTGTTTTCGGAAATCATCTTGTATTTCATCATGATAAGTATAGCATTGTTGACAAGAAATTTTGACTGTCAACACAAACAACCTTACTTGTATATTGTTAAGTTTTAAATACTTTTTTGATACAAAAGTCAACAAAATTGGTTAAAGAAAAGTGTCACATATAATTTTAGCAATGTATTTATCTTTCTCAATTTGTACAATTTTACAAACCTTATATGATATTTTCATTTATTAGATTTTCAATGGTGAAATATCCAGTTATCGGTGAAAAAATCTGTACTTCCAAGAGTGGAATAACAATGCAATTCTAGTTTATGAAACAACCCTACAATCATATGACGTCATCCGTGACGTCAAGAAACAATTGAATGACGTCATGAGATGGCTGTGATGGTGAAGTGATCTTGCTACTCCTTTCATATAGATAAGGTCATATGATAAAAAGAAAATATTTGACATACGATGTATTTGACATATACAATGTATATCTTATGCTACATAATTATATTCCATAATTTCTTTATGAAGAACAAGTGATGAAGTCAATAATACCATGTTCTATGAAATGTTGAAAGTTTCCTGTTGTTATATTTTCAATTTCAAATATATAGGAAAAAGATTTACAGTTAATATTGATGATATTAACAACTTTTCATATGATGCAGGATATGATATCAAATGTTAATCAGTTTGAAATTAATTAAGAAGCGAGATTTCTGGTGCAATGAATTGATGCAATAGTACTTCGTGAAGTACATTGAAAATTTGGCTCAAATCACGGCTACTTGTTACTTATTTTGTGAAATCCGAGAATAATGAAGCAACTGTTTGAATGACTGTTTTTAGTATGTATCTTGAATGAATGAGCACACATGAGTTCAATATGCAAAGTCATAGTCACATCATTAGGAAGTAACAACTGTGAATGATTGTTTGTATATTTCATACTGAAATTGACATCTTTATCATAAAGATGCGTTCTACTTGCTGATATGTTGGAGTTTTATAAAATTCATACAGTATTGCTGTGGTCGCCAATAAGTGCAATACTAACAAATTATAGATTCTCCAATAAAGACAGGCTCCCAATGTGATTGAATTGAATTAATGTACCAACCCATAGTTCTATTTATTTAAGTTTTGGTTTGTTTGCCAGATCTATAATAAATGCTTTAGGTCAGAAGTCTTTGAATTTGAATTTGTATTTGTCACCCTAAATGAAAATTGTTTTCAATGTAGGTATTTTTATAGTACATATGTCCTTGCACATGTTTTACAGCGCACAAGTTTTAAGAAAGAAGTTTTGGATTCATTTAAGTTAAAAATAAATTGGAAGGTTTATTCAAATATGTCTTTGTTTTGTTTAATAAAGCCAATAATGACACTATCAGTAGACATTTGGATAAGATTTATTAGCAGCCCCGACTCAGTCAAGGCTGCTATCAGTTTTTGTCTGGTTTCCACAGCTGCCACAAATTCTGTTTAGCTATAACTTTTTTCCATTTTTTGAGTTTTCAGAACTCATTTACATTATTTCTTAGGTATACCAAGGAGGTAATGCTCAAATTGAAAATGAAAGGTCAAGGTCACGAGTAATGAAATCCACAAAAAAGTCTTTTGTTAACACAACAATTTTAACAGTTTTGGTGCTTTGAGGCTCTGATTTGGTATATATCATCAGTGGTAGCGAGTTAGCTCGTTCACCTTTTGCTCAAGAGTTCCGGGGTTCTAATCCTGCCAGGGGTTTGGCAACTTTGTCTGCAGTAGAGAACTGTTTTTCACACAGTAAGGTTTGGGTGCAATGCTACACTGAATATCAGCCAGATACCAACCATGGTTTGCTAGTTCCAGTAGCTGCTCACAGGTTTCACCGCAATGCATAGCTGTAAAAGTGTTGCTGGCTTTCTCCATGCAATAATACTAGCCATGAATGCAGAAGTACCAAAATTTTAAAAGGTTTTCTCTACAAAGGGTCAAAGGTATGGGACACAGCGATGTCACAACCTCTGCATGGTTTGCAAAAATACTTTGTTTTAAGTATAAATACTATTTATCATTACATGATTGTTATAGTCAATAAAAAGTGGTCATTGATTGTACGACCTTTAATGTCAAAGGTCATGGTCACGAGATATGGCCAATGGCCATGTTGACTCTTGGTCAAGTATTGCAACAACTAGGTATTGAGAACTCATGTTAACCAGTTATTGATTACAACCCTTGACATGTTCCTATTTAAGGTCAAAGGTCAAGGTCGTGAGTTATTAAATCATTTAAAATATCCTTGTAAACAAGGTAACTTGAAAAGCTTTGGTGCTATGAGGCTCTTAATTGGTATGTATCAACTAGGAGGACTACAAAGATTTTCAACAGTTTTTGCTATGATTGGTCAAGGTAATAGCATAGATGCTGTATTTTAAATATTAAACTTTTAATCATTACATGATAGGTACACTCAACAGAAAGTCATTGTTGATTGTATGACCTTGAGTGGCAATGGTCAAGGTCACAAGTTGTGGTTTATGGCCATGTTTATCCTTTCAACAAATGTTGAAACATGAAATAGGTATTTAGGTATTAAGAACTTATATGAACCAATTATTGATTATCACATTTTAAATCATTACATGATTGTTATACCCGATGAAAAGTGATAATAGATTGTGATTCTTTGAATGTCAAAGGTCAAAGCCACGAGACAAAGCTAAGTCAAATTTTAAATCAGAAATAGCTTTTTGAGATCTTGGATTAATCATTCATTGAATTCTTTGGACATGTTCACATTCAAGGTCAAGTTCAAAGTAACAATTTCTGAAATCACCCCAATGAAGTCATGACATCCAAATGCTACTAGTTGTAAGGGTGGTTTCCTTACTTGCATGCTCTATTGACTTTTGCAGTATATTTAGAAAAATTGCCTATTTATTTGAGGTCATGATGCTTAACCTTGTGACACACCTTCACAGCATTTGTTACAATGGTAATAAGTAAGGATTGGTCAGTAATACACAATTCTAATAAAAATGTGTATTATTTATAATTTCATCAGTTTTAACTTTTTTTTATTTCTGAACTGGTGGAACGATGATTGTATCTATTTTGGACCCATCTCATGAATTTTTCTGTCTCAGATATTCATTAGTTTGAAATGATACACCGAGAAGCTAAGTTCATATAAGAATTTTTATTCAACGTCATCTGTCATTATAATAATTGTCGGCTTCACTCCTCATGTCAAATATTGGGCATTGGAGATAGATCACAACCAGAAGAACATATTAATTTTCAAGAAAACATACAAATAATTTAAACAAGTCACACAACAAATTGTACATGACTAAGTCATACCGGGGTACTTGTCTGTTTGATATTGATCATAGTTCAGTAAATATTTGTCTTTGAGAAACATTTATAAAGACTACACAACACATTTAAAGAAAGGCTAAAGAAAATTTTAAAACATGATACAATGAATTGAGATCTGAGAAAACACTTTTCTCCTGTAAACCTGCATTCCTTGTCAATATTAATACAACTTTGTTATAATTACTTCAACAGCAAGAGAAAATAATGACTAAAAATCTTAGTATTGATAGACGAGCAGCTTCAGATTAAAACATGAATATGTGTTTTATACAAGGGATAATTTAAGATGAAAATCTAAGTGCAATACATGTAGTTCAAGAAACCAATGTTTTCAAAGTTCACAATACACCACATCAGGTTTTCATTCTTCTTATTTCTTCTTCTTTTTTCCTTTCTTTCCCTTCTTTCCTTTCTTGCCCTTCTTCCCTTTCCCTCCCCCGTCATCATCGTCCCCTTGAGCTGCTTTAGCTCTCTTCTTCCCCAGCGGAGTCTTGGCATACCACGCCTGCAACAACAACATCCATTTGTTATCTACGTCAGCGCTAAAAGTTAGGGATAAAGCTGCCTGGTGACAAGTACAATGTTAATATGCAGTTCTAGGCAATGAATTAAATAGCCCACAAAAGTCTAGTCACTAATACCTTATTTTAGATTTAGGCCCAGTTTAAGTCCATCACATTGTATTAAATCTGAAAACTTTATTAAAATCTCAGAATGGAAAAAATCTTGAAGCCAACAATTTCTTTCTCCTGTTTTGTCAATTGGAACATTATTCTTTCTGAAATGTCATTTTCATCTTAGAGGCAAAATGTTAGTTTGTGCAGAACACAAGTGCACCAACCTTTACAATTATTTACAAATTCTCACAAGACATAACGTTGTCTATTGACACGATTTAGTATATATTCAACTGAAACAGACTGGCTAGTTGCAACAAACTGTTCTTATTAATGTTTTTGAGAATTGCTAATCTGAATACACAAAAATGCGAGAAGAAGACTCAAGTTGTTGGCAAAAAGAGGGCAATTTCCTCAAACTGAAACATCAAGTAAATTATTCCAACAGAAGTTTTTTTAATTAATTTGATAATTACCTTGAAAGCTTCTTCTTCCTCCTTGTAAATGGGATCAATGCGAGCCAATGGGGCTACAAACTCCACTGCTTGGAGCGGTTTCTTGGACAGTGTCTGAATGCGTCGGTCAGTTAGAACCTGCTGGACGGCGGTCACCATGTGACCAGGTGTGTAGCCGTCAGTCACTTTTGATAGAGAGCTCACATCTAGTCCGTTGTTCAGGATACCTCCATATTTGGTAATGAGGCGGCGCCAGAGCACTGTGATATGAATACTATTTTATCATAGATGATATATGTAAAATATGAATATTAAAAGTGTTTTTTATTCTTTTGTGTCATAGGCTATGTCTACATCTTAAGTTACACATAATTATTATTACCATTATAATCACATAATCATATAAAAAGGAATAAAATAAGAATAAAGTCTGAACTGAATGTATGAAATGGGTCAAGAATTTTCATCTTTATATCATTACTAATTATCGTCCTGAACATGAAGTGTTGTCTTATATACTAGTATACAAACCCAAGATTTTTGGCCCAAAGACTGTCTGCTTAATCATTGTAAGATCTTCTTGTGCCAGAAGATTTGAATCACTGTATTAAAATTGCTACACGTGTAGCGAAAAATTAAATCAGTTATGGAACAGGGCCGCTTTAGGAAATATTTCAGCTGTAAGTGGCATTGTATCAGTAACAATCTGCTTTCAATGGACAATAATGATGCTCACAGTGTCTGGATGCATAGTCAGGACGGGGGATCAGGACGATACGGTTGTAGCAGCTCATCAAGGGCTTCATCTCGGCATCAAACGGACATCTCGACGTTCCTACCAGCAGTAGGCGATCTTCTCCCTTGATTGTCTTCAGAGCTTTGGGGAGCTCCTTCTTTAGGCGTTTTGGGTCTGTCTGAATTTGAAGAAATATTACAAATTGATTTCTCCCTGTGCCTGTGTTATTATTCTGAATGTTAGATATTGAAGGGCATTACAGTTTCCTAGTTTATAAGACATTTAGAATGAAATGACTGACAAGACAGAATTTTAAACTTACCAACATTTGCTGGAATGCTTGTAGATTGAATTCTCTGAGCAATTTATAAACAATAACATAAATAAAGCCATATGAGATGATTATTTTGCTCGTTGACCCCTTTTCCAGTTGCATTTACATGAGAAAATGAAGGGCATGTAATATTAGGGTATAAAAGAACTTACTGGATCAGTTTTTGGCACTTTCTTCTTAAACATTTTCTCACACTCTCCAATGTAGATGACTGAAGGCTGCATGATACGTCCTACCTTTATAAATAAATAAGAAGAAACAATTATTATATGTCATTTAATTGTTAATAAGTAAAGATTGACTTAAAATGGATGCTTCAGACCTTGTGTTGCTGTGATGCTATTCCTATACACAAGCAAGACTGGATTTGCAAAAGTCTGTCTCTAAAATTTTATAACTTGGACCATGTTTTATAAAAGCATAAAATTCAGCGTCATTCCTGGCAAATTTTATATTGTACTTTTTTCCTACGCAAAAGATCACCAAAAAAGTATAATTTCAGCCAACATTATGAATATGAAAAGAGGCTTGGTAGATTATTGATTGTAAAAGGATGAAAAAAAATCGGTAAAAGTTACCTTGAAGACGAGATGCATGAGCATCTTGAGGCCATCTTTCCCCGGATATTTTCCTGCAATGTTTGCTGCACTCAGGTCAAAGAGATTAGCCCCAGTCTCCTGGCATATCGCATGAATCAACATCCGTTTGCCAGTACCTCGAGGTCCAGCCAGGAGGATAGACTTGGTCAGCGGCGACTTCTCATGGACAGCAGCAGAACCTGTGAAGATTAAAAGGGTAGACGTCAAGGATTGTTTGCAGACATGCATTTGGCAGGTATAACGACATGATGATTTATGAATTCAAAAACAAGATGATAGATTATGATGAAACCATGTTAATGCTTTTCATGTTTTCCCACATATTAATTATATCTACCTGTATATTTCAAAATGAGGCCAAGTGCCTTAATTTCATTTTTATTGACTGAAAAACAAATGACTTCTTAATTCTTCATCTTACATAATTCAATGCTCAAAGAAATTTTTATTTATTGATTTTATTGTAGACTTATTGAAAATTTTCAAATAAGATATTAGTTAAGTTCTCACCAAGTGGAAGAATACCAAACTCAGTGACAAGCCTCCTGACATCACTGAGCGAGGGCATGGGTTCAATGTTGGCCTGTCTGAGTGTGGTCCCCAGATAGCTGTACTCCCCTTCATAGTCAGCTAGCTTCACCTCGGGGCACCGGATGATGATACCCTGGGTCACTAGTTCCTCGTAGAGTTCCTCAATTGTTCTGAAAGCATGTTCAAATTATACGGCTCTCACTTTCTTTATAAATTAAAATGTGCATTGTAAGAGGATACACCCATTAAAACCCCTTATGCATTTTTTTGAAATCGCCCATGAAAAAGTTCAACCCCCTGGATCTCCTATTACCTTAAACTTCCTTGCTCTGTTTTGTGCATAACCATTCTTAAAATGATGAAATACAGGAATCAGAATTCATTGACATCATTCGGTAAAACTGAGGTCCCATGCTAATACAGCCCAACCTTGATGTCCTGCAGAAATTCAGTCAAGGACTGATGCATATTGTCAGTGAGTGATTCATTTTTGTCTTTTTATTGTTTGGCTTAAAACTATATAATCGAATAGGGATATTGATTTGTTGATTTTGAAAAATTTTTTTTACCTGTCTGGTGTCAGATCCTTTTCCTTCTTCTTCTTCTTTCCCTTCTTCCCGCTCTTCTTCTTTTTCTTCTTCTTCTTTCCAGACTTCTTGCCCTTCTTCTTTCCCTTATCACGATCAACGGCCTGAAGTAAACAAATAGATGACGTACACACATAAAACTTGGAAAGAGTTTTTATTCTTTAATTTTAAACTTTACAGCTAAAGACTGTCGGGAATGGTAAATCTAAGATATTTTCATTACGTTACTATGTTGTGATTTCTTAACTTCTAATCAACTAACCATTTTGAGGTTCTTCAGCTCGGCCCTCATGAGTTCATCCACTTGAACTCTGACCTCATCCTCAACTTCAATGCGTTTGTCCTCCTTGATGAGTTCGGCATCGTGTTTCTGAGAGAAATTGTCTGTCTCATCCCTCTGCTGCCAAACACCTGTAAACACACAACATATTTATATTCTCTTCAAAAAGAGGTTAGGAATTATTAACTCCTAAAAAGCTTGTTGCAGGGCATTAAGTGCGCCAGTCCCATCAATGGCTTATTCTAACCCCTTGGATTCAGTGATAGGTAGTAACCTCCAGGAGGTTTTCCACAAAGTGTTAAAGTTTGTGTGCAGTATGCCGAAGAGCTGGCACAGAAAGATGACAAAATGAAGCACCGCTTCAAATAGCCAGCTATCAAGACTTGGATAGGTTATGGCTTAGGGGGAAGTTGCAATGTAGTCTCTTGCTTAGTAACTAAAAATGCTTTTCCATTTTATGGGTATACCTTAAAGCTTTTAGCATATTTCATTAACCATATTTTCCAGGATATTGACAGGAAAAATCCAAACTACTTCCTCGTTTATGTATATCTTATTAAGTTTGCCATAAATTACAGAGTATTTTCATACCAATTAAATGCACATGCATGAAAATATTTAAACAAAATACTTCTAAGTTCACTCACAAAAACTTAATACTTACTTTTGAAGCTATCGGTGCCCTCATTAACAGCAGGCACAAAGTTAGATGGGGCCATCTTCCATCCCTCTTCTTCTTCCTGACAAATGAAATTATGAATATTTTGATTGATTAAACAAATATACCTTATAAATTTACAATAACAATAATTATTTGGTACATAAAACACATTTTAAACTTTAAGTATTCTTCCTTCTTAAAACCTAAAAGAAAGAAAAATAGAATTTGAAACTCATTTTATAAAAACAAGCTTTGAGAAAATTCAAAATTCAAATTTATATAGCTTTTTTATGCATATCCTCATGAAAAAGTATCAAAAGTAAATAATAGTGCCAGACCTACACAGCTTAATATCAAATATGAATCCATAACTCAACAGAATTAACTGTCTTACCTCATCATCACCCTTTCCTTTCTTTCCCTTCTTTCCTTTCTTGTCCTTCTTTTTGTCTTTCTTTCCCTTCTTGTCCTTCTTTCCTTTCTTACCCTTTCCTTTATCATCGTCCTGGAAATAGTTCAAAGATTATACTTAAAAGTGAAGTTCTTTCAACAGATAACAGATCAAACAAGGGAAGATTTGCATTTCATTGTATGAGGTAAACGAGTTTACAAAAATGTAATCATCGATAACATAGTATTTTCAGTAGTATTTTAATGATAATCTGAAAATAATTTAAATATGAATATAAAAAGACATAGGTATGA
The DNA here is from genome assembly GCA_921293015.1 of Phorcus lineatus. NCBI lineage: Eukaryota > Metazoa > Mollusca > Gastropoda > Trochida > Trochidae > Phorcus > Phorcus lineatus. The sequence goes on along the minus strand of OV121086.1, from coordinate 35,992,829 downwards.
CATAAGTTTCAGAAAAGAAGAAAAATGATAATAAAGAGATTTCACTCATGATTTTGCTGAATAATTGTGAAAATGCTTTTTAAAATATTGTCACTGATATAAAGGCTAATGTGAAAATAATTAATCCATATAATATAACCTTTAGATATAAAAAAAAATCTGCATAAAGATAAAGTAAATAAAAATTGTGGATAATAAAGAATCCCCATGAATTTTTTAAATAAAAATAAAAATATAGAATTTATGCTAAAATAAAGATAGAGATAAAAGAATTCAAAATCTTGTGCTTATAATATGTATATGCCTGTGGTCTAGATATATAAACACATGCTTATGATGAGTGAGATGGTGATGATGATGTTTGCTTGGTAATGTAAACAAACCTTGCTGGGATCTATCAACGTTCCTCTCTCATACATCGACTATAAGCAAATATCAAGCAAAGATACTTATCTACTAGAAAAAGCACAAAAGCAAATAATATCTTAATTTGACACAACTGAAATGCTTCAAATTTACAAAACAAATTAAACTCAACCTTTCAAGTTGATTGATATGACACAACCATAAAGTTTATTGACTTGTAATAGTTGCATAGAAATCAAAACAGCTTTGAAAGACATTGGTTGTGTTGGAAATACTCTAGCAGCAATCAATTTAATTCATATCTAATCTAAGGACTACTAGATGCTATTTTCACAATCAAGGGAAACTATTGTAACCTCTTCATAACAATAAATGAGGTTATTTGTACATTTATTGAATGAAGAGTATTCAGTGATGTTGGAATTGTCTCCCTTATTTTCTACTAAAATAAATGATGCAAAATACAATGAACACACTGTACTAACTTGGCTTAATACAAATAAACTGGAAAAGAAATTAAAATTGGTTTCAATGAAGAACAAATCTCTAATTCTCTCATTAAAATAATCTTTTTAAGGCAGCAAAGAAAAAATATGAATTCAAGAACAGCTACTCACAAATGAAAGGATATCAGCAATTCAGCAACCCATAAATATTTCTGTTATACATTGTAGCTATGTAGATATGTGATAGCGTTGACTCAGGAAATTTTACGTAATACTAAATCAACAATGGTGTGACTGAAGATAAATATTCAATACCCCCTCATAAATTTGAGCTGTTTTCACTAGCCAGTTTTCCATGTAGAATAACTTTTTATTTATAAGACATCACATGACATCAACCATAATTACCCCTCTTATTTTGTGCTGGCTCTCTATATTCTGGGTGTTCTAAAAGATTTACTAGCCTTGAGAGCAAAAACAGCTTATAAAAGTATTTTTCCAACAAAAAGATTACACCAATGAATGTAACACAAATAAAGCAAACCAAAGTATTTTTCAGCTTGGCATTCAACTTCAAACAAAATTCATTGGGACATACCTATTTATACATGTTATTTATACATCTAACACAATAAAATCAAACATGTTATCAAGAGTTAGTGTGGAGAGCATCGCTACTGGATCACAAGGCACTGCTGGTCAATCATGTTATAAATCATCAATAAATTTGTAGATATTAGAACAATGAATATACTCAACAAAATTCTAAAGTATATATGTTTAGCCATATGAATCATAGATATTGAATATTTTGTTGGCCCTAAACTTTTTAAGTTGAGTATGCATCTAATTTTTATCAGGTTGTAAAATATATAAAAGAACAGCAATATTTTTCACATAATGCAAAAAAAAAAAACAAGAAGGAAAACCAATTGCCAGTGGAAGGGTCCCTTTCAGCGTTTGAAGATGATTTTTAGAATATAATTGTTAGAATATAATTGTTAGAATATAATTGTTAGAATATTAGTGTTAGAATATTAGTGTTAGAATATTAGTGTTAGGTAATGACTGGCAGGAGACTATTTACCTTTTCTCTGAGTTCCTTCTCCAGTTCTTCAGGAGACTTCTGTTTGAAGATCAGAGCTGAACCTCCATCATCCTCATCTGGGTATTCAGGGAACTTGCCAGTAGAATCTCTGATAAAATAAAAATGATCATGTAGTATGTTTGATTTACAAAATTTGGTCATTCTAATCTTCAGTTTCAATTACACAGGTGTAGTGAGTGAGTAAGTTGGTGCTGCTAATATTTCAGCCATAAACATTTACACAGATAGATCAATTTTCTAATGTTGTTCATCATATTAAGGTCTTTCACAGTGATTTAGTCTGACGTGAAAAGATATTCAAAGATTTGTTTTGCATATGGTTACATGTAAAGGGTCAACAACTATCACATTGAATGATCATTGATATGAATCTATTCAAAGATTCTTCAAAAATGCCAATCATGACAGAGAATGGTCACTGATATGGCGAGACATTTTCAGGAATTTCAAAAGGTTGTTCAACCACTTGGTTCACTCATCTTATGTGCATAATTTTCAAAAAAGTACTGGATTTTTCCCAAAGGGATATTGGTGCAATCCCCCTGAAAATATGCTCAACCCCTTTCTGGATCAGCCACAGACACAAGTCAATGTGTACACACCTGCACTCAATGAACCACTGCCTGATCTGATCCATCATGGTTTCCTTGATATCGGGTCCCTCAGTCTCACGGATCTTGTCTTTGATAGTGACAAGTGCTTGCTGGTATTCCTGTTCATTCTGTTCTTGGATTCTCCGCCGACTGTCCTCTGTCTTTACCGCCTGAGCTTGGGGCGTATTCTTCGTCAGGACATGAGTCACCGGAGGAGCCTGTGGTCAGACATATGAATATGTTAATCATTTACCTGTAACTGCAGTAAGAAGTAGGTATGATGATCTTTCCTTGGACCCTTGTAAACCTGGAGATTCAACCTCCCTGGTCTCTGTGATGAGACTTTGACATTCTGTTACAGAGTTTCACGATATGTTTTCACTTGCAGCCCCATGAACATGGAAATGTCAACAAAAGGTTTTAAAGATTTAACAAAGTAGCAAATGTACATACCATTCCAATGAAGATCATTTCTTTGTCTCTCTCAAGTCTAGTTCTTCGGCGCTGAGCAAATCCTTTCCATATCTGAAAATGCATCAATGACTTTTGAAAGAATTCCTTAGATTCTTAATCCTACAGGCTGTATCTTTATTCTTATAAGATCTTTTCCTCAAAGTAAAATTTGGAGTATCAAAGGTTGATTAACTATCAATTCACTAACATAAGTAACATTTCAATACCTTCTGAATTCGCATAGCAGCTACATCAGGGTCAAGGGTTGGTGCTCCTTTGCTTGACCTTTGTTTCTCACGCTCTTCTTGTTGGCGGATTTCTCTCATGAACTTGGCCCTCAGACGACCTTGACGTGCTCTTTCGTGGACCTGAACAAGTCTGATGGCCTGTTCCAGTGGCATCTTGATGTCTTCCTTGTCCTGGCAATAACAGCAGCAAATTCAGATGACTTTTGAGACATTACAATTATGATAAAGCATGTATTTAAGAAATTGGTATCTTTGTTAAGAACTACTAGTACAGAAAAAGGATAATAAAACTGATGGAAACAGCTCATGCTAGTCTTATCACAAGACCCGATGTCACACAAAAAATTACATGAATAAGGCAGATTCCGACATTTAGAACAAAAATTGTTTTTATTTTTTATCAAATTGGAGTACAAAAATCTGTTTCTAGCACTAAAACATCTTTAAACACACACAGAATAAGCAGATTTTACAATAAATAACATGTCCTGATGCTTGAATAGAACTTAGAATGTACTGATTGAACAATTCAAAAAAAGAAAATGATTAAAAAATGGAATCTTCTTATATAAAGCAATATATCTGCAAAGACAGATATATAGAATTATTTCCATTGACTTCTGTCCACTTGTATTATATATAGTTCGTCTTTATGGTTATAGACATCATATGTATTTTATGAGTTACTAAGATTTGTCATATCTGAACAAACAATTCAACTGACCCTCTCCTGATCTTGTGGACCAATCTTGGTTAGAATTTGTCCAAGCATCTTCTCTCGCTCCTTCAGAGGTTTCAGTCTCTCCATGATGAAGTATTTTGGGACTGGGATCTCAACGTCATTCTGTTATGTAAAAATCATAACCTTGATTATGTTCTGACAAATGGTGAAATCATTATTTAGAATATTAAGAACTTGATTTATTGAACGTTAAAGTTACCTTGCTGTGCTAAAACATTTGAATTAATATGTAACCTGTTGAAGGACTAATATACTATTTCATACTAAACTAAACTAATTAATGTATGATTTACTGTGCCTTTTCTGAGCCCAATTAAACTGAATTCAAATAGCTAACTAAATATCTAACATTATACACTAAAATATGGATTGCCACATAACAATCATGTGGCAATATACTTAGAAATGGACTACTGTGATGATACAGATCATAGTATTATTTGGGGTAGGTTGAGCGTTTAACTTAATTATTATGCAGAGAAGATTGTGATAGTAAAATAAAATAACATTGATCATTGAACATAAATAATATTTTCAAACATTTTAATCCCCTCATCAATCCTTTTTACTAAAAGTAAGTAAAAGGAATTTGAATTTTAAGACATTTGGTTGATTGAAAATAATTACTTTGCTTGTATGTTACATAAAACATTTTGAAAGCACTTACAGGTGTGAGTTTAAGATCAGACAGAACATCATCAAAGTAGTGATATTCTGAAAACTCAAGGTTGACCATTTCATGTTTGAGTTCAACGATGCGTCCCATGACCCCATCCAGCACATGTCGCAGGATTCGTCTCTTCTGGGGATGAACGATCTGATCGTACGACTGCTCAAGTCTACGGAAAATCTGAATGTACTTGATGTACAGAGTAGCCAAGAGTTGGAAGGCTGCCAATCTATCCTATAATAAACAAATTTCACAATTCTGGATTTATTGTACTATTACAGTTGATAAAAGTTCAATTGTACACACTGATCTAGACACTATTATTCAATATATTTTCTATGAATATATAGTATAGATAATGAAATAGTTTTTATAATGTGTTTGTACACTCAAGTGATTACTCCCTTGATTCAAATGATGACAAATCATGTGTGAAGAGTCACAACAATTTGATAAGAATATATTTTGGTAACATGGTAATATGACACTCCTGTATTATTGTTCATGAGAAGCCTATCATCAAAGTTAATCACCTATTAATCACCTGAGACAATCAAACAAATCTTAACACATACAATTTCAGAAAGCATACAAATTATATTTCAAGGACATGGACACTAGAAAGCTGTAAAAGGTATTTAGCATGATGAGATAAGTTTTTCATCCCTTTTATGAAGACATTGCAGATGCTGAACATGATATCATGATATATATGCAGCTGTGAACATTTAATTCTTTTTGGAAAAAGTAAGTGAATTGAAATGGGCAATTCAAAAGTGTATATGATTGAGTTTGTCTTAGCGCTGCTTGGACAATATTTCAGCCATTAGAAGCTTATAAATGTTAGAGCTTGCTACTCACTCTTTCTGGTTTTGGAGGCTCTGGTGGCATCTCCTGTTGGATGATATCCACCAGGGCAGCCTGAGCCTCCGACCATTGTTTGTTGTAGTAGCTGAAATAAAGTCATAAAAGAATTAATAAAAGGCATATAGAAAAAACATATGAAATATGGTATGTTGATTGAAATAGTCAGTGTTTAATTGACCTGTGTTCCTTTACTAATCTAGTATTCATATTATTCTATCATCACTAACTCAATGACAATGAACTTTATTTATGTCATTCTGAAATATTCAAAAGTTGCCAAACATTTTTTATAAAAAACCAGATTAGTTTTATTCAAAAGAAAAAATATGGAATAAATAGAAATCTCTTTCAGACAAACAGGCAAACGTGTAAATACACCAATCCTCTTTTGAAAATGCGGTAAAATTTCCACCCGTAACCCCCGCTATTACACTAAATGAACTCTAACTTACCAGATGACTAAAATTAACAATTATGAGACATATGATATGGAATAATTATTTCACAAAATATTTGGGTCAGTTTGAATCAGCAAAATATGGGTTTAAGGGCGGAGTTATTAACGACAATGCTTTTGCCTAAATTCAGTGATATTTAGTGAATAGTTAATTTTCTATGATGAATTGATTAGACTGCAAATTTCAACTGAAATATGATTATTGGCAGAATGATTCACATATACACGAAATTTTTATCCTTTTGAAAAGCATGGAAATGTGAATCTATTCTTCACTTAAATAAAAATACCTAATTAAAGAAAATGCATACGACTACACGATTTTTGCTGTCAGTTCAACACCATATTCTGGCAAAATTTAAAGTTTGGCATTCTTTCAATGATAACCTATTTGACATGACAACTTGATTTGACACTCAGTGACAAAATCGCTCGATTAAAAACCTGTTCTTTAGTTTTGAATATATAAACGTACATTACCTGTGAGACATTGTCACAGCTCAAACGCTGGATTATACTGAATCAGGTTGTTATTGTTGGCGCGTGTTTTGATAAGACGCCATATTGTTTTAATCTGCGTATCCGTGGAGACCAATTCTCGCGTGCACGGGACTTCAAAGGGCATCTGCGAGATGATAAGAAAATGTCAACTATGGCAAATTAAAAAGTCAAATAACATTCATAAACTGTTTGTGGTTAATCAAATTTTAAGAATTAAATATCTAAAATTTGAAATTGAAAAAAAAATCCAATGATACTTTTTTTGCTTTCAAGATAAGCATATGGTTCACCTTTTTAAACTTACAAATAACTTTATTCAAGATAATCTTGTTGGGATTAATATAATTATTAATTGCCATAAAAATATCCACACGAGAAAACCTCGCGTGAATATACGTAATTTCCGGTTAACTGTTTACCCGGAAGTGGATAGTAAGGGGGAAAGTTCACGAAGGTATTGAGTCACTTTTACTTATGATTATTAACTTAACACATGCAAAAACTGCAATAAACCGGAGGCTCTGTGCCATGTATTATATTTTAGGCTACTTCCGAACTTTTGTATTCATTATTAATCGTGAAAATTGCTATATGCACTGTATGTTTCAAAGGTTCAAGTCCATTTCACAATAACATTACTTTGTCAGTTCTTGTAACAACAACTTTACCAAGGAAATTGATACATGTTTGTCGAACAACGTTAAATTTTAGATTTATTTATCAATTTACATGTTTATATCGACCTCTGAGTAATTGTCAGCTGACACTGGCCAATGCAATAGGTTAGCAGATGTCAAATACATTGTTGAAAATCATCCATTCATCGGCCAATACGTGTACTAACTAAGATTTCATTCAAGTCTTACACCACAGGAAGAACAGTCGGATTTCAAAACAAGGAAAAGATGTACTGTGTGAATAGTTAAACTTTCGTCTTTCTAATTTGTATTGATTAGGGTTTCTACATTTCCCTATTATTTTCGTTGCAGTGATAGACAATAAATTCATCAACAACTATCTTCACCATCAAATTCAGTGAACCATGACGCTTCAGTGGACTTTGATAGCAACATGTTTGTATGTTGAGATAGCATTAATAGCACTGCTGTTACTGCCATTTATTTCTCCACCAAGGTAACTACATGATCCCTCATTTTATTTTTATAAAAGTCAATCTGACTGTAAGTCTTGTTAACTTGATTAATTATAATTTTTTAGTGGACTAGGCTATTGATAATAATGAGCCAGTATATCAAATGTAAAATGGAATGCAAGACCTTTATATAACATGACATGTATATCTGAAAAGTATAAATGAATATTGAATGAACATATCTGTCAACACCAGAGTTGCAATGTTTAAAAAACCCTTCAATTCCCTGTTAGGTTCTTTGGAGAGACATCTTGCTTTTTTTTAAAGTTTATTTTGCCGTGTAGTTTTCCCCGTGAGAATTTCAAAGAAATTTGTTAAATGGGTTACTCTTTTACTCGAATTATGGCCAAGTCTTGAATTGATGCAGCAGTTGTTTGTACATTGAAAACAAGTATATTCTTGGATAGATGCTGTTTGATAAAAGGACAAGATGATTCTCTCTAAATCCAAAATGCTGTAGATTTATTGTCTTTAGTGAAGGATGAATGAAAGAAGTATTTTGAAATCAAACATCATGTAAACAATCATGAAGCATTGAAACCCTCTTCATAATTCCAGGTGGCAGAAGATTTTTCGTTCAAGACTTGTAGCAAGTTTAGCAGCCTATGCCTATATCTATGTCAATGTGTTTATTGGTATTTTGGTGCTCCTATTCCTTGGTAAGTATTGACATATCAAGTTGTATGAACCTTCATTACTTTGTAAAGTGATCAGATATTGTAAATACATGTATTTTAATATTTATTAGTAATTAACAATCTAAACAAAAGAAGTTTCCTTGGCTTTTATTTTGCAATTATAGTAATAAATCTTAGGTATTTGAATGTAAAAATATTGATACCAGCAATATCCTGTAAGTATTCTTCATGCGTATTTGTTTTGCTCTTATGATGAATCTTTTTTGCCTAGATTCCATTCGTGAGGTTCGCAAGTATGCAGCTCCTATGGAAGAAGTTAACTTAAAGAACAACCCTGAGGCCCAAATGTTGGCCCAGATGAAGCTTTTCCGCTCTCAGAGAAACTTCTATATCGCCGGTTTTGCCTTGTTTCTGTTTTTGTAAGTTGAATTAATTTTCAACTGTTTGAAATACATATTTTCACAATTAGTCTTGGCTAACTGCATTGCTAAGTTGTGAAGTGTTTTGCTTTCACTGTGGACTATTGTAATCGTTACAAATTAGTGTTTCAAAAGCTTTGATGTTTAAAGATCACTCCTCAAACCAATCATAGCCCAGGAATCCATATTTACCAATGTTATTAGATGAGTTTGATTATTATTATGATTAATGATAAGGATACAGGTTAGTGAGGTTATGGAAATAACACCCTTTGTTGAAACACTTGACAAGATGTAACATCCCTGTAAGATATAACATTCTGAATATCAGAATTTCTGAATAAAAGAATCTTACGTGAAAATGCTTGTTGATATTTGGGTAAAGAAAATGCCTGATATCAGCAAGTTCACTGTTCCATTATCAGTATTTGCCTGCGCTTGTTGTGAACGAAGACATCCAATAACAACAACGTTATATTGTAATTTGAGATGTTTGTTTTCCCCTCAAGACTGCAAATTATTTAATAACTTCATTGAAGTATTATTCCTCTGATGGTGGATCTTAAAGCAAACAAAGTCATACAATTACCTTATGAGTTGAAACTGTTTATCTCTGTATGAGTTTATACTGTTTATTTCTCTATGCAGTTGATTATATGATATTCTTATTGCAGCATTATCCGTCGACTGATGGTTCTGATAGCAAATGAGGCCAGACTGATGGCTGAGAGTGAAGCGAGCCAGAAACAGGCTCAGAGCGCGACGGACGCTGCTAGGAGGCTGATGGAGGACAAGGAGAACAAGGTCAATGTGGTGAGTGGTTCTTGATAATAATAATAATAATAATAATAATAATGTGGATATTTATGTAGTGCCTTTTCTTTACTAATACACACTTAAAGTTCTACCTACATCATTACCCTGAAGAAATCTTGCTTTCAAAGCAGGTACTGAATGCAAAGCGTGATCGTGTAGGTCTGTACATTCCTGTTTTTAGTCACCCATTTAACAGTACATTTAATGTTCAGTGTCTACTCAAATTTATTATAAAGGCAAGAACAAAATCAAGGTTGAAATATTGATTGTTAATTTGCATACCATGAATATATGAGCTTTGAAACTGAATATTTCTTTATTAATTTTCTTCCTCAGAAGAAAGAAGAGGGGGCCAAGGGAGACGATGTAGGTGCCGAGAAGAAAGCAGCCCACGATCTGGACGATGTCAGCGAGGAGCTGAAGAAGACCAAGGAAGGTCAGTCAGGAGACTTAACAGTACTTGAAGCATCCACTCAGTTTACATAATGTCAAATGGTTAATGTGTTGAATGTCAACAATTACATCTTAAATTGGGCAGAAAATGGAAGAACGACAAACAGGAAACACTGACCCTAAAGCACAAAACTAATTACATAATTAGTAATGAGACATGGTTGTCACTGAATATTTAATCAGGTCAAATTAGATTTCAAATAACTGTGAGCCGCTGTCCTTCTGTTAAAGATTTATTTATCATATGTTGCATAAATTCAATTGTCAACAAGTTTTGGAAACACAGCAGTTCATTAGAAAAACAAACGTTCATGTGATCACACTTGTGGATATAAAGCAAAAATTGTCTTAATGAAATACAACTATCTTGTCCCACAGAACTGAAGAAAGCCCTGCTTAACATGGAATCCATGAAGAAACAAGCAGAAGCAACAAACACAGAGTATGACCGTCTCCTGGTTGAACACTCCAAGCTGCAGGTATGTGCTTTGTTATTAGGTTTGTCTGACATCCTCGCTTATCATCTTGTCCTGCGGTATTACCCACAAGATGACTAGCCAAATACTGGAGACTCGCTTCATTGCCGGATTCACTGGAAGTTTGAAAGGATGATGTACTGAAACATGATATTGAAAAATGAAAAAACTGAAATCATAGTGTTTCTAAGCGCAAGGTACTTCATTGATAAATGTTCTTGGTACCATTAATAAGTAGAGGCTATGTTATGACTTTTCTGTGTCTTTCTCTTTCTTTAATTAAACAATTTATCTGTCTTTTACATTCAAACATACAATGATTTCTTAACCACATTAATAATTGCCTAGAGTTAAAGGGCACAATTCATGAGCACTGCTATATAGTATGCCTGTTAGTTGGTTTAGTGTCCTGTGAGCTGATTTTAATTAGCTTGAAAAGCAAAGATTCTTTAGAAAAATATTAGGTTTTAGTTGACATATTCTTTTTATAGGTACTGGATAAAAGAGTTAGGGCTACGTGAAAATTGCAATTATGGTTAATGATACATTCCATTAGTTATCAAATTATCAAATATTATAATGAATATAAAACTGACAATATCCCTAACTTTTTATGTCCCGTATGTTTTCTTTCATATCAGCATAATAATATTCATATTCTTATTCATATTTCATACTGCTTACGTATCAGTTTTCATAATAGAGTATCAGCTTACATCTTGAATTTTCATCTGTTTCAGGAAAAATTTGAAGCCATTGAAAGCTCTGGTGGAAAGAAAGACAAGTAAACATGGATCTTTGATTATATTTGTTGAACATATCTGTAAGTTCATTTCCAAGCTTCAGTAAAACTTCTTCCTGTTTGTCTCCCTTTGGGTGCTGATGTTGAATGTTTTCAAAATTATAATGAACATTATGAAATTATGAAATAGGTAAGCATTTTGTGTTTCTTGTTTGTATGCTTAAGTGCAAAACATTTGGAATGTGAAAAAAATTTATGCTTTCAAATCTGTACAGGGGATTTCACTTGAATTTGTTTCTTTCATTTCTTAAGTGTGACACATCTGTTGATTTTGTTGAAACTTATCTGGATGATTTTGTATTACAAAATTTTTATTTTGTTTGATTTTTAGAGAGAAGTTATAATCATATTAATTATCATAACTCAAGGTAAGAGAGCTTTTGCCATTGACAATGTTAAATATAAATTTGGATTTTACAAGATAAAACAAGGCATTAAAGTCTTCTTTTCACACAGAAAATATGTATGTATCTTCAACATCTTGCAGTGTTGCCTTGCTTTTACAAAAGATTGTTAAACTTGTTAGAAATTACATAATACAAATTTGTTAAAATAATTTCTAAGTTTTGAAATTTGAGTTCCACATTTTACCCATTGATGAAAGAAATCAGGCTGTACTTTCTGCTGACATGCTAATAAGACGATATCTCATATAAATGCATCCAAACTAGACCATATAATACCTTGCTGTTTCTTACCAGGCTGCATATACTTTGACACATAAGGGATGCTAAGGGATTTCACATAATCACAGAGTATTTACTGAAGACACTTAAGCTTTGTTATGAAAAAATTGTCAAATGATAATGATGTATTTGGGGATCCATATTAAAATCGATAGTTTAGTAGAGGAGGTAAGTTTACATGGAGATTTTACTAATACTTCCAACAGATGATTGACATTTTATTTTTGATGTGGTATTATCATTGTTAGTATGACTTTGGTGCTGGATATTCATTGTATCGCAAGATACTGAAATTAAGAGAATCTTTTAAAAAATCAAAATTTACTAGATGGTTGAATATTATATTTTGAAATTCTCTTTACACATTATTAACATAAAATTGTCTTAACTGCAGATAAAGGTGCTTTGTAAACCTATTCTATTGCTATAAGCTGAACAAGTACTGGACACAGTGATTATGAGAATATTATGTAGATATATTAGAAACCAGACTTCTTTAATAAAATGTAGAGAGTATATGGGAAGGTATAAGCATTGACTTATTATTATTTATGAGATTCAATTACTTTATTTCAATGAAATGTGAAATGTATACACATTTGTGATCATGTTAAGATATTTGTTTATTGAATTTTTTTTTTTTATCAGTCATTATCAGAATTTTGTTTTTCCTTTTAAATGTTTTGCAGCAATATTTATTTTATCAAATTTAAGTTAGTAACAATTACACCTGCATTTAGTCAGTGAAGTAGAGTTAAAGTGTTTATTTTTTATTGATTAAACTTTCAGTAATTCAGGAATCAATTAGATTTTATTAAATATGTTTGAAAATAACTCTGTCAATAGATATGATATTGTACAGTACAAATAGCTTGCAAGAATCAAATCTAGCAACTGTGTGGTTTACGTATGTGAAAATACTTCGCTTCCTATCAGAGAGACTTATCACATGCAATAAAAATAGAGACTTACGATCTTAATGCCATACATTGTATTACTGTAGTTCTATTATAGACCACTTCCCCCCTATTTTGAAGCAATTTGTGATGATGCACCTTTGCTTTGACAACATATAGTAGTTGTTGAATTTCTCCTGTATATATTTTTCCTTTATACTTTATCCTTAGAGAATTGGATTATATATGGTGTCATGTTTCTTTGTTGATTTCTGTTTGATTATAGGCAGGGATTGGGAAAATGAGGGGCTATGGGCCATTTCGCACATTGGATGAACAAATGGCCCATAAATATGAGAATTTCACCATTGCTTCAAAGGGCAATGACCAATTAAAAATTCTGAAGATGACTGAAAGCCTGTAAAATTGCCCCTTGTCAAAGGTGTCTTTCCCAATCCTTGCATAGGTCAATTTTTTGTCAAAATCTTTAAAATCCCATTTTTGAAATTGATGTAGCTGTCATTTTCTTTGATTTCTTTGGTTAATTCTAATCATAATGACTTAATAAACTATTTCAAAGGATATAGTCAAATAATTTTTAATTACTAACAGTCTTGGCAAATTGAATTAAAGATGAAAGTACCTTATAGTCACTAGTTATCAAACTGCTCAAGAGAAGTGTGGTAATGTTATATACATAATATCAATTTACTTATAATGCATGTTGGTCATTAACTATAATCATGAATATTTAATACTGTTAATATTTGTCCATTTTTAGTTATATATACTAGAAATTGGTTTTGAAATGTAAATTCCTTGTTCTAATTAATTTTCAAAGAGGAAAAATGTGCCTTCACCACTGATTATGAGGAAGTTGTTCATTAAAGAACCTTAGATGCGCTAATCCTTAAAAGTAATCATTAAAATGTAACTAATGGTTAACATTATGTCAAAATGTTTTTACATTTGAAACTTTTAACATTAAAATTTTTGTTTTTCACTTTAGATTTTTGTTCATTGATATTATGACCTCAGAGCATTAAACATCATCTGTTTAATTACACAGTTATGATTTGTCATGAGAGGAAATAAGGTAGCAGTGCTTGTATAAATTTTAGTTATGTATTCTTGAAACTTGCCTTTAGTTTGTTTTCCTTTGTTAGTCTATCTTTATTCTAGTTAAATCCTTGGCCATGTCAATAAATCTATGGTTGATCTATGACTGTGTTCAGATCTTTTTACTTAAAATCGATGTAATGACAATCTCATTGAAATCAGTTAAAACCTTTTACTCATACCTCGCTGCATTTCTGATTAAGAACTGCCTTTTTAGGGTCAAATGTCTTTTCTCCTTCAATGAATTTTATCAATCAGAAGCCGGCTACAATATCATTATGGAGATGGCTGTCTAGCTTCCTTCTTGGAGTGCAAAGGTCATCTCCCATCACACCAATTGAGAAGTAGCCAGATCTGTGGATAACATGTTCAGCTACATATCAAGAGGTCGGAGGTTTGATTCCCACCAGGGGCTCGGCAATTTTGTCTGCAGTAGAGAACAGTTCTACAGGCAGTAAGGTTTGGATGCAATGCTACACAGCGCAGTAACATCGATGGTTTGCTAGTTCACTCCAATGCTTGCAGGTTTCACCGCAATGCATAATCACAATGGTGTTGGAGACTTTCTCCCTGCAATAATACCAGCAGCAACGATATAAGTGAAATACTCATGAAAGCAGTGTTAAACCCAAAATCACCTCACCTCAGATGAGAAACGCAGCGACTGCCAGCAAGGTATGATTTGAAGTTTGATTTTACTGGTGATATACTAAATTCATATAACTTGGGGAAAGGTGATGTGATATTCCCTGTCACTCATTAGTTGTTGACAAGTGTGGATTGAAGTAGGGAGTGACAATTGAGCCAGTTGAATACCAAGCAGTGATCAATGTTTTGTTTCACACCGAAGAAGACCATTTATGACATGAAAGAAAATTATTTGGAGGATGCCCCATCATGTGTCATGGTTAAACAGTGGTATTGCCAGCATAAATGTGGTTGGAAATCTGTGGAAACTATTCCCATTCCCTGTTGACCTCAATTAGCTGCTGATGATAAAACTTTTAAAAGTCTGTCAATTGGTAACTTCTATTTTTGAAGTTAGAGGTATAAAGGTTTTCCAGTTAGCCTGTGATTGCAAAGTTATTGTAGGGTTTGTGAAAAAAATCCTTCATAAAAATTTGAACATGCATAATGTGTCTGCGGAGTTATGGTCATGAGTTGTGATTAATGATTTCCTAGCAAAAGGTACAATAATAACATGGATTTTCTATTCTACATTGCTGAGGAAATTAAGAAAATTTATTAAGTTTAAGAGACATTCATTATGAAAAACAACATGCCAGTGCACCAATCTCATTGCAAAACAGAAGCAAGGTCCTGAGGCTATGATCATCTTCATCAAACCCGTAAATCTCCTGACCTTGCACTGACTTACATCTTTGTCCAACCATAAAGTCATTTCTAAGGCCCTTTGTATGGTATTGTGAATTGTCTTTATCTCTACATCCCTTGTGGGTAAGCAACCTATAGCTTAAAAATTTAACATGATTGAGTTGACAATTTGGAGTAATTTTGGGTATATTGCGCTTTAAACATTATTTTATTGCCAGTACTATTTCTCTTGATTTACAAAAAAAAAAAAGAATAAATCAAAAATGTCTTTTTATCCTAGAGATCACAAAATCTAAATATTTCATCAACAATTTTTTCCAGTTTTGCAGGTATGGGTGTTTCCTTCATCAGCTTCAACTGAAATGAACGTTATCAGACTCCCTGTGCATTCTGAACATGCTCATTTAATATTAAAAGAACCACTGATTGTACTGCTTCAGTAGTTTATATTTGACTTAGAAAATCAATTATTGCGAAAAAGACCACTGTGGTATGTGATAAGTAACCAACGAATATCTAGTTTGAACATGTACTTAAATAATTCCGAATAGTAATACCTGAAACTCAAATGTTGAAAAATTCTTGAAAATCTTTTAAAATCTTGTTATGTCCTCTCTGCTTACACAAATTAGGTAAACCAATGTCTCACGTAACCAAATATTGTAACTTAGAAAAAAAGAACGAACATTTGATAAATAAAGTATATATATATATATATATATGGTCTCTATGTTTGTGCTCTTCTACAAAAGATGAATTCTTTACACCATTTTCTCTGCATTACTTACAAGGAACAGAGCCTCAATGATACACGAATCAAAGTTTTTTCATGGAAAAGTGGAAATACTTTAGACGGGGTACAAAACCTTATGCTCAATTGAATTAATCATGTATAAAATGATATATGATTTACTGAAGAGAATTACTCACAAATAAGAGATACAAAAAATCATGAAAAACATTCCTTGAGTCTTTGAGTTTTTACTTAAGCTAATGTACATTTCAGATTAAGTCTCTTTCATTTTTTATCGCTAATAAAGCCACCAATGCTGGCAAAGAAATCCAACTTTAAATCAGTCACATCTAACAAGTAATGTTCCAACTTCACTGTAACCAGGTTTTGGTCTTCAACATTCAGTTTGAACATACGCGATGACCTCCCAGATTGATGAGCATGCGTTTAATATCTCTGCAGTGGTTCCACATGACATCTGGGCTTGATGGCCATTTTTGAAGAGCTCTGCTTTCTTTTTTACATATGACACAGAATATGTTTCAAGAATTTTTCTGTGGCTTGAATAAGATCCAAAATACCATCTACCCTGAATTTACTTAAAATAACCTCCCTCGTCGTCCATCTCTATCTCTAAATTGCAAAAATATTTTTTTTTATGTTTTCAATGATAGAACAAAAACAGCTATATAGATTTTATTAAGTCGAAATTCTGCGTCCACTTTTCATGTATATCAGTTAAATGAGCTACTAATCACTGCTGTAGAAAAGTTTCCAAAATTACGTTTGATTCATTTAGCGCGTGCCACTGCCCGGTTTTCGATCACAAATTACAATTTCAACCTGTTTATTGCCTCTATTTTGAACTGATACGCTCTAAGATTGTGATTTTCAGAAACAACCAATGCTTCTAGATGAATTAACATCATTTCTATGTTTAACAAATTTGACTCTTATAACATATATACTCTGTGGCCCTTTAACTGTGTCAAAAATAACATTTCCAATGTGCCATTTGCTTTCCGAAACAGATGACTCCTATTCATTGACAGCAAAGAAATTTTCAAAAAATTCAGAGGAATATTCATCAGCACATGCCTGATGTAGGCCACTATTCTTACTCTGTTCTACTGAGGTTTGAGGTGTGGCTTGAGGGCTAGCATTGAGTTGTTTACCAAACGAAAGGGACTCAAAATCTATGCAAAATGTTGACTTTTACTTTGACATTACTCCCCTCTCATGGACCAACAAAGGCGATAGGCCTTTTGACTCCCAACCCACGTCTTCGCCATTCTGTTACCTGTTTACATGAAATGTACGTTACCTCTTTACATGAAATGTACGTTACCTCTTTACATGAACTGTACGTTACCTCTTTACATGAAATGTACGTTACCTCTTTACATGAAATGTACGTTACCTCTTTACATGAAATGCACGTAACCTCTTTACATGAAATGCACGTTACCCCTTTACATGAAATGCACGTAACCTCTTTACATGAAATGCACGTTACCCCTTTACATGAAATGTACGTTACCTCTTTACATGAAATGTACGTTACCTCTTTACATGAAATGCACGTAACCTCTTTACATGAAATGCACGTTACCCCTTTACATGAAATGTACGTTACCTCTTTACATGAAATGTACGTTACGTCTTTACATGAAATGTACGTTACCTCTTTACATGAAATGTACGTTACCCCTTTACATGAAATGTACGTAACCCTTTACATGAAATGTACGTTACCCCTTTACATGAAATGTACGTTACCTCTTTACATGAAATGTACGTTACCTCTTTACATGAAATGTACGTTACCTCTTTACATGAAATGCACGTAACCTCTTTACATGAAATGTACGTTACCTCTTTACATGAAATGTACGTTACTTCTTTACATGAAATGTACGTTACCTCTTTACATGAAATGTACGTTACCTCTTTACATGAAATGTACGTAGCCTCTTTACATGAAATGTATGTTACCTCTTTACATGAAATGTACGTAGCCTCTTTACTTGAAATGAACGTTACATTATAAATGAAATGAACGGTACATTCAAGTTATATGAAATGTACTTTTCAAATTTCAATTAAACTCAATAACAATCAAATCTCATTTCCTACAATTTAAGTTCGGGAGATATGTTGTGTACCTTATTTTGTACTATAAACAAATATCACCCAATCGTTATGTTTCACTGTTCCGATGTACAGACAACAAACTCTCAATGAGTGGATACTAAAAGCTAATTTTCAGAAAACATCCTTAGATACCATGTCAAGCCATCACATTTAAACAAAGCCCAAGTATCAAAATTGAATATTTATTTTATGTCACCAATACCTTTCTGATAACATCATTTCGAGGTTTTGAAAAGAACAACAAATAATATTTCTTAAAACTGTTTTGATCAGCACACATATTATCATATATTTCTTGAATGGTTGTTATTAGGTTACGATAAACAAATCAGAACCAGTTTATTTATTTGTTTACTTCTACTTGAGAAGTAATATATCGTACGTATATATATATATCGAAGCGGAAGTAAAATATCGTAAGCAACACGGGTCTTCTGGTATAAGAGAGATTGGACAATTTCGTGAACGTGAAACTTTTTGCCTTTCTCCACACATCCTGCTTAATCAGCGTATATGAATCCGCTCTAACTCTTTCCATATACCCTGATCTCCTTCAACCAAAAAGCTTCGTATCGCTAGCTTTCGAACCAGCCAATGAGAAGACTCGCATTCAGCAACAGCGGCATCACCCGGATAGAAAATCTATTTAGTTTCAAGACAGCAGCTTCACGCTCCTTGCATAACGGCATTCCATTGGCTGAAATAATAACAGGTTAACTAAGCCACGAATATCAAGCCGATCCAGCCGTACGAGGCTTTTGGCTTGAAAGAGATCAGGGTATAGGAAGGAGCGAGAGTGGATTCATATACGCTGATTTAGCAGGATGTTCTCCACAATAAAGACTAAATGTTTAAAAAGCGGGAAAACCCTATACAAACCAATTCAACTCTATTATTATCAATTTATTATATGAACAATGCTGTCAACATAAAACAATATTAATCCCGCTGAGCTACAGGTACCATTTTATCAAACAAGTTGATTATTTTCGTATTAAACAACCGAAAGCGATATTTATAATAGTTAAATTTTTAAGAAGTTTAGTCTTTGTTCTGTTAAAAGCACTAGCTAACACTAACCAAGCTTATTAGCCGACAACATGCTGAATCAAACGCAGGTACAATTGTGACGGCGGCCCTTTGTCGACACTACAATTATTTTGGGGGAGTTATCCATTGCCGAAGTGCAATGGTTTAACTTTACAGTTTAAGGTGTTGAAATAAAAATCAGTTTTGAAAAAGCGCCTTTGTAATCGGAATAATCTTTCTACTGTGTAAACTTTGTAATTACACGTTAATCTGTTATCGGTAATACTTTCTGTGTAATGAAGAAGGCCGAATGAAACGACATGATCTTTGTAAAAGTAAAACTTTCGTCTAGTGAAAAGCGCAGTTGACACCCAACTTATTATCGTATCTGTAAACAAACTGAATTGTTAGAATTGGCGGGGCTTATCGTACTTGAATTAATGGTTGTAAGATACGGTAGTAATTGCATTAATCAACTTTTCCTTATCAACATTAGCAAGTGCATGAACATGTTGTATTCAGGCGAAGCTCTACCACAGGAGAACGGGAACATCGCCTTTTCGTAATACTAACTTCGTAATTCACATCCAAAATAGCATCTTATATAATACAAATTATCATATTAATTTTAAAACCAAATGCAACTTTTGTTTCTTTTCAAAGAGTTTGTGTTTGCATTTATAAGGTTGTCAAAACTGAAATTCGACGCCGAAACACAACAATTCTTATCAATTGGTGAAACCCTAACTGTTAGAAACCCTCAGTTACGGAAGGGTAGGGATGACTGATAAGGAACGAGCCCTGGACTAACAGAACGAAAAGGGTAGCAAGTCGAAGAGACTACTCAATATTTGGATATTCTTCAATATGTCCCACAGGTTCGGATGTTTTGTTTAAAATATTGTGTCATATGTACACTTAATTTTTACGTAATTTAGAACATCATGTTTTTTTTGTAATAAGGATAGCCACCTTTAACAGAACAGTGCTAGGCGCAGATCTGTATCTGAAAAACCTAATGTCGCTGAATTTCTTCGTAAACTGCTTTGGACATTTTATCATCTACATTGCCTGTCAATTTCTGTTTATACTGGCATAAAAAAAAACCAACCTTATTTATAAAAGTTAACTATCTCTGAATTAATAATTTCCCTTCAATTATACTTGAGAATTTCATATATATACAAGCATTTCAACCTTTATTTAAATAATATTTTGTCGTTCTTATAAAAAAATTTTTTCAGTTACTACAACAAACAATGGGCGGAGGCGCAGCTCGCCCTGACGGACATGATACAACAGGAGATGCCCCCAGAACCCCACGCCCCTGAAACTGTACGTAGATATGTTCTGGTAGGAAGATAACAGTTCGAATCTGTGTTTGGACATTATTTCCAAAAATACATATCTAGACTTTTGCAATCATATATTTAGTTGTAAATAAAATCTGAAATTAAAAATGTTGATCTTATTTCAACTAGATACATAGGCAACCGTTAGGAATATGAAATAGATATTTCGCATGGTGGCAGTTCTTCAGGATTGCTGCCACAGACACTTTTCATCCAATGAAATCAACAGTCGTCAAACTGTACAACTGATAATATTGATAAATGCAGTAGTTGGTGAAATCTTTCATTCATCTCGAATTAACTACCCGGTGAGCATAGGAAAAGAATGAAGACTGGGGTCTCAGTGGGGTCAATGGATAAGAAATGTTTAACTACACCTGAGACCAGATCCAGTGTGAATGACATATATCAAAGGTTAAAGAGCCACTCCATGATTTTCATAACAGATTAAATAATAAATTATTAATATTAATAAATGTCATATGTGGTGACATAAAATCAAAACATCTTAACTTTTCATGTCCAAAAGACATATATAACAAAAACTGGTTTTCCATGAAAATCTTAAAACAGTCTTATAAATGCACAGAGGTGTAGATGTCACGTCCATTATACATGGACACTAGTTATATAATCTAACAAACACTATCAACTCCTAACTGCCCTCCTGGCTGTTTTAGATAAGTCTCCAAAATTACGTTTGACTATTTGACGCGCGCCACTGTCCGGTTTTCGATCATAATTGCGACGTTCTACCTTCATATTGTCATTGTAAAAAACAATAAGCTTTAAAATGTGTCGTTTTGGTAATAATCGATACTTTGCGATCAAATGACACCATAGATTAAGTTTGGCATATATGACTCAAACAACTCACGGAATGGGTCTTTAAGGCATAACGAAATATTTCTCGAAATTTTGAATGAACCGCTGATAAGCAGGTGTTCAATAATGAACAACTCATGCCTTACCGTTAGTTCCCATCATTCCAATCAATGCGTATCCTTGTTGCAGGACCGGGGTGTTGTCTCCCAGCTGCTGGCCACCATGTATGTAAAGTATATCCAGGTCTTCCGTGGACTGGAGCAGTCCTATGACCAAATAGTCCACCCCCAGAAGAGGCGTGTCCTTAGGCATGTGCTCGAAGGGGTCATGGGTCGGGTCATCGAGCTGAAACACGAGATGATGAACCACGAGTGTATGGAGTACCACTACTTTGATGACGTACTGTCGGACCTCAAACTTACACCCGTACGTAAATACGTGCGAGTTGTAGTTTTTAAGCTCCTTTCTTTCTGTCAGATTATTGCATCTCTACGTACAGTATATACGTGCGAGTTGTAGTTTTTACATTCTTTCTTTCTGTCAGATTATTGCATCTCTACGTACAGTATATACGAACCAGTGTTATTGTTTAATAGCTTTTTGGATTGTGATTAAAGACTTTGACGGAAGATTAGAAGTGGCTTGTATATACAAACGCGATATTTTCAGGATAACATTTAATTAAACATAAGCAATCTTTAGAGGTATATTACTTATTAGAAATACAATTTTAGGGACCAACTTCAATTAACTATTTGAAAACTGTACCCATATATTCTGGCCGCGTTTCAGAACGACGTGGAGATCCCAATCCCGAAGTACTTCACAATGGAGAGACTGAAACCGCTGAGGGAAAGAGAGAAGATGCTCGGTCAACTCCTCACCAAACTGGGAGCCAAGGAGCAAAAGCGGGTAAGGAGAGAAACGTTCATTCCATGTCATAATGCTTGGTACCTTGTATTTAAACTCCTTCAGGGTAACGATCATTAACAACATAGACGACGGTTGATTGCGGATCGAAGGGCATATGGAATACAAAGAAATTAAATGAAACCACATTCATTGAAGTGTGAATCTTCGAAAATAACCATTCTCTTATTTGAAAGGATATTTGGAAAATCTTTTTTCTAGAGAAAAAAATCATCAACAAGAGCTCAACCCTAAATACACAGAATCAGGCAACTTCTCCCTATTACATCCCCACTCCTTCAATTCACCCATCGCTGTCAAACCTATGTTAAGAGATTTTAACCCGTTTCATCTATTACACCAACTATTGTTTTATATTTGAAGTAGCAGTACGGCAACAACTATCTGATGTTTCTTACATCTAAAGTCTCCCCCGGAATGCATCTGTCGTCTGTTTCAGGATGCGACAGGTCCCCGGATGTCGCTGGAGGACGCAGTGCGGCTGATCCAGGTTCACGAGAGAGCCAGACAGGGTCGTCTTCGCGCCGAGATCATGATCAGATTGGTGGACGACTCTAGGAGAAGTAAGAAACAGGCCCCGACCATGCATCCGGAAATAGCTGCTACCATCATACAGAAGGTAGGTACCGGCCCTACCGAGCAATCAGTTGTTGCCGCCATAAATGAGTAAACGTTAGGTAATCCGATAAAACGATCCATACTCACTAACCTATATGTTATCAGCTATGTACACAATCAGATTGATATTCAATTCTAAAAGACCAGGAGTATATAACGAAACGTGGCATTGCATGAACAACGTTATCGAAATTATGCTTCAACCTGAAAAACAATAATGGCAGTCGCTATGATTGTTCTAACAACATTGCTAATAAAATGCTTATAAATTCGATGAAATGATATAATGATTAATATAATATTCATATTTCATCCAATTTTCTTAGTTCAGAGATTAAGGTAAAGTAAAAAAAACGATAACAGTTCGGCTGTTTTAAAAGTTTTTCCTTTTCATGCACAGATGACGGCAGATTTTTCATATCTCTTGGCCGACTTAGACCGTCTTAACTTATTCTTTATTGATTGCAGGTTAATTGGTAAGGATGGTAAGAATTTCATTTCATCGATAGAAAGTGAGTTTCTATGTCCTCATATACCTATGTATATATATATAGCCAGGTTGTGTAGCTTTAATTTTGCGTTTTGTAGGTTTGGAAGGGGTTTTCTCAACGCAGACGGACAAAACGTGAGAGGGATGAAGAAATGGTGTTTCTCGGCATGGTATGATTTGACAACCTCCGAATTTTTTTATAAACGTGACATTATTAACGCAATGAGAGGTTAAATGTAACACTGTTTCCAAAAAGGTGTAATTCTAATCTAGCATTAAGAAGATGAATACCAACATCTCTAACAGCATGATTACATGGTTGCAGCATTTTCCCAAGGCCCTTAATCACTTCTAAGTTAGTGGAATTACATTATTTAACCCTGCTGCTATCAATTAAACTCTGATACAATATTAAAAATGCACCCATTGGAAACCTCTTTTTCCAGTCAATCTCGTCGAGCCAGGGAAATGCGAAGAACTCTCCTCTGTCTCTGGCCCAGAAGACAGAAGACGCAAGACGGCGGGTTCAGGAGCGAAATGAACTGGAGTACCAACAGGCGCTTGAGGCCATCAAAGAGAAGATCAGGGACGCTGAAGGACCGGATATCAAGGAGAACATGCGCGATCAGATCAGGCAGTGGTTCATCGAGTGCAGGTCTGTTCAAGGAAAAGGATTATTGAAAGTGTACAAGCATCTTAAAATTGACTTTTATATCGCCTTTTTGTTCGCCATTTTATTGTTTTGCATGGCGTCAAAAAAAGCTTTATATTTACTAGTGTGACAAACTAATACTTTGGTATTTTATGTAATATCCATAGAACCTACAAATAGTTGAAGATTGGAATCATCAGCCATACCGTCATCCTTGCCATAGTGTAGCAAGGCATACTCGCAGCGCCTATCAGTGTTTTTCTTTTGATTGAACGCGTGCTATTCTTTACAAAAATTTCAAATCTATCAGCAAAATATAACTCTCAGTAACTTGCATCTATGGGATTGTTAAATGATCATGTATTCATGTATTCCTATGTACAAACAGAAAGTTACCTGAATATTTGTCAACAAAAAATGCCCCGATAGAACCTCCTGGGAACCAAGATACTGTAGCTTTGTACAGGATATTTCATCTACTGTAAGCCTTGATTCGATTTCCCTCGTCAGGCTCAAGACTCAATACTGATTATTGTTCCAGGCTCTACTACCCAATATAGGGTCCATTTAAGGATAAATTAAAACAAAATGTCCAAATAGAATGTTCACGATTGATTGGATAAAGAAGATGGCTGTAAACAGGATGAGATTTGTTCTCAAAAGATTTTAAGAGATTCCACAAATAATTTATTATCTTAATGGGCATGGTTATGTGGACCTAATAGAGCAAAATACAGTGGTTTTCGTAATAAAGAGCAACTCCGTGATTTTCATAACATATTATTTACCTGTGATACGAACCTAAATGTCATATGAGGTGATATAAAAACAACACATCTTAACTTTTCATGTCCAAAAGACATATATATGACAAATACTGGTTTTCCATGAAAATCTACAAAAAAGCCTTAAAAATGCACAAAGGTGTAGATATCACGTCCAATATACATGAATACTAGTTATATAACCTAACAAACACTATCAACTCCTAACCGTCCTCCTTGCTATTTTAGATAAGTTTCCAAAATTACGTTTGTCTATATGACGCGCGCCACTGTCCGGTTTTCGATCATAATTGCGACGTTCTACCTTCATATTGTAACTGTAAAGAACCAATAAGCTTTAAAATGTGTCTTTTTTGGTAACAGTCGATACTTCGCGATCAAATGACACCATTGATTAAGTTTGCGATATGACTCCAACAACTCACGGAGTGGCTCTTTAAGGCGTGTATAAATTTACTCTGTGCAAGTGGGTTCAGGCTACATTAAAGTGACACAGAGTATTTTTCAAAAGTTTGTATGTTGGTAATAACCAATAGACCATATGTCCTTCTATAAGTTCAAATCATGTCGAAATAAAATATATTTTCATCAATTACATGCCAAAAATATAATATTTACTTGTTTTCAAAAATAATCGACAAGCGGTCATATAAATATTACGAGGTTGAAATTCTACGTCCCATTTGCTTGTATACAATTTATGTGATACGCTTAACACTACCATACCATATTGGTCGTTGTGTCTGCTATTGAAAAGTTTCCGAAATTACGTTTGAGTCATTGGCGCGCCATTTTGCACTTTAAGGTTTTGAATTTGCACTCATTCGTTCTCCTACAGAAAATTGCAAAGCATATTCACATAGGATTTGGCTTTCAGTCACTTTGGGCGTTCGTAATTTAAGGAGTGTTTAACATTTTTGGGTCTTGTATATAACTTCTAAATGCTGTTCAAAGACGTGGTTATATTACTGCCTGTTTTTTGCCTTGACAGGGACGTGGCAGGGAAGTTCCCCGAGTACCCGGATGAAGATGATGGCGGATCAGCTGTCATCTTTAAACTGAAGACACCAGAAGAGCTTGAACAGGAACTTAAAGAAAAGGTAAGAATGAAGAGTTTGAGAAAATATCTGACAGTAGATACATCTGGAGATAAAAGTTGGAATTTAGAATCATTATGATTGAAATTCTTTTGAAAAAAAGATCATCAGTAATTTCAACATGTCCACCTGCCCATGTTTGTTTAATGATATATAGCTATTTCCATTCGAAATGTACCGGATACTCTGTTAAAATTGAAATGGACTATCAACCAGATCAGTTTTCAGGACTCACGACTAACTCCATTCAGGTGTTATATTTCAAATTATTGCCACAGCACTTACGTATCTCAGGCAATCTGATTAAAATCGACCGTCCAAGGAATAAAAGATATTAGAGGTTGATTATAGAGAAATTCGAACGTCTTCTACCAGGTGCTTTCCTCTCCACAACGGTCTTAAAGCACCCTCCTTGCTCGCACGTTCTTACACCAGTTAAGCGAAGACAAAACCTAGTCATTAGCGGACCAATCACATCATCCCGTTGCGATAAAGGTTCACGAATGGTAAACGGGAGTTACTTTCCCCTAAATACTGGTACCGAAAGCTTTTGCCGGTGTCATTGTGATTGGCTAGTTGAAATTGCGTCAGAACGTGCCAGCAAGGAGGGTGCTTTCAGACCGTTGTGGAGAGGAAAATCCCGCTAGAGTTGATATTTAAAATCTTTTATTCCTCGGAACACGGTCGATTTTCATCAGACTCGGGAGAGGAAAACCCGTGCGGATAGAGTACGTTCGAATCCCGCTAGAGTTGATATTTAAAATCTTTTATTCCTCGGAACACGGTCGATTTTAATCAGACTGGAAATCTTCCATGCGTGATCTTCTTACTTAAAAGAGACATTGAGTGTTCCATCGTGGAATTTCACTAGTCGTTTCTACGTGCCAAAAGATCTTGATCATCTCACCCTTCTTGCACATTCAACCCAATTTCAAAGATATGACTATTAATAATTATAATATAAAAACAAAACAATTGTTTAAAGCCAATATTTAAAAGCCGAAATATTACGTCCAAACAGCACGTATGCCCACTGCATACTGTGAAAAAAACCTATGTCTTACAAAAACTGTACCCAAATTTGTGTCAAATAGGCTCAGCAGTAGTAATAGTAATCAGCAAAAAAAGCGACTAAACCTTTGTCAATTTATATATCTGACATGCAATTGAATGGCATTTGTCAGCAACAGTCATTACTTCTCGATAATGCCATTCAATTCATAACGCTAGGCATATAAGTGTCAAACAAAAAGTTTAGTTAACGTTAACTTGGTAAAGTCTGCTTTGCGAAAGGAGCCTCGCGTTTTCTTTTGCTTTTAATGAAATACAACTTCAAATTTAGGAAGAAGAAAAAGATGGCAAAGGTAAGAAAGGTAAAAAGAAGAAAAAGGACAAAAAGGATAAAAAGAAGAAGAAAGGGAAAAAGAAGAAGAAAAAAGACGATGATGATGTAAGTCAGTGTAATCAAGAGCTAGAATTTGTTTTAAATAACCTTATCTGAAGCTTTTAGGAAATGTTCGACTTGTATTTTCATACATCCTTATGGCTAAAAATTCAATACATTAACTATCCAAAACGCTTTGTTAATTTGCCACGATTATTTAAAATTAATTTTAAGTTAAGAACAAGGCTCAAACTTTTGTATTCCTTGGTGATATTTATTTTGCTTTATGTGGCTTAAAATACGATTAGGAAGACGAAGAACCCGGATGGAGGATGGCTCCTTCAAACTTCGTACCTGCCGTACATGAGGCATCCGAAACGTATAAAGGTGAGTTTTCAAGCAATTTCAAAGATAAAGCTAGGTTTGCCAAGTATCTTATGATATCAACTATACCAACATGAGACAGTTATATCATAGCATAAATCATTTTCATAGATCATTTGATCCTGAAAATAGTTTTGCATCATTACAGTTTTAGATGGTACGTTGGTAATTTTGGGTGATGTTTTAAAATATACCTTTAGTGGACCAGAAAAACGAGATGCGAGCTTTTCGCGAGTCTGCTTTATAGGCACAATAGCACGATTTTACGGTTCAAATCGGCTATTCGTGCAATCATGTGAGGACATAGGTAATTACTTTGGCTTTCTATCGATGAAATGGCATACTTATTATTGTTAGTAAATTGGCATGAAATCAAGAAAGAAAATGTTTAGACGGCCGATGTCGGATTAGAGATTTAAAAACCTATGGTAAGCTTTGTCCAAAATGGAAAACAATATTGATAGTTGAAAACTAGTTATGTCGAACTGAGCTAATTCAGTTTTGATGAATCATCAAAAACACTGGCCATGAACGTTAAATCCTTGTTGCTCATGAGACAATGTTTACCTCTAAACCCAAAACAGTATAATTGCTTTATGAGTTATATTTCTCATGGGTAAACTTTCATAACGAAAAACACAAAACACTAACAACAATATGATCCTTCAGATTACTGGATCATAGACGCCAGAGGGTTGTTCTCACAGTCACAGTATGTCATGTTGTAACTGTACTTTGGGCTACTGAGCCTCTTATACTAAATAAACCTGTCTGTCTGTCCGTTCCTAGATATGGTTTTACTACTCTAATGGGATACATTCTTTTTTCATAATTAAAAATATTGTCTTTAGTAGATGTTCGCCGAGCCAGAAGTTGAAGTGATCACAAACTCATGACTAAGATTTAATGTGACATTAAATGAATTTGTTAAGATAACTGGATATTGCATTTTTTTAATGTATGACGTTTTTTTATAGACCGTTTATATAGATTATGCATTTAAAGATTTCCATGCAAAATCTAACTTTATGCATTTTGGTCGTTTTTTTCGGCTTATGTAATATTTAGGACACTTCTCTGGTTAGATTTATAGTTTTTCATATGGATTATATTTCGTGCACTTATGCTTAAATTCTCGTCATGACCAAGTTCTTTTTCATTATGCATTAAACGCTTCAGTGTTAAGACGGAGGTATCCCTTCTGTTTTATCACACAAGATAAGTTTTCTCTCCTGTAATTTTATACGGAATTGTGTACAATTTAAAAATAAATCCGTTATCTGTGAGAGTTGAATTAGAATTCCATGAACATTTATGTTGAATTCAAAAAGACAACATAGACATCTTTGTTTTACCAGCCTTCAAAAGTGTTCAAAGTTTATCAATTCTTCATGAAAAACAAGGCCTCCTCGGAGTCCCTACAAATTACTTAACAGGAAGATTTCAAGAAGGTCTAAGGCAAGGAGACCACAAACTTCATTGACTTTCATGTCCCTATAATTATGAGATTTCCACGACACTTACAAAAAGCTATGAGTATGTGAGTGTATCGGAATTAGGCCTTATGCAACCACTTGTACATGTAAAGACCATTTTCTGGTATACTGAAAAACAAACCTCCTGGTACCTGTGTCTTCTGGTATCGATTATATCAACACAAGTTGATAAAAGTTGTAAGAGGTGAAATGGAAAATCTAGGGCTTTGATTGTAAGTTTCAAAGTAATTGTGTAAAATCAAGCGACATTTTGTTTTATGGTTCAGTCGTGCTCCTTTCTGTCCGTTTGATGGGTTTAATCAGCAATTGCATTGATTGGATATCTTGCTTTACGAAAAAGATTGCTTTTACTGCATTTTGACGTGCAATGCTCTACTTAGATTCTCACCTCTGTCGATAATGTTTATGAAAATGAAGCAATTACTATAGTGACAAGATCAAACAGAAATTGTTGGATGTATCCTTTTTGTAAGATACTCATCAAAGAAAGCATTAGAAAGGTTTAATTGTTTTTTCTCAGGATGTCATAACTAGGCGAGAAGGTTCATTACTCCGTCTGATTAAAAAAGACCGTGTTCTGAGGAAAAGAACATCTTCCATATTGTCTCAACCAAGATACGAACTAAATTAACTGGGAAGTTTCCCCTGCACAACAGTCTGAAAACAGCCCGTATATTCGCATGTTCGGAAGTTCTTTTAAATAGCGAATCAGAAGGCCTCCGATACATACTTTTGGTATCAGAATCTAGAGGCATGTACATGTGTACATGTTACTCCTTTGAAACGTTCGTTTCGCAGGATCGCCGTCGCCTTGCTTTTTAAACGCGATGAAGTAATTAGAGATTCGTATCTCTGTGGAGGCAATATCACCTGTACTACAATTTTCAGGAATTGATTAGTGAAGGTCCCATTTAAAATAGTTTTACCAAAATATAAAGTTCATTCAACCACTATTAAACAGGCATGTATTTTTTAAGTAAGTGTATGATTGAGCGGTACACAACTTTATCTCTTTTAGTTTACTGCTGGTCGTCGTTCAATCTGTAATATGAACAGCTCTATTACTTCATCCAATAACTATATATTCTCATAGATGCACAGATCAGATCGTTGATATTCTTAAAGTGACACAGAGTATGTTTCATGATTTTTATTTGGCGAAGATGAGAGCCAAAATACCACCTACCCTAAATTAAGTTCAAATTTTCTCTCTAAACTTGTATCTTTATCTCTAAGTTGCCAAAATTAGGATATTTTCTGTTTTCAAAGATAGTACACAAACAGCCATAAAGATGTTAATAAGTTGAAAGTCTGTGTCCACTTGATACGAATATCAGTTAAATGACCTACCTTGTGTCTGCTGCAGCAAAGTTTCCAAACTTACGTTTGAGTCATTGGCGCCACTGTCCGGTTTTCAATCACAAATTACACCTAAAACATGTTTATTGTCTCTATCCTGAACTGATAAGCTCCATGATTGTGATTTTCAATAACAACCAATGCTTCTCGATAAATTAACATCATTAATAAAGTTTGACAAATTTGACTCCAATAACATACTCCGTGACCCTTTAAACAATGTGTCTTCCTCATTTTGCGAAACTATCCCCCTCCCCCCGACTCCCCTCGCTAGAGTTTATGAAACATCTCCTTCTATATGCGATTGAGGTAGTATTTACTTTCTTCACCAAACTTTGCTTTGTACAATTACAACAGTGTTTTCCAAGCAAGATACTAGGACTATTAAATCAAACGCTTCGTCAGGATTCACATCTCCACAAAGATTCGATTGTCCTCGTTTGCGAGTGATCACTGGAGTGTAAGCAGGCGACATATTTCTTTAAGCATCCATATTACAGAAAATGCCTCGACTGTTACAACTCTATCGATCAAAGTTCGCTAACAGCTCTTCAAAAGAGATCCCGGATTTCAGGAGATTTCAATCATTCATTGGGTTTAACTTCATGTTACGACCTCTGTTTAAATAACCCTTCTGTTCATCTGTGATTAAAATTTATATCCGAATCATTGTAGGTGGTTACACAAGACAGTATTGAATATAAAACGGTGGTTTTTTTATACATCGATACTTTATTAGTGAAAAATATGCGCAAAAACGTCATAGGTTCCTTTACGGGGGCACACAGTATATTTTTTGGGTCAAATATGTCAAGCTTCAATAATGGTGTTATTTCATCGTCATGTAGTGTTTGTTTCTGAAGATAAACAACTCAATGCTTATCAGTTAACATAGTGACAATAAACAGGAAAAAGGTCGAGATTTATGATCTTATAAACACTTATTACTCATCCAATTAGTCATCAATTATTAGTCTTGCTACTGGTCGCAAACCGGCTGTTATTTACAATTAACTCACACGGTCAAGTAGTGTCTTTGCGTACATCGAGTACACGAAAAGTACAAATAAGATGACAGTCACACAAACAGGGTCGTATAGTTACATCACAGATGATATCAATATAGGCGCACATTGAACAGTATGATCTTTGAAATAGCGTACCAAGTATTGTCTGTCAAAATAAAGTAATCATCAATGAATGAAATTTATTGTTGTTTCATAAATTGTCAATTGTATGCTTTTTTTCTCGTTTGGGTTTTGTACATATTGCTTGAAAACAAATGAAAACATGTTAATAACATATAGTGTCCTGGGCCTCGATTTTCGAAGCTCTCCTAAAGATAAGATAGTCGTAGGCTACTTACGACTATCTTAGTGCTAAGAGAGCTTCGAAAATCTAGGCCCTAAGTGCATAATTAACATGGTAGCTGGCTACCATACAATCCATGTGATATAATTTCCTACTGTTCCATCCGGGTATTCTAATCCGCGAAGCTTCTTCAATCTAATAATAGTAATCTATAAATTAGTTCCTATCGCTATATTTAACTAGGTAATGACATTATCTGTAATCGAGAAAAATTGGCAGTGACCGGTAGAGAGTGCTGTCTTCTATAAATATGCTTCGGTCTCGGTTTGCATTTTTCAACCGTCTTCTTTCTTCAACCATTTCTTTGCCTGACAAAATATATCTTTACGTTATCTCATAACACTAGGCAAATGATTAGAATACTTTCAGGTGATACGAACATGTGTTCAATAAACCCTCATAAAGCAGGATAAAGAACAGTGTACTGTTCAAGAATGAAACTGTTCTGATCTGTTCTTTCTACTAGGAGGAAGAAGAAGAAGAAGTTTATTCAGTATTTGAGGCCTCATGGCCAAGAGTACAATAATTTGAAATAATACATATAGTTTGCGGATGGACAGGTTAACAAATGATTATAAAAGTGTTTTTCAGAAGGTTACGTTTAAGAAATATCGCAACCGATTTAATTACATTTACATTTGATGTTGCTAAAAGTTGTTTGAATTTTAATTCTGATGGAAAAGTATTATAATACCTGGGTATAAAACATTTTCTTTGCAAAGAATAAAATGGACACACAAGTAGAAAAATAAATTCATCTTGTTGAACATTAATATCACATTTGTCACAACCCAGTGTATCGCTATGTATATCAACATTATATCTATATCTTTGTTGTTGAATGAACTAGGAGTGTGGCAGAAAAGAGACGAGAGTGGAAACTATTCGCAGAAATACGATGCAGAGTTAATCAGGGAGGAGAAGAGGAAGGAAGTCGAAGAAGAAATCAGAGTTCAGGTGGACGAGTTGATGAGAGCTGAACTGAAGGGACTCAAAATGGTGAGTTTTAGTATACAGAACTGAAGGGACTCAAGATGGTGAGTTTTAGTATACAGAACTGAAAGGAATGAAGATAGTGAGGTTTAGTATACAGAACTGAAGGGACTGAAGATGGTGAGTTTTATTATACCGAACCTTAAAGGACTGAAAATGGTAAGTTTTAATGTACAGAACTGTATGAATAAGGTAAGCGCTAGTATACTGAACAAAAATATCTGAAAATGGTAAGTTAACTTAGTTAAGTATATAAAACTGAGAGGAATGAAGAATATAGGTTTTACTAAACAGAATTGAAAGGACTAAAAATTGTTTTAAAAGGTGTTTTAAAGATTGGACAACGAGAATTAAAATTGACTCCCTTGATGATGAGAGGTCTGAGTTATATTGTAAGTGTACTGTTCATTTCACAACTGTCAATGTTCAAGTAAATTATTCAAAACATTGCAGCGTTTAATGATTATCCTCGCTTCATATCCAGAAAATATTTTGCATACTTTAATTACAGTATTTGGTTATGAAAGCAAGTTATGCATCTATTAAAGAGTTAAATATCATTAGTTCTACGTTAATAAAATTGATCAAATCTAGTTGCCCTGTATTCATTGCAAGTGATGATGTTCAGGCAGTTTTTTCGTCAACGATAAATTTGATGGCATCATCTTCTCAACACAACTGAACGTTCTTCCTGCATTTTAACGTGTAGCTCTCTACTTAAATTTCACCTCTCTGCCATACTTTCAGACATCAATGTTTTATTTACAAGGAGATCACTGAACCTATCGATTACCTCAATAAATAGAAATTGAGGTATTACCTTTACTTGTGCCAATAGCAAACAAGTAGGCAATAAAGTTAATTGAACTTTTCTCTTTTCCAGGCAGTGGACAGAGATAAAGGCAAAAAGAAGGGAAAGAAGAAAGGCAAGAAGAAAGGGAAAAAGAAGAAAAAGGGAAAGAAAGGAAAGAAAAAGAAGGACAAAGATTTGACTCCAGACAGGTATGAAGTTTGTTTAAAGACGAGTACCCTCTAACCTAACTTGCAGTGTAAAACCAATTTTCCAACTAAAGATATGAAAAAGGAGTTCAAATCTATAGCAAAAAAAGGCTACATGCATTTCCTTCATTAACAAAAATGACCTGAAATTTATACTATCTGTAGCAGAAATATGTAAACTAACGAAGCCATCGATGAGCTGTTCAAACTTTTTAAGGCTCCAGGCGCGAAAAGTAATTACCCGTAAAGAACTTAGGGAAAATATTAACATTTACTTTGCAACGACCCGTCTCATTGGATAAAGCAGTTTACAATTCATAAGTACTTCCCTAAAGCAACTGTCTAACAATTGAGTCTCGTTTAAAAGACATCGAAATACATGTGCTAGTGAAAAGCAGTTTAATGTTGGCTTTATTTCCTTTTCCGCTTGTTTATTAAATTTGCTTATAAACCATTCCAGGACCATCGATGACCTATACGGAGAGCTTGTCATGGAGGGGATTATTGTCCGGTGTCCGCAAGTCCGTCTGTCCGAGTTCGAAGGAGACTACTGTTATTTGGGGACAACTCTCCGCCTGGCACAGATAGAACCTATGCCCTCACTCAGTGACGTCAGGCGACTTGTCACTGAGTTTGGTATTCTTCCACTTGGTAAGGGACATGTAACTTTACAATAATATGGTTTATCATCCAAAACTGTGTACCAGGCGATATCTCCTAGGAGATATAGTTTTGACAGTAGATTTCGAACAATGCCCTATTAGAATCAAGTTCATGACATCACATTTGTTATACATCATCAAGTAATGACATCACAATGCTATGACGTCATAAACATGACATTGTGTAATAACAACACGTGCTGACGATGATTTGATGTCATAATCGTAAAGTTAAGTTTGAGGCTGCACTGTTAGCTAAACTATCGCAGTGGTATAAATAATAAATCTAGTATTCTCTATAATCATTATTTCAGTATAATGGGTAAATCAATGATTGTTTTTAGTGTAGGACATTATACTTACTATAATACTGATTGTGATCCTTGTTGCAGAAACAGAATCCATGTCTTGTAAAAAGATGGGTCTTTAGAACTTATAGATACTATTAGTATGAGATGAAAGCAGTGTGTCCTATTAGTATCAGAGGAATGATAACTGTGGTCAAGGTTTACAACCATTATCTTACGGTAGATCTGTTCCTCTTTCTCTTTTCCTAGGTTCCGCCGCTGTACATGAAAAGGCGCCTCTAACCAAGTCTATCTTGATCTGCGGACCACGAGGTACCGGCAAACGAATGTTGGTGAACGCTATTTGCCAGGAGACTGGAGCCAATCTCTTTGACCTGAGTGCAGCCAACATTGCAGGCAAATATCCGGGGAAAGATGGACTCAAAATGCTGATGCACATGGTTTTCAAGGTCTGCTTCAGAAACCTTGTCCCATAAATATTTACCTCACAAATAAATCATCATTTACTCTCATAAGGGGTGTTATTGTAATGTATTACGTCGTCAAATGCTCATCGTGTGTTGTTTTAATGTATTACGTCGTCAGATGCTCATCGTGTGTTGTTGGTAACTTGTTCATGTTGTCGCCTTCTTCTCAGGGATTGCTGAAACCAAAAAGCTGAAATTTCGTATGCATTATGTAAGTCATATTGTTAGGGGATCAAAGTTCTTTTTCACATTCCGCCTTACTTTCCTCAACTATTGGGGAATATTAATGTCACAGACAGAAGACAGAAGATTGTACATTTTGTCTTTTTCCTCCTAACTGCCACATCCCCATCCCGACCCTCATCTGATTGCCACATCCCTATCCCGATCCTCATTCGATTACCATATCCCCATCCTGATCCTCATGCTATTGCCTCATCCCTCAGCTGATTGCCACATCCCCATCCCGATCCTCATCCTATTGCCACATCCCGATCCTCTTTAGATTACCAAATCCTCATCCCGACCCTCATTCGAGTGCCACATCCCAAACCGTTCCTCATCCGATCGCCACATCCCAAACCCGATCCTCATACGTTTGCCACATTCCAATCCCGATCCTCATCCGAATGCTACATCCTCACCCCGATCCTCATCCGATTGCCACATCCCCATCCCGATCCTCATTCGATTGCCACATCCCCATACCGATCCTCATCCGACTGCCACATCCCCATCCTGATCCTCATCCGATTACCAATTCCTCATCCCGATCTTCATTCGATTGCCACATCCCCATCCCGATGACCATCTTATTGCTGCATCCCCATCCCGATCCTCATCCGATTGCCTCATCCCCATCCTGATCCTCATCCGATTGCCACATCCCCATCCCGATCCTCATCCGATTGCCACATCCCCATCCCGATTCTCTTTAGATTACCAACTCCTCATCCAGGCCCTCATTCGATTACTACATCCCAAACCGTTCCTCATCCGATTGCCACATCCCAAACCCGATCCTCATGCGATTGCAACATTCCAATCCCGATTCCCACTTTCCCTTCCTGATCCTCATTCAATTGCCACATTAAATGTTGAAGTAGC
Source organism: Phorcus lineatus (assembly GCA_921293015.1). Classification (NCBI taxonomy): domain Eukaryota; kingdom Metazoa; phylum Mollusca; class Gastropoda; order Trochida; family Trochidae; genus Phorcus; species Phorcus lineatus. The sequence continues at coordinate 35,956,390 of OV121086.1, read as the reverse complement.
AAGCTGCTACCAAACCTTCTTTCGTCCTCCTTTTGTAAAAGAGTAAAAATAAAATTAATGTCTAACAAACAATTGAATCATTTTCATAACATCCAAATGCTGAGGAGCTATAGAACATTTGGTTGTCTTATTTGAGGGTAGTTACGAAGACAATAATTTGATATGAGAGTTGTTAACATATTAAATAATGTAGATCTTCATTCTCTCCCAACTAAGGTAGCAGAATGTCATACAATCTTACGCTTTCCTGTTTTCTAATATAAGCAAACTATTTCAACATACTATATGCAGATTTTCAGTAAATGAAAAAACATTTCATACATGGAAACTGGAAAGCTTGCTTCACCATAGTATTCAAAGAAGAAAGTGCAAAGTCGAATAAATAAGGGCTTTTTTCCGAAGCACAGGTTAACGACTGAGGCTATTAAATGATTACTTATTTTTTTTAAAACCGGCCTCGCTGTTAGAACAACTAACTTTGATTGCATTCGATCAGGCCTCTCCATTTCTATCCAGTGAAGTGCCCGAATTAGCAAAGAGGTTAGCGTAGGATTGTATGCCCTATCCTCTGTGAGTATATATTGATCAACCTAAGTTAAACAAACTGTGCTCTTTATTACAGGTGGGCCGTGCTATGGAACCATCAGTCGTATACATCGGAGACTGTGAAAGGATGTTTAAGAAGAAGGTTCCAAAATCTGACCCGGTAGGAATCCATAGAAAACGCTATACACCCGGAAAAAGTATTACAAAAACTATTTCCCCTTGATTTCTTCCCGTTGTTTATGCCTTCTTTTATCACGAGGGTTTACTGGTTATATTCAGAGCAATTCTGAAAACAAATATTTAAATTTTAAACTGGTGACAACCAACGACCTCCCAGACAGTCTATCGTACTGTTCAGTAAGATGATTGGACGTTTTGCGACATTCACTTCTCATGATTAAGGTAACATCAAATACTTACTGTCTTTCTTATTTTCCGTTTGTGTGCAGTGATCAGTCTTAGTCAGAAAATGTCTACATCAACCTTTCTCTTATGGAACATACATTTTTCCATTATGGAATTTTTCCGTTTGTACAAGGTTTATTTTGATAACTGTTTTTCAAACGATGACTTGCATATATACTGAACTTTATATATATATATCTTACGACATTCTTTTAGGAATGAATCATTATCAATTGAATATCGATAATTTTTATCATCAAGGAGGTTATTGAGAAAGCAGGTATTTCAATACCTTCTAACAGATGTACTACTGTTTTATTATAATATGAAATACTTCCGGTATGATTGCTTCGCTTCACGTTATACAAATGGAATTTAGAGAAATAGTTATCATATAGGCCTGACGTACGCCATATCGGAAAAGTTATTGAAAACACAGACACCATTCAACAACACGGACTCCGTTCATGCATTTTATCTCAAATCCTACATAATGGCATCTGCAAGTATTTACCGACATTTCTTCAAGAGCTGTCATCCTTATCGTATATCTGTAGAGATTCTCATTAATGTACTTTCTTTGACCACAAACCTCGACAATTCTTTTTTAATAATTTTCAAAATTGTTTCGTATGAAAGCCGGAAAGAGTGTAAGAAAAATTTGTTTTCCAAAGATTACACATTCTAGAATTATGAGTACAGAATAATGAATGGTGCTCATATGATAAACTTAGAAAAGATACAATTCTGTTTTCAAGGATAACGATTTATATATATATTTTTTATTTATTATACATATTCATATAGAGGTATATATTTTTAAAAATCATTTAAGTAAGTAAAGTTAATGTTGTTGTGATTCAAATACTTGGAGAAGGCTTTTTTGCGATTGAAGTTATTTATTTCGTAATTCATTTTCAAATAAATTATGTATTTTTGTGACAAAAATATTTATTTCAGAGTTTTTATATACCCTTGAGATTGGGAAGTTTATTCTTTATACAGCATCTGTAAATGTGTCTCTTTGTGTGATGAATCAGTAGTTTTTGATACAGAGTTCCTTTCCAGACAATATATTTGAATAATATTGGATGAAGATATGATACGGTCACCTGAGATTCCAAGCACACAAAACAAACGTTCGGATTAAAACAACTTCGGAATATTAGAGTTATCGGGTGTTATTTTTTCATCAGTGTGTAACAGAATTAAACATTTCATTAATTATAATCTAAAACAAATACACTATTCCCTAACCTTTTTGTGCAGCATATATTTAATATTATATATCATATTATTTAATTATCTTATTTGTCTTATCCTTGTCCTTAAACAGAAGTTGCTTATCTGTGTATAGCACCATTATATAAACTTATTTGCAACCATACAAATTATTTGTTAGTCGTTCCCTCCAAACGATGACGATTCACTTATTCTGATTATTGAGACTCTGATTGTTTAATTTGTCATAATCCGCCGCTTGATTCCGAGTGTGCTTATTCATTAATTCATTATTCATTAATTTCTTTTAATCATCTGTCATTTAATGTGAATTATTTTTCGAATGTCCCCCTAGACGGACCCAAAGCGTCTGAAAAAGGAACTCCCCAAAGTGATGAAGAAAACGTTCAAAGCTGATGATCGTCTGCTTTTTGTGGGAACCAGCAGATGTCCCTTTGAAGCCGAGATGAAACCGCTCATGTCCTGTTATAACCGGATTATTCTGCTTCCAAGACCAGACTATGCCTCTCGTTTCTGTGAGTTTTGTATTCCAATGTTTCCATTACTGGCACAGACTAAATTGTCTTCAAAAGAGATAGCCTTTTACCGATGGGTTGACGAATGGTTTGAATTTGCTTAAAATCATTCGTTTCTTTTAAATTTTCACTTGACTTATAGGACCCTTCACATGAAAAGATTTAATTATACTGTGGTCTGTGCTGAAATACATTGAGTTAGTCATAGGTAAAGTCGTTATCCAAACAGAAATGTATAAACATTTTAAGACACAACTCTAATTGATTACATCATTTGGGAAATCACCTTCGCTTGAATTTGTTGACATTAGGATAAAGGAGACACCAGTCGACTTTTGTGACCTTGACATCATTTTCAAGGTCACTACGAGACTGACCAGTTTTTTTAAATGTTGTTAACGCTTTATCTCATCTACCGTTGCACCTGGAGTTTTCAAATTTGCCATCAGACTTCAGTGGAGGAGTACTCATTGTAAAGTCAATTGGGTGACCTTGACTTCATTTTCAAGGTCACTACAACACTTTGACAAGGTTTATAGATTTTTATCTAAAAAGTGTATCTATTTGTTTGTTATTGTTTCCTTGTTGGATACAAATGTATTTAACAGTTCTGTAATGTCTATTTATGTTTTTAAACATTATTAATGAAATATTTCAAAAACAAGACAACACATTTTATAGGTTTGTGTTCACGTTAAACCCTGTAATGGCCACAAGGTCCAGACTCTCAGTTTATACTGTTGACCAGTGACACTTTGTTATGAGTACCTTTGTCATTTGATAATAACAATTGAATCAAAGCTTACTGCTCTGGAAACTCTGTTGTATTTCCATCATTTTAACTCATTTTCTTATTGCGGTGGGGGGACGTGGTCACGTTTATGACAAACACATGTTCTAAATCATGTTCTTCAAGTTCATATTTAAATTTCCATTTGATCGGAAACGAATATGTCAATTTTCCTGAAATTATTTGTCAAATTCTTGAACGTCATTGCCGATGAAGAAACATTGGCATGGCAAACCTGTCAAAAATGCATCTTCAAAGAGAAAGGGCTTCAAAGATGTGACTTTGATGTTTCACCCTTTAATTAAATCATGACGTGACATGTCGAGTTTGTCAAGAACTGCATACATGCTTATGTACCATAATAACCTGAGTACAATGAGGTAAGAAGATCTAAGAATTCAGATTGTTTTGGACTCGAGTTGTTCTCACACATCAATTCATTCATGCTCCTTAGTTTTAAGAATTAAATACAAAGGTTACCCCTTCATTTTCCTAATTATCTAATATACTATGATTGCGTGAACAAAAACATCAATAACATGTTGCCTTGTTATCTTGTCCATTTCGAATAGGATCGTCTTTCTAATGAGATATATTTCGACAACAAGATCATTTAGAAATCCATTAATTTTACTTAGTGGACATATTATAGTAAAGTATCATATAACGACAAAGGTTTTGTATAATCATTTCAAATATTTTCAAATAAATCTTGCTGTTATGATCTTTTATTTAAAATGATATCGATGCAGAATTAAAGTTGTGACTTCAACAATGGACATAAATATTTTACTGTAAATAAATATGTAAATAATGAAAATGATAACACAATACTTTCTATTCTTCTTCTGCAAGTGCTGTGGCGCCGTCTGGTGATCAAATTTGGTGGTGTATTGACCACTCAAATGGACGTCAGCTCGCTATCCAAGGTAACCGACGGTTACACACCTGGACACATTGTGACCGCTGTCCAGCAAGTTCTAACTGACCGACGCATCCAGGCTCTAACTAGTCGCCCTCTACAATCTGTGGAATTCATTGCCCCTTTGGCCAGAATTGATCCTATATTTAAAGAAGAAGAAGACTCATTCAAGGTAAGTTTTCAAAAAAGGTTGTCGGCTTATAAGTAAGCAATTGTTTTTGTAACGGTAGGTTCTGTTTCCAGACATCTACATAACCAGGCTCTCATGCAGACACCAGATGGTTATTAAGATGTTTCTTCTAATTGGTATAATTTAACAGTCGGTCATTAGTTTTAAGAGTTATTCTATTATTAATAACTAATAATCTCAGCATTTAGTTTCTTAAACTATTCCTGTGCCAAGCATCTGTTCGAAACCGCATGGAAGCGATTTTGTATAATCAAGTTTCTTTTTCAATGCTGGTTTTTTTTCATATTTTAATACATATTCAACAAATATTTCCTCAACAGGCATGGTATGCTAAGACCCCACTCGGAAAGAAGAGAGCAAAGTTGGCTGCAATGGACGAGGAAGAAGATGGAGGAAACGGGAAAGGCAAAAAAGGAAAGAAAGGGAAAGGCAAAAAGGGAAAGAAAGGCAAAAAAGGAAAGAAAGGCAAAAAGAAGAAGAAGAAGAAATAACATGTAGGGGGAAAGGTGGATGCATTTATACCTCCCAAAACAGCAAATCTAACCGTCCATAACATAAGGAGTGATGTGTATGTGTGTTATTAGAAGCTCGTAAGAACCGTAATTTGTGTTTGAAGTTTAACTGTAAACAATCTTGAAAATGAACTGTCTCTTATTTTATCGTCTAATAAAGCCTTTGAAGAAAATGAATTAGAATAGTTATAACACTAAGTTGTTGTTAGATGTATATTGATGAAGTAAATCTGTATCCAAATTCATTAATCCTTTTTATCATCAAATATTTACATTTTGTTAAATGAATATCACTGTGCACTATTCAGGGTCATTTAAAGGTATAGATTGTATAGTAAATATGAAATTTGATTCATTTATGCTACTTATTTTTAAATATTTACATTTGCTTAAAATGACTCTCATTGTGCACCATTCAGCGTCATATATAGCTAGAGAATGCATGCAGATGCGGGTACTTTTAGTTTGTCATTACGTACGTTTTACTACATCTATTGATTGTGTTGTATTTTGTAGCTATAATATTTGGTCAAATCTCATGACATTGCGAGAACGATGGGTGTTTTCTCAAAAGTGTTAAAAGCTAAAGGGAAAGTTTAGAAATTGCTCAGATGTTGAGTATAAACGATATTCTGTTAGTTGAATAAAACGTTTTGATAACGTTAACATTACTTTGTTGGACCATGCAGTTTACCAAACACCGAAAATTGCGATTGATTACAACATATTCTCCTTCCATAAAACATTGTTGAAATTTTTGAAAGTTGTGTTTTGCAGATTCACGGATGTTTAAGCAAGACCAATATTGCCCCTTGTATGGAGGATATTACTTATTACTTTCACGCATTGTTTCAAGTAATGTTTTGAAAGTTTAGGTTAGTCAACTTGAAAGGGCATCTTCCTTCACCACTTAATAAAACCAGATCGAAAATTGACCCTCGTACCTCGCTTCGTTTCTTGATATGAGCCGTGTCAGACGGCCTTGACCGCCAGATTGTGTGACTGTCAGCCAGTTTAGAATCTAGGCTGGAAAGACATCGGCAATTGCAACATTTGAACGGACATACGAAACATCACATCTAACCTTTGTATCTCGGAGAACGAGCTTCCTCTGAATGAACCCGAGATAAAGGATGAATGCAAGACAGTCGTATGTTTGCATACTGTCCATACGAATACGCTCATGTTAGGTCGGAAATTAAACCATGTCTGCGACCCCAAGAAAGATAATTAATTTAGAATTTCTCTGTATGGGTGGCAGATTAATAAACAACTATAGCGTAAACAGAAATACTTGCAGTTAAAAAAGGATTAATGGCATACAGTTACATATTTAGAACTCAGAAAGTGTGCAGTGTACCTAACCCTAAAACCCTAACCCTAACCCTAACCCTAACCTAACCCTAAACCTAACCTGAACCCCGCCACTAATGAGTACTAAGTTGAGCAATATAATAACCGTTTTCAGAATTTTTTTTGAAAGACTTGCGTCAAGTGACAAGTACATTTTAGTATAAGAGCTAATCATACAACTCAATTTGATACGATCCCCGTTTAATCAACACTGTTGATATTTTTTTATGCTATCCATTCATAACGTGGCAAAATATCGCCTCACTTCCAACTTTCCCGCTATCCTTGATGATCAGGCCAAACAATATGCGATTGGTTGAATAAATTTAAGGTGAAAGGTCAAGGCCGTCTGACACAGTTTTTATAGAGTCGTGGTGAGATCAAGAGTCGCACGAGGGACGAGTTTCGAGCTTATTTCAATGAGATTGTCTGTCCTGGGCAATTTTCGTTATCATCTGGTGGTAGACGCTTCAGAGACTACGAGAGCTATGCCAGCCGGAGCTTACATCTTCCTGGTAGGGGAACCAAAGCTGGACAGGTCGACGGAAAGAGGCTAGTCCAAATTTGAGTCGTTCTCAAACCTTCTTTCTTTATATCTCTTCCACTCATCCTTTCAAAACACATCAAATACCAAATCACTCTGGTATCGAAATTATTTTATACGTTAATCTGAGCCAATCATGAATTGTCGGGTTTTTTTCAATGATGCAATAGGACAGAGCATATAATTGGTGGAATTGTTTCTGATTGTCGTTGTTGAATAAGTTAAGACCTAGGTTTGTCAATGCAATTTTTTTTCATGCAATCAATTAAGTTTACAAAATGAACATAAGCTGATTATCAGCGGAATTTCTGCGAATTTATTAACAATTAGAAGTCTATCTTGCAAATCTCACTGACTGGTACGAATATTGTATTTTAAGAATTCGTGACCTGAAAGAACTGATCGATTTCTTTTACAAATTACTTAATTTGAAGAAAAAAGAGCTTTGATTAAAATTAAGTATTGTTTGAAAGGCTTAACTGACAGTGTTATTTTGAGATCAAAGTTTGTCTAATTAATGCCTTTTTTTCGGAAAATAATATGTCAATTTTCAGTAATTTATTTGTCAAAATTATGACGGTATTTAATGATGAAAATGCTCTGCTATGCATATTCATGGCAAATCTGTCAGTTATGCATCTTCAAAGAGAGATGCATTAAAAGATGTGGCTTTGATGTATAATGCTTTAATTAAATCAGAACGTGACATGTTGAGTTTGACAAAAACTTCATACATGTGCATTTCTCATAATTACACAAAGTAACATATGGTTCTCAAACAGAGGCTAGCTCATGATTGATGGTTTCTACAAAACTCGATTTCATTTTACAGATCAAATAACTATGCTTCTTGGATTTCAACATTATATGCATAGGTGATACGTATGAGCAACAACGTCAAAACATGTCTATTTCAAGCAGGGTAAATAGTTTTGGGAAGTTATCCAGATACAAGGGTAATTTATACGTTAAATATACGTAGTGAACATAAAAAATTAGATTTTGTATAATGTGGAATATTTTCAAATGAGCTCTTATGTTATGTTCGTTGTTGTAAAATTCTATAGATCTTGAATCAAATATATGTCATCCAAATTACAATTGATGTATAGGCCTTCAATAATACCTGGCATTGAACATGAAAATCACGTTAAAAACGTCTCCTCTTTTTCGAATAGCTTTGGGGCCACGGGTGATGACATTTTCTTGACCGGACACATAGACGTCCGTTTGATGCCCAAGCTTACCCACAGATATACATCCAATAGATATTCACACATCTTTATCCATGATAAATATTCACAATGTCTTACTGTAACGACTATCACGTACACGGAACCCTAACAGCAACATCTGCATCAGTCAATAAATCTACTAATGTGAAAAACATCAACATCATATTTTTCATCAAAAACGTTCCACCATTAACAATATCAACATGATCATAATCATCATCATCATAATCAATAATTTCGCAGAGCTCTTTTTTGTTTTGTTGCTATTTTTCAGAATGTCCCGTTCACATATACCTTCCTTTACTTTACAATCGATATCATGACAAATAGTAGGCAGGATTGAGTGTTCAGTCTTTCATTTTTTGGGTCTTTTTATAAAGGCATTTCTATCAGTGTATGATATATCAGGATATACTGCTGACTTATTTCACTATAACTGCCCTCACTGACAGGACAACTTCAGGAATGGTTTAAATAATTAGTTCTCGCATATGGACCTACATCTTTGAACTATAGTGAACACAAAAAGAAACTTCTAAACGACAATGGGAAATGATTGTACTTATGTATGTCTGTTACGGTTCGTAATGATGTAACAAAATACACCATATTTCATACACATTCTTGATTCGCGTTTCTTTTGGTGTTCAGTCTATCATTCTTTCGGCTAGTTGTAAGTTTCCTTGTTTTAGCTCATCATTGCGATTAACCTTTTCCTGCACAAATTTCATTTCTTTTTCTAAGGCCAGTGGAAATCATGAAAAACCCGGACATTTTCGATAACAGACAAATTTTGTTTTTGAATGGTCCCTATAGCAGTGCTTATGAACCATGAAAAACCCAACCAAAATCAACCACGGGCAACATGCATTTTTGGGGCAAAAACCTTAAAAAATTAAGGAAATTAGGAATTTTTTATTTAAAAATATATGTATTGCAGTACAATCTTTTGAATTGGCTAGAATGATAGATCATGCAACATTACATAATTCCTAAGTTCATTTCTATTGTAGGTTTAACGCCATGTCGCTTTTCGGGTGAAAAAGCATAAAAAATGAAAGAATATTGGAATAATTTATTTAATAAACTGTTGTAGGGATTATAATGATAGATCATGCAATATTACATACTTTTCATCGTGATTTATGCTAATGGCTGAACATCATGCCTGTTTTTTGGTAAGATATATGCAAAATCAAAGAAAATTGGAATATTTTATAAAATGGTTATTAGTTGCACAAAACACTTATGTGGCAATTACAATTTAAGATCATGCGACAGGACATACTTCTAAAGGATATTATTACTCTTGACTGAATAACATGTCTTTCTTATGGGGGGGGGGGGGGGGGGATAATATCGGAATCCTTTTATGAAAAATATATTTGTTGAAAAATATACTCTGTATTGACATATCTAGAATACAGGAGTTTGCATTTGACTTGTGTATCTAAGATAACAAGTAAATCTAATGATGTAATTTTTATTCCTAATGAAAATCCCGATACTATCAACTATGGGCGAATAGGGTTTTTTTTATTTTAGGGGGTATAATCCTTGTGAATGTGAAATGTGACAAGGCCTATCTTAGCAAGGCATTGGGGCTGGTGCAAATAAAGGCAATGCGTGGGAAGATGGATACAGGGTAAAAAAAATTAATTTCTTTTTGTATCACAAGCAGTGCCGGAGTTTTTATATTGGCAGTATTCTTATAATGGAGTAAGAAGTGGTGGTCCACATTTGTTGTCCACACTAACATCGGTCATTTTACTACATCCTTGGTGACTGGGTGTTCTCATACTCTACACTATACCACCCCTGGGACTTTGAGTCAGAAATATGTTTTCTTGAATTCACTGCCCCTGATTGATCTTCAAAATGTCTGACTTACAGATTATCAGCCAGTTTTCACAATATCTAGGTATATCTTACCAAATACTTGTTTAATTTGTAAAGATAGAATAAAAGCTCTCCATATGCACATGTTAGATTGAGGCATCGATAAATGTGATTATCCTTCCCAAACCACCAGAATGACAGTTTTCTGGTTCAGATTTCTTTCAGTCTTTACCTGAATTTGAGTCTGTTAACTATTTTTAGATGTTGTAAATAACTGATAATAACTATATAGCTAAAAGCTATAGCTTGTTATCTACCCCTTGCTACAAAATACTTGTCTTTCACAAAACATATATTAAAAGAGTTTCATCAGGTACAGATTATTAATTATTCTAACAGGGGTAATATGATTGCATTTGTGACAATGTCTTTCGAAGAATGAAATATTCTTACTTCTTTTCCTGGATCCATTAAAATTTCATATACTGTTCAAGACAATGACGATTGTCCAGCAACTGCAGAGAATCATGCACTTAAAGGTACTATAGCACGCTTTTAAGGTCCAAATTGGCTATCTCAAGGCATATGATTTACTCACTTTAGCTTTCAATCGATACAGTACAATACTTAGGCTATTATTCTTTGCAACTGACCTGTAATCAACAATGACAAAATTTAAGACAGTCAGCTTAGAGATATTTAATTTTATGGTCAGTTGTGCACTAAAACATATGAACAGTTGAAAACGGATGAATGTGGTGTGGGCAGCTTTTGAAATTACCTTAACTCTTAACTGATAATAAGGGATGAAATGTTGTATATCAAAGAATTCTTATAACATAATCAATTTTAAAAATGTAGTATAAGCATTGTTATTGGATTATGATAGCGGTTGCCGTTTTTGCTCTTATGGCTGAAAGCAAAATTTAAATATTTTTTATATCGTAGTTCATTTTGATTTAATGCAAGGTAGATTATCCGAGTGCGGATTGCTAGTAATCGAGAGATATGCATTATCTGTGCATTCGTTGTTTATATGAAATATTGGTCTGCACTTATGCCTTTAATCCTCCCTTAGATGTGAAGTAAAGAGCACACTGGAGAAAGTATCTCCTTGTTTGTTAGATTCACAAATGATGCAGAAGAATCAAACAACAAACCTGATATGCGTCTCACAGGATGATCAAATTATCAGTCAAACTATCATACCTTTTCAAATTATTTGAGTGATACTCAGTCAACCATGCGTGTTTGAATTTGAGTTCAGCTGTTAGGTCTTGTTTTATGATATATGTGATTGAAAAAGGCTTTTGAGATTAATGTTTCTGTAAAAAGCATTTGAGATTTGAGAACATTTGATATGGGAAAATTTATTGACATAATGTATTTTTCATCTAAGTAATATGTTCAACATTGAATATTTGATGGTAAATTCTTAGTGTTAGATAGAAACTGATAGCATTTTTATTATATATCTGAAGTGATTTGTGTATTTATTAGCAAATCCTTATTTACTCTTGAGATGAAGAGGGCCCTGGGCCGATGAGTTTTCCAATTAGTAGGACATTTGTCATTGTAGGTTGGTCATTATAAAATACAAGGGAGATAAATTTACAGTTAAATACAAATCATCAAATTTCTCTTTATATATTAATATAAATATTTTTTTAAAACTTTGTATGAATAACCCAAATTGTTATTGTCTAAGGCCAAAAAATTGACTGATAGAAACATAATGAAGTTAAAATAAAACAAATTGATGTATGGTTTAGTAAGGAAAACTATTTTTAGAATTGAAAAGATTAATAAATTCATTATAATATTCAAAATTGAGTTGATGTTATTTTCAAATGGTCGTACAAAAATACTGATCAACAGACGCTTTCATCATAAGAAATATGTCAACGAGAAAGTAGTATCTCTAGGTTTGCATGCTTAGCTCTTTAGAGGTGTGTGAACCCCCCCCCCCCCCCCCCCCCCCCCCCCCCCCCCAACCCCCCCCCCCCCCCCACACACACACACACAATTTATCTATACGATGTTTTAAATGAAATTGAATGTAAGTTATCTCCTTTAACATTTCCTTATCATAACATTAGTAGTTCATAATAATTTCTCATAGAAAAGGCTTTTATGAAGAAGAAGTTGTCAATTTAGAAAGCTAAAATGTAGATATATCAAACACTAAAGATCTGATTATTTAATGGTATTTGCATTGACTAAACCTTATATCTAATTGTCAAAATACTTTCCCATAAAAAATAGACACATTTTTTCATTTTAAAAGTCATAATATACCGCTTCCAAACTTATGTTGTCAACAACAATGTCAGCCATTTTGGCAGTTGCTATGAAGGGAGATAACTCAGGCGATAGTAGTCACACAACTGATCTTATATGGAGAGGCTTCTACACAACTTTTAGGTACATTTTCAAGTGGTCATAACTATTTTTGCCCAAGGTTGATTTTGGTTGGGGTTTTTTCTGAGGGTAAGGGACATGTAATCTTTCAATTTTTCAAGTCATTTGTCTGATATCGAAAATGTCCGGGTTCACTTAAATTTGGGGAAATTTCTACTGGCCTAAATAGGACGTAGGTGGAATAAGAAAATCAAAACGATACAAATGGAGTTTTCTAAATGTTTTATTTTGACTAATAGATTCTTTCAACCTTCAGGAACATAGTTTGGTTATATTTCAGAATCTTAATTATCATTGAATTATATCTAAAATCTATAAGGTTGACACGGCTGTATCAAAAGGACTTCAACCTGATGCACCATATGGAAGGTGTAAGGTCTCAAAAGCAAAAAGAGAATGCACGTCTGGACAAATTGATTTTGCAATACTAAAATGAATGTGCCATTTATTTTTAAAAACCCATCAGAATCAAGTAATCGAATTAACTTGATTATTGCTTGGCGGTCAAAGCCACGAAACCCACGCTTTTCCAATCAAACAGCTGACTGTTTTCTAGGAATTGTCCAGTAGCCATGTTCAGTAATGTGAGCGCTGAGCGCACGAGTCACACTCTCTCTTCAATCACTGTGTGCGCTATCCTGCGCTCCATATGCTTGCCCGTAATCAAACAGGCCTCCACTTCTCCTCCCGTCTTTCTCATCGGTATCAAACGCAAAAGATATAAATCAACTTTGGTGTACTAGTTTTAAATGAAATCTCTTGAAAACTCGTCAAACTTTGTATTCCTCCCCTATTAGCCACGTTGCTTTAAAGCAATTTGATGCATTTGGACCTAGATTTCGATAGCAAGACCACGCATTGTTCAAATGTTGTTGTTCTTTCTCCAAATATTCGGTTTTGAAATTGTGGGTAGCAATTAAAATGTTCATTCATAAACTACCTTGCAAAGTCAAACCATCGTAGACTAATCGAATATCTCCATTCTTCTAAAAGTCTTTCAATAAGATAAGAAACGCACTTCTTAATTCAAAATCATTCGATTGAAATAAAGTTACATTATTGACTGATCTTTGTATTTCACAATGAAATATCGTTAGAAGAAGTCGTGAACTCAACCTTCCTTCATTCTAGGAAGATTTCCTGTCCCTTTGTTCATCGATGAAGAAATATTGACTATCTTATTCTTAGAGAGTGTTTTTTTGATTTATAAAATTGTTTTACATTGAGCTGAATTTTTTTTTTAAATAATTTTAAATGTTATAAACTATGTATATTTTTCAAGGGAAAAATATGAAATTATAACCACTTCAAGATAAAATTGAGAAACAAAATTTTTAAGTCGAATTAAAAATGAAGGCAATGAGAATTCGTTGAAACAAATTGGAACTGTTGATGCCATCTAGGTTCTCTTTGCCGATTTTTCACACCTATTTGTCGCTGGTCGAGTGAGGGTGTATTTGGCATATATATTTGCCGGAATAACTTACGCAACATTGGCGCCTTTACATTCCTTTGTTTCAAAATACTGTTACTAATCTATCACTTCTCTCCATAACCTATAATTCTGCCCTTGTGTCCGCCAAGTTTGCCTTTTTAAAATCATTCCATAATTCAATGACTGACAAAACAGCAAGTCATACTATTTTACGAGAGGTATGGGTTAAAATTATTGTCGTTTAAGCTTAATTTTTCAGAATGTTTATCCTTTTGTGCTAGAGTGACTAGTATATCAAACACCATATTTGCCAGATGTTTTAATATGTGCTGTGATATTCTTCTGCGAGTCCTCAATAAGACATACAACTCTTCATATCTTAAAAAAAATTCTATATAGAGCAAAATGTGCTTGTGATAATGAAAAAACTGCTCCCGCTGGTAAGATGAGCATATGCGCAAATGCGTTTACATAAAGAAATTTACTCAAGTGAGAAATTTTTCCAACATGCAACGACTTACTGATAAACAATAACTTGCCGTATACACAAGGCTTTAGAAAACTCATGTCTGGTGCACAGGTTCAATAGCAGATAGAGATTATAATCATAATGACTCTGAAATTACTTAAAGGGGAAACAGAGGCCGCGCAAGAACCGAATTAAGCCTAGATACCGTAACATGCTAGGAATTTGAAGTCAAGAGAGGTTAAGCCTTCTGCACAGGTTGTGTTGGCAGAGGGGATTCCAATTTGTAGCTTCAGTGACCAACATTGTTGGTACAATTCTTAAAATGAGTACAAGGGCGCACACTTGGCTTCGACTTACATACGAAGCAACGAAGCAAGATATCGTCACGATTTGATATTAAAGGGGGTTTCAGATTGTTTGGAGTACTGGAACGGGAAAGGTCACAATCAAGGCCTCCTTATACTTATGAAACGGACATAGATCTTATAAGCAGTGAGTACGAGTAATATGTTTTGTTAGATTTCAATGAGATTTGGTGTATCAAACATTAGACTGGATGTTTAATGTCAGAGAGCAATATTACATATCCTTTTTTGTTTATTTAGATATATCAGATGGATTTTAACACGAAAAAGATTTCAACTTCATACACTTGGCTGTCTGATATTTGCAATAAAATCTTGTATGTTTCGCAATAATGATGTTCATTCAACGTCGTCCATTTACCTTGATCATATTGTTTATTCTACTTTCAAGTGCTTGACACAGTCTGTTAACTATATATTTGCACGACATGAAATGATAAAAATAAAGGCTTTATTTTACTTTAAATTCTTAATCTCTTCGCTTTTGATTTCTCTTATACATAATTTATCTAATAATACTAGTCGAATTTTCTTTTCTCCACTACTGAGAATCAGACGGAGCTTGTTTAACAGCGAATTGAAACCCAAAGCCATAATAGACTGGTTCATAATCAAGTAAGTCTTTTTAAGTGTCTTTAAATGATCTAGATATTCTTGAAAAACATTGTGCATTGTGCAACGTAAGTTTTGCTGAAAATTCAAAAGAAAATATAAATGTGTAAAAGATATTGTCTGAGTGTTTGAAATTACCACATTCCGTTTCTACAGAAATAATTATATATCATTAATACAAATTATAACTGTTTAACCAAGGGTTCCTTAAAAGAGGTAAACCAAATAACGTGGATTAATCTTTCTAGATAAATAGTTGTGCATTTGTAGCTAGTTGAGTATTTTACATATTCATTCGTGTCTGTGTCAATCGATCACAACTAACTTACAGTAGGCAATTAGGCATTATCTCATTTCATGTTTAATTGAATATGGAGTTTTGAATAATCAGTTTCAGGGCCAGGTTGCTTTATCACATTTCCTCTTTTTATCTTAGGAAATTAAAACAACTTGTATTGGAAAGTCATAAATTTATTATATGCGTTTGGTTAATAATCTAAGAATAAAATGAACAGATCAGTAGATAAAATGGTGGATCTTAAACACCTCTTTCGAACCTCCCTACAAAACACCTCTTTTGAACCTCCCAACAAAACACCTCTTTCGAACCTCCCTGCAAATTAATTAAAATTATTGATTAATTAGATGAATTAATTAAATTCAATTACAACTCATTAAACCTTAATCCTATTGAAAAGAATGCATATGCAATTAATAGAAGAAGAAATGTATTTATAATGCTTTTAAAGTTTGAACGTGAAAGAGTGAATTGAAAATGAGTAACTGAATAAACTATGGAGGGAGTAGGTACATACTCAAGGACCCTTCTTAGAAGTTATTGTGCAGGGAGGTGGTCAAATTCTCGAACGTGTCTGTATTGAAAGCGAGGGGGTGATTCCCTTTTTAGCCACGTACAATGACCACTGAGTCCACTGACCAGGTGGGGAAAAAGTATCAAGTCATTTGGCATTGTGTTCCTAAGAGGTGTAGAGGCGACCCCTCCTAACCAGAACGTGACCTCTGGATAAACAGAGGCTTCGCTGGACGTGCCTAAGCCTGGAATGAGGTTGGATAGCTAACCAGTTGACCAAGTTACTCTATGTGTAGGTAGTATATCAATTGATAGAGGGGAGGGGGGAAATGATATCAATCCAAAATACAAGTGTAAAGCCATTCTATTCTTTCTTCTCCTCTTCCTCACACCTCCCACTTGAATTATAAGATTGACGTATAATTATGAAGTGTACTCTCTTGTGTACTTCCTGGTCAGCTCTATCCATGGAACGTGCTTAACATCAAAGTGTGAACAACAGAGTCCACTTGACAATTCACCTCCCTCGTGTAATAGATACTTGTTTGTGTTATAAAGAAACAACAATAATGTTTATAGGGAAAGTAGCATGTTTTTCGAAATTTTATGTTTTCAAGTGTTCACTGATAAGTGTACTTTAATGCTAAATGTAATATCTTTATAATGTAAAAAATCTCAATTAAAAAAAACCAATCATCCATAGTAAGAGAACACATTTTAGAAATTCCCATGAAATCATTTGGTAGCCATTTTGGCGTGAACACCTGCCCCCCTTTCACATATAAAACTGGACCAAACTTTTCGTTGAATTATAAGATTGACGTATAATTATGAAGTGTACTCTCTTGTACTGTTATGAACATAAATTATAGCCAGTGAGCGAATACAAAGTTTCTCCCGCTGTACTTATTTAAGGATTTAAATAATTTGTATATTGAAGTAATGCTGACTTTGATAACTGTTAATGTGAACAGAGGTATTTTCTTTTTTTAATGCCTGTTTACTTTTAAATATGAACAGGTAGTCGTGTGCTGTCAAGATGTGTTCCACTATAAGGGGGTCCCTAATCAAGGATCCAGACGATTTGGTCTCCACTTGCTAGGGGCTCGTGATGCAGATACAAGCATTATTCCGAAGCGAGTGTCCCGGGTAGATGTATAAAAGTCTTTATCAGTATGTATCATGATATATTTCTTGTTATGATATTTTTGTCTTTTCTTAGATTCTAACACATGAACAGTGTCAAACAAAAGAAAACAAAACAAGGCAGTAGTTTAAAAAATTTATTCATTCTCAATATCTGCTTGTCAAATGGGATACAAAACCAAGTCAACAGAGTCATATATCAAGTCACCATTTAGAGTTTAAGGCCTCTGTCTTATTCAATTTTCGTCGCCCAGGAGGTCCAAGTTTTATTACACCTTTGACATACAGGGAAATAGTCTTTTTCTTGTCATTCTTTCTCTTGAGTGGACGTGGTGTTTTCACGATGTGAAGCAAGTTAGGTAGACTCATCCTGTCTCATAAAGGGCTGGGAGTCAACTGCTGGTTTAGCTCACAACCGATGTTTTAAATCAGTCCTGATCACTTTGTTCATCATCGGCAGTAGTCTCATCAGGAGCCATGTCTGATTCCATGTCACTTTCCAATTCCGGTCGATCTAGACGAGTTGAAATGTCCTTCATTTTAGGATTAATGAAGCGCCTGATCTTTTCCTTTATCACGGTTCGATCTGAAGCTGGGTCTATGCCATCCAGACTCATTAGGATTGGTGTAAAGAAAGGCGCCTCTTTGAAATAGTGAGTAAACTCGAGTACGCTGTTGAGACTTTCCAACAATTTAGCATCCCACAGCTGTTTCATTTTTCTATCAATCCATTCGTCTGTTCTGCCACGCTGCTTGTACTTTTTCCTAGTGAGTTTCATATCATTTTGATAAAGGTCATAAACCCGCCTCCAGATACGTTGTAAACCAACGTTTTGCCACTCCTCGGCTGTCATGTCATTGATGGGCTTCCAGTGACGAGGTAATGGTTTTGAATCTTTGCTTCCACCGCCTTTCTGTAAAGCCTCCTGTATCCCCTCGTCCTCACTGTCTGTGTCGTAGATGACCCGTTTACGCTTCTTGGTTTTCAAGCCATTATCATTTGCTGGACACCACGATTTGATGTGTTTTTGGAGATCATGCATATTGTCTATCAAGACACCACAATCAGCACAAGCTGTAGCCATGGTGAACGGACCAGACTCCTCACTGGAACAGGATGCTGTTTCAATGTTTTCGTCAAGAGACGTGTGTTCAGCTACAATGTCCTGAGTCAACTGATGACCTGAGGCGACAGAGACGTCTTTTTATCTCTGGCTGTGGGAGGTGTAGTGGTCCACCCTCCTGACGATAGCTCGTAGTAGTAGAAGACAAGATGTTGGGATGGAGTCTGTTCTTCTCGCTTGTACCAGGTTTAAGGTCCACTGTTAAGTTTCCATAAGGTGTTTCAATGGCTTTTTCGTATAAACTCATGAACTTAGTGACATCATCAGGGAATATTCTCCTAGCAAATACCTTAACTTGCTGTCTGTCCACGGGTGAATTAAAGAGGGTCACGTAATGTGAATTAAGAGCAATATCACGAGATTCCTTGCCTCTGGGGAACAGGTTTTGCAGGAGTAAAAAGATCAGTACATTTTTGTGGTGCGAAGTTTGAGTAAACAGACGAGAGATTCGCTTGTCATTCTTGGCTTCAGCCAGGAAGTCGTCCAGGATCAACACGTTCTGTTTGTGGGCATCAAAGTAATGTTCATCCTCGAGATTGTAAGGGAGTCCTTTAACAAACTGCACAAAGGGTAAGACTTGAAGAATACGATCGTACAGAGGTTGCCATACATTATAACACCAGGTGATATGGTCGGGCTGGGGCTTGATCAGTCCCTGTCGTAGTACATTGAACATAAAGGTCGATTTACCGGATCCGCTCGGTCCGACCAAAAGACCACAGGATGCTATACGAAATTGGAATGGGTGCTCCTGCGGCGATGGTGGCGGTGGTGGCGGCGGCGGCGGCGGCGGTGGCGGCGATGGCTTTGATGCATAAGAAGTCACTGAACCAGGCGGCGGCGGCGACGGCGGCGGTGGCGGCGATGGCTTTGATGCATAAGAAGTCACTGAACCAGGCGGCGGCGGCGGCGGCGGCGGCGGCGACGGCGGCGGTTGCGGCGATGGCTTTGATGCATAAGAATTCACTGAACCAGGCGGCGGCGGCGAGGTTGCCATTGAAGTAACTGAGATGGGAGGAGGCGGCGGTGGCGGTGGTGGCGGCGGCGATGGCGGCGGTGTAGCTGTGTGCGAGTGTATATTCCTCCTATGTCGATACATAACATCCTTTCGTGAAAAGGACTTCCCACAATCCGGACAGATGACCTGTTCCATTTCGATTTAATACAAATATGTGATGAGAGGGAGTGCAGATTTCTTTTTATACTTTTCCAGTCTCTGTCTCTTCAATGCAGCTAGAGCCCTGTTGACAACGCCCTGGGTGGTTGTGATTTGCCGAATTTTCAATACAGGAGGTGAGGTCTTTTGCTTGCACGATGTCCTTTTAGATGTAAGTCGCCGCGTCTTGACTGGTTTCTTTGCTGATGTTTTTGATTTCCTGGACTTTATTACCTTATCATGGGTACAGAAAATGTCTTTTGGTCTATTCACTGAAGGCCTCTTCATGTTTATACGTCTTCTCTCTCCACCGTCCAGAGGTAAAATGAATACTTAGCCCTTACAGTAACAGTGTTTTATGCTGTGGAATGTCATGCACAATGGATAAGGAAAGATGATTTCTTCTGTTAGTTTTCTACTATGCAAAGAAATCTCTGGGAGGAGGAGTATGCTTGCTATGAGATCTTCCTCCAATATCTCCTGTTTCGCCTTGGATAGTCTTGGTACGTTTAGGAGAGGTCTTGGACCTTTTCACCCCCGTGGCTTCCTCAGTTTTGGTGGGGTTAGTGATTATGCATGAATAAGGTCGACTTTGTTTTCCTCTTGATTCCTCACGTCGACGTTCAAAAAAGTCCATAAACTTTTGTGTATCAGGAATGTATAATCTTCTTTGCATGATGTTCACTCTAGTATTCCTCTGACTGACCTGTCCTCTTCTTCTCTCGCAAATGAAGACCAAATGCGTTATGTCTTATTATATACATCTACCCGCGACACTCGCTTCGGAATAATGCTTGTATCTGCATCACGAGCCCCTAGCAAGTGGAGACCAAATCGTCTGGATCCTTGATTAGGGACCCCCTTATAGTGGAACACATCTTGACAGCACACGACTACCTGTTCATATTTAAAAGTAAACAGGCATTAAAAAAAGAAAATACCTCTGTTCACATTAACAGTTATCAAAGTCAGCATTACTTCAATATACAAATTATTTAAATCCTTAAATAAGTACAGCGGGAGAAACTTTGTATTCGCTCACTGGCTATAATTTATGTTCATAACACGTTCCATGGATAGAGCTGACCAGGAAGTACACAAGAGAGTACACTTCATAATTATACGTCAATCTTATAATTCAAGTGGGAGGTGTGAGGAAGAGGAGAAGAAAGAATAGAATGGCTTTACACTTGTATTTTGGATTGATATCATTTCCCCCCTCCCCTCTATCAATTGATATACTACCTACACATAGAGTAACTTGGTCAACTGGTTAGCTATCCAACCTCATTCCAGGCTTAGGCACGTCCAGCGAAGCCTCTGTTTATCCAGAGGTCACGTTCTGGTTAGGAGGGGTCGCCTCTACACCTCTTAGGAACACAATGCCAAATGACTTGATACTTTTTCCCCACCTGGTCAGTGGACTCAGTGGTCATTGTACGTGGCTAAAAAGGGAATCACCCCCTCGCTTTCAATACAGACACGTTCGAGAATTTGACCACCTCCCTGCACAATAACTTCTAAGAAGGGTCCTTGAGTATGTACCTACTCCCTCCATAGTTTATTCAGTTACTCATTTTCAATTCACTCTTTCACGTTCAAACTTTAAAAGCATTATAAATACATTTCTTCTTCTATTAATTGCATATGCATTCTTTTCAATAGGATTAAGGTTTAATGAGTTGTAATTGAATTTAATTAATTCATCTAATTAATCAATAATTTTAATTAATTTGCAGGGAGGTTCGAAAGAGGTGTTTTGTTGGGAGGTTCAAAAGAGGTGTTTTGTAGGGAGGTTCGAAAGAGGTGTTTAAGATCCACCATTTTATCTACTCAGATCAAAAAGGAAATATTGCACTAAAAAAAGACTGTAAGCCATGTAAAAATTAATATACCATCTATTTTTATATAAACTCAATCGTAAACTTAAAAGTGCCAAAAATATTAATTATAGTAAGTAGGGAGTTATGTATATATGGTTCGAATCCCGCCAGGGGCTCGGTAACTTTGTCTGTCTTTGTTCTACAAACAGTAAGATTTGGGTGCTATGCTACACTAAATTTCAGTGCAGTGCCACCCATGGTTCGCTAGTTCCAGCCAATGCTCGCAGGTTTCACCACAATGCATAGACATAACGGTGTTGCGGGCTTTCTTCCTGCAAATACACTAGCAGTTACAATGAAAGTGTAATACTCTAGAAAGAGATGTTTAAACCTTTTTCACCTCACCTCTCTTTCAATCGAGAAACACTGCAAAAGCATGTGTACATCAATTGGGACCTCTGCTTAATGTTATCATAACCACCATATTTGTATAGATTTTAGATTAATGATTTTTGAAACGATTATAATATGTAAGAATAACTTAATAACATTTGCGTATCCCCAAGTCGTTGAACACTGTAATAGTAAAACATTTCATAACTGTATGAACTTCTTTACATGGCGTCATATCATATTTAGCCACGCAGCCATGATGAATGACATCACATGGTTTCGTGGCCAATTGCGTTGTGGACTTTCATTGGCTAAAAAAACCCAGATGTAGCCATTTGGATTTACATTTTGTCTAATTCATGCTATTGAGTATTAAATTGTTTCACGTTTATTGTGCAGCTCTTTTGAGCATTCTTAAATTCATGTTACTAATTTTCTATTGATATGATGAGACAAAAACAATGCCTTGCCTAATGACCTTACCTAGTGATATGTCCGTGAGCAAGGGGAGTTAACTCTGTATTAACGTTACCATTGCACCCTTAAATTGGGTGTAAAAAAGAATACAGAAAAAGGCATCATGGTTCATACGTTTATTTCCTAAAACCATTGACAGGTCAATTACAAACACATTTATGATCACTTAAGGTACATCCTGAGGAAACTGCCCACATCTATAGAAAAAGATATAGAATGTTTATCATCCAAATCATGACCCTCATAAGCACTACATGTGCATTGAGTCGTTTTAACCTATGGAGTTCAGACTTTAAAAAAATGGATGCAAATTTGACCAATTTGAAGATCGAGAAAAAGGTTCCGGCGGTGTCACATATTTTCTGTGTTCTGTTTTGTCAAATGTCCCTTATGGTTGTGGACACAACACGGAAAGTAGGGAGTGCCATTTATATAGTGAAGGGGGGAATATTACAACATGGAAACATTTCGTGAGTGAGTGAGTGAGTGAGTTGGGGTTTAACGTGCTTTGAACACAATTTCAGTTATTAAACACGTGGATGACAAGCCTCCAAAAGAGAGTAGACAGATCAGGGAGAAAGGGATCGACAGGATAAGGGAAAAGACGGAAAGAAAGGCATAGTGAGAGAAAGAAAACAGGTTTTAGATAAGACTCAAATTTAGTCTGGCTTCTACCCGTCGACCTGTTCAGCTTGGGTGTCCCTACCAGCAGCATGTACGCTCCAGTTGGCATAGCTCTTGGGGTCTCTGAAGCACGCAAACCACCACGCCACGATAAGGGATTGAGTCCAGTGGTGGCATTATGGTGAGAACAATGGTTATGAGTAATGATCGATCTTATCCGAGTATCTATTAATTGATCAATATATGAATAAAGCAAAGTCGGACATTTTGGCATAATGAATGAGCTGCGGCAATTATTTTTCAACCTTTTTTTATGATACGTCTATGTTCCGACAGTTTAACTTGGCCAATACTCAGACAGGTACACATTAATGTTCACAATTTTCTACGTTTTTTATTCAATAAATACGTTGACAAAAAAGTTTTGTTAAGGTTAGACACCCCGTCAAGGGAGTTATGGATTATAACCTCGAGACGAAGTCGAGAGGTTTAATCCATAACTCCCGTGATGGGGTGTCTAAACGTCTTACACCACGTGGGTTTGTTTATTGATAGGTATGATAACATTTTCTAACAATTAGGATCAATTTAAATAGTTTTAAATTAAAACGTTCCACATAACCTCCCTAGGGTATTTAGACATAACCTTTCGTATGGCATCTGATAAAACTATTAGCACATCGTTTTCATATTTTGCTTTAAATACAACATTATCACGGAGGGAATTTTCAAATATTGGCTCGAGGCTAAGCCGAGAGACAATATTTGAAAATTATCGATGTATAATTTTCGAGGGAAGATACCAAGTCCAAGGCGAAGCCGAGGACGTAAGGTATCTGACAGAGATTACACCACGTGGAAAACACGAAATAAATATTTTCCCATCGTAAAATAACGTTTTCACATCTTTTACTATTACTGTATATATAGTATTTAAAAACCCAACATGAAGGAAGATGACAAGACAAAATGCACCCCTATCACCATCGCAGTCTCCGTGGTTGAATGGATAAGATCGCTGCTCGCTGTTCCGAAGATTCGCGTTCGAACCGCGCTTCAACTCTTCCTTTCTACTCTTATTTGTAAAACTTCGAAATTTTGACTGTCACGTCAGTCGAGCAGGTACAAGGTGATTTCAGTCAGAACATTTGACATAACATTCATTAAAGGTGTTAATATCCCCTAATTGGAGACGTCAAATGGCATACTCGGGAGTTATTCAAATACATATCAACCTCTGTTCGTGTAGTTACGTAGAAAATAAACCTGTCAGAACAATGGACATAACATGCCCTAGTGGTGTAAATAGTGTTATATCAAAGGCACACGTTTCTTAAAAAGGCGGTGTTTATATGGACAGCATTTTTTTCTCACTGATCAATTAGGATTATGTGTGGAGAATTAACATCGTTTTTTGTATAATTTACATTGCAATATTTTTCCAAATATGCTCTTGACCTTTTTTATTTCCGAGATTGTTCCACTGTCTTATTTTCATATTTATAGCACACATAATTCGATGAAAAGAAAAAAATGACTTCTTTACTTTGCCTTATTATGATATACTGAAAATAAAAGAAAAAGGGACAACCTTGAAACCAAGGGCATTGATCTGCTTGAGGTAGCATTGTCAATCGGTGTCGATACATCACCAAGAGACATTTTCACAAGGTTCCAAGTTACTCAACCAAATGAGGGTCAGTTTAAGCAGGAAAGGCGCGAGATCTGGTCACGGAAAGGAAGAAAAGTCTATTTGGGTTAAAGATATAGTCATATTGATAACGAGCGAGCGAGCGAGTTGGGGTTTAACTTGGGTCTCTGAAGCACCCAAACCACCACACCACGTTAAGGTATCGAGGCCAGTGGTGGCATATTGATAAAACTTAAAGATGGGACCCTGAAGAAAGTGGCAACCAACTTCAATTTCCAAGGTGTATGTGAGCAACCTAAGCTCAATATGATTATCAGCCTTCAGTGTCCTTCGGTTAACTAATCCACGTGACTTATATCACGGCTGCTAGTTTTACTGCAGGGAGCAAGCCCGCAAAACCCTTGTGGCTATGCTTTGAGGTGAAACCTGCGAGCATCGGCTGGAACCAACGAACCATGTGTGGTACTGCACTGAAATTCAGTGTACACAAACCTGACTGCGTGTAGAACAGTTCTCTGCTACAGACAAAGTTGCCGGCGGCATTCGAACCACGGACCTCTTGATCCAAAGCCGAACGCACAAACCACTGCGCTATCCCGCTCCCGCTCAGTAACAATGTATTATCTGTACCGTGTAGAGTTAATTGTGGCCTTTTTTAACTGTTAACTTTCACGATAGACTCCTATGTAGCTGCCATATGTCACTTAAGATGCAGAACTATTACAGTTATATGCATGTCTTTACCTGTTGTATGTTTTTCCCTTGTTTGCTTTGATAAAATGGCTCTTCATACAACACAGAGTTCAATGAACACAAATTAGTTATACATATGTAAGTAATCTTAACAAAAAAAACACGACAAGGCTGGAAAACATAATATGTGTGAAAAATATGATGACAGCAATTTTGTTCTGTGCAGATATTGTTGACGGAATATTTTGTGTTTTTTGTGTTCATTTGTAAAACAAGTATACCAACAATTAATTTAGATCAAATAATCACAAAATACGTTTTATTACGTCTTATTTATAAACATGACTTAAGTTTGACAGCTCTATTTTATGAAAACTACGTCACGCTGTCCAATGATATCTATAATACATTTATGAAATACCATGGTTCGCTAGTTCCAGCTAATGCTCGCAGGTTTCACCGCAATGCATAGCCACAATGGTGTTGCGGGCTTTCTCCCTGCAATAATACTAGCAGCCGCGTTATAACTGAAATACTCAAGAAAGCGGCGTTAAACCCCATATCATCTCACCACCCACAGTTTGAGCTCACTCCCCATCAGCAGACTCCTACTCGTTTTGTTGTAGGCCTTAAAAACCATGTTAATTGAGCATATTGATATTTTGTCTTGAACATTACCATGAGTTGTTCAAAACAGGTCGACAGGTAGAAGCCAGACCAAATTTGAGTCCTTCTAAAACCTGCTTTCTATCTCTCGCTATGCCTTTCCTTCCGTCTTTTCCCTCATCCTTCGACCCCTTCTCCCTAATCTGTCCACTCTCTTTTGGATGCTTGTCATCCACGTGTTTAATAACTGAAATATTGTTCAAAGCACGTTAAACCCCAACTCACTCACTCAAAAAAGGTGAGGTGAGGTTCTTTTTACCACCGCATTGAAGAGTCTTTCACTCATGTCACGGCTTCTAGGATTAATGCAGGATAATCTACAAACACTTGTGTGCCTTTGCCTAGCGACAGGTTTTAGATGAGGTCAACTTTGGTCTGACTTCCATCCGTCCAGCCACGATGCGCCTACCAGGAGCATGTAAGCTCTGGCTGGCACAGCACTCGGTGTCCCTGAAGATCAAAAACCACCAAACCACGATAAGGTATTGAGTGAGTGAGTTTGGTCAATATTTGAACAATATTTAAGGCGTGAAACTGGCGGATGACGAGGTTACAATAGTGAGTGGACAGATCTTGGAGAAAGGGATAAAAGGATGAGGGAATAGACGGAAAGAAAGGCATATTGAAAAGAGAGACAGCAGGTTTTACAACAACTCAAAGTTGGTCTGACTTCTACCCTCAGGCCCTATTGAGCCTTGGTATCCCATCAGTAGGAACAAAGCTCCGGCTTGCATAATGTCAGTGAGTGAGTGAGTTGGGGTTTAACGTGCTTTGAACAACATTGCAGTTATTAAACACGTGGATGACAAGCATCCAAAAGAGAGTGGACAGATCAGGGAGAAAGGGATCGAAAGGATGAGGGAAAAGACGGAAAAGAAGGCACAGTGAGAGATAGAAAGCATGTTTTAGAAGGACTCAAATTTAGTCTGGCTTCTACCTGTCGACCTGACCAGCTTTGGTGTCCCTACCAGGAGCATGTTAGCTCCAGCTGGCATAGCTCTCAGGGTCTCTAAAGCACGCAAACCACCACACCACGATACGGTATCGAGTCTAGTTGTGGGCTTGCATAACTCATGCGGGTCTATGAAGCACGCAGACCACCACACCACACACCATGGGGATGGATGGTATTAAACCGAAATTACTCTCAATAGTGTAGAGACACTTCCAACTGATACGTCAATAGTGTCTAGTAACTAGTCATTAGTCTTCAGTGGGACGTCAATAGATATGTAACTCGTCATTAGTTTCATTGTTGCAAAACACCGAACTGTCTGGGGACTTCACATAATCGGGAGACATGGGTTGTGATGAGATAATCAGTATAGCCGTGATTGCATAAAATTGGATACTTAAAAAAAAACACTAGGATAACGATATCAATTGTTTTCCTCAGTTTTGAATAAGTTAAATATATCAAAATTATGCAACTGTCCTTTTCATTTAATTCAAATAGACATAAATGGAACTGGAAAGTATTAAATAAACAAAGTGGAACACAAGCTTATTATTTTAAACCAGAATTTCACAGATTTTAACATGGTCAGAGAAATTTTAGCGCCGTTGCTTTCCACCGTCTCAGCTCACTTACCACTTCCACCGTGAACTGAATGGGCTTCACGTCATCTTGTGGGGTGGCGACACTTGAGGGCTTAGGTTCTGCTCGTGACGCTGTGGGGCCGGGGGAGAGGTCAGAGGTTGTGTGGCAAGTTAGTGGAGTGGCCGCTGTGTTACGGTCGACGAGGCTGCCCTTCCTTTCTTCCTCTTCACTAGGTTGTCAACCATGTTCAGTAACTCATCACTTGTAACTTGTAACGTTCTTGTAACTATAACAAGAAAGCAAATCTTAAGCATTAGAACTGGTTTAACGCAATAAATGACACTTTTTTAACTGGCTGTACCGAAAAGGCACGAAGAGTAGTAAATGATCACAAGTATTGTGCATTTCAAGTGATTTGTCAGAAGTTCAGCTATCAGAATAAAATTACCAATTTACATTTATCTATTCAACATATAACTGCGTTATTTTGGCTTTTAAAGTGCATACACCTACCCACGAATAGCAGTTGATCAATGGACCAGTTCGTTCTGCGATTAGTTGTTCGTCAACTCCATTCTCGTAGAGTCGATATAGTAATAGTAGATTTGTAATTGACAATATAGTTGCTATTCACTATAATGTTACTGCAATACATAAATTACGTTCAAAGCAAATAATTCATACAAAAAATATTAACATTTCAATGCGTTATCATGGCAGAGTAAATATGTTAAAAGTGCACATACTGTGTTATTCAAAGTATAAATGACTTCATGTTGAATTATTTTAACATTGAACAATATTCGGGCATTTGACATAAAATACTGTAACGATGCATAAATGACGTCAACATATTTTTGAGTTGTGACGTCACATGTAGTGTTAGTACCGTTGTAGCAATCATATCGGGCTCGCTAGATTTAAATAAATGTCTATTTGAATAGATTCTTGAAGAGATATAGAAATTAAGTAACGAATTTCTTGTACAACAAACAGAGCATGAACGTTTTCCACAGTGTGTGACATGGTGTTGGATATCTTCTGTCAATCAAAGTTTTATTTCTAGCGTAGATTTGTAACGATCTCAAATATGATTGAAATAAGTAGATTAATTCATCGTATTAATAATCACAATATTTTAGTTAAAAAAGCAGTGACAACAAAACAAAAGAAAAATAAAAGAATTTACAAACATAAACAACTAACCTCAGAGATAGATATGTTTCGTGAAGTCGTACGGGACATCGTTCTGGCTTTTCATGGTTGGGTCTCACCTATATACTCTTCATTTCAAGAGCTTTGTGTTTTAACCCCCCATTGTTTGTTTTTGTTACTCCTTCGCTGTATTTGAGGTGTTTAAGACCATTTGTCATAATGTATGACAATTTTCCCCTTTATGCATGGTGTTCTTGTCCACCTCTTAACAAGCAAATGCCATTCAGGTAAAATACAGTATCCAGAAGTTTCTTGCGTGTGTCATCTCCCAAGATGCCTCTCTCCCATAAAATGTCTTCTTGCTCACAATGAACAATTCAGCTTTCCTCTTTAGAAATCCTATTCCCAATTCGCTAATTTTTTTCATTTTCACGTTTATAATCCTCCTTAAACCACAAAACTCTAAATCAGTGTTAAAGTTGATGTCTCTACCATTCTGACGCAAGATATATTGAAGTGACACCAAAATTTCATGTAGGGTGTTACCAGGATATTCTTTTCCTTTCAGATTCTTAATTTGAGTTATGAAAGAAATCATTAATTTGTTTATTTCAAAATCATCTGACTTCAAAAGAGGACTACTCTATACCTTCTCCCGTGTTTTATTAGGTTGCAAACAACCTCATTGCCCAGTGACTTTTCTTTTCAGTATTTTTGTTCCTACCACTGATCTCCAGAGCGTTGAGTTCAGCTTCTGATAGGGGTTTGCCGAAATCGTGATATCATTGAATTTGGAAAATGTACAGATGTTGTATTTTCTGGCAATGAGATACTTTTGGTATCAAAACCTTGACTGAAATGAGCTAACTCTTCATCTGATTCAGTGATGTTTTCTTTCCAAATATCTCCATCTTTCTCAGCAACATTAACATAATCGTTATCGTCTGAGGAAAGGTCACTACTAAACTCAGGAGCAAAAGACAACTATACCAAAATGTTCTTTGTTTTAAAAAGTTGAAACTAGCTTTTGAAATGGAATTTTTATTATCAAACTGTCACAAGAACGCAACTTCATTATTACCGAGAAATAAATCATGTTTCTTACCAAATATGGACTTTGTCACACGGTTTTCGAGCAAAATGGTATGCTTGGCATCAGGTTCATATGGCACCCAACTGTATAAAAACCACGAAAAAACGTTACACCGTGTTATCAGCAGGAGGACAGTGACCAGACGTCTTCGTACGTACCGGCCCTTCCGCGGGATGATGCTGAGCCGACGCGACCGATGTAACCGTCACCAGTGGGCAAGAATAGTAGAGCAGTACAGATGAAAGCAGGTTCCAGGTACACAGAGCTGATGGTTGAGTGCGCGTTTATCGTTGGAGAGGGGAGAGAACGGCCCCATGTTGTGTCCAGGAAGTTGTGCCATTCGGCGGCGTTAGCGTCATGATTTGCGATGGAATGTGCAAGGGACCATACAACAGAACTTGTTTCTTTGACCGTACTGTGAATGCCCAGGGCTACATAACCACCGTTTTACGTCCTATCGTGCTCCCTTACCTCCTGAAAATCCAAGAGTAATCCACAAACAATACAATGCTCGCCCCCACACAGCCAGAGTCACCAGAAACTTCCAGCGAGATCACCCGATTTATCACCGATCGAACACTTATGGGATCATTTGGACAGTCAAATAAAGCAGAGAGATCCACCTCCATCAAGTAGGCAAACGTTTTTCCAGGCACTTATGGAATAATGGCAAGTCATCCCTAATGACGTCATCAGGCGCCTTGTAAATTGTGTGCGTCGACGTGTGCAGGCCTGTATTCAAAGCAACGGAGGCCGTAAAGTGTTCCCTTTGTGAATAAAAGCCTTTTCTGTAGTCTCTAAAAAGACTTGTTTATTTTTGCAAATTGACATTTACCCCCAGTGCCATACATTGCATTCTACTGCATTAACTGTACGTGCCACCTTTTCTAAATTTCGATCAAATAATGGTCAGTTAAATTTTCTTTCAAACGAGTATCACATTATTTATGTGACATATCTGATAATGTTGATAACATAAAAACAATGTTGGTATAGTTTCTTTTGCCCGTGAGTTTAGCTTGTCGGTCAATGTATAGTCTGGCATTGGAACATCACTTAAGAAGTTTGCACAATCTGAATTGGTATCCTCTGCTGTGAATGATTCAACTCTAGAAAATTTGCTTTGTGTAATAAACAAACCATCATCGCTGTCACTAGACATGCTGGACCCTAGTTCCGAGGAGAGTATAATGAATTAACACCTAACACACCTTTATATACAGCGTCATTATCGCATTGCACGCCTTGCATTATCTAAGTCCATGTATATATTTTAACACGACTAAGTTCAATCAATGTGTATGCATCTGCTCGTGAATCAAATGAGAACTGAGACGAGTTTGAGGAGTCTATTCTTTACAGCCTCTGTAAACATTACATTGTTCTGGAAATCACACTATCAACAGGCAAACACATCTCTGAGTATCAAGTAGTGGGAATATTCACTATCATTAAGTATGCACCATTTTTTCTCATCGAAAATATATCTTGCAAATGATCTCTTCTTTCATGTTATGTCGAAAATAACATGGAGTTTTTCTCGTGGTCGTACAACTCGAGAGACTCTGCAAATGTTGCCCTGACCGCTTTTTCCAAAGCCATTATGTACTTCTTCAGTTCTGAGAGGAATTTCTGAAAAACATAATGCACCATTCCTTAATTCAGAGTTTGAATATGAAGAACTTTAAGAGCTGCTTTCCAATCTTCGAAAGGCAATTAGATTGCATTTTTTGCAAACACATTGGGGGAGAGGTGCGTAATGGTGAGAGTATTGCTAAATTTGATGTCACTCTGAATACTCGTATTATTCAAAATTACTGAAAAGCTAAAGCTGGAAATCAATTTGGTGATGCTTTAGAATTTCGAATAAATATAGCCGTTTGCATATTGCCAAACTTTTTTCCTCGATCAGTTCTCTCCCTTGATTGCTTGGATTTCTCATTTTAAGTACTTTTATTTTCAATGGTGAAAGATTACACTTACAAACGAGATAAACTACTTCTGAATTAAAATACAGGCTGAACCGCCGTCTCTGCGCACCAGTACCCAATTCAGGCAAGACTGAAATTTAAAATCTCAAATACTACAGAGCTTATGCCCGAGTAAAATAGTATTTGACTGTTACTTGACTCAAATCTTCACTCTGTTAATTGGCCAATGTTAACTCGAAGAAATAAGTGACTACTGTTAAACATTTTAACTGGTATCAGTTCAACAACGTTTCAACAGGCGTTTCTGGCTGTTGTATGATCTCGGTTGTCAACGTTTGAATGCAAGTTCCAATGGTCTCTTCTCTTTCCGCATAACATGCATTCAAGAGTCAATACCCTTGTGTTTTGAAGCTGAGAAGAAAAGTTTTTAGTGATGTTGTCATCAGGTTTTTCTAGACCTTGCTGGCTAAAACGCATAATACCCTCATGTAGCCTCAGTAGTGTGATACATGTGTACATTTGTATTTCTACTAGGTAGCTGGGTATCTTCCGTTTTTCTGACAACGCCATTTCTTCTACCTCTAATTTGCAACGTGTTAGAAGAATCCTTAAGGACATTAACAGGTTTGCTCTCGATCCCATTGTCTCGATTCCGTTTACAGAGGTCAAACTTTTCTTGTAACGGGTAATTTTTTTTCCAATTTATTGACGTTTTCATTTTGGGTTATTACGTACTCGGCAAACCTTTTTTTCAATATCCTTAATGTACAGATCTTTCTCTATAATTACAGTTTGTAACTTATCCACGTGTTGGACTCGTGTCTATGTATCTCTACATCCCAAGAGATTTTACTACGTGACAACTTCTCTTTGTAACTAAAAACCTGAACACCACCGTTTATCCGGGCAGGCAAAGCCCATTCTCATTTAAAATTCTGTAGATCCATACTACCTGATGGGTGACTGAATATATTACATCCATTTATTGACAAATTTAACAATCCGTAATATAGATCAGTGTTGTGTATGTGTTTATGTAAGCTCCTGCAGATGTGTGGTTTGTGTTTAAAGATAACCTATATTGGTACGGGAAAACAATTGTTTCTAAACTCTAATCGCCTTATTTAATAATTATAATATGTCCATTTGTATTGCGCTATATCCATACTCTGAAATATGCTCAAAGCGCCTTGTGTGTCGAGTTAAAAGAAAAACTGCAGCTAGTCTAGATTGAACCATAGTACTGAGATGGGTCTTCAGGAAGGATTTTTTAAAGAGTCGAGAGAGGTTGATGTTTTGATTTATATTGGGAGATCATTCCACAGTGAGGGAGCAGCAAAGCTAAACGATCTGCAGCCATAGTTCTTAAGATGAGTAGGTGGTGTTGTCAGAATGAACTGCTGGTGTGACCTCAACTGTCGGGATGGTGTATAAACTGAGACAAGATCAGAGAGGTATTGAGGTACTAAGTCATTGAGACATTGATATACAAAGGTCAGAATCTTGAATTCGATTCTAGCTTTGATCGGCAACCAGTGAAGAGACTTTAGGACGGGACTTATGCGAGATCTTCTGGACGTTAGGGATACAATACGGGCTGCTACATTTTAAATTTTCTGGAGTCTGGAGGCTGTTTGAATAATCCAGTCTAGATAAAACAAGTATGAGAGTATGAGCTGCGGCAGTTGTTAGGCTATGTCGGATGTTACTGATTGCTTTTAGATGAAAGAAGCAAATTCTGGAGAGTTGGTTGATCTGGGAATCAAGTGATAGGTTCTGGTCGATGAATACTCAAAGAATTTTCAAAGATGGAGTTAAAGTGATCTCTGCATCAGCAATGGTGATTTTTTTCGATCGTGGTTTTGTTCAGACGATGTCTACTGGCAACAAGCATCACTTCAGTCTTTTCATTGTTCATTTTGAGCATCACAGATGACATCCAAGATTTGATGGACTTTGTGCAGATAGCAATCTTCTCTCTGATTCAAAGCGAAGGAGTCTACTAGTTGCGTGTCGTCTGCGAATGAGTGATTAGAGGTATCATACTTGTCAGATATATATACCAGAGGAGTCATGTAAAGTAGAAAGAGGATGGGCCCAAGACGGTCCTTGAGGAACTCCACATGTAAGGTGTGCTGGTATTGAAGAAGACTGTTTTATCAAAACTCTCTGTGTTCGATCCATCAGATATGATGCAAACCATCCTAATACTGACCCTGTGGTGCCCATCTGGTGTTCAAGCAGTTTCAGGAGGATATTGTGATCGATTGTGTCGAATGCAGCACTCAGGTCTAACAATACAAGTGATGAAACATTTCCTCTGAGCATCTAAGATCATTGAGAACTGTAGGAGAACTGTCTCAGTACTGTGCCTGGGTCGGTAGGCAGATTGAAACTTATCAAATAGATCATTCAGAACTAGATGTGATAACAGCCTGATGTTCACTGCTTTTTCAATCAACTTGGAAATGAAGTTGAGATTGGAGACATTAACTTTGCACGGACTGAACTGATTTTCTCAATAAAGAATGAGAATAATTTGAAAATTTTTACTAGGTTACATTACTGCATAAAATGTATAAAAGCTTTATGTGATGAACATGTTAGTCTGTATCCAAAGTCGTTTATGGTTCTTATTATTAAATATTTAACTTTCTTTCAGATGAACTCGTGGCACAGTATTCAGCGTTAATATAAGGATCTAAGGAATATGGGATATTTCAGACTTTGTATTTAAGCATGGTTGCGCTTTTAGCTTGTTATTTATGAATATTTAACCTAGTCATAATAGAGTATCTGAATATGGCTTTTGTATCTATGGATTGTGTATTAGTATAACTGTTTGAATATTTCATAAAATGCCATAACGTTACGAGTGAAATGCAAGGGGTTTTTTTTAGTATCAAGTTAATAGCAAACTTTAGAAACTTTTCACTAAATTTTTTTCAGTATGTAAGATTTTAAGATTATTTGTTAAACGTTTTAATAATCGCCCGTATAAGCGACGCAGTTACAGTGGCAACAAAGTCGTGGAAATGTAAGTTGTAAGCCTACTTGAAGTTGACAAGTAATAAACAAAATACTTCAAAAGAACGTGCTTCTGACAGAAGTAGTTTGTCTGTCTAGGTGCTTCATTGCGACTGATTAAAACCGTCAATTTCAATTTGTACCAAAGATAAATACAACATTGTCTTTGCTGCAACTAATTCATTTAGTACTTAAAGAATTTATTCAAATAATTTTCAAGCTTTATTCAATTGTTTGATTATTTGAAAATTATTATTTCCGGTCAGCATTTCCTGTCATTCATCAAAATACATTCTGATAATTTTAAACCAAACTTCCATATATGTCTTGGTTCAAGTCTACTAACACGTGCATTATAAACTAGAGTTACGTGGGGCTTTTTAATCAATGTTTGTTTATTCAATCTTTTGTTTGTAAATGTGACACTACACAGTAAACAGTTTGAATTTCTTTATTCTGACTATTAACTCCAAAAGGTGCACTGCAGGTTCTGTTAGCACGTGCGTTACTTCGTCAGTAATGACAGAATCATGTTTTTTCGACCATAAATAGATAAGTTGTTCATCATCTACCTAATCTAGCAAGACCTGATATGCATTTATTCAAGCGTTTTTTAAAGCTGTAGGTGAAGTTGCTAAACCTTTTTCTAGAATACAACGCTGTGACCTATTAAGAAGTTAAATTCTAGCTCATGTAAGCCATGATTGCTGAGGCCGTATGGCTTAAACCCAAAGTCGACGTCAATAATTATTTCAAACAAGGGCTCCTTCGTTTTATTCTGGTATTCATTTTTCATACTCACTCATGCTGTTTATTGTAGTGTGGATCTCATCTTTTGACATAATCTTGGGCTTTTCTCACAAGACAAATACATATGTTAAGCTTTCTCAAAATTGTCTGCCTTTAACCTGTTTGTCATAAACAGATACGTTGTAACTTTCGAACACAACCTGTCACCCTTTTTATAAATCTTAAGAAATCATGATTTATTTATCCGATTTCATTAAATTTGTCTCATATTTAGATTTTGAGATGATCCTGTCATTGTTAGATGTTTGACAGCAATGACGGGTACTTGTGCAGAGGGAAAGTCGATAATTTATTTTTAAATTTGTAGAAAATGTACGACTTTTTTAAGCATTTAATGTGTTTCATTTTAAGGTTTCGTTTGTTCTCTATTGGTCTCATTTACATAGATTTACAGACTCCTTTGGATC
Organism: Phorcus lineatus; assembly: GCA_921293015.1. NCBI lineage: Eukaryota > Metazoa > Mollusca > Gastropoda > Trochida > Trochidae > Phorcus > Phorcus lineatus. The sequence goes on along the minus strand of OV121086.1, from coordinate 35,920,468 downwards.
TCTTTCGTTTATTCTTAATTTGAATATAACTGGTTGCCCTTTTTTCACAAATTTGTTCTGTCATATACCTTCTAGACGTTTGAGATAGCAGGTGATGTATTTAGTAGTCAGTTCCTCAAGATATTGTCAGTATCTGAAATAAAACTCAAAAGCAGTTCTGTCATCACGTGAAGACTGGTTCTCGCTGCACAAACCTGGCTACTCGAGCCTCCTTGTCTAGATTATCTATTCTGGCAGTGCCTAAGTTATTGATGAATTCTTTGTATTTATAATAGTTATAAAGTCTTGGTTCTCGTTCGGTAATCGTTGACGCACTGCACTTATGGTCGAGAGCTTTTGTTTGCATTGAAGTATTGTCTAACGTAGTTACAGGGCACTAAGCAACTGAATCCATAGGGAAAGTCAAGTGTTATCAAGACAGCCATTGAAGGTAAGCTAGAATGAGAGTCTATAGACACGGACATCCTTTCGCGTTTTTCTACTAAATATTTCTTTTAACCAAATGTATATGCATATGAATAGATAAAAATAATTCTGCATATTCAACCATTATATTCCCTGACTTATTTAATGTAGATATATATTCACGTCGTCTTCTAAGATGTAAATTGAGGTTGTCCGACAAGACATTTTTACTTAAACAAACGTCACCTATATACATATTCACATCGTTCTCTCTTTTATAAAAAAAATATTATCACACAAATGCCATGATTTATCATTGATGCCTTCCGTCAGTTTGATATGTTTAATTAAAATGATTTTGAAATAAAGTGAATGACTGATGGTTAATTGTCGTCTAATTTCTAACTTGTGAAATAGTTAGGGTTTTCAGTAAGAATATATACACTTCAAAAGTAAATATCAACTTGAACATCAAATGTATATTAACATATCTTTATCCATAATAAGGATTCAAATATTTTCTGAGTGTTTCCGAACCATCTTAATGATTTTGTTCTATGTTGGACAAATATGTTTTAACCTGGGTTAACAATACTGTCTTAAATACCACTTTTAGTTTCCTGAAATCCAATTCTGCCATTGTTTGATACCATTTCTTCTAGTCCTGTATATTTCTTTGGAAATCACATGTATTCAGAGAAAGAATTTTCACAATATACCAGTTTCATATTATCAATGATTTTTCAAAACGTTAATTACCAAAATACCTTCTTTCACTTGACAATCACTATCACTATTACACTTATACAGCTTCTGAACGAAATTTTCTTAACCCGTGTAACAATTCCTATGAAAAATCATTTTTCGAAAATAAGATGTAGTCACCATTTCTTAGCAAAATACATTATGGTCAAAACTATTTAATTTTTTTGGTGGAAGGGATGATTTCTGCTATACACATAATATACAAGCAACGGATAGGTGCTATGCAAGGACAATTATGGCATTCCCCAAATGGGGCATGGGGTCAAGTATAGAAAATTTAGATTTAATTTTTTTCTGGATTGATATATCAATTGAGGAAAAAAAAATTTTAAATTGGGTAAATTATAGCAACATGATTTATAATTTAAAATCTTGCAGTTTTTACAATAATTTTTTTCAAATGACAATCTTATAAGATAATTTCCATTAGCAATTTTGACACCAGTTTTGCCTAAATCCCTGCCAAATGTGTTCCTATAGTACTATGCATATCAATTTTAAGTTTGTGATAGGAATATGTTTTTATTAATTTTCTAAAAGAAAAATTTGTATGAATGATGCTTGTGTCGATCGTAAGTGAACGACATTTGATATGATATTTGCACTAAATTTGAAACTGATGAAACAAACTTTTGTTAAGTAGGTTTAATGAGAAGAAGGTGCGATAGCGTATTTTGCCGATCTTTATGTATAACAGAAATGTTTAAAGTGTATTTCGAAATTTTGTGACATTGTAATTACGAGATTGATCATTTTCGCACTCGTGGCTATTAAAGTTTACAGTTATTTCGCTAAAAGCATAACAAGGTTTTAATTTCTTTTAGTATTTATTGGAGTTATAGATAAGTTTCTATTGGTTCCAGAAAGAAAACATGCATTGTTCTATTTCATTATTGATGGATCTAAATGATTTGACAATTTTGGTTCCTTTAAGAGGAATTAATGCAAAATTATATGAATCACAACAATTCAAATCTTCTATTAAGAACGACAACCAATATCTTACCGATCGACATTTGCTTGTGTATTCACAACTTTCTGTATATCGCATCATGTACTTTGCATAGAATTAAATTTGTATCTGCATAGAATTAGGAGAAACACAAAATAAATACATGATTAAATTGTTCTTGAGGAGAACGCATCGTATGAAACTTTATTTGCTCATATAAATAACCATTAGTGGTTACATCTTGGTAAACAAATTGATTCTTTGTGAAATGAGCCTTCAGTAAATGCAAATGTTATAAAGGTTAGAAAGCAAGCAAGACGTATAAGCAAATAATGTATCTGACTAATTTCATTTACATTTCATTAACAAAATATTTTTGCATATGCTTTGAGCCAAAGCAATTAGCTGCATCCAGCTAATTTAAAAAAAAAGTTAATTCTGATCATTCTTCAAAATAGTATGACATCAATGAATTGTAAATGACACTTATGGAAGGTTAATATTTCTATACCATATGAGTAATAAAATTCTGGAGACAATGCTTATGGTAGGAAACGTTGTATAGGTTGATTGTTAAATGATGTTAGGGGGTTACAATTTGAAAAGAATTTCTTAATATAAGCGCCTAATCGACTTTATTGTTATTGATATTAGTAACAAGGACATGTTTACATTCAGTTCAAATGTTTAGTGAACACGTCTACAGGTCAAGATGACTTTATAGATATATTCACTTATTTGAAAGACTATGGTACTATAAATGATAAACCCACAAGACGTTTATTGCTGATATATCAACACACATATTTTCATAAAATGATATTTATGTGGAATGTTCTCTTTCAACTATCGAAATGATTTCGTATTTGGTTACTTAAACTGAGACTTACATATCTGTTTATTGATAATACCTTTTATTTTTTTAAAATAAAATATGCAAAAGAATATGTATTAATAAGTATAATGAATTACGATTCAATGTATAAGGAATTCACTTAAGACATTAATACAAAATTATGTATCTGTAGACACTAAAGCAACTTTTTCGAATGCTTCTACGTTATCGAAAGAATCATCAATTTCATCCATCCATTGTTTACTTATTGTTTTATTAATCTATTTCGTTGTCTTAATTGTTTGGGTTTTATTTAAACAAATGGACAATTCATCAAACAATCAAATATTGACCTATTTTCGATCTATGTGTTAACAAATAGAACTCCTTAAAGTACATTCATGAAATTGTCTTTAATTCCGCCAGCAACTTTGAAAAAAAACAGTCAAATTAACATATTTGTCAGTATCTTGTATAGATCAAGGCCAGGACTCGACGTCGTGCTGACAGATCAGATGTTAGACGATACGGAGTGGTATCCTCTGCCTGCCATTCCTCTCTAAGACGTAAGGCAAGTTCTTTGGTGTCTTTGAACCAAGGCTCCTGACCAGACTTTACGATCGATATAGTCCCATAAATGTTGGATAGGTAACAGGTCAGGTGGCTATGGCACCACGTTGATGTTGTTTCTCCACAAAACTTCCCTGATTTGAAGGACATATTATCAAATCATTTTTATGGTCTTGATACAATTTTAGATCTAAAAAGACAAATGTCATTCAGCAGAGAAGGCTGGATCAATTCAGTCCTTTTATGATGTTTTTATACAGGTCGCAAAAAATATGTTACACGATTTCTTTTTCAAATAACGTGCCGAACAACTTTTGACTTATAGCACAACTTACTATAAAATAACTCTTTTCCAAAAAGCCCAAAACTTTTAACAATGACACATATTCATGAATCATCATTTAAAGGTAGATCAATTTCAGATTATTTGTAAAAACTTTGAAACGGAACCACCACTTTTCAACAAAAATTTTAAACTTGTTAAGCATGACTTACCTTCTTGTAATAATAAATATTCACTTTAAATTTGATTAATATCAGATGTTTAGTCTAAAGCACATGAGCTAGAAATGACTCAAGACTGGTTTCTAACAGTCCGCACTTCTAACCACAAAACGCAAAATCATTTTCAAAATTATAAATCATGACACACCAATGCATTATTATGTATCACGTTAACAAATTTGATCAAAATCAGATGATAATTCTGGAAGTTATATGGGACAAGTCTCGAAAAAAATTGAAACAGTCACCACTTTTTGCTCGCTAAAGTAAAAATTTAAAAAAATATTTTTAAATCATAGATCATGACACACTTTCATATAGTTATGTATCTTCATACAAAGTTTTATCAAAATTTGTTGATCAGTGAAGAAGTTATGAACCATACAGGAAGATATACATTTTTCGAACAGAGTCTCTATTTATGTTTTAGAACGGTAAATATTGTCATATATTGTTCAAATTGGTAATCATGACATTCCGTCATTGAAGAAGGCATATACATACCAAACGTGTTTAACATTTTATAATTAGTTTAGAAGGTACATGTATGAGACAGACAGGATATGAAACGTTTTTCAAACAGTCGCCATTTTTAGCCAAAAAACGCAAAATTTTACCAATTTATTTCAAAATTGTCAAAATCTGTGATGTTTTCACCGCGATGATAAACTGGTGAAGATTCCGGTGAACGGTTTTGGTCTAAGCACACTCCCCTTTTCAACAATACAGACAGCTTTTAAGTCTGGAAAAACACCATTCACATAAGCGATGCCATCTGTGTGAAAATTTTGTTTCACCCAGCTGTTCAAAAGTCTGTCTTTGCTCTATGACAGGCCTTATTAGACTGGGTTCTTGACTTGGCATAAAATCTATAGGCACCTTAATCATTTGTAATCACATTCTGTTTTATCTAGACCTGTTACTCTAAAATGTCCATTTTCTGTTTGGAGTTTTGAAGATTGAAAATTTTAAAAAAAGCATACTGCCTGTCATTTACTGATATGTTGGCCTTTTTCTTAGAATTTTTGTAAGCTGTGTTACTAAACCATATATTCTTTGATTTCTTCTGGTCAGAAACTAGATTATCCTAGATCCTACAATAGTCCACTTTCTTGTAGTACATCGTAGAATTGTTTGGGGTGTTTCGACACTAGAGACTTTAGACTCTTAGATAATGGTGCAAGGGACAAAACTCTGTAAACCTTGTCAATCTAATCAGCATCTAGTACAGTAGTGCTTAACAGAGTGACCTCCCTTGGGGACCCTGTGTGGAAACGACTACCCCATCCGCAATGAACATGCGGAACATGTACGTTACGTTGTTCTGTAATCAACTATGATGAGTCGAGTACATGACCTTCCAACCTTGCATTTTTCACAAAATCATGATTGACTGATTTCTTACCGTGTTTTGTGCTAATTTGTGACCTCTGCTGTAAACAAACATACTAGGGACCTGTAGGAAGATCATACCCTCCCGAACTGGCGCCGTTGCTGCGTAGATTATTCAGGTCTTGCTTTACATTAATGGTGCAGCCTGAATTTCTTATGAAATTTAATTTTTTTTTTACAGCTTTGAATTTACCGTGCTTTGATAATACTTCGGAAATAGAAAATAAATCTGTTGCATTTTATCCATATTTATGTAGAATGTATAAACTCAAAAGCAATCCACCTTGTGTATAATAAAAGTAACTGCATAAGTACAGTTTACGGTATCGTTTGCCTTCCTTACTCTCTTAGTCCCTATTCATGACTGTGTATATAAAGAAGCCTTTAATATAGTCTAGGTCCACATACAGCATGTTTTAGATTGACTGAATACACATGAACTTATATATAGAAGCCCAAAGAAAAAAATATTATGGATGAAGGGACAATAAATTATTAAAATTTTCATCGACTAAATTTTAGTCTATTACTCTCTCTGTGTTTTGCTATTTTCCAAGTTCTTATCATCCATGTAGCCTTTTCTTCCTTGTTTTCTGCCCGTGGAGTGTTCATTTAAACCATAAAGTTTCACCCTTTCAACTGTTGAAACTGGGATAATAAAATGGATCTGCTACCACTGTCTATTTTCCACACTGATAACAATTCAATTTACTGCATAACATTACAATCCTAACCCTACTTGCTTCGCTATCTTGATGACCAATCTCGGGCAGTTAATTACACTTACAATATTACATTATTACAGTATGTTCTTTCTTAAACACTTTCTGCCTCTGAAATCATTCATACACTAAAGGGTTTGAGTTGCAGTAGATTGACTGAAAGAACAACAATACATTTAAAATCCACGGACCTGAAAAACAGCACAGCTTAGTCTATCCCTTTCTGTAAACCAGCAGCCAAATAAGGTCAGGCAAACACCTCCACAATTTAAGAATAGATACAGGCAAAGGTAGGCCAAGAGAAAACGATGCCACGGGAGCCACGATTCTAAAGAAACACGTTTGATTGGTTGAAAACTGATGAACTGACCCTATCACTTCATAGGTTCATCCTGAGGAAACGACCCACATCTAAAGAAAGAAATAAAGAATGCACATCATCCAAATCATGACCCTCATAAGTACTACATGTGGTGCGTTGAGCCGTTTTAACCTTTGGAGTTCAAAACTTAATAAAATGGATGCAAAATTTTCCAATTTGGGGATCCGGAAAAAGGTTACGACGGTGTCACAGCTTGGTTGTGTCCTGCAATGTCAAATGTACTTTAGCAAAGGCTGCGGATATCAAGCTATAACTAGGCAGTGTCGTATCTATATGGAAGGAGGTAATACCAAAAGATGGAAACCTGAAGATGATTTTCACTTCTTCATTCCACTCGCTGGTAAGTATTCAAAACAGTTTGAAAATCATTTAGTATTACCTGCATCCATCCTTTTAAATTATCCAAGTAACAAATAATGGAACGTGTTCTAAATAAGAAATAAGAATATATTACTGGGATGAACAAGAGGATCAGCTGTTATATAGCTTATAGTTGATCTTTACCATCCATCAAATGTTGTAGTTTTTGGACCTGACCATCCACCAGACGGGGTAGCGATCCGTCTTTACCATCAAACAAATTGGGTTTCGTTAGGTGTTTAGGTTGTAATATATAACATGTTTTGGAATAACAATGACAAAAACTTGGATGGATGGATGTTTTATCTTATCCACTACCAACGCAGCCACAGAAGATATCCGTCTGTCTGTATTCCCATCTGTCATGAAAATGGTACATGTCTTGCGAAATTAATTTCTCAGGTTTTTTATACATTTTACACAAAGTTAACACTTGCCTTGGTGACATGTAATGTAATGAGCTTCCCCCGTCTTGGCATGATACTTATGATATGCCTTTGATGCCGTGGATAGTACCAGTTCTGTGTATTTTATTCTTCACTAATTCTTTTATCAATCTTTCTAAAATTGTAAACATACTTTGGATATATGTCAGTGATGCGCATATCTAACCTTTTCCGAAACGATGCAATAATATTTTTGCAGAAATGGCACTCTACTTAACGTTATTTTCAAATTGTCGGTACAATATATTTATGTACAATGATGTCTTTTCAATTGAATTATCTATTAATTATAATACTGCATACACTCCACATTCATTTAAAGCTTAAGTTTGCATCATAAGGTCATGTGGCGATTGTTGTGCTCTCAGAGAGTAAATGTTATGATGAGCTAGGGATTCAGCTATTGTATTTGTCATAATCATCGTTAAGTTATAAATTTTAAAAGTTACTGCTACACCAAAAAACGAAGGTAGAAATTATGAACAAAAAACCTCCATTATGACTCTGACAGCACCCCAGCATTCCGTTTGCCCTTCATATGTCAGGTTTAAATGATGTAAAGGTCTTGAGATATTGCTTAGCTTGGGTGGTGTTTGTGGCATTTAGAGGAGGTTCATGTTTGAAGCTCCTTGTTATCTGGGCATGATTTACTACAATCGAATAAAACCTCATAAAAACATGAAGATAGGAATATATTTAAAAAGTTTTCTTTCATATCAATTAACAGAAAACTCCAAAATTAGTTGGACAGATATGAGACGTTCTGGGCACAACTTTGCTCTCCATCTGTCACATACAAACCAAACATGGGCTGAGTCGAGAACATTGTGTGGCCAATTGGGATCTCGACTGTACGTAATGGACACAGAAAAAAAAGAAGCTGTAACATCGTTTTTGGAAGGCAAAGGTAAGAGAAACGATATGTGAGCATATTTAATCACCAAAAAACCATTCCCTGTTAAATCAGATAAGATACCTTTGTAGACACAAGGTTAAGAAGTTTATATTTTGTATCTAATAAAGCATTTTGAGGGATATTTTATTTTGGTTTATATTCATAATGAAAAGAAAAGGGAAATGATTATATATTACTTTGTAAGAGATCTTTTTTTTGTATTCCTTTCGCCTGTTTATCTATGTGTTGTTCTGTACAAGATGGTTTGCATTGTAAGTAGAAATTTATTGATCAGCCATTATTATTCATGTTTTTATATTTTAGCAAACGAGTCCATGCATATGTACAATTTAAAATTTTCTGTTTACAAAGAATATGTAGTAACGGTAATGTAGAAGTGTAATCCTTTCACATTTTGCTACAACTACACAAATTAATAAAATTGGTCATAGATGAGTTTTTGCGGTATTTGATTATTCTCACTCAGGGGCAAAAGAAACATACAAACTTTAGATAAATATTTAACGGCTTTCAACTCAGAAATTTCTAATACAGTAGAACAAGGATATAACGAACTCCAAGGGACCAACGAATTTAGTTTGCTATATCGGGTGTTCGCTATTCGCGTTTGGCCACCATCTTGGATCATATCCCATCATATGTACACGTACAGATTGGTCAATATATTCGGACATGTAAAATTCGAGAATATGCAACAAACATATACCTGTAAAAAAAAGTGTGTGTTTTGATAGGAAAGTCATAAGAAATTGTATTTAGTCTGTATTTTTCCAGCACGGTACTTTAAGTATAAAAGCACATGGAAATGTTCAACAGTATTTCATTGTTACAAAAACGGTACCGACCATGCCCAGATTATCACAAGAACAGAAAAACGGGTCCTTGGAATGATCCAGCTCGGCCCAACCCATTACAACGTTTCCCAAATTTTCAACTGTAGCCGACTCACCATTACCAGGTTGATGACACATTATCGGCAGACATGTGAGAACAGCGGGCAGACCTCGGAGTAGCAGACCTCGGGTCACGACCCCTGCTGAAGACCAATACTTGCGTGTTTTACATCACAACAGGTTCTTGACTGTGACTTCATCAACAGACACTGCACTCGGTAACCGCATCAGTCAAAAGAACAAAATCCAGGAAACTTAGTCTGCATAAAATCAGTGCTTTAAGACCCTTCCGTGGCTAGCACTGAGCCGTCAAAATCTACGTCAACGCATGAGATAAACAAATACAGTTCAAATCTGGCGGAACGGGCAGGGGGGACGTGTCCTATTTTCAGATGATAGGAGGTCTCATCTTAACAGGCCCGACGGCAGTCTGCGTGTAAAACGACGCAGCACGTTCGTGTATCCAGTAAGTCGAGTCTTTCGGCGGTAGCAGCGTTTTGGTGTGGGGTGGGATCATTGGTGATAGGAAGCCTGAAGTTGTCATCATTGAGCGCAGTTTGAATGGACAATGGTCTCAGGTTCTACGACTAGTTGTCGTTCCATACGTGCAGAAGAACCCTAGAACCCTCTTCCAGCAAGACAAGTCAAACAATGTCAATATCTTGTCGTGGCCAGTACGTTCTCTGACCTCTCACCTATTGAGCACCTTTGGGACCATCTTGGGAGACAAATCCGTACCAGAAACGTTATATCTACCAACAGAAGAGCCCTTGCCAAAACGCTGAGAGACGAATGGAATAGGATAACCCGTCCCGTAATCAGACGTCTTACGTCCTCTTGTCGACGTCGAGTTAGAGCCTGTATCGCTGCAGGAGGGCCACACACACTCGATACTGACTCTTTTCTTTCTTCAACATTGTGGTCAGAACTTTTGAAACAACTGTCATATCTTAAGTGTCAAAAACCGGACAGCTGACCCCTATCTCCATACTTGTAATATAATACTCTTATTAGGTAACATTAATGTATGAATTTCTTTAATGATATGATGTAGGTGAATGATTTTTCTTGAAATAACAAATGTCAAAAGCGTTTCTTTCTTTGTTTTTCCTCACATCATGGAATTACCTTGGTATCGTTTCTTTGTCCTCTGAGTGTATGGTTAAATGTTTTTAAATAATTTTTTTAAATATTATAAACTTGGCCAAAGTAACACATTTGAAATTAATGATTTGAATTATCTATGATATCATCCGCTCACAAATACATATTTTATTCCTATTATATTGAGAATGTATTTTATAATTTAACATAATCTTTTAACATTTATCAAGACCTCGAAATGCCCTTCCGGTTATGGTTGGGCTTAAGCGACATCGAGACTGAAGGAAAATGGTTTTGGGAATCTGGAAAAAAGGTTGATGATAATGTATGGGCTCCTAATGAACCGAACAACATGAACACTGGACAAGACTGTGGTTACTTGCGTGATGACTTCCTTATAGATGATATTGAGTGTTCCAGCACGTTGAGATGTATCTGTGAATTAGTGTATACAGCCATCTAATCTTACCAAACAGCCTATCAGTGATCGTTGACATGACTTACGTCCAAAAGAGAGTAAACACCAAATTGTAAACAATTTAACAAAAACGAAAACAATAGAAGTTTGAGATGAAGTAGCTCTTATGAATCCACTAATTCTTAAAAACATCACTTAAAATCAAAGGTAAAATGACCAGTTTTATAGAAAATAAATCTTAATCGAACGGAGTTAAAATTTGGGTTTTTTCAGACTTCCAGACGGTTTTTTAAATTTCTTGGACTAATTTCTAAACTCATGCATTTACACATCGAAAATACGTCATATGTAAATAAAAAATCGTAAAAGGTCTGATGTAATTATTTATCAGCTGTTTGAGAATTCACTTAGTAACTGCCTCAGAGGTTACTCGTGAAAAGTAATGCGTGGTTGGTGTCTTATACGTCCTTTTGTTCAATCGGAGAATGAAGATATAGAAATCTGATTTAATGCAATGATAATCAGTTGTGCAATAAGCGACACCGTTTCAATAAAATCATTCAAAACGCTGTTTCATTGCTTTGGTGTTTTCAATGGCTGAAATATTACTATGTAGTTTATGCTGTAATATTTTGCCGCTAGGGGAACCTGTCTGAAGATCGAGAAGTGCTCGTTTTCGAACAGAGGTTGTGATGTGTTTTCAGTTCATGTTGTCAGAACATTCTTAACATTCGAAAAAATAAATCTGAGTTTTTTAAAGTGATGCATTGTAGTATCTCATTAAAACTTGCGATTAGGAACACTAGGTTTACTCCTTTTGTTAATTTGCTAGATATAACCTATCGTTTGTTGTTAATTCCCCCCTTTTTCCCCTTTTGAAAAACTAATAAATTATTACCATTGCATCATTCTCTCCCACCAAAGGTAGCTCTGTCATGAATTACTATACAACCGATGTTACAAACGTTTCTTGCTCTAGAAAAATCGAAGCCTGATTGGATGCAATCAGAGTTAGATGTACAAGCAGCGACGCCGTTTCTGTAAGCTTTTTGAAAGTTAAACTTTATTCGTATATGCACTTTGTTCTCTTGGGTCTTCTTCACAGAACACATACAAGTTATAGAGCGACTGCATCGTTAAACAAACCTGTGTGCCAACAAATATGTTATTCATGCATTCGTTGTTTCAATGGCTGAAATATTGCAAGTATTGTGCCGCCAGGGGAAACTGTCGGAAGCTCGAGAAAAGCTCGTACTTTAACGGAGGCTGTAAAGCATTAAATGACGCAACTATCTCTGTTTGGAGATAATGGTATCTGGGTAGAAGCCATATAAAATTTGAGTCGTTCTAAAACCGACTGTCTTTCCCCAACTATGCATTTCTTTAAAACTTGCTAGCTGAAAGTTCTAGGGTTTATCTTGACAGTGAGATACTTTCAGTGCAAAAAATACATTGAGTCCATTTAACATTCCTCTGTATTCAAATCCAGTGTACGTGAATCCTGCTTTCTTCGATTACGTTAAGTTGAATATACAAAGGTGTTGAGGAGATCAAATTCGAAGAGGACTTTTGCAAATATTTTCCTTCATGAAACTGTCGACCTTTCTCTAAGGAAAATCATACTATGTTTGTTTGTGGAATGAGACTTTCAGTACCAAGTAATACCATTATGAGTACACTAAACCTTCTTCTATAGTTTGATATACTCTTAAGTAAAGTATTAAAAATGTGTGATCAAATTCAAGCTGACTTTTCAAAGTAATTTGTTTTGTGAAACTGTCGACCTTTCTCAAAGGGAAATTAACAGCTACCTCTGTTTAACATTTACACACCATGCCTCTTTGTGAACTCCCAGGCAAAAGAAAGGTTTCACTTTTCTTGTTTTGCCCTGAAAACACGGGTTTGATTCTTAGCAGAAAACAATAGTATTATTCCATTGCTTCCTCTACACGAACGCATCGCATTGAACGTAGCCACTGGAATTGTGCACTCACAAACAGGGGCAAAACGTTTTTTTAAGGCATGATTTGTGATGCAAGTGCAGCAATGTTGCATGAATACCCTTGTTAGAAAGAGCAAACATTTAGTAACATTAAGAAAAAAATATGTCATATGAGATCTGTATGACCACTATGGGGGCTTCCCTACGTCAAATGGCAAGAACTCAACTGCAGCCAAACCACCATCAGAAGGCTGTTAATAGGACATGACATGGCACAGCATTGCAAATTTTCAAAAAATGAAAACATCTTACATTATATTTTAAAATATATGATTATATCATAAGTTAAATAACGAACCGTGCAAGAAATCTGGATCAATGTTGGAAACAAAGTTTAAATGATGAAAGCAATAACAGAAAAATGTTAAAACACTATTTCTGAATAGATTACAATGCTCATTTACTATTAGAATCCTTTCCGCGCCATAATTTTAATGATTTGTATTTACTGACAATTTCAAAGGGGCAGTAACACATTTTTTAAAACTTGTAAAGTGATCGCCTGAAAAGGAAATAGAGGTTTCCAATTGCAAGACAATGATTGTTAATCAAAAGAAGCAGTTAAAAAATTAAAAACATTAATGAATAAAAAATGGCCGCTTTTGGTTTTTACTTAATACATGATTATTATATCTGAGACTACGTATGATGGGTTTAAACAATCAGATGTTTTAACTCTCTGAAGATAATACATTTGGCAAAAACTAATGTTTATTGGAGAAAATTTGCATAAATATAAAAATATAAAATATAGAAAAGGCTTTTCAAAAACACTATATTGAAGTTCCTTATATCATTTTTTCAATTGTAAGTGTTTTTGAAATAACATTTATCAAAAGATCGTGCGTTCTTGAATTGATGATAGTTTTGTCAGAATAATGACCTTTGTATTTAGAAATATGAAATTTGTGTGAAGTTTTACATTCTCTTTCTAGGAATTGTTTTGATGTTTATAGAATATGAATAATATATACAGGTTGACTCGAATTACATAGTGTCAATGGTTATAAAAGAAATAATAGATGTGACAAGAGGAAATAGCATGCATAGATAACATGACAAATTGCTCAATCCTACTTTAATTATAAATATGTGCTACGAGTTAAAGTATGTCCCAAAGTATGTTTACCTTTTGCAATCAAAGAAACCTTTTAATAATCATATTTTTAGATTTTATCTGTTCTAAGAATCGTCTACTAAAAATTCTGCTTTGGATAAAATGAAAAAAACATACTAAATGATTTTAAAGAATTCAATATCAACAGACAGTTAAACATGAGGTTCTTAATGTTCTAATATAATAAGGTTATTTATAACAAGAAGGAGTGCACCTTGCACTGTTTTATTTTAAATTTCTTTAATATATCATATTGTATAATGTTTATTTATTGAATGGTGATGATATACGTGGGTGTTCAGGTTTGAAATCTGAAGGTGTGGTAGTACTTAAAGTTATTTTACACTATTGATATTAAAGTATTTTTGGTGAGCAAAACATTGGCTTTGACACTCCTAACAGTTATCGAATCGAATTCACATGGGCAAGTTATGTGTAATCGTTCAATCCCTTGTATAAGTTCTGTTAAAAGGATCTTAAAGGATCATTTATCAAAATTGATTTGGACCAAGCCTTTCAACCCACGCTTCCTAAAAAAATGATTGATAGTGGTGCATTTGATTATGGGCAATCAATTTCACATATAAAATACACTTGGTTGACCTTGCTTAGCTAAAGTCGTGTAAGAAAAGCTTATTTTTGGAAAATATTTTTTTTTCCTTTTCAAATAACTATATTTAGCATATCTTTCAATCAGATTAACTCACATGGTACTATTCTTGCTTTGGCTTTTCTATTTGTTTTCAATATGTTTTTACAATTAGTGGCTTTTTCTTATGTTTTATAATACCTGGAAATGAATTTTTTTTGTTTAACCGATTATCTTTTTTGACTCTAATAGGTACTTGGGTCCTAATTAACATTAAGGTGTCCACTTAGATCCGAACTTATCTTCTAAATTGATTTTAATAAAATTAATCAAGGATTGAAAATAAAATCAATTTAGCGAATGGTCTGTCTATAGATATTGTAATATCGACACACAACGATCATTGTACATGTATCACTGCAACCAAATATTATTGCTCCTTTATAAACTACATGTTCATATCTTTTTAAGAGATGCAAACATCTGTAAAATGATTTATCGCAAAAGATATATAGATTATTGTATTATAACTAAGGTTTTGAAATTGTTCTTGAATCTGGAAAAAGCTTTTAATCCATCAATCAATAACACTTTATTTGATTTACCTTTTTTATAACATCCACCATAAAACGTTCATGAATGTATGCGATCTTAACAGGGTATCAGTGGCCCCGCTCTAATCTATCGTTAGGTGCCTTTCCCCTCCGGCTACTGTTAAAGTCCCAGTCATTGGATGAATCCTGTCATATATTTTGGGAATACAGTACCTTCATTCTTTTAATTGAATGCTATTGTTACAACAGAACATCAGAGATGTTGTTCAAACAATTACAAAGTTCCACGATAAAATGTGCATAAATCGGATCATATTATTTCGGTACATTGCGTGTCACTTATGTGATTCTTTGACTTAGAAATGATTAAGTTGGAACAGCAATTCTTAAACACATCTTATATAAATTACCCACTAGACATAAGGTTGACTGGTGACTGTGGGAGACCAAAGAGCAGTGAAGTTTTTGATCCTGCAATTTGCATAGATAGATTATTTACTTGTGTGACTTTTGAACGTTAGGGTCAACAGAAGGGGTCAATTCACTGAGATGAAGATGAAACAAGTTGTTTAATCTTTTAACCGTCTTAAACTGTTTTAATTGTCAAAGTTCTTATATTTCTGTATATCTAGTCTGTTTTAACTGCCTTCATGTCTGTGAATCATCCTATTACCCAATCGTTCCCTTCTGATTATAAAAAGACCAGGATTATATTGCTGATGAAAATAAACGATGTTGTCGTGATTACACTTAACAAGTTCTTACAAACAATATTTTATTTTTTGGATGATGTGTATACAAGAAAACATTTATTCCACATTGGGATTGAGGCGGGAAAGTAAGATATTTAAGTACAGTAGTGATAGAAGATGTCGGGGCGGGATAGCGCAGTGGTTAGCGCGTTTTCAGCGCGTTCTGCTTCGGATCAAGAGGTCCGTGGTTCGAGTCCCGCCAGGGGCTCGGCAACTTTGTCTGCAGTAGAGAACTGTTCTACACGCAGTAAGGTTTGGGTGCAATGCTACACTGAATTTCAGCGTAGTACCACCCTTGGTCCGCTAGTTCCAGCTGAAGTGCGCAGGTTTCAACGCAATGCATAGCCACAATAGTGTTGAGTGCTTTCTCCTTGCAATAATGTAAGCAGCCGTAATATAAGGGAAATATTCTTGAAAGAGGCGTTAAACCCCTCCTCACCTCACCTAGAAGATGTCGATGCAGCAAGGAAACCTCTTAGAAAGGACCAGAGGGCGCTCAAAAGCATGAATTGCTTTTAACTGCTTTTATAGTCGAGAAGTTCTGATACTACTAATGTTATACTTGAAGGGATTAGAGGACATGTCGATTTGTCTTTTGGCTTTTATCTTTCAAAGAGGGGTCAGAATCTGAAGGATTTGGGGTTCATGAATCTGAGAACTTGGGCTACTCCGTGAGAAGAGGTTGCTGACTTCGCGTGTAATGAATACATCTCAAAGATCAGGTGCAAACATCACTGTTCCTAGAACAAATCCTTGTTGCAATTCCCATTATAGGACTGACTGTCATCAACAAGGTCAATGGTGAAATCATCACTGCTCCTTAAAAATATCCCTGTGCCATTGAACATTATATGACTGACTTCGATCACCAAGGTCACAGGTGTAAACATCAAAGACCTAGGACTAATACTAGTGACATTTCCATTATAGGAATGACTGCCTTCACGGTATTATAACATATCTTATATGTAGATGGGTGTTGTTCCATGTGTGTGTCTGTGTTCGTGTGTCTGTCTATATGGATGTGGCTGTGTGTCTAGATCTGTGTATGTGTACGTGCTGTCATATATGAGACAAATTGGTGAGTTGGAGACAGGACGTTATGGGGATCTAAATCCTTTGAAAAGTTATGTTTACAATGTTCTTTAACACGTTCATTATGTTGTCTGATACTCTTGAACTATTCTTTTCACCAATACCCTTTTACTTTTCAGAAGTCCTTTTGCCAGATTTTTTTTTACAGAAGTCTCTGTTACGAAGTGGGGCCCTGCCAAAGGTAGACGAACCGCATCTCGGAACGTAGTCCAGATATCTATGAGGTTTATTTGACATTTAACGCAGTCACGTAATCTTGTGCTAATCTGGGTTGATGATTTTAATGCCAAAAATACAACTTGTATGAAAGTTTGAACACATAAATGCAACTATGACATTTAACTAAACCAGTACCAATTACTCTCAGAAATGTGTAAGTTGTATGACAATCCAAGCAGAGAATTAAAACATTGCCTGTCACACAAAGATTATTGGTATCATCCTCATCAGTAAGACTTTTTATATAGGTTTTCTAGGTGATGGCATCAGATAAATTTTACAAAATAGAATAAGTTCTTGCTAAACTCAACGGATTATCACACCCCATGCGTCAATCAATTAGGAACTGTTCTGAAAATGACGTATCAAATGTCAAATTGATGAGTCGTTGAGGACACTTCATCATCTTCAGTCTCTTCAGTTTTGCAGTTGTCAGAGTAACCAGATCTGGGCCTATCATTGGGATCATTGTGCCATGATCTTATGATCTACTTTGTGTCACTAAACCTAAAAGATGACAGGGGAAAAAATTCAATTACTGTCAAACTTATGTTTTATGATCCTTACTTGATAATACAGGGGTAATTTTCTTTTATTATGTTAATAGCTATCTACAACAGCACTGTAGACCCTACCGGCTATGTTGTTTTCAGGGATAATGACATGGAAAAGGCGCTGTACTTTCACTAATTTTACAACATTATAGAAATAAACTAAGTGTATGGTTAGAATGTACACATATTAACAAATAATTTATGATACGACTAGGCGACAATGCCTTGTAATGCCGTAGCAAGGTTTTTCACTATCGAGATGGTATAGGTATCTAACTCGCTTTCGCTCCTTAAATACTGTACCACTCACTCGTTTCATAAATATGTTATTAAACAAGACATCGTTTAGTATTCTCTATTTATCTTATCGGCTTACATAATGCTCACTCAAACTTTGCTTTAAAATATTGCCTTTTCTTCAAGGCAGCAATAAGCAAATAATTTTACATCACTTTGAAATTTATTACGAACACTTCAAATTCTTTACTCATTATATTCAATCAATATTTGGACGCCATTATTATACTTCAATGATACTGCCCGCAATAAATTGTTTCTGAACTACACTTTCAGTAGATTTACCATGTCCTCTTAGTTAAATGCGAGATTAACCAAGCATCCTATGGACATAACAATAATAGATTAACTGGAATAATGAATCTTGCTCACTTTGGTCCATATATCTTCTATCACATATGTGGTGGGCTTTGATGACTCTCGGATACTACAAATTACTATAAAAAATCATTTTATGACGAAAAAAACCCTACTGCTAGTTCTTATCCTGTCATCTCCATTTGACGGAGGATTTTCTTGTGTGACTTGAGAACATTTTATGAAGTTATGATCTTTCAGCGGTATTACAGGGATCACGGCTGAAGGGACGATGATGATAATGATGATAATGGATTTCTATAGCGCCTCGGTTTCCAACTTTTGAGCTGCTCACCGGCGCTGTAAAGAGGAGTCTAGTTATTGTAAGCGTCCTTAAAGAGGAAGGTTTTGAGTCCTTTGCGGAAGGACTCTGTGCAAGGGGATTTCTTCAGATGAGCAGGTAGAGAGTTCCAAAGTTTTGGATCTCACTACTATCTATCATATTAAAAGTACTTTTTGTCTATAATAGAAAAGAATTTTGCAAATATCACAGATTGGTAATTCTTTGACACAATTGATATCCCCGCAATTACATGCTGGTGTCAGTTACGATTATTACAAAATACCCTGAAATCAGTTGAAGAGACCAAGAATTCTTGTACTAAATGATCGTGTCATTTCCATTTAAAGGCGGGTTTCCTTTTGTGACTTATGATAAAGTTATCGCCTTTCTGTGAAAGAACAGGGATTACGATTTACCGAGATGAAACTGAAACTAGTTGTTACTTCTTCTAACAAATTCCACGGTATTTCTAGTTTGCCTTACACGCCTTTCATTCCAATTGGTGATCCTTTTTAGCTATTACTTCACCTGTTGGTTAAGTGGAAATAATAACATATACAGATTACATCATTGTGAGCTTTCAGAGACATATGAGTCCTAGTTCTGAAGTATTGAGAGATTAAGAACTTATGAATCGTTGCAGCAGACATCGCGTTATTTGTTACAGATCTCTGGTGGTATCAACACTCATCCTAGAAAGCTCTTTGTGGTATTGCACACTACTTGATGATTAATGTCTCTGTACAACAGAGTTCGAACCCCGCCAGGGGTAGACAACTTTGTCTGCAGTAGAGAATTGTTCAACATTCGTTAAGATTTTGGTGCAATACTACACTGAATTTCATCACAGCACCACCAATGGTTTGCCATTTCCAGCCGATGCTCGCAGGTTGCATCACAATACATAGTGCTTCACGGCAATAATGCTAGCAGCCGTGATATAAGTGAATATTCTTGAAAACGGCGATCTCACTTCTCTGTCCTATGACATATTCTAATTGCAGACTGAATTGTTTTTAAGGGTATGTACTGTTGGTAAGGGTTTTATGTGATATGAAATTGAAGGATCCTGTCATATTCTCTTGAAAAAACTCCATCTACAATACCCTTGAAAAACAAATGTCTACTACCACTTGAATACGTTTTGCACCGAAGCTCTGGCACAACAATTTTCCTAAAAATGTGTTCCTATGTGTTCCAGTCTGTTGCAGTCCCAACAATTTCAGAGCAAGATCTTGCCGTAAGTAATTGTTACTTAGTTTGAATACCATTTTCGTAAATAAGAGAAGAAACATATTCCAAATTGACGTTGTCTCAGCCACTAAATATCTAACATGAATCACTTTTGTGATAATTGGAATACAAAAAAATACATCTATCTACCAAATTACCTTCCTCTGTATCATATCTCTTCCCAAAAATCGTCATTTGAGTTGACATTCCATTTGATGAATAAACACTCGACTGTTCCAAATGAGTAAGATTTTATTTCTGCCGTGGCCAGGAGACGTCATGATGGCGTCAGACGAAAGTGACAACGTGGAATAAGCTATTGTTTTGCTCTAACACATTATCATACACCATGCGTGTATCAATTAGGATCTGTTCTGGTAATGACGTATCAAATGTCAGATTGATGAGTCGTTCTGGACACATCATCTTCTTACATCCTACCATAAGTCTCTTTAGGTTCACCGTTGTCATAGGAACCAGAGCACGACTCATCGTTGGCATCGTAATGTCGTGATTTGTCAATCAGAAACAGGACGTTCTGAATTTCTTTGTGTCCCTTGATTTAAAGCTGGCATAAAGAATGTATTTCTGTAAAAACTGTCTTGATAACAAAAAATAATTTTCTTAGTATAATACATATCTATCTACATCTGTACTGAAGTCTATATAGTTCAACAGAACACAAGGCTGAGCACCTCGCTTAGTTTTATTGGTTTAAACAGTATAAACTTGCCTTGCTTTATAAAAGGTTATTTTCTAAGTATATTTTATTACTACCTACATATGTAATTAAGTCTATATTGTTCAACAGAACACAAGGCTGAGCACCTCTATTGGTTTTATTGGTTTAAACTTGCCTTGCTATATAAAAGGTTTTCGAAACTATAATAAAGTCTGTTTATGATTTCATAATTCATACCAACTGTTTTTTACACTTATTGTTTAAAGTTTGGTTAAATGCAAATTTAAGACCAACTGATGACCTAGTTTAACATTAATGTATTTCCATCAATGTATATATAAACTTATTTGTTCAAAACCCTTTTGTTTTAGGACAAGCATTTATCTAGGCTCGACCTTTTCCTATGTATTGGCACAATGCTAACTCATAAGTACCAAAATGGTTTTTTTCAGATATACACTGTACTTACTACTTTTCGATGAAATAACGCCATTTCTGAAGTTTGACATATTTGACCCCACCAACATACGCTGTGTCCCTTTAAGACCTTTAGCTACATAAAAGGTTACACAAATATTTCTTTTACGTATGGTTAATTGCATTGTGTCCTAAATTGCCTGGTCTTTATAATATCCATGTTTCTCTAAATGATAGTTCGTTTAGCTACAGGAAGCTGATTAACAGTAATCCTTGCATCATATGGCTAACAAGTTCTATACGGTTTTGTTTAATTATTCAATAGGGTCGTTCTGACCACAGTTCGGTTACCGTTATCAGTGAGGTTTAGCAGGCTAGTCGGGTGCATGGATGACCCGCTTCACGACCGCATAATAATTGATATGAAAGATTTGAAAGTTGTATCCCTGGCCGCCGTTGAAATATGAGTTAATCCACGTATCGTGACCCCCTCGACGGGTACATTTTCTTTATTTAAAGTCACACGGCAGAACAAACGAGTACCCGTTGAAGAGGTTGTTCAAGGTTACTTCCTAACAACATATTTGCCATTTAAAGTTTCTCAACATTTATAACGTTAGAGGAACCATGATCATGATTTAGAGGATTGGGAAGTGTGCAATATTCATTTCCACATGATGATTATTATTATGGACTGAGACCCCCACGTGCCTTTACACGTTGATTAACAAACATTGTTTTCTGAACCTTCTGGAACCTTCTGTTTGCACTTGGAAGAAGCTTGTTTACGCATCCTTTACATCTCACATTCGCACACATCATTAAACGAATTTGCACATGACCACACATCATGTAAGCGCTGTCACAGTTATAAAATATGACAAGATCTTCTTTTCATCTCCGTTACCTAACTACTCCAATCGATATATTTTCGTTTTTTTCTGACAGGCAGACAATGCTTTGAACTGTCAACTTCGCGTGTCAATTTAGCTTTGCTGCGAGAAGTAAATATTAGGATGTTGCATTCTCTCCACACAGAATTTACTCAAGTCAATTCTTACCACGTATTCTTTGTTTCAAGGGGACAACATTTCTCTATTCCTTTAAAGCCCTCAAGCGGATGAAAAATTGCTTTTTTTATATCGTTCGCATATTCACAATCAAATAGCATCTTCAATCCGAGACTGAGTTCTGTCTAATAAGAAATATGTGCACTACGCACGAGTGAAGGGACCCTGATCTTTTACTTTAACAAACAAAATGTTCAGTTTTTTTCGAGGTTGCTAATTCACCAACTTTGATTGCAGGCAAGGTTTTGTTTTTCTAACCAGGAAACCTTGTATGATGTCAGGCGTGAAGAAATTGGATGGATATCATAATTATTGTTATATTTTTGTCAATGCTGTTACAAGACGATTCAGAACATTCACTCTATGATGAAGTATGCAAAACTTCTGAAACGTCATATTTCATTTTTAGAAAAGTGAGTTAATTATTATGAGTTCAAAATAATCTTATCATTTCATGCAAAGATTCGCCTAATTATGCATCAAGCGAACAGTGCAGTGCTTAGCCAAATGTGAGTCATCACCATTCGTATAGACTTACATATCATTCAACTATTGCAAGAATAATTTCTCTAAATCGAGATTAAATCATTTTAGGTTCACATTTTAAACATAGGAAATTATCTCGGCTACGAGTGCATAATTACCTTTCATCTTTCCGTTCATTAGTTCTAATGCCAGCTGATTAAGCGACACATATATGTACAAAATATTTTCCTTCAAAAGTAATGACTTACTTTTGACCAGGGCTTCATTTAACAAAGCCATAAGGTGATCGTAAGTCCTAAAGGTAACCTTAGTGCGATGTTAAAGCATGGGAGTTAAGGTTAACCTTAGTTAATGTTGCTTTGTGAAAGGAGGCCCTGGTATGTACACCTGAAAGCTCATTGTTCAATACATCAATGTAATTAAGTATATCTAAACGTTACTTATAAATAATTAACCAATATAAATTGTAGAATTAGAAACCTGAAACACATTGAAGTTTGATTTCATAGACTACGTGATAAAAGGTGTCGGAGCAATGTTAAACCATTATATCCAATTGCCAACATACTTTTAAAGTGCGTGTTACAGATAAAATCATTATTTAATTTGAATTCTGGTCACTCGTTTCTGTGTTTTCTCCTTGCTTTCACGCACTTGAAACCAGTTACTCGAGTTTGGTCTCCTATCGATTTAAATTAATTTAGATACTCATTTGCGTTGAATTCTTTTCCCTTGGCAGTAGTTGATTAAACGAAAAACTATCAGATCCACAGAACAATCCAATTTGATGATCTGTTGGCAGACTGCTAGTCTTTGTATCAGTACGTTAATGATGAAATACAAACCGCGATGACACTTCCGTGTGGAACTGTTAGGCAGAGTTGTTAACACCTGTGAACAAAAAAGAAAATGGAATGAAGTGAGAAATGATTAGGGGTTTAACGCCGTTTTTTAAAGTATTCGATATTGATCTTTGTTATTTGAAATGGAATTCATATTCAGGGAGTACGTCTTTTTTTAACGTTACATACATTTATGTTTATTATTGTTGTTTATTACTTATATATTTTCATTTCATAAAACAAGTTGAAAATGAAATATTTCATACTAAAAGATACCATTGTAAGTAATAAATGAAATTAAAGCTTAACACGGTTCAAACTTTGAACCTTAACCTTAACTCAGCTATAATGTAGTTCACATACATTTCTCAAAATCTGTTCTAAACATCGTTGCCTTAGGGGAAACGTTTCAAGTCTCTGCAGGGTAGTATATGTACAAAAAATGTTTAGTACTGTAATAAATGGAAGGAACGTCGGCGACCAATGACATGAATGAGTAAACAACACCAGTTAGTGCTGTTCTTTTATTTCTTTGAATGTTTGCGTCAATACCAAACAGTAAAAAGATTCATCTTGTCCAATTCTGTAACTTGAATCGAGTGTTATTGATAACTGTTTCTAAAATGTTAATTCCTTCCTGGAACCAAGTGTCAATGTTTTATTATCTGCAAAGTATCATCCCACAGAAAGCGAAAATCAATATTCTTTAAATACCCCGCGCCATTAGTCTAACAGAAAGAATTATCTCCCTTGGTGCCAATATCTGTTGGCACCGAGTCTTGCTTCAGTCGGTGGCTGCGCTTAGCGCGGGAAAGGACGTATACAGCATCGATCCAAAGCTTTGTCACAGTCGGGATACTTCTACCACCATGGCCAAGGTTAACAGAGGAAATCGTGCCGAAAAGATAAGACCTATAAAATTGTGTGATGATTCCGATGACGAAAAGTTAAATTTGAAAATTGACAGTCTTCAGGCGAAGAAGAATACGCCACTGTTTGTATATGTTCTTACATTCTTCGCTGCTCTTGGAGGATTTCTTTTCGGATACGATACCGGTGTGATATCGGGAGCAATGATTTTGATACGAAATTCTTTCAACCTTTCGTCCGTTTGGCAGGAACTCATTGTAAGTGTCACAATTGGAGCTGCAGCTATATTTGCTCTTGTTGGAGGTTTCCTAAATGATAGAATGGGACGTCGTTCTGTCATCATGATGGCAAGTCTCATTTTTACCCTCGGTTCTATCTGTATGGGGGTGGCCAAGGATAAGTTTGCACTGCTCTCCGGACGGGTCGTTGTTGGCGCCGGAATAGGTAAGTCCTTTATATTCCAATTCTTTGACTCCAAATCAAGGTTAGATACTTTGTTGTGAAAGGATTTCAACGAAATACATCAGTGAAATTTGTTGCTGGACCTTTATTTCCCGCGTTTTTATAAAACGTCAGACGACACCTGTACTTCCGCCTCAACGATTACCTAACCATGGAATAAAAGTCTGGTCGAGTATGCAATAGTGATATTGACTCGTTATACGGACAGTTATTCCAGCATTGACAAGCCAGGCCAGGGCACATTAATTATACAAGACATGTCCCTAGCTAATGGGTTAGTTTTATGAATGGAGATCGCTTCATTGATCAGCTACACAGATAGTCCATTTCTAAACGCTCACCGCAGAAAAAAAATCTCAACGATTTTTATCGCTGGTCCATTTTTAAGCAGTAATTGGTGGTCTCTTCTAGGGACAGGGAAAAAGTGGCATCAATTATTTGAGGTTTTCATTACTTATCGATCGAGATATCAGATATAAGGCCCTCGGTGAGACCTCAATTCGGTTGATGTTATTAGCTCTTGACGGGAGCATGCTGGGGACACATTTCAATAACCGGCGCGACAAGTGCGCCAAACTTGTTTAATTTAGCCTTGTGTATTGCACAGCAACCGTTCCTGCAGTTTTCGCGAGTTTTTCGAAATATGGAATTTTATAACTGTGGAGAACTCTAAATCTATGTTTTCCATAAGCAAATTCCAATAAACTTCATTAATCACTTTAAATTACCTTATTAGGTGGAGGTGTATTCATGTATGATAGATAGATAGTAGCAGGGAATGTGTTGCTGTGTGGGAGGTGTTTTTTGATTACATATTGACTTAAAAAATGGTCAATTTCCTTAAGGTATCTTCCTGAATATCAAATGATTTGCTTTTGTAAGATAGAGGATGGTTTTGGTGTTCTTATAAACTGGTGTTTCTTTCTCTTTGTGTGACTTTATGCCAGACTGTTTAAGTGTTTTCCAAAGATTATGAGTCTTTCCAAATTAGTTGATTAAACTAAGGTGACTCTGCGTGCCGTTGGATTGCAATTGATGTCTTAGGCATTATTATAGAGCTGAAGTTTGTTTTATGATACAGCCTTTTTGTTGAAGATGATTTACTTGAACTCTGATTGACACATCTGTAATTTTATAGCAGCTTCCATTTAAATGTTAGTCAGCTCTTACTAGTTATTTTTAACAAGTGCTCACTTTGTAAGAAACGTTGTGTTGAAAAGAGCAAGGTTTTCCATATGATGAAGTAACCATGGTATCTCCTGTGATATTTAATGAAAAAACTAAAATTCTGTAAACTGCATTGTTAATTTGTGTTATTTAACAGTATTCATGGGGGATTTGTAGTATTTAATAGTGTTCATGAAATTCCACCTTATCTTTGGGTTTAGATCTTTAAAGACAATGGTTTATGCATAATCTTTAAAAATATTATTTGTGTAAACCTAAACTTCAATATACTATTGGAAAAAGAAGATGTATACTTGATTTCTTAGCAGAAGATGTTATAAACCAAACTCAGATTGAAGTAGTGTTCTAACTTAAAAACCTTTTTGAGAATATTTATTTGACGAACAATGTTTACACCATTTCCTCTCAACTATTACAACTGATCTTTTTAACCACCTGGTCATTTATCCATCTAACCAATAGGGTAACAATAGCAAGTTTTTCTATCAAATTACAGACATACCTTCTGAAAAGTATTTCTAAATCTCTACACAAAACTAATGACAATCTCGTTGAGTCAACAAGTGATTCAGATTAATCAGTCATGCAGAGATTAACTAATTAAGTAACCACTCATGACCATCATGAACATGACCATAAAAAACAGTTCTTAAGATCATCTAAACTCCACGAATTTAAAAGAAAAAGTTTGATAATGCTTTGTGTTATTGTTAAGACTTTATAAAATATCAAAAATAATGTATACCCAAAAAGAAATGTTAGGGACCACCCTAATAATCAGTAGTTAAGCTTAATGTGGATCATTATATAAACAAGATTATCCCAATACTGAAAATCAGGGTGGTCCTTAACTTATTTTGTTTGGTATATTATATTCTTATACAATGATACAACTAATGATCCCATATATCAAACTGATTTATCAAATATTACGTAAGTCAAGTATTGACTTAGTATTTTGTTACAACATTCTTAAGATAATTGAAATACTTGGAAAAAATTTGATGATGTGGGGGTGGAAGATTGTGTGGGTGGTGTATCTGATGAGTTTTGTAGGCATGACTTCTTGAAATAGACATTAAATTTGAAGTGAGTTGATTATCTTAATTAACATTTTAATTGTCTTAGTTCTACATGATTAAATGTCATTTATAATGAGAATACTTCTCAAAGTGACATTGATATGTAATTTTCTTTGATGTTGTACATGTGATTATTGTTTTAAAAAATTCATATTATCATTGTATTAAAGTCGATCATTTTTACAATTTAGGTTGTCTCTGTCACTGATAGATAAATTTCCTTGGCAAAGAATGTTATAATATCTTGATATTTTGTTTATTTCACCATTTATCACAGATTTGGTCATCATATATTTCAAGCACCCAGGGTTAAAATCAACTGTCCTAAACATCTCCTCAAAAATGTCCTAAATATATATGTATATATATATATATCTCAAGCAAAATTCAGTCAATGAGTTCAATCAAGAATTTTGTAAGCTTGACAAAATGGAGAAGGGAAGAAATAAGATGTTATCTTATTATCTTAATTAACATTCTTATTGTTAATTAAGTTATATGTGGTAATATTGTATTTTTTATATTTTTGTAAGTTTTCTGTCACTGGTGTTTTGAATAGAAAGCAACTTTCTCACTATAAAAACTATAATGAACACCAAAAGAATGTGAAATCTTTAACTTCATAATTACTATGAGAAATGGTTGTTAAAATGGATGGCTGCTATTGTAAGTGTAAATTGGTTTGTATTAATTGTAAATTGTTTCTAAATGACCCTAACCTGAAGTAAGGGCTGGAAACGGTGTATTTAAATAATACATAATGTTTCTTATACATTCTTGTTTTGCGTTTCTTTTGGTGTTCAGTATATAAATGCCATTGTGTGGACACAGAGCATCTTTTAAAGTGTGTCTGAACAAAGAACAAACGTCTAAATTATTTTACTATTAAAAATAGATTTGCAATCTGTCTGTATATTTTTCTTTCATTCCAAGAACTAATTATATAATGGCTTAATGTTTATCTGTCATGGAAGTTTTATGCTTAATCAATAGACGATTTTTCTATACTACAAGTTTTCATAAATAATAGATGTTCTTCATCAGTGTATTCTGGGAATATCAGATTGCTATTTACTTGGCATTGATTTTGACACATGTCATATTGGAATATAATTAACTGTAGTACAGATTACTATGGGTAATTATTTTGTTTTACATCATGGTTCATATTCTTGGCATACTGGTATTATTATTTATGTAGACTATAATTTGCGTCATATTTTTGGCATCTTACTGACAAGATAACCCTAACATCTTAGTATTTCTACCATTTATGTGTTCACAGAACATCACTCGACATAATTTGGCCATGTAAAGAAATTTCGATAATTTTTTTAGAATTTTTTAATTTAACACTCTGCAACAGATTTAGATCATAGTATCATAGTAATATACTTTGTCCCAGGTTTTGACTTCATATTTCAAACACAATTTTTGTATTACCATTTACCTTAAACATTTTACACCCATATTTCAAACTTCATGTTTATTGTAAATTTACTCTTATCACTTCATAGTTCAAAACATTTGTCACAAATTTACTTTGCAAAATATTGTTGCACCACATTTCAGTGCATGTTTGCAAATTTTCTTTGCCACATATTTTGATACAATTTACGGGACATTATGAACTAATTTACATTCTTTGGCAACCATTTTGACCTCTTATCAGGGCAAACGAGTTTCTTATCATCACAGATAATATATAATTTATTTCGAGCATCTTATGTATTGTTTTTAAGTTCATCCACACTCATATGGATGCATTAAACAGGGCTCCAGATAAGATGCGTATCTGCGTAAAATATGCATTGGTAATTCACATATACGCATTAAAAATGAAAGCCATGAGTGACAGATACGCACAACATTCCCAGAATACTAGTAAGATATTTGATTACAGGAGTGATCATGACTTGTCAAAACAAAGTTTCACATCTACATGTATGATCTTTACAGCTCAAATCGTAGCCAACTTGATGCCAAGCTGTATGAAAACAAATATTACCGAGTTTATATTGCATCAAAGAGAAATCACTCATTTATTTACAGATTAGACATGTTAATGATATATTCAACGACAAACATTGAAAAAGATGCCTACTTGGAATGAGGATTTGAGGATTTGAGACATTGAAATACTCCTAGTTTTTTCCATTTGGTAATTTTACTCCTCAATTTTCATTTTGAGGAGTGAAATACCCCTGAGTCCAAATAATTATCTGGAGCCCTGATTAAAGCATGACATTTGTCATTCTCTCCCAAAGAGATAGCTCTGTCATAAATTCCTATACAACCTCTGTCTAAATTCGAAGGTTTCTCGTGCACGAAATGTATAAGGCTGTTTGGATGCAATCAAAACGCGGTTTCAAAAGTTATCGTTCAAATCGCCTAAGTTATTCCCGTAAGCTTTCCAAAAGCTAAACTTTATTCGAATATGCACCTTGCACTTTGAGTCGTCTTTACAGAACACAAACGCCTCATTTTCCGACTGTTTCATTGCACAGGCCTGTGTGATATCAAATATGTTATTCATGCATTCGTTGATTTCATTGGCTGAAATATAGCCAGGTAGTTGCAATATTGTCCTGCCTGGGGAAAGTGCCGACAGGCCAAGAAACCTCCGTATTAAGACAGAGGTTGTATAGGAGTTTAAGCAGAGCTACCTCTGTTGGGAGAGAATTGACATTTGTATTTTAAAAAATTCTGGATTTTTCAACAGTTAACCATGAGAGTAATGTTTTTATAAAATTTTTTGGATTCTCAAAATTATTCAATATCCAATCAAAAAATGTCAAAATGTTATTCTACCTCGAAAGGTCATGGTGCCGCTAACACAGAGAAAATTGTTTTATCCTGAAGGTAATCTCTGAAAAGAATAAAATATTCATGAATCTGACAGACAATATACTTTTAGCAATAGCTGGATAAGAGCTAATGTCAGACAGAAGAGAGGAGACTGTCAAGACACTTAATGAATAGGAAAAAAGGCTTCCTTCATGAGAGATGAATAACTTAATCAAAAGATAAGAAGTAGTTCTTCCCTCCTTGGCATTCAATGAATTTCACTTTTCTCATCAAGATTATCAAGAACATTACACTTCCATCTAAAAATCAATGCCATGAGATACTGTCACTCTTGTAAATAATACCAACTTAAAAAACAAAACAAAATTCTTGGGAAAAAAATGGCAAATATGTAACAACAATTGGTTTTCAATGAAGGTCGTTCAAAACCCTTATGTATGTACCCTTATGCCAATCCATAATGTGAAGGTGAAACAAGTTTTCAAAAGAAATGTCTGCCAACCAACCAGCTACTATTAGATTTTGGATGTGGTCAGTACTGTATTGCAAATATGTACAAAAATGGTCATTCTGTATTTTTAAATCCTCACAAACAAGTGTAGAACCCACTTATTCAGGAATATTTAAAAAATTGAAATAAACATGAAATTTGGTAATTTATCATCCAAATATAGTTGAATCCTTAAGTAACATAATCAGTCTTGATGACAGAATAAAATAAATAATTTCAAATTTGTGAGCTGAAAGTGACAGACTATCCTGGATCATGTTCCAGAGGACGGCTTCATTAAGTAGAAATTGATTAAGTTCTTTCACATCTGGGAGTTTCTCATAGAAAAGATTCCAACTGCACTGGTTTCATAACTAGTAGATGCTTGGACCAACATTTAGTTTTTATTGTACCCCTGCCTTAAAGCATAAGCGGGGATATATAGCGTTCATCCTGTCCGTCCGTCCGTCTGTCTGTCCGTCAATCACATTGTCCGGAGCATAACTCCCAAACTAAACAAGCTAGCTTCACCAAACATGATACACTTATCAACCATTATCCCTAGATGTGCCTTTTAAAGGTTAGACAACAAATGATTTTCATTTTTTGCGGTTTCCATGGAAACATGACTTAACACTGACTCTATGACAAAGTCATATGTCCGGAGCATACCTGTAAACTGTACATGCTATCTTTCCCAAACTTCATTCACTTTATATCAACCATGATCCCTAGATGTGCCTTTTGAG
Organism: Phorcus lineatus; assembly: GCA_921293015.1. Taxonomy (NCBI): domain Eukaryota; kingdom Metazoa; phylum Mollusca; class Gastropoda; order Trochida; family Trochidae; genus Phorcus; species Phorcus lineatus. The sequence continues at coordinate 35,889,606 of OV121086.1, read as the reverse complement.
GGTTAGACAAACAAATGATTTTCATTTTTTGCGGTTTCCATGGAAACATGACTTAACACTGACTCTATGACAAAGTCATATGTCTGGAGCATACCTCCTAAACTGTACATGATATCTTCCCCAAACTTCACACACTTTATATCAACCATGATCCATAGATGTGGCTTTTGAGGGTTAAACCAACAAATTATTTTTATATTTTGCAGTTTCCAACTAAAACAATGACTCTATGACAAAGCGCTTTTTCCTGAGCATATCTCCTAAACTATATGCTAGCTTCAACAAACTTTAAAGGTTAACACCGACAAATGATTTTTATTTTTTGCGGTTTCCATGGAAACATGACTAACAAAGTGACTATGACAAGGTCCTTTGTCCAAATTAATTGTCCTAAAATATACATCTTAGCTTCACAAAACTGTCAAACGTTCGCATATTTTTTTATGTGTCATTGACTTTCATCCAACATCACTCAAATGTTAATCTTTACAGATGATTTGACGTTTTTTTCTTTAAAAAAAGCCAGACTATTGTTTGAAGCGGGGGTATGTGAGCTGTGCTCACTTCTTTACTTATGTTGTCTGTACTGTTTGAAGGATGATAAGTAGTAATCGTGAATAACACAACATAAGGTGTATATGCTTATACTTTCCCGAATAAATTACTACATCAGTCTTTGGTTTTAAATGTAGTTGTTTTCAGAAATCTTACTCTTCTTGAAGATTCCAATTCTAAATGTTTTAAAGATTTATGAAGCTATACTTTTCTAGCCTATTTCATGTTATGATAACTGTATCTAGCATTTATGACAATGATTTGTATCATTTCAACAAAATAAATATACCTATACCATTGGTATTGTTTTGATGTACTATCTGTTGTAGCATTGGTGTCAGTTAAAGTGACACAGAGTATATTTCATAAATGTTTATGTTGCTTAAATAAGAGCCAAAGTACCATCTTCCCTGAATCAAATTTGATTATCTTCCCAAAACTCTCATCTTTATCTCTGCAATTGCCTAATACAGAAACAGACATAAAGATGTTAATAAGTACCAGTAAACATTCTGTTTCCAGTTTAAATGAATATTAGTATATTGAAATATATGACCTACCTAACACTTCCAACCAATATCTGTCTCTGTGTCTGCTGTAGATAAGTTTCCAACATTATGTATGAGTTATTGACGCATTTTTCAATCTTGACTTACAACTTAAAACTAAATTTGCGGGATTTCAATAACAATGAATCCCAGAAATTTAACAAACGCAGCTATTTATCTTCTAAACGTAACACAAAAACTTGCACAATCACAAGCGTGATTGCTTACAACTTGCAGTTCCAGAAGATTCAGTTGACCATGAGTTCTGGAAGAATATGTCTGAAGTACTTGACCTGTTCTTCATTGATCCTCATTGATTCAGATTTCCCTGAACACGTTCCTCTTATTGACTGGATTTACCAATCAACAAGACAAGATTAAAATAGCCTTGTCCTCAATCCTGTCTGCAGATGACATTGACCGCTTGTCACAAGACCAACTGTATTGTCAGTGCATCATGATGTCTGTAATCATCTTGTAGTTTCAACTTATTGTTAACGGAGAAGTATTTTTCTGAAAGTTTCATTAACCTAGTATAAAAAAAAACAGAGTGAATTTGTTCAATTCTTTTATTATTATACACATTTCAAGAGAGGAAACTCTAACATTTCAGAATTGAGAATACCAATTTTCTAAAAAAATATATTGGTATAAGAAATCGAGGATTTAAGAGCTAAATCTTTGGAAAATAATGAGATAGCCTTTTATTGTCAGTTTTAAGAGACTAACCAGTTGACCTTGAGTTCATGAAGAATATGTCTGGAATACTTGACCCGCTCTTTACTGATCCTTATTGATTCAGATTTCCCTGTCCATGTTCCTCCTATTTGCAAAATCTACAACACAAGATTAAAATAGCCTGGTCCTCAATTCTGTCTGTAGACGACATTGACCGCTTGTCACGAGACCAACAGTATTTTTATTTCTTGAAGATATCTATTTATTACTCGCCCGTGTAAGATACCACAGTGTAATATTTATACCGCGATATTAAACTAGTGTAATACTGCTCCCCGTATGACGTCATAATATTGTGTGGTTGTGACGTCACAATCGTGGCACTGACGTCTCAATGGCGGCTTAGTCGCAGAAATGCTTCGTTCAGTACACTTTCGGTAATAATGCTTGATTACTGAGGTCAAGTAATAAACAGAATACTAAACTTCCTTCCATTTAATACTATTTTTATTAAACTCGTTAATGATTTGGTATCAAACTCGCTTTCGCTCGTTTCATACTAATCATTAACTCGTTTAATAAAATAGTATTAAATGGAAGGTTGTTTAGTATCCTCTATGTATCATATCTGTCATTTTCTTGACCCAACCTTTATATTATGGAAGGCAATGTCCTGAAGCCTTCATCATCCTGGTTCATTTTATAAAAAGAAATATATTTGTGGATTTATGTTTTCAATTAGAAAAAACGATGGTTGTGCCATCCAAACAAGATGATATACTATAGAAGAGACTTTACAGAAAGGACTTTATATTCATATTGAAAACCCAGTTCAAGGCCACACCAACTTTCCTGTGTATGAGTGTTTCCTAAAGTTTAGTTTATTAGAAAGATAAATATGAATATGTTGACCATTCCATATAAGTGTATAGGGTATCAGTGATTGAATCTGACAATTTCAGTAGCTGAAATGTTAAGTTATTTATGTAACAACATTATGTAAATAAAATTTACTGGTCATTATTCCTTGGCCTGCAGTTTGAAGCAATGATTTTACCCATATTGTTTGTAAAAAGAAATATTCAGTAAAAAATATTTCATAGTTATTTTATGTGAAGTTGGTTGGCCGCTCGGGAGATGTTATCATGCAGTCATGGTTTTAGGGGATTGGAGTGTACAGATTGTTATGAATGAGACGTTCACCTGAAATAGACAGTTTATTGCTCCTACTGCCAGATCCAAATGTTGTGTTTCATTGTGTGGTGATTGATGTAAATCATCTATTCAATCTCTGCCCTGCAAAAGACTGGAAGTTGTGTTCGTGTGTTCCCTTGGTGATAATAGCTTTGGATGTAACCATTTCATTTATCCTTTCAAAATCATGAAAATTCCTGTATCTTTCATCATTCTGATTAAGGTGCCATTTGGGATTTTCATGCACCAACAGTTATGTTCAAGGTCATGTGGAAGGCAATTGCAATTTTTTGGGAACCTTATGATGATTTGATGAATTTAGTGGTAGCAATGTACAATGCAGCAAAGCAATTAAAACTTCAGAGACAGACTTTAAGTTCAGGCAATGGATTTTTTGCATATTGGATAAACTGTTTATATGATTTTATTCCATAAGTCGTCAAATTCCAACCCACTAGAGTATGATGTCTTACAGAGCCCATTGGTTAAAGCATTCAAACAGGGATATTATAATGGAATAAAAATTTTGGTCATGTCAATCCAAGTAAATAGAGGATATTTGACATTTCTAGTTGAATACTATGTATAGTATCGAGCAGAAAAATTGAGACTTTTGTCGGTTCAATAAAAATATTTAATTATTTATCAAATTCGATGAAACTTGGAACAAACATTGCTTTAATACTGACGTTTATGTATTTGAAAGTCAATAATCTGTAAGTCCCCCTTCTCTCTCAATGCACTGTTCGATTCGTCGCTCCATGCTGTTAATGAGATTGTCTATGTATTGTTGAGGTAGGTCCGTCCATGTTTCATTGATAAGTCTCTGCCAGTCATTGATATTTTTTGGTTTTAGTTTTTCTACTTTGTCTTTCATTATGTGCCAAATGTTTTCGATCGGATTAAGATCAGGTGAGGCAGCGGGAAATTCTACTAAAGTCACGTGATTTGCTCTCAACCATTCTCGGGTGTGCTGTGACTTGTGAATGGGGGCGTTATCCTGTTGCAGTCTATATGGGATGCCACTTTGTGAGATGTTTGATTCTATCACTCCCTCACGTATCACATCACAGTACTTCCTAGAATCAAGTCTTCCGTTGATTTGTAACAGAGGCGTCGTTCCGAGCTTGCTGATACCACCCCAAACCATAATACTGGGTGAGAACTGTGGGACCATTTTCAGACATCGGCTGCCTCTTGACCACCGTTTTCGGGTTATTCTGTAAAATTGGAACTTAGATTCATCTGTAATAATGACATCAGAAAAATCTTGACCCCTCATTTGACGACACCAGGCTTTACCTGTGTGATACGTACAAGTTTATGAATTGATCTGATGCCCGATTCATACAGTGTCAGGAGACGATATCTCTGATCTTGTTCTGCCATTCTCTACTTCCGCATCGTCTGCTAGCAACGAGGTCACGTGACCACGCTACTGGTGTAGACAAGGGAGATAACTACATAGCAACTCGGGGAAATGGTTAAAACCAAAGAAATACGTTTTGGATAGGTTGTAAATAGGCTAAATAAAATTTAGGGGAAATATCAGATGTTGCAATTTTTCTGCACGATACTATATATCTCATCGAGTGAAGTAGAAATTATATTTTCACGGGTGGCGCAGTCACGAGTGTAAATATATGATTTTCTACTTAACGAGATGAGATATACATGGTACTCGACGAGAAATGTCAAATGTTCTATTCATTATGTTTCCCAAAACCTCGTAAATGAGCTTAACTATATGAACGGAGTAGCTAAATCGTTTTGCTAGGGCGGACGTTTCTTGACGTCACAGACGATGTCATATGATTGTTGCATTATTTCACCAAGTAGAATAGCATTTTTATTTCACTCAGTGAAAATAGTATTTTATTTTCACGGATAAATGGTATATTTCACCATTGAAAATAAAATAAATGGCTTTATGTTTCAGTTATGTTGTTAAGTCTTATGCTGAAATGGAGAAGCCTCCTGGAAATTTGGTGCTTTTACGATGCAGTATTCTAACATCTTGTACAGTCAACAACCTGTATATCTCACTTTCTCCTGAAATAGTTTTCAAGTTAAATATTAATGGTTCGGCAAATTCTTGCAAACTGCAATAAGAGAATGTGTTAGATGTGTTTAACAAGCCCCGAAGCTAATTGATGTTCTACAATTTATGGTGATTGACTTAATTGGATATTGATTCTTAAAGAGACTGTTCTATTCTCATGCTTGATTAGACCCAACCGGAAAATCAACATTTCAATTCATTGTTATTGAAATCGGCTTGTAAACCTCTGAGTATTTTCTCTTTGATAAACTATGTTGATGTCTTTATGTGCATTACTTATAGTCAATTTCCCTGAAAGTTTGAGAGATAGCCAACATGTGTAAATGTCTATTTTCATTGGATTTCTGATTTAAGTTTAGAGAAAACTTTCTGCTGTTGATAACATTATTTAGTTCAAGATATTAATTGTGCATGTAGTTTGAGTTTATTTATTTATAACATCAAATAATTAGTTTGAAAGAAGACTTTTGACTTTTGAAATGAATTACAAGATTTTACAAAATACAATCATTTCTCAGGTGTAGATCGATTTGATTAAGCAAAGCCTCTGTAATGTGCACATGTATTTTAAACTTGTAACATTTATGTTATCATTTTGAAAATATGAAGTATATAAGAGATTTGCAGCTGAAATAATTATTATAAAAATCAAAATTACAACCAATTTTTATTTATCTGAGAAGCAGCTGAATGTATTTGAAGGTTTCAGTTACTGTCCAGAAATGAAGGTAACCTTTAATCTTCGGATCCCATTTGCATTTGGCGTTCGGTTTCGGATCAAGAGGTCCGTGGTTCGAATCCCGCCAGGGGCTCGGCAACTTTGTCTGCGGTAGAGAACTGTTCTACACGCAGTCAGGTTAGGGTGCAATGCTACACTGAGTTTCAGTGCAGTACCACCCATGGTTCGCTAGTTCCAGCAGATGCTCGCAGGTTTCACCGCAATACATAGCCACATTGGTGTTGCAGGCTTTCTCCCTGCAATAATACCAGCAGCCTCGATATAAGTGAAATACTCTTGAAAGCGGCGTTAAACCCAATATCACCTCACCTCACCCCATTTGCATTTGCAGAGTCTGCAAAAATAAAAAATAATAAGATCTCCTTATTGATCTCTGGAATGGATTTCCATAATCAAGTTTGATGTAGGAATCCATCAAGAGCTTCATCTGAAATTTTGGCGCCATTTGAAAGAAGATTACCTCTGGTAGTGTGGTTGATTGACTTGCTAATGGGAGAAATATGTAATATTTCCTCGAATTAGTGTACATTGATGCTAAGAAGCAAATAACTGATTCTCAGATTTAAAAAATGTCATCTTTCTCTGTGTATGTGTATTAGGTATAATCTTATTTTTTTTAAAAGGCATTGTATTGTCTCCAATTTTTTTTATATGTTTTTTTTTTTAAATTTCAGGTTTTCTAATTTAATTGAATGGATTTGAATGTATAGAGGATATGTTAGGAAGACTTGTAAGATAAAAAAAAAATTGTATTTGTATTTTTGACAGTCATGAGAAAAATTCTGACAAATCAAATATGAAATTAACTTTTTTTGACATTCAAACAAATAAATTAATTTCAACTGTAACAAAATGTGTGTGAGGAGTATTATTTGTTACCAAATATTTTTCAGGTTATATGTTTATAGTTATGCATAGTTACATTTTTGAATTCACATTAATATTTTTTGAATGAAATATACATGTTAAATGTACCTGAACGGATATATGAATGGACAAAACATGTTGCTGTGGTGACATGTGTTAAATCCATACTTGGTGAAGCCATGGGCCAGATTCGTAGAAATAAAATATGAAATACTGTCCAAAAGCAATTAACCTTTAGAGATGCCAAAGCCTTAGTTTTGGTAATCAACTTAAACTCTAGCTGCCTTGCATGGGTTCATGCTTTACCATACAATACATATCCACAATAGAAGATTATGGTAATTTAGTTCAAACTCCAACAAGTTTAACCTTTCTCAATTCACTTACTCCGAACTTGTAATTCCAGTAATTGATTAGGGTCTTGCACTAGGAAAAGTGTAGTTCCAGCAACTTCTAGAGGCAATATATCAATAAAAAGCTCACCTCAAAATTTCTTTTAAAATTGAAACCCTTTTCATCATCAACATCATCATCATCATCATCATCATCATCATCATCATCATCATCATCATCTGCATTGTTGTCATTGTCATCATAATTTTTGTTGTCGTCATCATCATCATCATCATCATCCTCATTATCTACATTGGTGTCTTCGTCATCATTTGTTGTCATCATCCTTGTCATCATCATCATCTAATTATTAAGATCATCATTGCTTTTGTCATTGTCATCATCATTATTATTTTTATAACCCATAGGTAACCTGATTAGGAAGAATATGCATAGTTATGCCTCTCTTCTCTGAAGAAGAATCATAGTTGAGCATACTCAGCACATCCTCCACGATTCCTTCAGTCAGAGCCTCTTGAGTCTTGTCACAATGGAGAATTGAGGAATGTACTAGGTTAGGCGTTCAATACGGGATGGGCAGTTCCGAGATAAAGATGTAATCTATTTGCATGCCTGTGTGTGTGATTTATCCTATCGTAATTGGTGCTATTTGTGGGTTTTCATAATTGCATATTGCATCCAGCAATTTCTTCGATAAAAAGTCACTCTGACCATACATATCCATTGCTTGAAGTATGGACTAAATATGGAAGTAAGTGATCGACAGATTTTCAATTTCATTTTCTTATTAGACTTATTTTTAAAAACACTTATTCAGAATTGATAAATCTTAAGAATGAACTATGTTTTAATAATTTTCATTTTATTGTTCAGCTTTCATGTAATAGTGTATAGAACATGTCAAACATATTTTTCAGTTTATTTTTCAGCATTGATAAAGGTATGGACAGGATTAAGACTTGACTAATGAAGAACTACCAACTTATTAATTGATAAGATAAACCATAGTATTTTTGTTTTAATGTTAGATCATCTCCCAAATTTGACACCTTTACAAGATTAGTTAAATTAATTATATTCTTGATGGTTGTGAGAATATATTGGAGAAAAATTGAAAGAGTTTGTCCTGTTATTTATATAACCCTTATAGAATGATAGCCAGTAAAGGCTTCCCAGATCCGAATGTTTAATGAGGTCAAAGTGTTTCAATCGAATGTCTGTGCCAGATGAATAAAAAGTTGTTTATCTCAAAGTCAGTTAGTTTGCAGACAGCATTTTCATTATTCAGCAATTTACATACAACTGTCTGGAGTTTACAAGAGTCAAAAACAAAATGTACCTAGCTTTGCCAGTGTGGCAGATTTTCAAATTGTGCTGGTACGAGTACGGCTAGGTATTTTTTTGGGGGTTACAAAGAAATGCACATGAACTTTGGTTTTCATCAATGTCTTTGGAAACTTAGTACCATGAATACTTCGTGAATTTATTTTGATCATTAAAAGACCCTATTTAAAATTTTCATTTTTGCAAAAATGGATTTTAATATATTCAAACATTGCAAAATTATCCCCATTTCAATAGCATTTTTTTAAAAAGTAAACATCTTGCGACAGTGAACATTTATGTTACCAAATACAAGACAATGTTTTTTAGTCATAGTGGCGGTGTTAAAACAAAAGTAACATATCGGTTAAACTCTGCTAACCAATTTTCCTAACTCACATGATTTAAAGGTTTTCACACTAAAATGTCAGACAGCAGTTTTCGCTTGTTACAGCTAGTATATATTTGACTACGAATAATTGGGTTGAGTTATGAGATGTTTGACCCCTGCAGATAATCATGCATTTGGCATAAACTTAAAATTTGTAAGGGAATTTTTAATTTGAAAAATAAAATTTCAGAAAACATATGCTACTGTCCCTTTAAGACAGATTGAAGTCTTTTAGGTCTCCTGGTTTAAAACAATAACTCCTCTTCGCCTTCCTTCGCATTCCTGAGAGCTGGTATATATAGGTATATATGATATAGACGCTTTTCCACGGGGGGTTGCGGGAGTCAATTTTCTTGAAGGCCATAGGGATCCACTAAAGGATACTGACTGGTACAGTTAATGTAGTTAAACATTAGGTAAAAAGAGTTACAAGGGGGATGTACCACGTCAAAACCCATGGGTTTTGACGTGGTACATCCCCCTTGTAATTCTTGTAATGGTTTGAAGAATGACTGTATCCTGTACTCGGGTTCATACTCTTCAAACAGTTGTTTCTTGGCTTCATGAATCGAGTGTTTGATTTAAAAAGCAAGAAGGATATTTGGATTTAGCAATATTGTAGAAGTAATTGTGTTATTTCTATCAAATGTGCAGCTTTTAAGGCTTTTTATGTGCAAATATTACACTTCTATATGAAATAAATTGGAGTGAGCAGATTGATTGTTGAAAAAAGAAGTTTGACTCTAAACTCACTGTTTAAATTTCTTAATTTTTCAAGGCATTCTTTGATGAAAGCTTTGATAGCGGAAGATATTGAAAGATAACCAATCATTATGTCACAATATTGATATTCCTTCCAAATCAAAGGCAGTCAGGGTGGCTTGAATACAAATAACACATAAACATTGACTTAAATTGACATCATAATCAATAAAACCTCATAAATCCCCATTAAATGAAATCAATATATATATTACTCAACATAGATTTTCCACCAATCAGATGTGAGACGTCTGCTTTATACAATCATCAGACATCTCAAGTCACAGCCATTAGGAAAACTGACTTTCAGGATGTAAATGGTCAGCCACAGAAAGTCCCAAGGGAATCCAGGCTAACTCTTCCAATCAAAATACCAATGAATATAATTGGAAACGCTGATTATTTGTAATTCGCCAGACAAGAACTGGTTATCTAATTTCTTTGGTTGTCCAATGAAAGTTGTTCATACACACACCTGCGACCCTGCCATTCCTGTTCAAAGAATTGGAAATTCTAACTCATGATTTCTGATTAGTCTGAGGTTTTCTTTGTTGAGATATGCGTATTTCTGATTCATTGTCAGGTTCCTTTACCCATACCTATTCGTCGAATTTCTAGTTTTAGGATAGAAAAATCCGTTCGACGGATCGGTACTGTGATTTAAGTTGTTGATTGGCTTACATAACGTTGGAACATTCCATAATAAGACTAAAGGGGTGTTTAGACTCATCCATTTTATTCTGATCATTTGAATTTACGATGTATTTGTATTCACAAAATTGTACAGTCTGTGACTGACTTATTGATCAGTCCAAATCTACCATACTCCGAGTACTTCACTTCAACTGCAGCGTTTGCCATTTTTCAAAATTTGAAGTGATGCATTTCTCATACATGCATTTAAATATAAGGGACACAAAGGAACAATAAAACATACGACTGATACCCTTACTCAAAGTATAAGTTTACAGTCTACATAAACAGAAAGAAGTTTTACAGCATGATGATTACTCGGTAATATGTCCGTTATCTATCTCAGAAAATAAGACCTTCTCATGTAAACAAGCGATTGTAATGATTGTAACAATCTGTACACCCCTTTATTAATTAACTTAGATTCTCCCAGTGTCTCTTGCTTGCCAAGATTCGACCGATCGGTACAAAATCACTCAAGTGTTATTGGCGGATAGGTACAGTTCAGTTTTGAAAATTCGACGGATTAGTCTGTAATCCTTTACCGCCTGTTTTCAATGTAAGAATTATCAGAAATCTTGCAACTTGCCCTCAAATAAGGATTATTCACAAGAAACTATGAAGCTGCAGTAATGTCTTTTTTACATTTTTTTTAAGAAGACAAAGAGCATTTTGGATATTAGGCTTACAATTGCCTTTATGATTATTACCACATTGACTATTCTGATTATTAATTAACTCGCTAATGTAATAAGTGTGATTAGTTCAATGCACTAGGACTATTTTTGGACAAATCATTTGAGGATGACACGACTAACATGATAAATAATGCAATGCAGGGACAAACTAATTGACAATTAACCTTTGATGTATTACAATGTTCAATGCACTTCAGCTATTTTTAGAAGAAACCTATACTATCTTCTATCTCTCTAATTAGTCGTACAGTTCTCATATACTTACTCTTGAAAATAGTAGAGTTTTGTTAACACTTAACATGTAAATGATAAGAACCTACATTCCTATATGCTGAGCTACTGTTCTTTAGGATAAATGGATGTTGCAAACTGAAATACTCTGCAAGTGAATTTTAGCCCAGCTTAGTCCCCCCTGGAAAACCTTCCATCCACATGATATATAATCAAGTTTTAACACTTAGTCTGCCATAAAAAATAAAAGATGTTTTTTTAAAAAATAGAAATTACAATCAATACAATTTGATCTGCAATAACTTCTGGAATACACTTGAATATATTGTATCTTGATGTTTTTTTCAATCAGCCATTATCAGCCAGGTAATATATGTCAGTATATATGAACAGTTCTAGGGCAAAAATATTTGGACGCGATCGACATAAGATTACATGAAATAATGATATGGTAATCTTTGATAAAATTGATATTGAAAAGGTTTTAGATAATTATGATCTGTGAGAGAGAGAGAGAGAGAGAGAGAGAGAGAGAGAGAGAGAGAGAGAGAGAGAGAGAGAGAGAGAGAGAGAGAGAGAGAGAGAGAGAGAGAGAGAGAGAGAGAGAGAGATTATTTAAGTTTTTCTGTACAAGTTTTTTGTTCAAGACACTTGACTGGAAAAAATATATCATGTTTTGTTGAAAACATAATTATTTCTACAATGTTTTCATTTTGCTTTCTCCTTTTGAAAAAAAATAATCATCTGAAATAATATGATCCAATGATCCAATAACACCTTGGATAGGAATTGCATACAAACATTCTTCAACAACAAAAGGCCATTGTGTGTTTGCAATGCGTGTTTTAACTTAAACTTTAAGTATTGAAATTCCATTTTTTAAAGACAATCCGTTAACCAATGGATTTGGATCAATTTTACTTCCTCATTCTTAAGCTTTGTATTCTTGTTGAGGTTTCTTCTGAATGTTATCGATTGAAAGCTAACCGATGGCATTCTTATCCAGAATCCTTGAATTCTTCTCTTGTGGAGAGAAAAAAACTCCCAATAAGCTGTTATCGGAAAAGAGTGTAGAGTAATTGAAAACTTTTGGCTCCAGGAGATCTCAAAATGGCAACTGTTAAAAGTAGTTGCGTCTATGAGATGCCTTTTTATTCTTGATAAATGTGTTACATTGCATTATTTCTTTGATTCAAGGTAATTCTAAACAGACCTTTATAAACAGTTGGGTATTTTGTAAAAACTACCTTCAGTCACAATCTGTAGTCTGTAATCTGTAATCTGTTGAAATTTTCAAATTCTTTTCCAAAACTGTCATAACCATACCATAATTCCTTGACCATTCTGTGCCTCCTGGGTGTAGAGATAGTCTTGATTAGGAATTATGAGTGTATGGGATGACATTGGCTACTTATTGGGCTTTCAATTTGTGAAATGCTGAGGAATCCTGTTGGATTATCAATTTTGATTGTTGTTAATATGTAGAAGATCGACTCCTCTGAAGCCTGTAATCTGTTGAAATTTTCAAATTCTTTTCCAAAACTGCCATAACCCTGAAGCTGAAATTTTGTACATTTGTTCATGTCCCTGTCTTCAAATAAAGGTGTGGCAGGTATTTTCTTTATAACCATTAAATTTTTAAACCTTCTTCGAAACCAATTTTTAGAATGTCATCCTTGTTAATAGAATATAGTAGTTTGATAGTTAGTATTTGAAATACAATTTTTTTGTTGGATTTTGTCTCAACTTATTGTGATTTCATTGCAGCACCCAAAAGTAGAAGTGATGCAGAAGGGATCCATTATCCTTATTTAGGTTTCTGAGTCTTAAAAACACTCATATATTGTCATATATATCTTTAGATTCTTATGGAAATTTGGAATGTCATGTTATTTGCCACATATAATCAAGTGTAGCCAAATAAGTTTGGGATGTTTTTCTTTAAAGACAGATATTCCCGTCATTTCAATCACATTTATCCCTTGAATCATAAGCGAGAGAAGATGAACAGGTGGGTTTCTCCTTGTCTGATATGTGCTTTCACTGTTTTAACATTGTAGTAGAAAAATCTTCCAAATTGTCTCAACAACAACATTTACCAAAACCAATACTAATAAAAATTATTCTCTAAGAAGCATTATCTTGAAGCATTGACTGGTAATCTATCGGTACTACCTACATCAACAAATTTACTTTAGAACTAACCTACCGGGTGTTTGTAATATGTAATGACGTACGTTACAGAATAATTGTAAAGCAATATTTCTCATATGAAAATTCATTATTTTAAACAATTGCTTTACAGATTTATTATTTTGGAATAACCATAGAACAGAAGAATGAAGTACTAAGACTCTGTTCATCGTTCATTTATTTGCTATTAAGTATATGAAGTAACACAGAAAGAAACATCAAATGTTACATTTACACGTAGCAATGAAATCTATTCATACCATTATTCAAATATTTGATGTGAGTAAATATTACTAGAGTGAAAGAGTTCAGTATCAAACTTTAGTATTTTCATCAACTCATGCACATATTGACTTTGCAATAATACTGGTATTCATTACTGTAAAATCATTGGTGTTCATGACAAGGAAATGTTTTCTGACCATTGCTTTTCAATTAAAAATCGGACAACTTGTGTCTCATGCAGGGAATGACAGGAATGTTTGGAGGAATGAAAGTTTGAGAAAATTTAATCTACCGGGATTCAAACTTATTCTAGCAAGGTTTATCCTCCCCACAATGATCTGAAAGCAGCATCACTAGTTCCAGCACCAGTTTAGCGTAGACCACATAGTCATTAGCGGTCCAGTCACATCATTGCATAAAAAAGAAGGATGACAGCAATCAAGTTGAATTGTAAACGAGACCTAAGTACTTGCTTCTATATATTGACACCAAAATATCTTGCAATAGTTTTCATGATTAGCTAGTCAAGATAACGCCAGAACATGCGGGAAATAAGGTTCCTTTCAGGCTGTTGTTGAGAGGAAAACATGTGATAGAATAAGTTTGAATCCCTATGGTGTAAAAACAATTTTAAGAATTTTATTACCTGGCCAAACGGTAGAGTTTCAGCACACTGGGAATAGATGCTGATATAAAATACAGTATGTAATTTGCTGTTCAGCACAAGTCCCTTTACATGACTAGCAGATTTGTTGTTAAGAAATTACATTAAGATAAGAAATTATGCTTATTGAATTATTTACAATCAATATTACCTTGCCAGAAGCACATGTTAGACAAGCAACATATTCCCAGAGTGGTAATGCTATAAATCATGTTCTTTGAAGATTTCTGAAAGATTGTATTGTAACCGCGGAACCTGACAGCTGAGTAAATAAAAACATAACCATTTCATTGTTCTACCTTTGATCCTATTTTATCAATCATGTGTCTTGCTTTATTGGCTGCAAACAGATATAATTATTCTGTTTGTACAAAGGTGAATATTGTCATATAAATCTAAGTCATATAGTTTCTGGTTTGAAATACTGCCTGTCTGTCACCTAGAAGTGTTTTCTTCAAAAACAGCAAGACTGAAATTTGGAAAATAAAGTGTCTGTATATTTGATGACTGATCCAATTCTAAAATTAGCTGGTGGTTCTCAAATCATAATAACTGCTATTGAAATTGATGTTAATTGATACACTGCTTTATTTATATTAACATGTTATTAATTTGTTTTGTTCACTTTTATAAGGGGGGCGATATAGTGCAGTGGTTCCAATCAGACCAGTGGCTCGGCAACCTTCTCTGCAGTAGAGAACTGTTCTACACTCAGTCAGGTTTTGGTGCAATGCTACACTGAATTTCAGTGCAGTTGCATCCATGGTTTGCTAGTTCCAACTGAGCTTGCAGGTTTCACTGCAATTAATAGCCACAATTGTACATGTGTTGTGCGCTTTCTCCCTGTAATAGTACTAGCGGCCACGATATAAGTGAAATACACTTGAAAGTAATTATAGTTAAACCCCATGTCACCTCACCTCAAATTTATAACCTTAACAAAGAGAAAGTGGTTAACATTTATGTAAGGGAAAACATGTAAACAGTAAATGTTAACAAGATATCCTTTACATTTATAGAAATAATGGAAACTAAATCATTTGTATATTTCAAACATATATTCATTTTCAAGAGATTAATCTTATGTATTTTAAAGAACACAAATTCTGGTGTAAGTGTTTATGTAAGTTATTAAAATATATATATTACAGAAGCTCCTTTGCTTACTGCAAGGTCTATTCCAATTAGGGCTTCTAAGTTGACCTAGGTTTCTAATGACATATGCAAAGCTCACTCCAAAGAGACAAGAAGTCTCGGACCAAGATTCTTTCATAAATCAAAGGAAATGACAGTCCGTGTTCATATCTATTACTCTTCATCTAGATCTTTTCCGCCATGTCAGACTCATTATAACATGCACCAACATCTGTCTATGACTTACTTGGTGCTAAGAAACCTTTGAAAATATGGGTCTGTAGGCTCAGTTATTGAATATGTATTTCTATTGTAATTGCAAATGGAGTCATTTTCCATCTCGTTAACTGTATGATGTGCTCAGCAAATCCACCATAATTCCTTGACCATTCTGTGCCTCCTGGGTGTAGAGATAGTCTTGATTAGGAATGATGAGTGTATGGGATGACATTGGCTACTTATTGGGCTTTCAATTTGTGAAATGCTGAGGAATCTGTTGAGAAATATCTCATGTTGGATTATCAATTTTGATTGTTGTATATATGTAGAAGACTCCTATTTTGGCTCCAGGAGATCTCAATATGGCAACTGTTAAAAGTAGTTGCGTCAATGAGATGTCTATTTATTCTTGATAAATATGTTATATTGCATATTATTTCTTTGATTCAAGGTAATTCTGTTTATTTGTCTAAACAGATCTTTTTAAACAGATGGTATCTTGTGAAAACTTCCTTTAGTTACAATCTGTAGTCTGGAATCTGTTGAAATTTTCAAATTCTTTTCCAAAACTGTCATAACCATACCATAATTCCTTGACCATTCTGTGCCTCCTGGGTTTAGAGATAGTCTTGATTAGGAATTATGAGTGTATGGGATGACTTTCGCTACTTATTGGGCTTTCAATTTGTGAAATGCTGAGGAATCCGTTGAGAAATATTTCATGTTGGATAATCAATTTTGATTGTTGTATATATGTAGAAGACAAATCATTTAGAACAGTATTCTGATTTCTCTGAAGAGAGAATGCATGGAACTGTTTTCTTCACTGAAGTGAACTTTGAGCTTGAATAATTCAAAGCCTGAAAAGTTAGCTTTTACTACATGCATTTCGTGTTTTCTTACCTTAACTGGGAAATGCCTATTCTCAAATGCATACAAAAGAGATTTTGCTAAATACTTGCCACCATCTGATATTTTTCACTCAATTAATTTCAAATCTAATGCATCAAAATAATTATTTTACTCGACTCTGATAAACAACGTGGTTGGTTAAAATTGGAGATACAGTGCAAAATTAATCAAATACAGGGAAAGCAAATTTTCCATAATGGATTAACTTAGTATAGCAAGTATTTGCAATAGGGTTAGATTAACTTATAATATTCGAATTGGTATTTATAGTACATGTCAATTAAATTAAGCTTAGCATCACATTGCTTTGATTAAGTTAACAGACTGCTGATGTTATATTTTGGATTACATTTAAATGTTTTCATTATTTGTTCAATACCAACAAATTAAGAAAGTACAAGGATGTTAATGCAAAGAAGTTTTCTTTTACTTATCAAATTTGTGATGCCAGTTCAGTACATTTAATTTAAATCAGATTTTTGATAATATTTCATTCCCTGAACTTGGATTAAATTATGTACACAAGCCAACCTAACGAAAGATGTTTAGTGGTACTAATTAGATAAAAGTCCATGCACAATCTAATCATTCATTTCAGAAGCATGGAATTGGAATATAATATTTCTTATGTTGTTGTAATTGCATTTATTTCGAAGAAGATATTAATGCGTGACAGTCTTAAAATATCAAAACATCAAGGACATAAACAAGCTGTTAAATGATACCAACTTCTCATTTTCAACCAAAAAATTGATTTATTGATTAGAGCGTGTTTCTAACTTGAGCTTGTAAATGTCTCGAGGGAATTTTTAAAAGAATTATATCCTGACTCAGAGGGCTTATTTCATGTTTGATGTCTCTGAACTTTGGTTAAATTTATTTTTACCTTCTCCTTGTTTTTATGAAGTAATTCCTTTGTGTTTTAGGATCAATTGCTCATTCTCTTGTTCAGCCAGATACATTCAGTTTCACTTATTTTAAGATATTCCTTAGAGTAATCATATTTTTAACAAATATATCTTTAGGAGTATAACATTAATTTTAGTATTTTTCCCAAAAGTGTTGTCTTAAAGAGGAGAAGTAACGCATGAATTTGATTATTACAAATTAGTATCTGTATTCGCTTCACTTATATCAATCAATAGAGCCAAAAAAAATTAAAATATACGCTTTAATTCGACTACTAGGAGACCTTTTATACCCTTGTTTTGGATAGCCGCCTAATGAGAATGGCGAACGCTTACACAAAATCACCGAAGCATGACTCGAAGCCACGCCCAGTGTGACGTGCTAGTGGGCAGCTGAAAGCCCAGCCCTTTGATTTTCTCTGTATTTTTAAGCTAATTCAACAGCAAAATAGAGGCAATAGCATGACCGAAAGAATTCCAAAATACGATATATAACGGCTTCATGATATCAACTTTCCCTCTCAGTCGTCAAATCCATCTTAATTATAGACTGTGACAATCCTTGGACGCGGTTTTCTTGGGTGGGTTTATATCAAAAAGGTAAAGAACTTGGTCGGTGAGAGATCCAATTACAATGGGATATCACGTAGTGTTACAACATGTATTTATCGATATGAAGTTATAAATTGTCTCGAAAAAATGAAGGTTTTTGTAAAAAAATGGGAGACAATGTGGAAACTTTTTTAATGACTATAGAACAAATAATTTTGTTTCACTTCACTTTCATAACAACTTAGTACTTATTGGAATATTCGTTTGTATTTAACTAACACATATCATATTCTTATCTAGTATAACATCTCACACCGTGTTGTAATATCTCTGTCTTTGAATTTAACATTAAATGACATGAAAACATACCTGACGCAAGCGTTAGAAACATCCTATGTAATCCTAAAGAATGTTGGGTCCCGTTATTCACGATGTACTTTGTTAAATGTGTGTCATCGTCCTTAGAGGTGCATGAGCCAAATCTCCTTCTCTTAATTTATTGGTTGAATATATATTCTACAAGTTCATTGGTTCAAATGACTGGACGCCGTGACAATAAACTAACTACCACTCAAATGCCAAGAGTTACGCCATTATGACAGGACATATATTCCGCTTGGCGGGTCCAAGGCGTTAAAATTCAAAAGGTATAATTAGAGACCATTAAATCAAGAATTGAAATTGAATGCGATAGGATTACATAACGGCCACCTGTGTGTCGTAAAAAACAAACAAACTAGTTAAACCAATTTGATTGTTGTGAAAACATTTGGCAGACGTCGTAATTGATGAACAACTTAAATTCAAGGTTAACCTTAGTGACTTAAGGCTACCTTAGAGTTTTGTGCAACGGGACCCAGAAAATTATCTTTGGATGTACATTTATGATGTATGACCTACAAATGTGATAGGATTTGACTTCCACTTAGCTATTCTTACGACGATATCAACAATAATGTCTCACTCACCATACACTACATGCCTACATTACATTTAGAAAATTGTGTGAACGCCAAAATACATAAAAATATGGATATCATATTCAAATAATCCATGGTCAATAATACATTCAATTTTATTTTTATTATTTCTGTTGACTGAAAAAATATATAAATATAATGGAGAATTGTTTTTAAAAATAATCAGTCCAATGCAATTTAGCATTAATAGTAAATTCAGAGTTTTGTTGTAATATCATAAAAATTAAATTGAAAATGCCAAAAGAAATTAAAACCAGTCGATGTTGTTCAATCTGTCTCGGTTTTGATTGCTTGTCGTCTCTTCTGTTTCTGTGCCACTCGAACTGTCATTTGGCTCATATAAGTAAGGAAAAGTATCGCCCCCGTCAATTGAAATTAGCGTTTCTGAACATGATGAGACACATTCCATAGATAATGATATCTCGCTTTCTAAATAGCTGGTGGACATTATGCGTTAATACTTAATAAAGGTTATATTTTTATGGGAATAAGGATGCCGGTGCATCCCTCAATATAATGTCCAATAAGTGAGCATAGTTCATGTAAGAAATACTTCCGGGATATCACGCGTTAGCGCAATCTTATAACTATGACAACATGGCGCAGGGTCGTGACTTTGAAAAACATTCCGTAGGAAAGTGCACACAGCATCGTATTTAATCAGGGTCTTGCGCTTGCAAAAATAGAAATATCCAGACAATGAATTAAACAATAGATTCCTTTAAGGTTTGAGTTGTTTGGATAACGTTTAGTAGGTAAAACCGACAGTTAAACTGTGAGATTTACTATCTGCTAGTGTTGTTTTACATAACGAGCGAATGATGATATGCCAACTAGCACGTCACGAAAGATACACGCTTCAGTGACCATAGGGCCTTTCAGGTTCTGCTCGCCGGTCATAATTAGGCAATTAAATTACAAAGCCGTAATTATGTTGTTTAGCGGCCGATTTCAGAAATTTAAAGTCGAGTCCACGTCAAATTGTAATCCCTTTTAACGAATTCCGAAATCGACCATAGGGCATTTCACCCGATCTTTAACGTCAAACTTCAGTAAAATTTTCAAACCATATATCTGTTTATACCTAGATCTGACATAATCAGTCCCCATAACCTGGCAACCTTTGGTCTCATCTTGTTATTTTTTTGTAGGCTTTACTTATATTTTGCAATTTGAAATGGAAAAAAAATAGGATGGCCATAACCTCATCCTGAGTGATGATTCCAAAGCAGTCTTGTTTCATAATATCCCCCCCCCCCCCCCACCCTAATCAAGAATCAAGTGTATCTCACTTGACCATTCGCCAATAAGCTATTGTATAAGCTATACACAGGATTGTCCAGCAACCTCTAAGTACTCAGTCTTTGAAGAATCATGGCGTTGTGTTCTTGGAGGCGCCAAGGGATGCTTTATTACCTCTAAATTAGATGCATTGTGTGGAAAAATCTCTTTCAGACAAGTCCCCAGTTTACTATCATTAAAGAGTTTCTATCTTGTTATTGAATGAATGAATGCTTCACAATTTATTGTTAAATTGCTCCGCCAAATCGAGATTTATTGGTGTATGGAGACTAGTTTGTGGTTTGTATCAGCAGTAAAATAAGACACATTGTTGAATTTTTCATCCTGTGCTTTTGGTTTCCCAAGTTAGAATTGAAGAGAAAATGATATGTTGCCTTTCATAATGATAAGCAGAAAATACAAGTTTGAATTTGGGGTTTTTGACTTCTAAAAAAACTTATCTAAATCCAAACTTCATACCTTTTTAATTGTTTAAGACACCTCAACTTCCTGGTAATATCCTAAAGCACAAGTATATATTCCAGATACAATCAATGAGATTACATGGTGAATGTTTTATATCAGATTTTAAAAACTCCATGATTGACAGCTGTGAAATCAAATTACAAAAATTCTCAAATTCAGTTCCAGAGTTGACATTTGACCGTATCTTTTTGATTACATATCTGATCTGTTAAAACAGTGTTATATTAGTTGTCTAAGCATTTAGAAGTTGTAGAACAAAGGTAGTTTTAGGAGATTTCATCACAAGAATGAAGCAAGTATTCAGATTCCTATTACATGTTTTATACTTTCAGATGCATTCGTTTTAAATGAACAAACTTTCTTCGTCTGCAGAATCTATTGGGGGGATTTTTATTTTTTAGGGGGGGAAATTGTCCCAAAGAATGAAGACAATCCCCCCCCCCCTTGTTTTCAAAATTCCTGAATCTGGCACTGAATTTGAGACCCAAGGTGCCCACGTAATAATTTATTATGGCACTATGACCTCAATGAAATCAGTAAATCCCTACCTTAATCTGTATGAAAGATTCAGCACAATTGGTAGATCACCCTGAAGCACTGGTTAAATGTGTAGTTAAGTGCTATAATGTTAAATCAAGGTGTGCAATATCACAGTGTAATGCCTCCCCACATCCCCTCCTATCATTTCCTGGCCATTGATTAATGAAAGACCTAGGACAGGATGTCAAGCCTAGGCGATTAGTTCATCAATTATTTCCAAGGGTTTGCCTGATTCTGTACTTTCAGATTTCTAACATCTTTCGACCTTGATTTTAGCAGATATGTTAATACTTAAGCTGCTGAATTAATTTAGTTAAACCATTCTGAATGACAAATTACAGGACTCAAAACTGTTGAATCTGTGTAATCACAGACAGCTATGGGGTAAAGAATGGCAAATCTAGAGGGATGAGGGGTAACATTTTTTTTAAATTCCCATAGGTGATCCCCCCCCCCCCTCCCCAATACAATACTGTTTCGCAATCCTCAGACAACATTCAGGTTCCATGATCTTTGAAACCTCAAAACTGTAATGGCGATGGCCATGATACATGTGTTCTTTCGTATGCATCAGCATCCCCAGGGAGTGCTCATTTTGCCTGACGTAAGGAAGTGGTAATTATTCTTTGTTACGAGTCCGAACAAATACTTGTGAGTAAATTATTGAAATAGGTGTAAGACACTTTTCAAATCACAACCCATAATCATTTAATTATTATGTAATAAAAGATATCATTTGACCTTCTGATTTGTTATAATTGCTTTTAGCTTCTGCATTGAATATTTCATGTATTACATAATATTTTCGTCAATATTTTAGTCTTTATTTACTATAATTTCTTGCAACCCAATTCAATGAAATAAAGACCTTTTATGTTACACAAAAATGAGACATGAAATAACCAAAACCTTTAGATAACCATTGATAATAAGAAGCAAATGTATAACAGTGGAAATACACATATAAGTTTTTGTTTTATTTTTGTCTTTGTTTTGATTATGATTGTACCTGAACTTTTGAACTTTATCAATATTTCATATAAGCATGTACGTTGCATTTTGATGAATCAATTATTTGCAAGGAAAGCACCTTGACATCACGTATGTACAGTACACCTGAATCAATAGCTCAACTGAGTTACCTGGGAATTGATTACTTTGTTAGCTACCTGAATAAACAGGTGTGTATTGAACACATTAGCATAGATTGCAGGAGGGGATTGATTTACCTAATGGTGATGGATTGTGTTAGTATTCATGTTATAATCCTTATGCACTCTGATACTGAAATAATGAGTTGTCGAAGCATACCGATTCAAATGTCACAATTATTGATTGTCATTTTGTTATTGATAGTGTTGGTTTGTAAATAGTAGTTCATTAAATGTTCATAACTGTCAAGGGCAAATGTTTACAGATTGATTCATTTTTACAGTTGTAAATCCAGGGGGTTCAGGGTTGTTGTGTTTTTAAAAATTGATTATCAAATAGTTGAATAGTTGGGTGAGTACCCATGCACCTTTTCAATAGGTTAACATCCTCGTGCCCCTTTATAAATTCATGGATCCTCTTAACTTTTATTTGAGAAAAGAGAATGTTGGTGAAAATTATGATTGATTTATCACTTCTGAATACTCCCATTTAGGTTTCCAGGAAGTTTATAATTTTTTGTATATGAAACTTTTTAAGACCTGAAAGTATTCTTCATTGATCCATTGTATTTACTTTCTGAGCCTACTTACAGACTCTTAAAGATTTTGTTAAGAAATGAGCTTGTTTATTCGATTAGTGAATTAGCACAGCAGTAACATTCCTATCCTAATAGTTTAAGAGTATATTAGGGTAATGGAAAATCTATGTATACTTGTATTAGATAGAACATTGAAAAACCATCAGGTTTCAATGCGAAAGTTTGAGCATTTTCACTCGCCTATCCAAATCTTCTCTTCCCTTGTCCAGAATCCATAACCCCATACTATTTTTTTTTCAAATATTCTACTGACAAAATTTTTTTTTAGCCAGGTGACATTGAAAACATTAAAAGCAATATTTTGATATCCTTTAAAAATCTTGTGGCTCTGTCACTGAAATGTAAATCTATTTGGTACAAAGGCCCTAATAACAAGTTGAGTGAACGTTTATTTTTCACGGCTAATGCGTTTTCATAGCTAATTAGAATAGCAAGAGAATACATTTGTGAGTTCATTGAAAACAAATTTTTTTTTTGCGTTGGATTCAAAATAGGATTGAATCCCCATGAGGTATCATAATGCTTCTTGCATTGTTTAGTGCTTGAAATCATTTATCAAATTAAAGTTCGAAGTGTAAACTGTGTCCTTAACTGATTCTTTAAGTGATCTGGGCCTCCTTTCACAAAGCCCTAAGGTGATCATAAGTCCTTAAGGTAACCTTAGTGCAATGTTAAAAAATGGGAGTTAAGCTTAAACTTAGTGAAGGTTGCTTTGTGAAAGAAGGGCCAGATGAATTATATGTATTTCTCAATGTATATGTTTACAACATATGTGCAAAAATTCTTTCTTGAAAAATGGAAAGTCAATGAGATGAAAAATGAGTTTGAAAAGAAAATTTGTTATTTTTTTGCTGCATTAGATATTTGATTAGATAATTAATTTATATTAGTTATATTCACAAGTTTATCATACATGGCTATAATGGCAATCATATTTTGAAAGGGCAGTAGGACATTGTTTAATGTAAGTAAAATGATCTCACAAAAAAGAAAAGAAATATTACCAATTGCAAGACAATGTTTTAAATTACAACAAGCAGTTCTAAAATGACCTTACAAGTTGCACTATGGTAATCCATTTCCTTGCCTAAAAAGCGGTTCACACAAAAATGGTCGCCAGTGGTTTTTGTCTGATGCTTGAAATTTCTTTCACGACTACAGATGACCAGATTGAAAGTGAATGTTTTGATTCTCTGATGATAATTGGGGGAAATTTGAAGAAATACATTTATTTTTTAGAATTGTGCTATTGCCCCATTCATTCATAGATTTATCAATATTCAAGAGTCCCCCATGTGTGCATGCATGTTCAAATATCATATATTCAGATAATGTAAGGAAAGCTTGTACTGTGGCCCATTTTGACTCTTGATGTGGAAAGTCATTGATCAAAGGTTAGAACCATTACCAATCCCTGCCAACATTAATCAATGCTGATGCTGTAGTTTCCTCAAATATCCTTGGATTTGTTTGTTGTTTTAAAAGGCGCATTAGCTTAAAAACAGAAATGTTTTCTTCTTCAAAGGCTGAGGAGGGCAGAAGCACATTTTTTAGATAAATTAAGTGATCTTCTGAAAACGCAGGTAAATTTTTCCATTTGCAAACCAATGTTTTAAATTAAATGAAGCAGTTTAAAACGAACTTTCCATGATCAGTTGAGGTATGCAAATCCATTTACATAGCTCCAATGATTAAACGGTGTTCACAATAAAATGACTGCCAATGGTTTTTGCCTGCTACTTGTTTTTTTTCTCCGCGACCATGGATAAACTGGTCAGGTAATGAGATGTATTTAACCCTCTGAAAGGAATTTATTTGGCATAAACTGATGTTTCTATGAAAACATTTAAAGAAAAAAAACATGCTGTTCTTGGTACAATCGTCTTGCAATTGGAAACAATTATTTTAGTCTTGGCGAGATGACTTTATTTATCTACAATAGATATGCTACTGCATCTTTAATTGGCTACTCAGAATAGTTAGTCACAAAATTTCCTTAAATTTGTAATGTTAATGACAATTTTTATAACTGAGAATAGTTAGTCACAAAATTTCCTTAAATTTGTAATGTTTATAACAATTTTTGAAAGAGTCAAAATCAAAATTCCAATGCTTGACAACCTTGACCCTTGACTTCAGCAGCCTCAACAGGACACCATCAACAATAACCAGTTACCTCTCTTATTTACACATTCGACACAAGTAGTTCATCCATAGCACCAACCCCTTGATGTTTCTGTGCTATTCCCTAGACTATTTCAGCAAATTTCCTCAGAGGAGTCAGCCAAAGAGATCAATATGTTATTAATTTCTTGCTTTGCCCAGAGGTCTTTTCTGTTCGCACCTACTTGATCCTGTCGTACTTATGGAGATCCGATTTATGAGATGATAATTTTCGCTACCAAATGAGAGGTGGCATAAGATGATGAAATGTTACCTTTATTACAAGATATCATTAATATTGGGCCAATCGGGACGACGATTGAGTTCTTACGATGGTCTCAAGATGTGCCCAAATTGAGATATTGTATTTATCTTTATATCAATTTTCTTTGCTGTCTGGAACGGTTGTAGGTTATTATCTGGGAATAAATAGTCCTATCAATTTATCTTTAAAATATCATATTAGTCCTGTTCAATAACCAACACTGTTAGATAAGTAGAATATAAGCAATAAATTCTTTCAAATAGAATTGATAAAATAATAGATAAATCCCAATATTTATTTGAATGAACAGGGAAGCCGGGGGTATATTTTCTCATAGTGGAAATTAGTGCTTTGTTCTCAAAATTGTTATCTCGCAAAGTGATTGATGCTAAGGGCAAAATGGTTTTCTTTTATCTGAATAAGATATAAATTTCCATAAAAATTCAACATTTGTATACCAGATATGTACCACCTATTGTAGGCCTTTTGAATTTCATGGCTTGAAGATTTCACTAAGTTTTATGGATAAGTTTTTATGCAAATGACAAATTGTCACAAATTTTTAGACTTTTTTAAATAGATTATTAACTTCTTCAAGTTCCATGACCTGTAAAGATCTCTTGGTTCCACATTTTGAATGAATGCAATGTTTCAACTACACAAATAAAACAAAAAGGTTTTAAATAAAATAAAATTTGATAGAATATATATATCAAAACAATATATTGGTAGGATTTGCTGGATAAGCTAAAGAAGAAATCAAAGGAAGAAAATAATTGAACAGAAAAAAAAAAGATATTTTTACCAAAATGTTTGTCATATATTTTTCAGGTAAATGTCGCTTAGCATTCATATTTCAATATGACTAAGTGTTACTTTTCTGGCACAGAAATAACAGAAAAGCCAAAAATCATCCGAAATCTGAAACAACATATTTCTCACAAATCTGTGTTGGGGACAAAATATTTATTTTCTGGCACAGAGATTACTAGAGTAGTAATTTGTCTTAAAAACTGGCATAATGACAGCTACTTTAGGCCTGGCAAACTCCCTGAGGAAACGAGAATATAAGTGATTGAATAACATGTCTATTGTGTGTGCTATGTATATGTACCACAGACAGATAATGAAGCGTTTTTACCTGATGCTATGTATATTATAGGGCTTGCCTCCTTGCCAACTAGGTGAGGTGCTTTGAATTGCCTGGTTTAAACAGGTTTTATTGTACTGATAGCGACTTTTCGGTATAGAAACGGTATAAGAATCTATACCGAAACGTTGCTATCAGTACAATAAAGAAGTTGATTATCCATAAAATTACTTGTCTTCCTTAAACATTTATTTGTTGTCCAGTTATGTATATCTTCAAATTCTTCACCTATAAACCTTAAGGAATAAAATCTTAATTAATATGAACATTTTAGTTAAGTTCGAGTTAGATCTAAGATCTAAACACTATTCTTCTTAATGAGTTTGAACATAAGTAATTGATTAGATTTTAAGCACTCGGCAAGTTAAGAGAGTAACTAAGGAGCTCAGTGTCTAGGATGAAATGAGATATATTTCCTAGAGCGGTCTATAAGTACTGGTTGGGGACATGAAAACGTAATGTGTCTTCTGGAGGAAATTACGAGTTCTTCTCTTGTCCAGTGAAGCAGATAAGGAATGAAATGTTTCATTATTGATTACCTCCCCTTGGCATTAGCAATATCCATTTTGTCAGTTGAGAAGCATGGAAAACCTTACTCTATTACTTTTCTTTCAGCATTTGTTATATAATCATACTTAATACTTTGTTTGAAGTACATTCTGAACTTATAATCCCTTTCTTTCAGCATTTGTTGAATTAGTATTATATGAACTGTTTATCTTTTGACCTTAACATTTTCAGGATTAGTAAATGTCCATGTGTTAAAAATATTCCAGTAGACAGTCAGTTGCTGTAACAATGAAGCTGGTTTGAGTTGAATGAATAATGATATCGGTTGTTACTATATTTCTATATATGTTGCCATGATATGATGCCATCACCTATTGTAATCACTATTTCTAAGAGAGGATATAGATCTTATGAAGTGATTTTCTAAAATTTTAGATTATAAATGATTCTCGTCAACAGAGAAGACAGAATTGCAGAATTTCTGTACCTCTGCAAACTCACTTTATGATAGATGCCAGACATGCCTATTTCTTAAGCTTGACAAGGTTCTGATTTGAAAAATATAACTTTAGAGAGAAAAATTAAAGATAGCAAAACATGCCTTTATCATCAAAAACTGTGTTCCACAGGATATATTGCATGGGAGATCAAGCTATTTCTCCTAGGTGATATTGATTTGACAGTATATTTTGAACAATGTCCAGTCATGGCTAGCTAGTACATGAAATCACAATTATTTTACAGCATCTAGTAATGGCGTCACAATACTATGACATCATAATCATTGGGAGTCTTAGGGTAGTGGGATGTTTAGAGAAAAACGATTTTATATTATAAATAGAATCTCAGCATTGTGTCTTCTAATATGAAATATATCAACACTTCATCAGTAAAAATAATCACTGCAAGCCTTGTATATATGTACCTTTTATCACATGTGTTGATATATTTGATATCAGTGGACACTTGGGTGAGATTCTCTGTCTATCTCTCTGAAACTTTAAAATGAGAAATGAAACACAGAAATGTGCACAATATCGATAACTCATTTGTTTTACTTCTTTTGCATGTTCAGTGGATTTAGCAGATACAAGGATGTCACAAGTCTAATCAGCAACCTATCATCCAGATTGCAGATGCAGTATTTTTTTTAAATATCTTCTGAATTTAAGTCTATTGACTAAAACTTTCCCTGTATGATTTTATCATGTATGCGAAATAGGACACTCAACTTGTAATATAGTTGAAACTCTCTTGGGTGCCCTCCTCGGAATCTGAAAGTGGTTTTCATGTTTTTTTAGCACAAGCGTCATGGTAACTAAGAGAAATTTCCAGTGACGATTATTAACTGTAATTAT
Organism: Phorcus lineatus; assembly: GCA_921293015.1. Classification (NCBI taxonomy): domain Eukaryota; kingdom Metazoa; phylum Mollusca; class Gastropoda; order Trochida; family Trochidae; genus Phorcus; species Phorcus lineatus. Next base: position 35,861,221 of record OV121086.1, on the reverse strand, counting down.
TATTATCCAAATAAATTATGAAATTTTTCGTTGTCAAAATTGGGATGCTTCTCATCAATAACACTTGAATTGTCCACAAACCTTATTTCAGAAACAAGATGGCAGCCAATGTTAATTTCTGTCAATCAAGACCAATTTTAGATATGAATATTTGTCCTTGCCAGTTTGATAAAATTATACTTAAAAACTATATCAACGATATGTCTATGAAATTCATACATACTAAACCAAAAATCCTTGAAAATGAACCTTTTAGTTGAGTAAATTTGCTTTTCATCTATGATCTCTTTTGTCCACAAAAAAAGTCTTTTGTTGGGAAATACCTTCAAGATCAAATGATAAGAACACTGGAGCGAGGTTTGCCAAGAGCAATGTGCTTACCAAACCAATCAAACGGGTCAGTTATCAACATCCCGCTTTGTTTTTATTTTAAGTGATTGAACATGAGCTTGTTTAAGTTATTTGATTCAGTTCTCAGGGGAAAACAGAGCATGCATTCCATAATGTGTTTCTCGCTTGCAATTAATTTCATGTTTCAGTTTATTTTTTAACTTTTCAACAATTTTAAAACAATTCCAATGATTAAATTCGAACATCTCAGCTTGTCTGCTTGTTTAATTACTTTATGTCACTCAAATGTTGTTGAACGTTTCAAGAGCAATTTGTAGTCAATTCGTTCTGTCTTCCTTTCAAATTGATTGATGTTGAAATCTGTGGTTGAAGTTAAAATTGCTACATTATTCAAAATTAATTTCCATGTTAATGGATTAATTTTTAGTGAACTTTTACAACAAATACTTTTGCTTGATTCCAGGGCTTTCAAATCCTTTTTTCCTGCCTTTAGAACAATAAACCAACAACAACTGATATAAGTCTTTCATGATTAAATTCAGAGACTGTTCAAACTGCCAAAACGTTCATAGGATTTTTGAAGATTTTCTTAAAAGACAAATTTTATGTCCCAAAGAATACACAATGATAAATGCAGTAGAAAAGAAATTGAATCATTGATAATATGTTTGTCTAAAAATATTCAGTCGGTGATATTATCTATCCTTAATTCCCTTGGATAAACATTTTCTTCAACTCCAGATGAAGACATAAAGTTAACCAATAAAAATGAGAATCTGTCTTTGATGCTGTTTCTGTCGATATAGTCAATGAACTGCAAGCATCTCCTCACGACATCACAAGCTATATCGCTACCTTGGAGGACGTGATTTCTGGTCACCAGCGAGATCTTCTAGAATTGCTGTGGATTAAGATGGATGTTCAAGGCTCAATTCATTAGAAGATAAGACTCTAAGTTACACACTCTTGTGAGGTTGACGCTACATGGTACAGAGACATCACTGCATGAATAGCGAGGGATGGTTGAGAAAAAGTTCATTCTTGTTATCAATATCAGTTATTTCATACAGCAAATTCTTCCTTTAAATAAATATTTTCTTTCATTCGACATGAAGATGCAGAAGTTAACCGGTAGTAATGAGAATCTGTCTTTGATGTGTTCTATGTCAATGTAGTTCTGCAAGCATCTTCTCACGACAGCACAAACTATATCGCTATCTTTGAGGACGTGATTACTGGTAGCCAGTGAGATCTTCTAGAAGTGGAGGTGGATTAAGATGGATGTTCAAGTCAACGGCTCATTTCATTAGAAGATAAGACTCTTAGATGGACCACCTTGTCAGGTTGATGCTACAGAGATATCACTGAAGAGGGAGGGATGATTGAGATTAATAAAACATCAGTCTTTGTGGGTTAAGAGAATGAATGAAAATTTTGGTCAACTCTGATAAACAGTTGGTTAATATTAGCCTCTTGTTGTATAAAGAACTTTTCATGATTTAGAGTATTTTGGTAATTTCTAGATACATTTAAGATTGATGTGTTGGAATTTTGTCGAGATAAGCTGTTTTCCAGGTACAAATAAAATTTTGTAATCATTTCATGTAGCAACATAGCATGTGCACAGCCATCATGTCCAGATAAGATCATGTCCAGATAAGATCATGTCCAGATAACATATCCATCCTAGGGGGCAACTCATCATTGTAGGATCATTCCATTAATTATTGATTTATGGCCATCTGTTTAATATCCCCATAGTGTCCATTTTGATCAGTCACCAAAGATTTACAAATATAGTAATTTGAAATATTGTTTCCCATAGACTGATGGTGATTTGAAATATTCAACGAATTGTTTGATTTAGTATAACAATCATATCATGACAGGTCGATACAGAAAATGTGGATAATTTAGTCAAGAACCCTTTTCTAATCAAAAAAAATCAATCAGCCCTTTTTAGAATTACTAGAGGTTTAACATTTACTTTTTTTTTCTAAAAATTAACAACACTAGCAAGTATCTTGTTTAGTAAGGGCTTTAACAAATTTTTTGATCATCTTTAACATCCTTGTCTTCAATGGGCTACAAGTATTACAAATGCTTCTGTACCAGCTCAGGAATTGGAACTCCTGTTTGTCAGATATTTGTTAGTTATCTTTGGTAGTGAAGGGCTGAAAATTACCTTGTCCGTTATCATAACTCTTTGAACGATGGCAGCCATCTGGTTCCTGTCAGGTTAGCTTAGTGATCTAATTTTGAGATACAGATCTGCTGGGTTTCATCTAAGTTATGTGGCATGTATTTGTGATGTATAGAAGCAAAGAAGGGTACATGCAATTTTTGTTAAAAACATTTAATTTGTTCTGTTTAAAGGTAATTTTTTAACTTCTGTCCATACAAAGCATGTGGAACTACAGAGCCCATGGCTCTTATTTGTTTGGGATGTCTCATCATCATTTAACAAGACAATCTAACATTTTAGTAAGGTTTTTATTTGTGTATCCTGCCATTGGTTCAATTAATCTTAACATTACTATACAGGTAGAAATATTTGCTAAAAAAAAATTCCACTGGTTGTGATGCAGAATTTACTGAGCTAATGGGATTTTTAATGCTTTAATTCATCGCTTTAAGATTCTAATTAACTCTCCATTTGATAAGGATATAACTAATAAAACGAATTAATGTCTTTAAAGTTGATTAATGATTGATTAAAGAACAATTATTTGTAATAATTTGGTCATCTTTTATGTCATAATTGAGCTTTATTTTGCAAGGCAGAGATCTTGCATGCCAAAGTTGTCTGAAGAAATGAATTTATCACTCTTCTAATGGTAATATTGCAAGTATTCAAGGGGAAATGACACCAGATGAAGATATACTTCTTGTACAAAATGTCAAACCCTTTATCAGAGTCACAGTAACCTGGTTATCTTTCTCACAAAGCTATATCGAACCATTATGGAGGCAAATCTACATTACTTGCTTATTGGTTAACTAAATTAGCAGTAGAAGTGTACATATACACCTGGAAAAAAGTATCGCAACATCATTTTACTTAGATTTCTTCTGACCTGCAATCTAGCTCAAGACATGATGGCTTCTCAGATATTTTTGGAGCTGTTCTGAAAAATGCATTACCAAAATGAAATGGAACTAATATGTCCTCTAAGATGGCTCAGTGTCTTGTTTAATAAAAGAGGAGACGTTATGAGGCAACCCGTCATGCTCACATGGCTTACGCCAAATACATGTACTGATTTTTCTTTCTTTTTTTTATGTGTGTCATATGTAAGGAACTGAATGTTCACATCCAAATCTTTAAATGAAATTTTACATTTATTTACTATTAAATATGTAATTTAAAAATTTAACTATGTAGTCTTTTGGTTCTTAAATCTTTTTACAGTTTAACCAGAAATTAAATTATATTTATAATATCCTTTTGTTTTAAAAAACTAAAAAATCATTGAAAAAGCAGAGCTTGCAATTATTTTTCAGGTATAAACATTATTACTGTGCCCATTGAGAACTTGTTTCAAACAATTTTCCTTATCATTCATAGTCCATATAGAGATTATTAAACTATCTTCTCACCCTACGTCTGTTATTATTGTGTTCTATTTCTCACTCCTTGTAAAATCTCAATGCATTGAAAAGTAATGTGCAACTCTGTACCAACCTTATAACTCTCCATCAAAAAAATACTGTCTTGTTAAAAATATGTGTGCACAGCCCATGTGAAGGAACCTTAGTCTTCTTAACAATAATAGGAACAGAGATAGTGCTCAGTTTGATATTATCATATCAAATCTAGATATGATAATAACTTTATGAGTTTCGTCACAGTAGATTTTGTAGTTTTATATTTAAAAACATGTGATAACAGGAACTTTTTCAGCAGCTAATGATACATGCTCGGACCTTTGTATACCAAGATATCAAACTTTTGTTGTCAAAAGCTATGTCAATAAAACATGTTCTTTATAGTCTAATGATCATAGTCACTTGAGATATTTATAGATTCAGGATTTTTACAATTATGTGATTAAGAAATACTGAATAAAAATAGCTTTTCTAAAACAAATTTTTAAAGTATTTTTGTCTTTCTTGTCTAGCTAATTCTCCAAGATATGAAATGTAACCTGTTCAGTTGTTTCCACTCTGACAATATGCTCTCGGCACAGTAATAAAGCTTTTAAGACACAATTAACTGAATACATGTATTACCAAGACGAGCTATATCTGTCAACGGTTTCTAATTCAGGCCTTGGAATGTCCTCTTTCATTACTGTAGGCATGCATTTGTGGATGTTTGTGCATTTATGGACATTCATTTTGGTAAAAAATATCCCCATTATGATTTGTGAAAATGATAAGATGAAAAATGCCCTGTCATTTGTTTTTAAAATTAATTAATGGATATTGACAAAATACATAAACAAATTCTTTATGTTTAAATTTCTACAATGCTTTTTGTTTTTTACTAAAGCTATCAGCCTTAATTAATGTGGTTTATTATTGAATAAATCTCCTTGCTTTTAGTAAGTCACTACTATACATTTTTGTCTATATGAATTTTCATGAAATATTTTTTCAAAGCTCAATATATAATTAAAAACTACATTAAAGTCTTAAATCCCTAAAGAATTAAATCAAATCAATATAAAAATTATGTCAACCAACCACTAACATAATAATTAAAGTTAAAAAGAAAATTCCTGAAATATTCCTGCTTCTGTTAAAGATCAAGTTATTTTTACCATATCCAAATATTAATTTTATGTCAACTAAGCAATAAGTATTACAAAATATACAGAAAAAAATTAATTTGAACTTCTTTTCATATTTTTGTTGTTGAGCATGATTTGTACCTCCTTTGCAAGTTCAAGTCCTGTCTTTCAAGAAATCCAGTCAATGTTTATTTGAATAATTCTCCAGCTTCACTTTATTTGACTTCATTTGCAATGCAGCACAATTCCATTCTTTTGACTTGTTCCAGCAAATTAGTCTACACTGGTACAAATGGATAAGATCAGGGTCAATATATCCCCATGGCCTGTATTCATCTGCCTAGAGGGCCAGAGGTTGTGCTTCAGTTATTCTTTGGGGTCTCTGTCAATGGTTTCATAGTCCAAGGTATTGATTCTGTTGATGGCTTAAGGGTGCAGGAGTGGAGACCAACTAGGGGGACAATGTTTCTTGTAAATGAAGTACAGTCAGACCCCGATAATCCGGCCACCGATAATCCGAATCTCGCAGTATCCGAACGGTAGCAAGCTGTAACCAAACTAATCTCTATATAAACTCATTAAATGTTGATTCATTAATCCGTTGATTCAGTCTCCGTATCCGAACGCTAATAAGCTGTAACGGATTAGTTAATTACAGCTATTTCTGCTTCATTAATCCCACTGTTCATCAAATCGGTAAACATCAATGACAGTGGATTTACATGGATGTTGAGCGTGTCAGCAGTTTGTGATTGTAATAAATTGATCTGTAATCGGCAAATTCTTCAAACCTGAGTGAGTGTCCAGAAATGCTTTAGTGCAATGATTGTTTATTAATATATGTATCCCAGTTGTTATGTGTATATGAAATAAAACTCATTAGATATTCGTAATACGTCATCATCATCACTGTAGATTTGGTTCGTTTCAGTAGTCCGAACGTTTCACTATCCGAACGTTTTTGATGAAAAACGGAAGTGTTCGGATTATCGAGGTTTGACTGTATACCATTATCATCCTGTTTTACCTGTTTTATTTATTATTTCAGAGGGTCAAAAACCTTATATCTCAATTTCAGTATCTGCAGTAGTAGAAAAGGTATAACAAATACTGCTAGCGGCCAATTTATGATGAACGCCTTTTACTTATTTGAGGTATGGAATGGATTCACATAGCTTAACTGAACATGTCACATTTGTTTGAGAACTGCTACTTTTGATTCTAAAAGATTCTACTTGGTAATATTCATTTTTGTTTTTTGTGATTTTACTTTGTTTACATCGATTTTGATTTGCATTAATTCTAAAAGGTTATACTTACCGGTTGGCTATTCTTAAAATTATTCCTTAAAGTATTCATGTCATCGATACAATTCTATATCAGGATAAAAATATGTTCTGTTCAGATCTTCTGGCAATAGTGCCACCTACCATTGTATTGATCCTAAATTTAGAATCAGAATGGTAAAAAGACAAAAACAGTGAAACTCGATCACTTTTACCAAAATAGCATATCCCTGGTTTTTCAAACCCTGCTTATGGCACATTTAACCTAGGAACTTAACTTGGGGATAAATCAATGAATGATGGAACATTTGGTCGTCAGTTGGTCTTGATGTCAGCTTCGATGTATTGTAAATCTCCACAGGTATACTGCTAGTTGACTCCCATATGGTATTGATTAAAGTTCTATATATTCAATATAAACAATTTGGAAGGTACTTTGAATTTATGAAACATACCTGAAAATTTAACTCTCCAATCCATTTTCCAGGCACCATTATTAGTGTTATTTTTTGCAAAATGAGCTGGAAAGTGACACTTTTTGCAGTCACTATCCAGCTCATGTTTTCCATCAGATGAATAATTTTGAGATATTATCTTATCTAAGTAACTATGCTTAACCCTTAAGATGCGGGTCCCGGGCCTGTCCGGGTTGAAATTTGCTTTGACCGCATGTCCTCTGGGCGAGATGCGACATCGAAACTCTATTTTTCTCACGCTAGCTCATTAACGCCGAGGTGCACAGCAGCGAAGGACGGGCAATTGTTGCACGGCAGTAGTGTCAGTTTAACGCTAGTACTTTCCGTCCGTGTGTCGCTAAGCTACCGAATTTTGTTTCGTTGGTGTTCTAAATAATGCGCGTACATGTTCCGAAAATTATGCAACGATTGATAACGTTTATCGTACCGATAATAAGCTTTAAAATCACTCAATTTTCCCCCACTCCCCGCCGTACGTGCTAATAGCCTGTGGGCACTTTCTACCCTCTCGCACGAGCTTACCGACCCGCGCATGCTATCGTTTACTGAGACGCGTGCATTTTGACCCTATGCACGCCTTCCTATCGCACGCCCTATGTTCTGAACCCTTGGGCAGATTTCAATATAGGTGGGATCATTTGAAAGAGAAAAAAAATCTCTTTAATTCGATGTAAAAAACATATGTGCGCCTCGTGAAATAAAGATACCGCATGTGCCGCAAAAAAGGTGATTTTTATATATTTTTAGTTTTACACTGTTTTGTCACACCAATTTTCTCATGATGTGCTCAACATATTTTGACATTTTTTATATCACAAGATAGAGAAAAAGATTGTCTTTAATCCCATGTAAAATGTGTACATGCGCAACAATTCATAAAGATACAGCAAGCGCCGCACAAAAAGGTAATTTTGCCGACTTTCTTATCATGTGATCTGAAGCGCGATTTTCATGTGCCTTTCTTTCACAATGAATTTCTTTTACACCGTGAAAAAGATTTTGTTGAATTTTACATCACTATAAAGACAAATGAATTGGCTTTAATTCCCTATATCAATTATAAATAAATAAAGACTCAACAAGTGCCGTAAAAAGAACAACTTTTGCACTTCGCAATTCCGTTAGTGACGGAAATAGGGAAACTTTGGCACTTCATATCCCCGTGTACAAATGACACATTTCAAAACCATTTATATCATTATCAAGAGGAATAAATTGTCTACAAAGTGATATATAAAATGTACATGTACAAACGAGACAAAATATGTCGGGGATCTTTCGCCGGGCACCGCCATCAGGTCATAAGAAAATGTGTCCAACGAAAATGTTCGTGTTCGAGAAAAAAAATTTCAGCGGACTTTCGTCGGGCACCGCCAGCAGGTATGTGTTTTTCTCTGCCAAATTTGTGTTGGTCGAGGAAACTCATTTTTGAAAAAAAAGTTTGGTAGCATTCCAATGTATTAAATAGTTTGCTATATATGTCGGGATGGCATGAGTTCCTTCGAGTGAAATAAAGACAAGGGGCCGGGTGCTCGTTGACTACGGCCGTCCCGACAGATAGGCCCGTGGAACCTATCATTCTCGGAAGAGAAGTCAAGAGTTGAAAAACTTTTGTAATCCACAACTGACAATCAGAACTTTCCTGACGTAGAAGGCAGTTGTTCGCGACTCGCCGGCTCGTTGCATAGGAGTCAGAAGGCGGCATCAGGGTTGATAATGTTGATACAACGTCGGCGGCCGTCGGTGCCATCGGCACCTTCGGCGGGATTGTGAATTTTTGTTTCAAACACTTACAAAATGTGGCAATTGAACGTCCATGAAGCTCACATTGAATTTCTCTGTACAACAGGTCATGTGTTGATGTTATTATATCTTGCGTGTGCCTAAATTATTTTCAATCATTTACAGATTGATGTGAAAGATGCCTAAGGCCAGGAGGCCGCGAACCAGGAGTTGGGAAGGTCCGTCAACGTCTAGCGACGACGACTTCATCAACGAGGTCCATGCCGATGAAGCTTCTGATATGGAATCAACTGATGAGAGTGATAGTGATAGTGACAGTGACAGTGATGGTGAAAGTGACATTGAGAGTGATGTAGAAATAAGAAACATTGCAAGACACATATTAGCAGCTACGGGTGAAACTGCTACGACTGGTACTTCCACAGAAGAAGAGTTCAGTGGCTTTGATGAGCAATATAATGAAATGGACACACATTTTGATGACCGTGACAACTTTATGGAACGCTGGACAGAGGGTCCGAGGCCACGTGGACGTGTTGATCTCCAATTTACTGGCAACACGGGATTAGGACGCTTCATAGAATTGCCTGATAACCCGCAACCTGTAGACTATTTCGGGTTGTTTTTTCATGAAGATGATTATGGATCAATGGCAGCAGAAACCAACAGATACTTCCACCAACAGGTTGACGATACGGTTCTAAAGCCCTGTTCAAGGTTGAGGCAATGGTATGATACGAATGCTGAAGAAATGAAAGTATTCGTAGCAATGACTATAGCAATGTCTTTGGTTGTACAGAGAAACTTTTCTGAGTATTGGTCATCGAGTGATGTGACGTCGACGCCTTTCTTTGCCAAATGTATGCCTCGTGATAGGTTCTGGTTATTACTAACGTACCTACATTTGAATGATAATAACCAAATGCCGGGACGAAACACACCCCAGTTTTCACCAATCAATAAACTTGGCTATTTGTACAAGCGCATCGTGCATCGTTTTTCCAGAATTTACAAGCCGCATCAAACTATTTGTGTTGACGAAGGGTTGGTGCCTTGGAAAGGCCATCTGAGTTTCAAAGTATACAATCCCGACAAGCCGAAGAAGTATGGGATAAAGGCCTACATGCTGTGTGACTCAACCAATGGTTATGTTTGCAAGTTTGAACTCTACACTGGAAAAACAAATGAATCTGTTTCTGTCGGTGGGAAAACGTATGATCTCGTCATGGACTTGGTGAAGGATTATGCTGGGAAAGGATATCATGTGTTCATGGACAATTTCTATTCCTCTGTGGCATTGTATATAAACTTGTGGGAAATGGGAACTGGTGCAACTGGGACGTTGAGAGGCAATCGCAAAGGCATTCCTGAAAAGCTAAAGAAGGCACAGAAAAAACAGAAGAAAGGGGATATGATGATCTATCACAATCAAGACCTACTCGTTGTGAGGTATGAGGACAGGAAGTCAGTGCTGCTCATGTCAACCGTAGAAGACACTGAAATTGTAGAGACAGGGAAGAAGAACCGAGTGACTGGGGAAGCAAATACGAGACCAAGTATTGTGCACGAGTACAACAAATATATGGGAGGTGTGGATCGGGCCGACCAGATGCTGTCGTACACCCCGTTCAAAATGAAAACTCTTAAATGGTGGAAGCGAGTGTGGTTTCATGTGTTAAACGTTGCCATGTTGAACTCTTACATTCTCTATAAAGAATTCTCAAAAGACAAAACCTTGAAAACAAGCCGTCAATTCAGAAAAGATATAGTGCAGCATATGATCACCTTCGCAGACACGGAAAAAGTACCTTCCCTGCGTAGACGTCCTCGTGGCAGGCCAAGCACAAGCGACGAAAGTGTGTTACGTCTTCATGGTCGACACTTTCCATCAAAGATTCAGCCTGTTGGAAAGAAGAAGAGGCTTTCCCGTATGTGTGTTGTTTGCTCCAAAGCGAAAAGAGAACTCTTTCGAAGGGCAGTGGAAGAAAGCAATGAGCCAGTTCGAAAGAAGAAAAGGGTAGGCAAAGAATCTTCTTACGAATGTAGCGAGTGTAATGTGGCTCTATGTGCAGCACCATGTTTCAGAATTTATCACACGTCACAAGATTGCACTAAAGCTTATATCAGTTTGATGTCAGAGAAGGAAAATGAGGGGGATAATCAAGAAGATTGAAGAAAGAAGAAAGAAGCAGAAGTGTGGATGAGCGTTACTCTCCTTATAAAGTTTATTCTTCACATCAATAAGGTGAATGAGTGTAATATAAAATACTGATTGTCAATAAAATAATCTTTTTTTTAAGTCGTAAAAGAGACAGAGAAAGTCAATGTGAGCTGTCACTGGACGTTCGATACGAGCCGCATCACGAATCTACCCCGATCTTTCGCAATTTGTATTCTTAGAATCGGGTGGCGAAACTTCATACTTTTTACATCATCGTAAAGGGAAAAGAACTGGCTTTGATTCATTTTGAAATGTGTATGTGCGCAACACATAATAAAGAAGCGGCAAATAATGCGAAAAATGTCGCAATTATCAATTTTTTTCCCCAAATGTCTGAGGGTACCCCTCTTTAATGGTTCATATCTCCCGAACTATTTGGCACTTTTTAATTTTTTTTCCACCTTTCTCACGCGGAAAGAATGATCTTTAATTCCGTGTATAATATGCATGTGCGCAATTAATAAAAATGGTGTGGCGAGTGCAGCGACAAATGTCGCAAATAAAACGATTGTCAAAATCTATTTTCAAGTAGTTGAGGGTGTCGCTCTTTAGCGGTTCATATCTCCCGAACTATTTTATACTTTTTTATATTTTTTTCACCTATTTCAAGGGAATAGAATTGTCTTTTATTCCATGTATAATATGCATATGCGCAGTCCATAATAACGATGCGGTCAATGATGCGACTGGTGTCGCAAATAGAACGCTTATCAAAATTTGTTTTCAAGTAGTTGAGGGTATCACTCTTTCGTTTTTCATATCTTTTGAACCAGTTGGCACCTTTTCATTATTTTTTCACAGTCGTAAGGACGAAAGATTTATCTTTATTTCCATGTATAATTTGTACATGCGCAGCAAGAAATAACGATGCGGCGTGCGTATAGAATGATTGATTTTATTATCTCGGAATGTTCGCCCGCGTGTGACTGCACGCGCCGAGAGGATCGGTACAGCAGGAAGCAACGCTGTTGCTTAGAACACTGGCACTCGCATGCTGGTGCCTCGGGGGTGCCCCGGGGGTATAACGGTACTAATTAGCGTACCGATGCCAGACTGCCCAAGGGAGAATTAGTTCTGGCTAAAAATCCCGTTATGTCGGAGCATCCTCGGGGTACCCCCAACCATCTTTCGCGGCGTATATCTTTTGAACAGGGTGACATTTTCTAACAATCTTTTATCATCATAAAGAAGAATAAATTGTCTACAATTCCATATATAATACATGTATGCGCGCTAAGTATTAGGGATTTTATTCAGCCGGATATAAAGACAATCTTTAGATAATTGTAGAAATCTAACTAGAGGTCGCATTGTAAAAAAATATATATCATCGTAAAGAGGAATAATGTATCTTCAATTCCATATAAAAAAATTAATTGTGCGATTATATTTAAGGATTTTGCGTAACTCTAAATAAAGACAATCTTCATATTGCAATAGAAACCGTTCTAGGTAAGATAAAAATTTCATTAAAAGTTTCGGATAAAGATCGTTCATTTGTGTACGGGATTGGCGGGCTACTTTTGTATCGAACGGTCAGTTTCACCCGTAATCCGCCATGGGAATACACCATTTATCGAAAAAACAGCCGCGACTCGCGGTGCGAAATAATTCAGCCACAGGGGCTAATTGCGTTATTAGCGTAGCGAGGCGAGTGCTGGAAAATTCAGCCACGGGGGCAAAACTGGTCAAAATAATATTCAGCAACTTGAGGGTTAAGCCTGTTTTGCTTTTGCTATTAGAAACAGTAAGTCTGTAAAGATTTACAGTAACCTTATCATTTCAATAAGAAATCAGAGCAATTTTTATCACATGAAAAAAATACTCAATGAGGCTGATGGGTTTTGAAGGTGATGAAGTTTTGAATAAATTTAATAAGCTTCATGTTTTTATTATTAACATCATCATTATAAAGAATTTATTATTGTTAAATCTTGAACCAATTTATCAGCTTCATATTTGTCATTGTTTTCATTATTAACATCACCTCTATGAAGAATTTATTATTGGTAAGGATTGAAGTTATTCATTTGGCACCATATAGATATTTTCTAATGTTGATAATCATTAATTTAGACTTGTATCTAATTATGACCATCAAAAATAATTTGTTATTGGTAAGTCTAGATCTTGAAGCTATCTATTGAGCCATAAAAATATGTTTATAATATGTTTATAATGGAATTCAATGATTGAGACTTGTAACTCTCACCAGCAAAAACAATTCATCATTGGTAAGTTTTGAAGCTCTGTTTTACTGGAATAATATATAATTGTTTTGAAAATTCATTATTGATCAAGATTTTTTCTTCTTATCTCCATCCACAAAGATTTATTATTGGTAATTGTTGAAAAAATTCTATAGCCCCACATTTATCTATATAAGCAGAGCAGAAATGATAGTTGATAATGTCAGCACAAAACCTAAGATTTTACCATTGTAATATTTCATTTGCACTAAAATCTAAACCACATTGGCGCCATTGTCAGTATCCTTTATAGAGGATGTGGGATATACAAGGCAGTAAGCGCAATGAGATACAGAAATTATTGGCCTTGTATGGTAATATGAATTATTCTTCTCTCAAATACAGAGACATTAAGGAACCAATAACGGATTCTCTTAAACTGGTGCAAAAATATGTCAGGGCATTATCTCATCTACATTTTCATGATAAATTTTTACTGATAATACCAAATTCTGCTGCTGCAAAGTTCTGTAGTTTCTAATTGGCTATTTCCAATATAGAGTCTCCAATATTAGGATAATTAGTTACATAATGACAGAAATTTTTCAATTTCAGTGTGTATTTATTTGACATAATCATCATCTTTCTTGCTAATTGGTAATTTCCATGTCTAATTTGGATAAAAATAAACGGTAATTTGTTCCATGTTTACTTCGAATTGATCTTTAAGCAATCAATTTTCTCATTTCAGTATGTTGAATTTTGAAGAAGTATAATAATGTATTAAGTTTCATATCAGTTCATAATTGGGTTTATAAGGATCAGCCTATTTGGATACAAATAAATTTTCATATATATATTTCCCTATATGAAGTAGTCAGAGATATATCTTGGTCAGTGTAGCCATCCAACCATCTATTTCACCATTATACAAGTTAAAATTAAACTTCTTCTGTACATGTTGATTTTGTACATTTAAACAGGGCATTTTCTTGAAATGAAAATTTCAGAAAGGACACCAAAAAAAAGAAATTTAACGAAAGAAAGATAGCAGATGAAAAAGTCAGTTTTCAGGATGTCACTATGTCCTAGCATTTGATGCAACAAGAAACAGATTACACAAGCTGTAAAGGAAAGATATAGATTTCCTGAGCAGCTAATGATGCTGTACATTGTTACTGCTCCTCCTGAACTAAGCAACTAACAACAGACAGGTTGTCAGAGTCTATTGATGAGCTGTCAACATCTTGGTGTGCACGTGAACGCGGGAAACAGATTTCTGTCTTAGAACTTCCCTTGGTCACCAGGAGTGATTAAATAAGAACATTTTGGATTTTAAACACACTGGGATGCACATTCTCATTCTTTATTTCTTTTGAAAATTCTATTCAACATCATATCCAATACGTTTTCTGAACTAATGACACAGGTTTGCCTATGTTTAGCAGGTTGTCTTTCTTCTGATTTTTTCCTTAGCTTCTGCATGCTGTTAATGGCTTAACAATATCCAAATCACTCATTCTTTAGCTAATGAGGCCTGGTTCCTGTAGATGAGTAACACAGAATGGTTGGCACACGTCATTCTTCTGAAAATGAGTTAAGAAAATGAAAAGACACACAGTGTCACAGTCTTTGAACAAACTCATGATAATGATAATAATAATAATAATAATTAACTTGTATAGCGCCTGGTATCCATCTATACAGTTGATAAACTGAGATAATATTCAAGTATACTTTGTATAGAATTTTTTTTTTTTAAAATTGTCAAACGTTAAAATGTTTCAGTGATTACTATTCAAATTGACAAACAGATACATCAAGGCAATTATCTGTCTACACAAGTTGTCCTTGGGCTGATATTACAAGTAAAAAAGGACACAAATCAACCACTTCACATTATGTTTGCATAAACCCAGCCTCAGTGTTAGTAAATTGATTTTCTATGATGTATGAGATTTGTGCTCGGAAGCGTCTGAATAAAGTATAAACCTTGATTGTTAGCAGTTTCCAAGGCCCTTATTATGATAGAAGAATAGAAAAGTGAATAGAGGTTAATGTGGATGGGGAATAGAAGTAGATGGTGGATTGTAAGTAAAAGAGAGATTGATTGTATCAACAGAGAGGAAGAACATAAGCTGTATAAGCATGTATTATGATAAATTTCCAAGATTTCTTTTCATGATAATAATGGAAAAGTAAACTTCAATAGAGGTTAGTTTTGGGGGATAATAGGTAAAATGAAAATGCTTGTAATATTTTGGAATTCCATAAATAAGCATGCACTGTTAACGATTCACCAGATCCTTATGGTAATAATGGAATAGAAGACATGGTGAGAGGTTGGTTGGAGGGAAGGGGGAGTAGTTTGTAAATATAGAGAATGAGTAGAAAGAGGTTGCCTGTATTATCGGGATTGGCAAAATATGGATGAGGAGCCTGGATGCCAAACCATTTCCCAGGTTAATAATGGTAATATTATAAAAAACATGGATAGATTCAGTTTGTGAGGGTAAAGTAATAGATTGCGATGATTAATAAAAACAAATTTAAAAACATTTTGAAACGGGGGCAGACATGGAAACCATAAACTCACAACCTTAGCTTTTTAGCTCATCAGGTCTGAAAGACCCGATGGGCTTATGGCATGGCAAGGCGTCCGTCGTCCGTCTGTCCGTCCATCCGTCCGTCCGTCCATCCGTAAACTTTTCACTTTTTCGACTTCTTCTCCAGAACCAATGACTCTAGAGAGCTGAAATTTTATGTGCATACTCCTTGGCAAATGGGGATTCTAAATTGTAGATTTCGTGACCCCATGACCCCAAATGGGGTCACAAGGGTCAAAAACTTAAAAATCTATTTTAATCTTCTTCTCCAGTTCCAAAAGGTCCAGAGAGCTGAAAAGTTGTGTGTAGACTCCTTGGGCACTGGGGATTCTAAATTGTAGATTTTGTGACCCCATGACCCCAAATGAGGTCACAGGGGTCAAAACATGAAAAACCTATTTTCATCTTCTTCTCCAGTTCCAAAAGGTCCAGAGAGCTGAAAAGTTGTGTGTAGACTCCTTGGGCACTGGAGATTCTAAATTGTAGGTTTGGTGACCCCATGACCCCAAATGGGGTAACAGGGGTCAAAATCTAAAAAACCTAATTTAATCTTTTTCCCTAGTTCCAAAAGGTCCAGAGAGCTGAATAGTTGTGTGTAGACACCTTGGGCACTGGAGATTCTAAATTGTAGGTTTGGTGACCCCATGACCCCAAATGGGGTCACAGGGGTCAAAACCTGAAAAACCTAATTTCATCTTCTTCTCCAGTTCCAAAAGGTCTAGAGAGCTGAAAAGGTGTGTGTAGACTCCTTGGCCAACGGGGATTCTAAATTGTAGGTTTGGTGACCCCATGACCCGAAATGGGGTCACAGGGGTCAAAACCTAAAAAACCTAATTTCATCTTTTTCCCTAGTTCCAAAAGGTCTAGAGAGCTGAAAAATTGTGTGAAGACTCCTTGGACACTGGGGATTCTAAATTGTAGGTTTGGTGACCACTTGACCCCAAATGGGGTCACAGGGGTCAAAACCTTAAAATCCTACTTTCATCTTCTTCTCCAGTTCCAAAAGGTCTTGATAGCTTAATAGTTGTGTGTAGACTCCTTGGACAATGGGGATTCTGAATTGTAGGTTCGGTGACCTCTTGACCCCAAATGGGCAATGGGCCTTTTTTATTTGATTGTGAATAACTCGGACGTTGGGACAGGCTATCTTTCCTACACTGCCCATGACCCCATGGTCTAAACCACAACACCTATTTCTATCAAAAGTCTGATGAGCTACAGAGCCCATGGCTCTATTTTTACAAGATCGTCATAGTTAGAAAGACATATCAAAAGGTTAAAATGGTACCTGCATCCATTGTCATCATGTTAAATTCAGGAAAAACATAAAATAATGTCGCATATGGCTGAATAATGCATTTCCAAAATGTCGAGAATTTCCCAATCTAATTGATAATAGCTGAGAACATGGACCGAGATCAGTGAAGTTAGGGAATGTAACTTGATCAAGATTAGTACATTCCTGGTTTGTTGACAGGTGGAATGATTAGTTAGGAAATAGGATTACTCTGACCTGCCGAGGCAGTTACTATCCTCGTAAAGCTATTTTGTCTTTGCCACTTCCTGGATGACCTTGGGTCCAGATTAAATCCACAATTTAGCATTTGGTTTGGGTGGTTACTGTCACAATAACTTTTGTGTTGTGTCTTTGGGCAAGGAACATCATTTACTTTGTGCTCAGTCCAACCAGCTGTAAAAATGGGTACCTGAATATGGGATATACTTATGTATATGATTGTGCAAATCACAAGGAAGCTGCCTTGCAAGTACAATTCCTTCCGGTTAATAATTCATATTGCACTGGCACTATACAGTCCTTGACCTTATATTTGTCCATGATATTATTATCAATCAGTAATGAAAGATTATCTGCTTGAATTAATTAATTTTGCAGCATTACATTACCAGTAAAGCTTGCTATTATGCTAAGTCGTGAACCATCCTTTACAGAAAAATAACTTAATTCTGTAGTATTTTGGCCATGAACTGGTGACAATATGGAGAGATTTTCTGGATAACAACTTCCTTATTGTTAATATATATGTCATTTGAAGATGTCAACAGAACTTGGAGACAATAGAAGGAGATCAGAGATTAGAAATGAAAAGGTTTTAAAATAATTTATAATGAATTTAATGAAACAGAAAATTGTAGTTATTGTCAAAGTTTGAGAACCACAGACAGATATATGTTGAAATAAATCTGCCTGGATGCCAACAAAAAACCAGACTTGGTATCCAGCTAGATCTTTTTAGTGTGAGTTTGATGGAGAATCAAACATATATAATCATTTCAGAAAGTGTCCAAACAGCAGGAGAAACAATCGAGACTGAACTTTTATGATTACAACCTGGGTAGGGAGGATAACTTACTTTGTTAATGGTTTTGATAACATGCATTTTTTTTTAAGTAAAAGAGGTTTTTTTATTCAAATGAATTGACACAAATACCATTGCATATATTGAAAAATTTATTTTATTTTATTTCATAGCTAGTTAGTATACATATATATCTGTAATACATTAACCTATGTCAACAATGAAATTGTCAAACCAATATCAATCTGGCAACATTTTGGTACCCAAGCTATCCACCATTTCTTCTTGATCTCAAATATTCAAGGAATTTAATATCTTCATCCAATGTTGGATTAGCTTCTTTGTTAGAAATTTATCATTTACGTGAAATGATCCCTCAAAATAGTTTTGTAATGATGTGTCTCCAACTTTTATGTTAATATCCAAGAGAAATTTGTCAACATCAAGTTACAATGTTTTATAATTTTACAATAAAATCAAAGAACATCCTTCCTTAAGGACACTCTTGGACATTTGTTTCATCTAATTAAACGCTATTCCTCTCCCACTTCACAGACAATGTTAGCATGATTCTGTAACTTAATTAGGTTATTTGGAGATAAAAAGGCTATCATGAGGTTTATGTTCTATATTGTTCATAAATACTGATTGCCATCTTAGCATCCTGTCACCTTCTGGAAGATATATGAAGATATTACACTCATGCAACCTTGTTTATTACACACCTTATGCTCTGACCCTAACTTCCAAGAGGAACCCAATCAATTCTAAGCACTGGTCAATGAAACAATATCTTATTGCCTATAACTATAATACATAGACTGATTCTGGGGTACTGCCTAGGGAGCATTTATTTAGTAAGTTTGATTGGTTACTACCTACGAGGGAAATCATATCAGGCTTCATATTTTTCATACGATGCCCTAGGGCAAAATATCACTTTAACATTGTGACATCACGTTATTGACAATGCTTTGACGTCACACTTCTACTATGACGTTGCGTTCCAAATGTGACGACGGCGGGTAATCCGCCTAAATTTCTTTGATTTTGCAACTTTGGTAATAAACAGAATATCATATTCGTGCCCCTGACATGCTATGTTTACGACGCTCTTGCTTAAATATCAGTATATTATAATATTTAGGCACTCGTGTCATAAACATAGTATGTCATGGACACTCATATAATATCCTCTATGGACTGCCTAGGGAGGATTTATTTGGTAAGTGATGTGTTGTGTTTCTCATTTGATTTTTGGAGCAATGGTTTTCAGTGTATGAAAGTGTAAAAATCAGATGACTTTCTTTTCAAAACAGTATCTTTTTCCAAAAAACTTTTTGATTTAGCACCAAAAATGCTTTAGGTTCATGACAGGGACATTTCTTATCCCTGAAATTGGTGAAGTTACATTCATGCTTAAATTTGCAAATATATACATTTGATTATGTTCTGTTGAGTTGTTTGAGGGACATACTTAGAATGAGCAAAGGACTGCTTGTGCCATGCCATATTTCATAGTGTCTCATTGATGCGATCATGAACCTTTTACATGGTAATTAATCCTGTGTAAACAGATTAAATGAAGGTGAAAGGGAACTATTTATTTGATGAATCAGCAGTATTGAAACCAGACATATTAATCACATTTATAGAGACACTGTCTGAAGGGAAGGTGATAAATCTCATTACCCTGGACAGATTTAATTACACAGATTCAACTTTAGACATCGATAGGGTTTCTTATTGGCTTGGGATTATCGTGAATATCTCACACTGGCTGATCAGAGGAGTCAAAGAAAATTGTCTGTCATGATGGTGTGAGTCTCTTGGACATATTGTGGTGATTATTTTCAATCCTTTCTGTAGCAATAAAACTTCAAATATTCTTCAATCATAACTTTTCAAATGAAACAGTGAAATCAAGTAGAGTGAAGGAGTTGAGCTAATGATGTTGGTATGATTTTGTAAAGGGACCAGCGGCCCGTCACACATTTGCACAATACATGTACATGAACTGTGTGCGGGCAACACATGAAACCATATGATTTAAAATGATAATAATAGTATATTTAAGGAAATTTGCCATCCATGGAATATAAAATCATAGGAAATATATCTGCTAAGAAATTTAATGTAGTCATTCCAATTATGGATGGGATTACTGGTTACATGTCGTGGCATTCGGAACAGAAATCCTTTGACGTTCTAGTGTGCGTCATCTCACAACAAAACGATTGTAGAGCAGTTCTTGCAGATCAGATTAAAAGAGCACATTTTCAACAAAGACGAAGAAAACAATCAATCAATTGAAGAGTTTGCATTATTTATTAAGTTGTGCTTTAAGAAGCTCCTTTTTCAAAAGGTGATGAATGATGGAATGTCTTATTTTCTCTTGCACTCAGTGACAGTCTTCAGTCTCATGCATCTACACCATTAAAAAGTCCTTGTTGTAGATTGTAGAAATTGATGTTGAAAAAGATGGACACTTCAGTTTTCATGACCTTTCAGGAAGAAATTGAGATTTTTACTATTAGGTATTAGAAAGTGTCATGAGAAACAGGATATGAAGGTGATTTTTGGGTTGAATAATCAATAAGATTAAGGTGAGGCAAGTAAAAAAAGCTTCCAAAAGAGGTTTTATTGATTTAGGCATTACATGTCTTAAGCCAAGCATAAATTTTGGGTGTGTGGGTGTGGATGTGTGGGTGTTTGGGTGTGTCACTGATTAAAAGCTTAGTGTTTTGATACTTTCAGTTTTGAAATAATCAATGTTGAAGGAGAGAATGATGTTTATTTCAGAATAAATTTTTTTAGGAAAAGGTAGGTTTGAAGCACAATGAAAATAAATTTTAAATGGGTTTGGTGATGCAGTTCAATATAAGAGGAAAACGGGGGAGTAAAGAAGCATCTATAAAAACCAAATAGATACTACATCTATAGACATAGCATTTGTAAGAACCAAATAGATACTACTCTTACTTTAAATAGAAATTACTACCACTTAAAATAAGATTCTTATTGATGTTGTAAAACTCAAGATTGTGTTCTTTTATCTTACTTTTTATTCTCATATTTTTATCACATTCAAGAGCCTTTTTGGTATTGGTGATTTAAATAGACAGAATGAGAATTTGGGGTTTTTTTTGGTGTTGTATCAAGGGGATATCCTCCATTTAAGGGGGAGGGGAGGAGATCATCTGTAGCCATGTCAAGGAGTGGTGTACAACATTCATTCACTGCATCCCTCCAGGAACCAACCTAAATGACATGCTCTCCATTATTAGCATCGCTTGAAAGAAATAAGAAGTTTGCTGTCTTGCAATTTTTTCTAATTGATTTTGTCTTCTGTAGTTAACAAGGTGCTTCAGAGTTGAGGATGGATTGGGTCTGGGCTGTCGGGCTGCCAACTTCTTGCAGCTTCATTTGTTCAATATTGCATCACAGAGGCACATCTATATTCTTGTGTTGAGAGGAATAATCTTTTTTATCATTTGTTATAGAGACAAATTATACAGAATTTTCAAACAGTTTTTGATAATTGACCTAAATTCAAGGAAAAAAGGTTCATTTGTTATTTCAATTTCAAATACTTTGATAACCATTTGATTGATTTATTTAGAGGGAATCCTAACAATTTCCTGGATTCAAGTATAGTTATCATTCATTGAAATTCCCTTTGAAGTACATGAAACCTAAAATTTACAATGTGTTTTCTGACCTGCAGTTTTTTAGTCACTGATTTTGCCAAAATGGTCTCTACATTTGAATTGAATAAAGTATTTTAACAATAAACAGTAGAGCTTTAAACCTTGGGTCCTTACAAATTTTCCTAATGTAGGTAAAATTAGAGAAATATTAATAAGAGATTTCTGTATACATTACAATGGAAATTTCAGGATGTCAATTACATTAATACCTCCCATGGTGTGTTCATTAACGAAGTTAAAGTGATATACGTCACTTTTGGTGAAAGAGTTTATTGAGGTCATTTTAAGTGATATACACTGTACTTACCAAATATGATCATTTAGTAGAAAATTCTCAGATTCCTATAGTATAAAACTATCTTCATGCCTTACACAAGAATTAGTTCAAGCAATATCTAAGTTAAAATAAAAATGTGCACCTAATAGGAAAAATAAACTAAATGTTTCTTGATAAATGAACAATAAATCAAAGTGTACATTTTACAGGTTAAGTTTCACTTTTTGAAATGTGAAATATATAATTTAAAAACTTTGAAGAGAATATAACAGCATTACAAGTGTTTAATGTAGATTATAAGGCAAGATTTTGTTTCCCTATGAATTATAAAGGTCTATTTCTCATTTTTTATGTACATTAACATGTACAATTTTACAATTGAATAAAAAGTTATGTAACAATTATTTGACAATTGAATTAACACGCTTACTTTATCCTAGCATGAACGTTTTTGCTAAAAAATTGTAAAAGACACAGCATCTCTCAGTTAATTGAATCTACTCCAAACTAAAACTTTATCAGAATGTAATCTGACAGCCTGTCATTTATCATTATTTTCATCCAGTTATTACTGGGTTTACTTGCACCGAATATGCCTTAACAAATTGTGAAAAATGCATCTTTGACCCCTAAACAATTTTTTCTTGATAGTTAAAACAGGAAATGAGTTCATTTGAATAAGAGGAATTAATTTTTACTGATTTATTTAATCCTGATAATAAAGTTGCTAAGGTGATTTATCGGCTTATTGTATCTTCGATAAAGAATAAAGTCAAATAACCAATAGTCTTCAATTCAATTTTCACTAATTCTTATCAATTTATTGTTTTTCCCTTTTAATTTCATGAGCAGCCCAGGTAATCTGTCATTGTTTGTTTTCACCAAGTTTAAATCCTGTGAGGGACTTTTAAAGTCAACAAGTGATAGAATCAGTAGTCTTATTTTTTTATGTCTGGGAAAATCGTCTTTCTCTTAAAAAGTGAGATGAAGTCAATTTCAGTAATATTACATCTCATGAAATGTTTATGTAGCAGGTAATCTAATCAGGTAATTTGGATTGGATCTGAAAGTAATCTCCTTGAGTCCTGGAATAGATATTTTTATTCTAAATGCTTTCTTTAGAAACTGACTTGTCAATTCAAGGTGACTTTTAATTTTCTTGAGATTTTACTGGAGGTTTCTTCGCTTTGCATTGTTACAACAAACCAATGATTCTGAATTAAGACTACCACTACATCACACTAGTGACTCTATATAAAGACTACCGTTACACGACTACAATTGATCTGAATCAAGATTATCACTGCAAAACATAACTTCACCACACCAATGATTCTCAATGAAGATTATCACTACAAAGCATCACTTCACCACACCAATGATTCTCAATGAAGATTATCACTGCAAAACATAACTTCACCACACCAATGATTCTCAATGAAGATTATCACTACAAAGCATCACTTCACCACACCGATGATTCTCAATGAAGATTATCACTACAAAACATCACTCCATCATACCAATGATTCTCAATGAAGATTATCACTACAAAACATCACTCCACCACACCAATGATTCTCTATCAAGATAATTACTAACTACACCACTAAGACTACCTCTACACTCCCACAATGATTCTGAATCAAGACTACCTCTACACCACACAATGATTCTGAATCAAGACTACCTCTACACTCCCATAATGTTTCTGAATCAAGACTACCTCTACACTCCCATAATGTTTCTGAATCAAGACTACCTCTACACCACACAATGATTCTGAATCAAGACTACCTCTACACTCCCACAATGTTTCTGAATCAAGACTACCTCTACACCACACAATGATTCTGAATCAAGACTACCTCTACACTCCCACAATGATTCTGAATCAAGACTACCTCTACACTCCCACAATGATTCTGAATCAAGACTACCTCTACACTTCCACAATGTTTCTGAATCATGATCATCACTAAACCACACCAATGTTTCTGAATCATGATCATCACTAAACCACACCAATGTTTCTGAATCATGATCATCACTAAACCACACCAATGTTTCTGAATCAAGACTACCTCTACACTCCCACAATGTTTCTGAATCAAGACTACCTCTACACCACACAATGATTCTGAATCAAGACTACCTCTACACCACACAATGTTTCTGAATCAAGACTACCTCTACACCACACAATGATTCTGAATCAAGACTACCTCTACACCACACAATGTTTCTGAATCAAGACTACCTCTACACCACACAATGATTCTGAATCAAGACTACCTCTACACTCCCACAATGATTCTGAATCAAGACTACCTCTACACTCCCACAATGATTCTGAATCAAGACTACCTCTACACTTCCACAATGATTCTGAATCATGATCATCACTAAACCACACCAATGATTCTGAATCAAGACTACCTCTACACTCCCACAATGTTTCTGAATCAAGACTACCTCTACACCACACAATGATTCTGAATCAAGACTACCTCTACACTCCCACAATGATTCTGAATCAAGACTACCTCTACACTCCCACAATGATTCTGAATCAAGACTACCTCTACACTCCCACAATGATTCTGAATCATGATCATCACTAAACCACACCAATGTTTCTGAATCATGATCATCACTAAACCACACCAATGTTTCTGAATCAAGACTACCTCTACACTCCCACAATGTTTCTGAATCATGATCATCACTAAACCACACCAATGTTTCTGAATCATGATCATCACTAAACCACACCAATGATTCTGAATCAAGACTACCTCTACACCACACAATGATTCTGAATCAAGACTACCTCTACACTCCCACAATGATTCTGAATCATGATCATCACTAAACCACACCAATGTTTCTGAATCATGATCATCACTAAACCACACCAATGTTTCTGAATCAAGACTACCTCTACACTCCCACAATGTTTCTGAATCATGATCATCACTAAACCACTCCAATGTTTCTGAATCATGATCATCACTAAACCACACCAATGTTTCTGAATCATGATCATCACTAAACCACACCAATCTTTCTGAATCATGATCATCACTAAACCACACCAATGTTTCTGAATCATGATCATCACTAAACCACACCAATCTTTCTGAGTAAAGACTACCACAACACAACACCAATGTTTCTGAGTAAAGACTACCACAACACAACACCAATGTTTCTGAATTAATAAAGACTACCACAACATAACACCAATGTTTCTGAGTAAAGACTACCACAACACAACACCAATGTTTCTGAATTAATAAAGACTACCACAACATAACACCAATGTTTCTGAGTAAAGACTACCACAACACAACACCAATGTTTCTGAATTAATAAAGACTACCACAACATAACACCAATGTTTCTGAGTAAAGACTACCACAACATAACACCAATGTTTCTGAATTAATAAAGACTACCACAACATAACACCAATGTTTCTGAGTAAAGACTACCACAACACAACACCAATGTTTCTGAATTAATAAAGACTACCACAACATAACACCAATGTTTCTGAGTAAAGACTACCACAACACAACACCAATGTTTCTGAATTAATAAAGACTACCACAACATAACACCAATGTTTCTGAGTAAAGACTACCACAACACAACACCAATGTTTCTGAATTAATAAAGACTACCACTATGCGACACCAATGTTTCTGAGTAAAGACCATCATGACACCACACCATAGATTCTATATCAAGACTACCACTACACCACACAAATGATTCTGAATCAAGACTACCACTACACCACACCATAGATTCTATATCAAGACTACCACTACACCACACAAATGATTCTGAATCAAGACTACCTCTACACCACACCATAGATTCTATATCAAGACTACCACTACACCACACAAATGATTCTGAATCAAGACTACCACTACACCACACAAATGATTCTGAAATGAGACCATCACGACACCACACCATAGATTCTATATCAAGACTACCACTACACCACACAAATGTGTCTGCATCAAGACTATCACTACACCACAACAAAGAGATCTGAAACAAGACTTTTGCTAAACCACAATAAAAATTCTGAATAAAGACTACATATATCACTTCACCTCTGACGGCCAGGGAATGGTCAATCCTTTCATACAACTAACAAGGTTAAAATGACTCCATTTGCAATTACAATAGAAGTACATATTTGCATAGTCAGCATGCGAGCAGGCTCAGAGCAGAATAGTACTAGAGATAAATTTGTCTTATTGACATTTGCTGAACTAATTTGCAGATCGTAAGATGGATGGCTAGATGACTTGGTCCAAATGATAATAATGATTATAATAAGGCTATTTATATTGCGCTAATCCACGTCACTGAGGGAATTGCTCTAAGCGCATCCTGCATTATTACCCTGGTAATGATGAAGTAAGAATAAAGGACATAGTGCTCAAAGATATTTTTTAGTCTTTCCTATCAAATACATGAATGCTTCAAGAAAATGCTAAGGAGGGTTAATAAAAATACTAAAATTTTATTCGAAAGAAACCTCAACTCAACATTGTAGGGATTTCATCAGAAGTTGTGTATTTATCTGGAAGTACCATTTTAACCGTGTTATGTTTCCATTTTCTTGCTGCTTCAATGAAAAAACAGACTCTTATGTGAAAGCTGTAATTTCAAAGGGATAAATCATGAGCTCCGTGTAATTTGAAAAACGGTTGAAACAAACCACACAGAATTGGGACCAAAAAGATCCTAAAAAGATTGTGATTGATGTTGGGTTGAAAAATTAAGAATATTTATTGATAAACATACACTAAAATATGTTCAACATCAATGTTCACATTTGTAAAGGAATATAAGACATTATACTTCAAATGGAGCAAGTTCTGAGAACTCCGGAAATCCCTAAAAGTTCTGTAGTAAGCCATAAACATTTTGCAAGTTTTCCAAATAGCTTGAAAAGTCTAATGATTGTAGATCAGACATCTGATTGGTTGAAAATTTTTATTGAGTTTATCTGAAAATTCTATATTCGGTACTGATTACTTCTTCTTGAAGGAAGGTCATTATCCATCTATTATCTTTCCTAAAGGGAAATAGTTACCTTTGTTGTTTATGAAAAAAACCCATTATGGGTTTTGTAATATTGTGCGCTTTCCAGATCCTCTTCCAAGAAAATGGAATTGATGTGAAATCCTTAAAACTGGAACAAAAAACAATCTCTTTTTCAAGAATTCATTGATACAGTTAGGAAATTCTCCCAACATTTAATGTTTTTATTTCAAGTCAACTATGAATTGTCTACAGTAGACAGCAAGTCCTTATATATCAAACAGCAACAGATCCCATCTGGACAAACAGAAAAAGACATCAAGCAGCACCATCAACTCTTTGATAAATGCTGTTTCTTTAATTATTTCCATGATGGACAGGACTCAGCTGGGATCAAACTAGTGACTCTGCAAATCCCAATTTGTTTTTGTTACAGCCTTTGCCTTCTCTTAACATGCTACCAATACACAACCAACTAGGCACCCTTGGCGCTTAGTATACGGACAATGTTGGGTGCTTATAGAATGACAGTGTTCTCTTGAGTTAAAAATTGGCAAAGGGACACTTATTAGGATTATGATGTCAAATATTGATAATTTATCAGTGGAATTTTCTGGAAAAAGCTGAATTTTAAAAGGACAGTCCTGTCGGGGTTATTTTTTGTGGAAATAATGTTCAAGGGGACGATACAAGACATTGTTGATTAGTCTCATTTGTTTTTTTGTGGATATTCTATCCTTACATTTATAGTTTATTCTTTTATTTGTGAAATAAGTTTCATGCCATTTTCCCTCAAAGTAACATCGCGAACTGTAGCCAATAGGTAAGCCTCTTTAACCTTGCAGTGGCTTTTTAATCCCCTATATTCCTGTTTCAACTGTAGAGCCTATTTGCATTCTTGATCCCATGTTTCTGATAATTAACACTTCATCTGCTGAATTAAAGTGTTAAACCATTTTGAGTGGTAAATTTACAAGAGTGCCAGCATGAATAAAAATATTAATCAGAATGGCCATTGGTGATTCAAAAGACGCAAAACAATACTCACGAACTGATAAGTAAGGAGTTAACTTGAAATCAAAAATCTTTTCCTAAACTCTAAAAGTATCATTGCATACCTAAAGAATTTATGAATTACAGGAAGAGTGCATGCAGAAGGGTATAATCTCCTACTGCAGTAGAACCTATCAACCAAAACTGGATCTGAAAATCTTTGAATCATGTCAGTCTTATGCCAAATAGAATTATCCCTTTATTTTGCATCTTGCATGACCTCGGGCACTGGTCTCTTGTTATCTTCTTGAGGTGATCTGTTTCAATCAAGAGATGCTGTTGACCTGTCCTCATATGGTCAGGAAAGGGAGACAAATCTATTCCAAGGACATGAACCCAAACAGATGATGGCATTGACTTCCTATTTGTGGCCGGTAATGAAGATGACTGCCTGTTTGTTCCTGTATTACTTACATAGCTTCAGCATGAGACCAAGCCATTCTTCATTTATACTGTTCCTCTCTTCCTTTACTTGGTGAATTGATTAGAGTCCAAATATTCTTTAGTGGTTAATTATTATAAAAAAAATTTCAGAGGTACCCTTCTGTGCAAAAGGGAATGATGGACCATGAAAAAATACTAAAATCTTTACATAAGATTTATCAAAGTTATAAAATATATGTGCTTTCAAAAACCACTGATTGTTACAAAAAAACATTAAAGAAGGGTTACATATAAAAAGACAGATAAACAACAAAATCCTAAAAAAAATTACATAAGAGTTATGTATGGTTAGATATACTTGCTATCAAATACCATTTACCATTAGAAAAAAGCTTCAAAGATAGGTTACACAAAAGGAACAGATAAACCATGAGTGAACCCTGAATTCTTGGCTAAAAATAGAGACCTACCACAGTGAGATTATCTGTTTCCTCTTAGCATCAATCAATGGTAATTTGAGGAAATATCAAGAACTCAATCGCTGAGCACATCAATGAAGAGGCCTGAACCTAAATAAGACAGGTAATCTTGTTTCAAATGGCGCCAGCATTTTCGGTTGTAGCTTTGACGGAATCCTACATCAAGCATGATTATGGAAATTCCATTTCAGAGATCAATAAACAGATTTTCCCAGCCATTAGAGGCAATTTGCAGATTTCGGCAGACAGAGTTGATGTAAGTAGGATGCAAAGTTCAAAGGTCATTGGGATATTTTTTGCAGATTTTCGGAATAGTAATTTTATGAGTCCAATACAACTCAAAGCTTTGAGACATGTTAAAATAATATTGTGGATGAATTAAAGGGACAGTAGCTCATTTTTTTAAAGATTATTTTTTCCAGTTTTCCCCAATGAATATTTAAGTTTATGCTACATGTATTAGCTTCAGAGGGTCAAACATATCATTACTCAAACTGACCATCTGTAGTCGTTATCTTAAATTATGAAGTATCAACCAAAACCCATCGGCAGACATTTTTGTGTGATAAACTTTTAATCATTTGAGGAAGGGTAATGGATTCTACAACCTTAAAGGCACTAGTGCACGCTTTTACGGTTTAAATTGGCTATTTTAAGGTTTAAGAAGACTTATGCATTAACTTAAGCTTTCTATCGATGCAATGATATACTTAAAATTCTCTACAATTGACCTGCATTCAACAAGGAAAAAATTTAGACAGCCGCTGTCGGCTTGGACATATAAAAAATCTATGGTTAGCTGTGTACAGAACGGATAAATTATAGACAGTTGAACGTGGCTGAACTAGTATTATGTGCAGCTGTTGAGTTTACCTAAACTCTGAACTGAGAACAAATAATGAATTATGTTTTATGAAAGCAATGTTGTAAATAAACCGATTAATTAACACAGCATTAGCATTGCTATTAGATTGACCAAAGCGGCTGCCGTTTCCACCTTTTTGGTTATAAGCAAAATCTTAATATTTCCGATATCGTAGTTCATGCGGATTTAAAGTTACGTTGCATTAAATACTTCCGGTCTTTAAAAATCAACTTAACTACCTGAATATGTAAATATTTGTTAAAAAACTTACGAGGTAGATTACTTGGGTGAGGATCTTGAATAATATCGAGAGATATGCAGTATATGTGCATTCGTTGTGTTTACGAAATATTGGCGTGCACTAGTGCGTTTAACTGATTATGCAAGGTTAGTTTTAAAACTGCTTCATTTATTAAAAAACAATGTCTTGCAATTGAACATATTAATTATTGTTTTAGTCAGATCCCTCTATTTTTCGAGAAAAACATGCTATTGCCCCTTTGGGTGGTAAATACATAACACACTGAATGTGATCATGATAAAAGGGTTTAAAACCATACTGTCCCAATTTTGACCTGCTTTCAATTTAAAGTAAATGCAAATCATAATTAAAACCAAGAAACATTTTTTTCGCCTGCAATGAAATTAAGGAATTATCGGAAATTTCTTCCGTTAACGGAAAGGACTTCCCCGCGCTATTTTTAGATATTTGACACCGTGTCCATATAAGGAAAGCACAAACCGACCTTGACCTTAGAAAAAGTGAATACGGAACCAAGTCTGTAACTTCTGACAGATCACACGACCTCGCGTTTTTTTCTCAATCAAATAAAACAACACGCCGAAACAAAGGTAAGTTAAGCATATGCATGTAGAGAGATGTTGTTTGAGAGATGGGATAGAGAATTAATGCATACTAACAAATCTGGACCCCGTTTCACAAAAAATCGTAACCTAGTTTACGAGTGTTTTTCACACATAACGTAGATCTACAATTTGGATGCGTTTCACAAAAAAGTGCAGGTGTAAACTAGTAGCGATATTAGTCGTAAATCTAGGGTGCTCCTTTCCACTCGTAAGTCCTTACGTGTGAAATGTATTGCTAATATTAGGGATTTTCACACACCTGCAACAGGAAGATTTTGTTTTGTTTGGGAGAAAAACTTTCGTCCGAGTGACCGGTGAGATGCAAGTTTGTTGCCTGTGACTATTAAAGGACGTTTGCACAAAACTCACATTTTATGTTGTCGAAAATCATATTTGAGATAAAAGAAAGATACAACAAACCAGTAAATAAACTTATTTTTTTCGTATCTACACTTAAATTGTCTTTGAATTCGTAGTTAGTAATGAAATAAAAGAGTTGCTTCTCTTTAATTCTAGTGCCGTGCGAAATTGAGACCTTTGAAAATTCATACCCAACGCAGACTAGAGAGAATCGATATTCTTTTTTCAACTAGACCTATACGAAAACATACAATAGTTGTTATCCAAATAAAATAAAATAAATAATAAAATGTTTATGTTAAATAATATCGACAAATTACTGTCCATGAATCATGATAGGCCTATAGTGAGATATAATCAAAATAAAAAAAAGGTGTGGCTATTCCTTCAAGTGCATCTAACTTATGTAAATGAAATTTATAGATTTAATAATTTATTTTATATTTATGTTATTTTTTTAACCTCTCTCTACTTGTTCACGTTCTGTCTTCAAATATTTAAATAAATTTTGAACATTATTAGAGGAGAGTTTTTTTTAGTTGATACATGTGTAACCTATTCTTTTCCATGTGAATACTATATGAAGACCCAATTCAAATCAATTTTAAATCAAATTTTAAATATTATCTACAAAAACCAAACTAAATAATCACAGGGATAAAGACTATGACATCATTGTTGCATGGAACTGAATACATCTGCAACAAAAAATTACCAGTGCTTATTACAGTGACTGAAGCAGGTTGAAAATTCTTTACAACATTGTTTTCATGTTTCTCTTGATCCAAAAATGCTCTTTTGTTCTGGGAATTGTTTGACTTAACAGATTTCTGCCTATATGGCATTACAAATATGGGTTAACAATAAACATATATATATATATAAATATAATATCACATAAAAAATAACATGGATGGTTAATTTATTAAATCTATTTTATTTCAAAATTCAAATCAGTAAATTTTCCCACTTCATCGATACATATATTCAGCTTTGAAAATATTGTCAATTGACATGAAACTTATTCACCAAAAATGTCACATCTCTAGCTTTGGGGGTGCAGTAGTAGGCGACGTGAGGTGATATGGGTTTTTTTAAGCCGGTTGCAAGAAAATTTCACTTATATATAAAACAACTTCTAGTATCATTGTGGCTATGCATTGCAGTGAAACTTGCGAGCAACCGCTGGAACAAGTGAACCATGAGTGAAACTGCGCTGAGAACCAGTGTAGCATTGCACCCAGACCTGTACTTCAGACAAAGTTTCTGAGTCTGTGGCAGTATTGACACCACAGACCGCTTGTTCTGAAGCCCAACACGCTAACTGCTGCGCTATCCAGCCCCCCAGTTGAGAAGAAAAAAATAAGTTCACTGATAATGGATAATGGGCTATGCCATTAACCCATCTGGCTTCATAGGCGTGACAGTGAATTTATTTATTTACTGCTGAAAACATTATTTTACTGATTTAAAAAATAATATACACTTTAATGACATAAGCAGGTTAAGATGACAATGACATGACCATAACAGAGTTGATAAGCTTCGAACCTTAGTCTCCCATAGATTTTCAAATAAACTCTAGGTAAAGTTACTCATCACATTACTATTTAAATGTCACTTGATCAAATTACACATAAAGAAGTTCATTTTGGTCTCCATGATAGTCCCAAAAGCACATGATGGGTCTGCTATAGGATGAAAGAAAATAACAATCTATCTTCTTCTTCAATACATTTCTTGATGAAAACTTGTTGCAGAACAGTGGTGATCTGCTACTAAGAGCTTTCTTCAAACTTTCTGAAACAAACACAAGAAAAGTTAGACACTGACTACCATAAGCATGCTGATTTCAGAATCAGGGCAGAACATGAACAAACTCAATGTAATTTTAATATAAAATCTACCTTTGTCTCAACTTACAAATTGAAGTTAATACCTCATCTTAAAAAATTAAAAAACAAGTTTTGATATAAATTCAACACTGAAAAAAACACATTTTTTTCGAAGACTGATTCTACCTAATAAGAAAACTGGCACCCTTGATTTGTATCTTTGATTACAAGCCTATAATTATTCAATATATTCAGAATAGAGACTTGAGATTTCATTAAAAGGTGACTTTATCAAAGGTCAATGTTCAAATATATTTAGTCAGTATCAATCATTACAATTTTGTGGAGAAATACAGAACTGTCATGGGTGATATGGTACACAAACAAGAAATTATAAGAAATCACACTATTGCTAAAAAAAATATTTTTACCTTTAAAAAGGCCTAGTTGTGAAAAACTTAGTTATTTGAACATCGGTTTTAAATATATAAAAAATGATAAATAAAAAACACCCGCTAAATTCAATTTTATTTTGATTTTCATGAGTTTTATAGTCTTGAGCCTTCATGAGTCATGTTCGGTACTGACAAGATAAAAAGAAACGTGCAATGAAAAGCCAATGATATTTGTCAAGAATATATGTGTAACTTATATGTTTAGATTGCCAAAATCACCTTCAATTTCAGTTTATAATGATACAAATATAAACCACGCAAGAGAATGTAGGTTAATAAAACACGGTTAACTGAATTAAATTGAATTTAATTAATTATTTACCTTGATGATACTATGATTGCCACTTTTCAGGAGGGATAAATGTAAATTAAAACTGCTACACATGATGAACATCTGGAAAATAAATTTAAAAAATTTTAAATGATCAAAACAAAATTACTTTGCTTGACAAATGATTAGAAAGTAGTTACAAATATGACAGAAGACACTTCAATTCTTACTTTCTAAAACTACAACACTTATTTTTGAATTTTCAATTGGGGGTAAATTTCCCTCAAGACTGTCAATAAACATGATTGAATGCAGTATCAACTTTGACAAATTTTCAAATGCCATTGTCAAGACATGATCCTAATATAAATGAGATGTCATCTCAAAAGTAACTATGCCTGAAAGTACAGTAAATGTTTTGCAATTTCATTAATTGCCAATACAGTCAAAACATTTGAGCATACTCAATGTTCATAAACATAATATGCCTTTAAATTCAATAGTTTACAAAGGCTATTTGAGATTATTTCAATTTCAGTCTTTATTCTTGCAATATTTATTGCACAGTCCAATAATTTACTACACATTTGTACTTGCCAATTGCAAAACTCACCCAAGCTTTGCTTCAGGCCATCCAAAAAGAAGGCCACAGACTCTGAATCCTGGTAGTGTATATGGACATCTGTGGCACTTTCTCTAATTCCCTCACACATCTATTGGCAGAGATTTAATGATTATTATTAATTTGAAATTCTGCTAAAATAAATCTACAAATAAATAAATCTACAAGATAAAGACAAGAATGTTTTACATTTATGATTATTCATATTATATTATTTTTATAAAGGTTCACCTCATTAATTTTTATATAATCGAGATAAAGTAAAATCAACACATATCACTGAGAATTATATACACAAAAGCATCATACATTTTGATGAATAATTACATCAAGTAGTAATTTATACTTATTTACTAAACAGATTTCTCTTGAAAAATATGTTGCATAAAAATATTTTTACTTTTCTACTAATTTGATACAAATTTAATGAATACTAGATAAATAATTTTATTAGTTTTAATTGAGAAAACTAATGTTAATATTCGGACCTCATTATGTAATGTATACGCACATCTGAAGCAGATAAAAATAATCATTCATCCAGTGTGTTCTCATCCCAGAAGCAAGTAGCCCATCTATCCACGTGAAAGGATTTAGACCTGTAAAAATCAATGATTAAATAATGATTTTGTTATGCAAGTTATGATTAATAACTGAAATGAAGTGGAGCTTTTTTAACAATTAAGAGTGAAATAGACATGAGATTTGAACAACATCATATGATACTTTCATAATAGAATCTAATCATAATCTGTCCAATATCTTTAGTTCCTAACACAATATATCCTTTATATAAATGTTGAAATAATTAATTTCAAGTACATGAATATTGCATGTGCCTGTATATTTGAATTTAAGCACTGTGGTGATGTAACACAACCAAGAAAAGGCAATAAAGTATTTATTATTATTATTATTGTATTGGATTATGGATACAGAAAACTATCGAGTTTTTACACGCATATGCCCATGCCGACACTTGAGGAGAGAAGTACTTATGAACTGTCAGTGTGTAGCCTGTCATTATTATTTGAATAAATCAACTACTTTGAATGAATGATGACCATATGACTCAAACTGACTCGGTCATATTCTAGTGTCAATCGCTATGAAAATCTAAATTTTACGACGTTCACAGCAAGATTATCTTTGGAATTTACCAATTCTTACCAGGCATTTAGCAGTTGTTTCCTCGGCATCTCGTGACTAAAGGCCAGCCGTCCTCCTCGGGAAATTACATCGCTCAAAATTCGCCCGCAGACAAACTCAGCAAGTGCAGCCATGTTGTTTATTCTGTCACTGTGCGCAATGAAACGCGCGAACCAGTTACGTTGGTGATTCCATTATGTCCGGACATGCGCACTGGGCTTTGACCTAGATTATGTCAACAGCGAATTTCCGCTGGCCACCAGCGGGATTTTTAAATCCGTTGAAATCGCTCTTTCTGTATACAATCTGTCCGTAAAATCGTGCTAAATATATCGTACGAAGTCCGCTCTTTCATTTTAAGACATATAATTTTTTTCCCATAGGCGTAATGTTAAAGGGGACATTATGGTTTTAAGTGGCTGAGCTTTATGAGTATAATTCTAAAGTCCAATACACATAAGCAGTATGAAAGCTACTTTAAGAGGCTTATTGAAATACTGCTCTCCGTTCTTTGAATTGCTTATTTGTCATGTATATTGCAGGGGTCAAACAAATTTTTAAATCTTTACTTGCCCAAGGGCAAGTATAAACAGTGTTTTTACTTGCCCTGATTTTTTTCATACTTGCCCACTACTTTACTTCAAAAACACTTCCAAAAATTTTTTTAAAAATAACCAAAGTGTTTGAGTGCCTTTTTTTAATCTTACTGATCGTTAATTTCTGGGTATTTCATACATATTTCACACCTCATGACGTTTTCAGCATCAAGGTACTTTACCCACGGATACAGGCCTTTCAAAGATGGAATGAATTTTCTTTCCCGTTTCTCGTTATCATATTTCTTGTTTTTAGATGAAATACTGTCTTTGTTTTCTATTTTACGTTCAGATACAAGTTGACTTAATTCATCTTTCTTTCCCCCACCAAAGAAACTTGAAATAGGTCGTTGGGACATTATCAGAAAGCGTGTCTCGTCGCCATGCACACCAACTGGGTATAAACTTTGTTAGAGATGCGCTATCTCTACTGAGTAATGCGAGAGGGAACCCAGTCTCAATACGACTTACCCCTCTAGGCATTAATGAAAATAAAGGGATGTTATTCTTCCCTAACTTCCAAACTAGTTACGATTTTATTACGTGATGAAGAAAGATAAGATAAAATATTATTAAAAATCAATTTCAATAGGAAATTACGTAAAAATAAGGGCAGGATGACTTTTAATTTTTTACTTTAGTTGAAATACCCTTTTTACTAGCCCGACATCGATTTCGTACTGTACCCGGGAGTCGGGCAATCATATTTTTTTACCCCTGATATTGTCTTTTGGAATTGTTAGCGCTATGAGCATTCACCAAGTGAATGGAGTTTGGCGCTTTATAAATGCACTTATTATTATTATTATTATTATTAATTAAATGATTGCTCCATTTGAATCATTACATGGAATAAGGTGTTAGTGTTTTATGGCAAATATATTTTTGAGTATTACAAAGAATTTTTATGTGTAATGAATGTGTCTAATTAAATCTTATCTCAAGCATTTCCTTCTTTTGAATTTTGTGTTACATCCTGAAACCAGATTAAGATTTACCAGGAGGTGTCTCTGGCATTCATAAGAAATTTAAACTTCAATTTCATTACTTATTCATGCATTCATGAATATAAAAGTCTTTTTAAGAAAGAAAATATTCAATAATTATAAATGTTTGAAGCTCAATTAGTTTAGGGCTTGTTAAACCCATTTTTTTATAAAGCTTATGCCAGAATTTTTGCAACTTAGACATTTAAGTATCTTAAATCCATTTGACAAGTTATACTCAACAAGTTGGGAAAAAAAACATTTTCAAAATTTATCTGTCATGAATTTCCAGAACAGTGATGAAACGCATGACATAGATTATTTAATCACTCAGAGAAACACAATACCCTTTTCATGCAGGGTAGAAGCTGAGAGTCAACTCCTGTTATTATCGGAGCTGTATTAACCATTTCCCTGAAGCTATTACTTGATAATATCTCTCTGTTGGCCCATCAATTTCCAATAAAAGCAGGATAATTTTTTCTAAATCAAATACTGTTTCCCTATTCACATATTATAAAGAGTGGCTAGCATCAATCCCTATATTGGAGACATTGGTTGAACAGCAATTCTTCATGACGTTTCCCTATTCATAAATCATTGGCATTGAAAGATTTCCCAAGATTAACTGATTGGTATCTCAATTTCATGTCCAATTTCGTATAAAGTTATAAATCTCAGTTCTCAAATGTTTGGGTTTTCTTTTTTAAATGAATTCAATATCCTAATGCTAAATTTGGTTTCATGGTTTGGCTTTGGTTAAAATTTGTATGTGAATTTTCTATTTTG
Source organism: Phorcus lineatus (assembly GCA_921293015.1). Taxonomy (NCBI): domain Eukaryota; kingdom Metazoa; phylum Mollusca; class Gastropoda; order Trochida; family Trochidae; genus Phorcus; species Phorcus lineatus. The sequence continues at coordinate 35,823,521 of OV121086.1, read as the reverse complement.
TGAAATGATGGATGAAATGTTAAGTTGTGTTTTGTAATTATTCAAATATCTGTGCCTTAATTTGTATCAATGTAATATTACTGACAATGCTTTAGGATTAGTAGTTTTTGTTGAACCAAGAATGCTGAATAAGGAATTTATTGGCAAGTATGTTTTAAAGGAGATGAATAATTTGAAAGTGGTGTTGAGTTTTGAAAAAACAAAACACTTAGTGGTTTTTACTGTCAAAGAAATTTGAAAGGTTATCATTTTGATCCACTCCAGAATCTTTAAAAAAGTTTTTTTCAAAGATATCTTGATTTATAAAGAATAGTATTGTACTTATTCGATTTTCATTAAAATTCTTCTTTAAAAGGTTCAGCCAAATTTGCCAATATATATTAAAGTTCATAATGGCATATAGATACCCACATCTACACCTTTGATAAATGTAAATCATGAGCCATGTGCAAATTATTTATGTTTGTTTGTACTTGGACCCAAAAGGCCTAAGCTGTACTTGCATTGAAAAAATCAGTCAGTTAGTATACATGTATATCTCCAAATTCCCTTCAAAACACATGAATAAAAAAAATAAAGGAGAACTGTATTTTTTATTTGTAATTCAGTGCTACAAACTTGATGATTTTGACATAAGGTGCTTATTATGTTGATAAATTGAATTTGATAGATTGAATTCATTTGAATTCCAACATCAATTTGAAAACTTACGTCAATATCTTGTAAAATTTCATTGAGAGAATTCATACACAACTGAAATCTTCGAATTTAGGAAAATAGATTCCTTAATGTTCATTGCAAAAAAACACTTCCACAGTAAACTTAATGAAAATGTCAATGAAAGGGATTTTTATTTAGACATTCATTTGACATTTCTCTTGAGATGGATATTCAGCTTTAATGTCAGAGGTCATGATCATTGTTATATATGCATGAACATTTGTCAGTTGAGAGACATTTAAATTTTATTTTTGGGGGGGAGGGGGAAGGGGATGTAGGTTGATACTTTTAGTTGTACAATAAAGTCCTTCCAAATGTTAAAGAGCCACTCCGTGAGTTGTTGGAGTCATGTATGTCATACTCAATCAGTGGTGTCATTTGATAGCGAAGTATCGACTGTTACCAAAAATACACATATTAAAGCTTATTGTTTTTTTACAGTGACAATATGAAGGTAGAACGCCGCAATTATGATCGAAAACCGGACAGTGGCGCGCGTCAAATAGTCAAACGTAATTTTGGAGAATTATCTAAAACAGCCAGGAGGGCAGTTAGGAGTTGATAGTGTTTGTTAGGTTAGATAACTAGTATCAATGTATATTGGACGTGATATCTACACCTCTGTGCATTTATAAGGCTGTTTTTAGATTTTTATGGAAAACCAGTATTTGTCATATATATAAGTCTTTTGGACACGAAAAGTTAAGATGTTTTGATATTATATCACCACATATGACATTTAGGTTCGAATCAAAGGTAAATAATATGTTATGAAAATCACGGAGTGGCTCTTTAACAGAACAAGTTTTGGATGGCTGAAAGAATATTTCTCTTTTAATTAAAGAGTAAGTGTCATTTCTTCATTGGACATTTTTAAACTGTTCAAAGCACCAAGCTCCTTTCCTGAAACAAGATCTTTATGAATACTTCTCTTGCTTGTTCGGTCAATGTTTCAGCTTAGAAGCTGGATTCCTATTAAATATTTCCAAACTGACTTTTGGGGCCAAATTCCTCCTTTCAAATATTTGCAACAAGAATTACTGATGCCTAAAGCAAATTCAGATTCTTTGAAGACTCTTTTTAGTTTAATTCTTGAAATTGACAAGTCGTTTATAACAGCAATCTGGCAACAAAAACCTTCTCTTTTCAGAAATAGCTTGTATTATAGAAACGCCTGAAGTCCTGCGATAAATGATTGTTAGCTGAAATTTGTGCAGTTTTATATGGTTTCCCACTTTAGCGTTGAAAAATGATTTTTTGTAAATATTATGGATTTGTTGCAGAAGAATATCAGAACAAATTGAGTATTTCATATCTTTAATCCGTTTATAGTATTTTGAGGTCTTTCATTTCATGTGTCTTTATTCACTTCTGATGCTGTGAAATATTCCTCTTCTCCTTCATGTGTTAATTTGCTTTCAACATCAAAGCCTCTCAAGAATTATTTTCCAAAATGATACCTTTTTTGCTCTATAATCGCGATGGAATTTCTGTATGGCATCTATCTGTTTTCTTTGCATCAGGCTGTAAACTTTTAACATTAATTCTTTAGCTTTCTTCTCTTGATCCATTGCCTTAACTAAATTTTTGAATGCATATAGGTACCTTGGTCAACAGGTACTATAGATTGTAGATTTGGTGATTCTGTGAACCTAATTGAGGCATCGACCATGCAATAAAAACCTATATTTTATTCTGTTATTCTTACACTGTATAAGAATCGCTATCTGTATGATTGAACCCTCCGAGATACATCATTCACCCAATTACTTGAAATTGACATTGATTACTTGACTTAAATTAGCACGACAAACCTTCAAATGTGTCATTTCTGCCTCCTACAAGAGAAACCTCACAAACAACGAGCCACCTACAATAGCTAGCAGCCCACAGTCTAAGTCTATCAATAACTGTTACCCACATCATTCCTGATCACCAACTGTCCCCAATATACAATATCCCCATCTTTAACCCCCAAACATTTCTGTTATAATTAGGGACAATCCATAATCATAGGATATATGCTTGTTAATTTTAAACTGCAAAAGAATCATTTATTGAAAAGGGGGAATGGGTTAAATAATTTTTTAGGTAATATTTTTTTTAGATTCAAAGGTAGGTGGTTCGAACCTCTGAAAACCCTATCCCTTTCAGGATCTGGCTTTTGGTGTTGTACATGAAAGACAATCAGCTATTGTCAACATTGTTTGTTCATATATTGTCATGATCACCATAGGGATAGGTAAATTTGTTTGTAATGGGTTTGTGAGTTAAAGATATATTCAATGGTCAGTAAATAAGATTAACATAATTCATTAGTAATGCATGAATAAGCTGTATAACTAACCATCTAATGTATCAAGAAATATTATATTTAACCAAATGACCAAGTGTCCTCATGCAAGAAAACATCAAAGTGGATTGAACACGCAATATAAATGAAGTTGGTCTGATTGTGTCAGTGACATGAATTTTTCCTTACTGAACTAGAATTACAAATCATCCTATTGTGGTCTATGGATCCATCATTTTTCATTGATGGAACATTGCTTATAAAATGACTCCTATTGTGGTCTATGGATCCATTTTTTTTCATTGATGGAACATTGCTTATAAAATGACTCCTATTGTTGTCTATGAATCCATTATTTTTCATTGATGGAACATTGCTTATAAAATGACTCCTATTGTTGTCTATGGATCCATTATTTTTCATTGATGGAACATTGCTTATAAAATGACTCCTATTGTGGTCTATGGATCCATTATTTTTCATTGATGGAACATTGCTTATAAAATGACTCCTATTGTTGTCTATGGATCCATTATTTTTCATTGATGGAACATTGCTTATAAAATGACTCCTATTGTTGTCTATGGATCCATTATTCTTCATTGATGGAACATTGCTTATAAAATGACTCCTATTGTTGTCTATAGCTCCATTAGTTTTCATTGATGGAACATTGCTTATAAAATGACTCCTATTGTTGTCTATGGATCCATTATTTTTCATTGATGGAACATTGCTTATGACGTCACATCTTTCACATGAAATTTAAAATGTTAATGTTTTTAAGTCATTTTGTTAAATAGGCAATGTGACATTCATTGCTTTATTTCAAAGCTAGAACCTTAACTCAAAGAACAATAATGCGCCTAAGAAAATGTGATCTCTTAAGAATTTTGGCAATACCGTGATTGTGATTCAAGTGTGATAATAACCTCATAACTTATTCCTTCAAAATAATTGTCCTCGACCACACCTGGGCCTTGGCTCCATTATCTTTAAGAACTGGAGAGTCACTCAGATATAATCCTCCACGTAACATTCTCATGCAGTGTTATGCTTATAACCTCAATCAATAAAAGTGTTCTTATTTGTACGAAGGTTCATACTTCAGTAATCTTTCAAGAGGTCATTGTCTCATTTCAAGAGATGGAAGACGTCTATATTGAGAATGTGATGATGAAATACTTTCCAGTCATGACCATCTGATAGATCAATCAATTAATGTAGGTGTTGGTCTTCGACTGAATGGAGCCAAAAGAAGTGGGCTTCCTAAGACGTTGATCTATTTTCATCACAATGCTAAGAAGGAAACAAAGTTTCTAATCTGAGGGCAGCCTTTCTATTAATAGCATATTTTCCCAAGTTCCAACTGAAGAGCAATTCATTGATGTGTATATGCTCAAAATGTAGTGAAGAAACCAGATTTAAGTGGCAAATAAATCTTGTGAGAATCGGATCAACACTTGATCAGGTGTTGAAGTGGATGGTAACATGGAAATTTAAACCAAATTGTAGGATATGAAAATTATTTGGAATAATCTTCAATAATTGAATAAACACTAGAGATAGATAGGAATATGCTTGATGTATGTATGTATGAGACAAAGAATGTGATGTTCATTGTTGAACTGCTACAGTTCAGGGCTTAGACCTTTCCTCCCTTAACCCTAGCATGCCCTAGAGATTGTGATATTTAGGAATTACCATTAACTCTTTGCTTGCTGAATTTAATTGTGCCATTGTTCTTTATGATCAATATTAAAACATCACTGAAATATTCAGGCTTGAGATAATCTCATCCAGAATAATTCAAGACCTGCATGATACAGGTTAACCGCTGGAAGATAGATCTGGAATAAGACAAGCTTAATAGTAATAATATTTGATCTGTTCATGCTTGTCCTGTGCATATTAACTTGTAAATTCAGGTTACTATGAGGATATTATTCTAAATCTTTATCTATCCATTGATACTCAACTGAAATCAACATCTTGTTTTAGCGACCGTACACTGTAAACCGAGTTGTATACCATTGTGGTATATCTTTCTGTAATCAAATCCTATTGAGATAATTTGTCTACATTGGTATCCTGTGAGTATTGGATCTCTGTGATACACATCCAGTAAACATTGATTTTCCTCTTCATTTGACAACACTGAAATAGACCACAGTCTCTATCTCATCGGACGTAAGTTTCAAGATGTCATTTTCTCCCGATTTACAAAGCGATAATGTTTGTGTTCATCAAAATCAACCAAACTCATTTGCTTAAATGAATTCACATCCTTCCAACCATAACCAAATTGAGTTATCTCCCTTCCCCAGGGAATAAAATCAATTTGGTCGCCATATTTTGGCAGCACCTCAATCGACCTTAACTTGTCAGTTTAGATGGACGTTACAGTAACTGAATTATCAACTGTCATTTACGTCAAAGTCATCATACGATTGGTTTGTTGTTCTGCAAAGAACGGTTTTGACACCGACTTGTAGACAAGGGGAGATAACTTATAAAACATTCATCATCTCTTATAGCTGATACTAAGTGATTGTCACACTACATCTAAATACAGATCTGATAAGATGAGTGTTGATAGTTGATGCATCTCTGTTGAAATGGTACCAGTTAGAGTCCCATGCTCTCAGACAATTGATTTACAAGATGGAAGCACTCAGCGATAATTGTGAAAACGTTTCGGTGTAACAGATCATGAATTTTTTATTATCCATTTATTTAGTGTCAAACAGGTAATTGAAATAGGACATAGGACCATAATTGTTAGATGCTTTTAAAAGACTTGAATTGAAAAAAGAAGTGAGCAAACAAATATCTCTTTATACTGGTGTCTTTTGGTTGAAAGGATGATGTTTAAGGTCTTTCTACTTTGTGAATTGGAATTTTGCAACTGAAGTTTTTAAACTCTGAGATTCGGACATCTTTATAAGAAAGACAAGATTTTCTTGATAACAACTTCTTTGTTGTGAAATTCATGACAGTTTGGAGTATATGCTTACTCCTATGTCAGAAAATCTTGTCTTTCTTAGGCCAGACTTTTTTTTTTATTGGTTTACGGATCCGCCGACCTTAAAAAGTGGAAATGTGGAAAAAAAATATAGTTAAAATAACGATATTTTTTTTTAACCGCCTACTCGAAAGCGTGTAAACAAAATAAATATAATATATCATATAAATCCAAATCCAATTTCACGATCTGTATCTGTAAAAAAAACCCAGATAGAAATATACAATACATTGAAACGCGTCCGATTCGTTTCAGAATATCCCCCGTTCCGAGAATTAGGGAAGGGAGGTAACTCTAAATTTCTTGGACTGTAACCACGCGGTAATGTAAAAATACATGTTTGACAATTTATCAGGATGGTGAGCATTGTGCCGTTATGAATAAAAACAATTGAAAAATTTTATTTATTTTTTTTTGCCTACCGACCTTCACTTAATACAAACTGTAAAAAATAATTTGAAAACTTTATTTTTTTAATTTTTTTTTCCTACCTACCGAACTTTTTTTTTTACTCTAAATTCCGTAAACCTAAAAAAAAAAAGTCTGGCCTTATGTACATAACTTCTAAATGCCCTTCAAAGACTTCACATCTTTATAGTTTTTTTCTTAGTGTCGATATATAATGATTAAGACATATTCAAATTTTAGTTATGAAAATAAATTTCACCGTATGTGATCTGTGTTCTTTGCTTTTGGGACTGGATTTAATATTTTTTTAAAACAAATTTGATTATCTTCATTTATTATCATTTTCATCTTCGAACTTGATATTTATTTTTTTTTTTATGTGTAAAATAAGTTATAAACTAGCAAGCCGGAAGTGTAATTTTTCAATTTAAAAAAAATAAATAAAGATTTTAAAAGGTGACATAATAGACAACTCTGCTACATTGGTTGTTTATGACAGGGTGTTTCATCCATATAAATATCTTACTGGTCAGTGAGGGGAAAATTCATGTTATTTTCCTTAAAATATCAAGAAAACAAGAAAATTACCGTGAAGAACCAGTTAGTTATGCGACTCTCATTTGGCTGTTTCTGACACACAGGTCGAAGAGTGGATGTTGCTTTTCTCACGCCCACCTTCATAAATGAATAATAAAAACTAGGCTGGCGCATCTCCACGGGTATCTTGAAGGGATGACTATTCTTGTAGGTTTGAGGATCAACTAAATGATACCGGCAGATCTAACTGGTGTGGTGCATCAGTAGAAGACATTGCAAGACATTAAGATGGCGCTATTGACAGAATTTAAAGACTTGCAAATAATTGTTCTTGTTGTATGTACCTTAGGTTAAAAGTTGCTCTACATTATGTCTAACGCCAGACATATAGATAGCTCTAGGTTGCAATTCATATTGACCTTGAGTTCAATTAGTTGAATTTGTAGGTGCAGTGCAAGATAGCAGGATGGCACCATTGACCGAGTTTAGTACCTACTAATACCTTACCTCTGGCGCTAAACATATACTGCTCTATTTACCCATTTAATATACTTGAATTTTATTAGGTATAATTCAAGGGGTTTTGCAAGACAGCAGATTGGTGCCATGTATTGACTGACCATCAAAAAATCACTTCTGGCCAGACATTTTGAAAACTGCCCCAAGAATCACATTCACCTCTTTTAACTTGTATATAACTTCAGTTAAATTTGAAGGCTTAAAGTGACACAAAGTTAGTCTTAAATTTTTTCATGTGGCTTAGATTAGAGCCAAAATACCAATTGTCCTCAGTTAAGTGCAAATATCCTTCCTAAACTTGTATCTAAAATACCAACATTGCCTTGTTTTCAATGATGATACAAAATCGGCAACATAAATGTTAATAAGTCAAAATTGTACATCCATTTCACATGAAGATTAGTTAAATGACAAACTAAACACTACCAACCCATATTTGCCTTTGTATCTGTTGGAAATAAGATTCAATAATTACGTTTGAGTCATTGGTGCGCACCATTGTCCGGTTTTCAATCATAGTATTACAACTTAAACCTGTTTTCTATGCTGAACTGTTAAGCTCTAAGATTGTGATTTTCAGAAACAGCAACTGCTTTTACATAAAATAACATCATTAATAAAGTTTGACAAATTTGACTAACATAACATACTATCTGCCCCTGTAACATACCAGAAATCCAAAAGAGAACCACAAAACTCACAAACAGTTATTTGAAGGCTTATATTAAAGTCGCATTGCAAGACAAAATGGATAGTGCCATTGACAGAGTTAAATGGTTCTCTAATACATCACCTCCTGTGCCAGACATTACTGATTGAGCTTCTTTCTCATTTGCCTATACTTTTGATTTGTAGTTACAAATAGACCGTACAATGCAAGACAACAGAACAGCGCCATAGAAACAGCTTTGTGATGTTAAAATAACCTGACTTCTGGCTCCAGAAATATGTAGGCACAAATATACAACATATACTGCAGATAAGGTTTTGACCCCTACTTTAGGTTTAAGTTTGTAGGTACAAATCCAAGTTGTATCAAAGACAGCAGCATGGCGCCAGTGACAGAGTTTAATTCCCTCTGCCGTCAGACAGCTATTACTCTAGATGGCACACCAACCTTCCTCCCATTCACCCTTCTATTCTCCACCACACTGACCTCTTTTACAATGTTTTTGATTCCTCTATCATCATAATATCTGGGAAAATTCTAACAATGCATACTAATAGTTAATAATCTAGCACTTCTATACAAATGGTTACAAGCAGTGGCGGATCCAGGATTTTTTAAAGGGGGGGGGTTTGGATTCAGAAATTGTCAATGGGGGGGGGCTATTGTTACGTTATTATGATTTACTATGGTTCGGGTGCAGAATTTGTCAACGGGGGGGAGGGATCTATAATTGATTTTCAAAAGGGGGGGTCCGGACCCCTGAACCCTCCCCCCCCCCCCCTTGGATCCGCCACTGGTTACAAGTATTCCCTCATATCCTCACCATTCTACCTTTTATTCTCCACCTACACTAACCTCTATCCATATTTCCTATTCTTTTGTCATCATAAGGACTTTCAAAGTTGATACCCATCATGGTTTATGCCTTATTCAAGCGCTTCCGGAGACCAACAACATAAAATCAATGGACTATCACTGAGACTGGGTTTATGCAAACATAGTGTGAAATAGTTTATTTCTGTCCCTTTTGGTTGACATAGTAGCCCAAGGAAATAATGAACTTGTGAAGACAGTAGTTGCCTTCATAGATCTGATGCTAATTGGAATCTTTAATTTTCTAACATAATAAATCTTTAAAAAATTTATTCCTGACACACCTAAGTCAGCAAAGCATTGTTCAGTGCATACAACGGTTATTCATTTGATTTCTAAATGTATATCATTCTAGCTGTCACACTTTGTGAAAATATTTGCTTTTAGACAACTTTGGCCAACTTTAAGGATTTTAATTCATAAGCAAAAGATTTCAGAGGAACTTCTATTGGACCTTCCTTTGACTTTTTAACCCCAATTTTACCACAATCAGAATCAATACAAATAAGAAGTCTAAATGGTATACCAATACTGACACTTTTAACTCCAGATCTAATGAAGATGATGGCATATTGACCTTCATGCTCTCATTTGAGGTTATAAGATAATTAGAGTTGACCAATGAAGTACGGTTGTCCCAAATGGTAATCATTCGGACCATGAATATCTCAGTGGGAATAAAAAAGCTGGGACAAACAGTGAAAAAACATTGAGTTAACAATTATCAGACATATACTTCAGATGTCATATTGACCCTAATTTAGGCCAAGTTTGTAGGTACAAATCCAAGGTGCATCACAGACAGCAGCAGGGCACCAGTAACAGAGTTTAATCACCTCTGCCGCCAGACATATACTACTCTACAGCTGCATACCGAAAGTTTGTTCACTTACCACTGAATCGAAGTGCAAATATCATGTAGTTTGGGTTTCATTTAAAGGTCAATACAATAACTTCAGCAAAACTGACCATTGACCATCCACTGTCCATGTGTGAAATAGCCATCCATGAACTCTTTTTGGGATCGTCTGGTCTCTGGTGCAAAAATTCGAATTTTGGCATATTGATAAAGAAAGAGGGGGTCACATTTTCAAAATTTCGATTTTGTCAAATGTCAAATAAAATGTTCCATATCGACTGTGATATTAAAACCAACATAATCACATTGACTTTGTGCTAAGGTGTAAAGGTGACGTATTTTTAAAGAAGTTGATAAATTATAAGGGATTTTATGGAGAAAAATAAAAATTAGTGTTTTCGGAATTTTTACCCCTAGTCACTTGAATGACCTGCCAAAACTGGGGTATGTGTGGGGTACGATAGACATTTGCCTTAAAGAAGAATGGATCTACATATGTATATTGAAAATTCAATATTATACGTTTGTTTTTTGCAACGCTACGATACCTCAAAGGCATCTCAAATTGCATATATATAATATACAGGTATGTGAACAAATTTTTGGCATGCAGCTGTAGATGGCATACCAACCTTCTTCTCTAAGGTTACTTTCAGTCTGATTTGCAGGCAAAAAACCAAGGATTAGAATAGTAATACTTTGCCAGATTCAGAACACAATTCCATCCATGATTCAACCGAGGTCATCTCTCTATCTGTAACAAATACCATGAACGAGAAATAATTTTTTTTGAATAACACAAGTCAGAGTCACAGTTGATATTGGATTTTCTGAAATTTATAAATTTGATTTTCTCGCGACTATTAAAACATTTTGTCCCAAGAGCTATCAATAAAATGAAATTTTATTCATTCATTGATATTAACAGAAATCTTAATTTAATTTTCTTATTCATGAGACCATCATATTTGTATAACTTTTCATAGCAAAATCAATACTAACATTATTAATGTTGAATAAATCTGAAATCCAATTTAATTTCTCAATTACTGTGAAGAGAAGATGAAACACTGTGGTGTATGTAATGTACATGCTTATGCTTTGATAGACAGTTTAATCCCAGAGCCTGGACTTCTGGCGCCAACTCACATCAGTAATTCCATCACAATCAAGATGTCACAGAATTTTACAGAATTTACACAAAAAATGACAGAATGATAGAAATTTCATCATGATAATGTTTTCTGAATGTTTTTTTTAAGGAAACTTTTAACAAGTTTGAAAACTCTGTTACATGCCAGGAGATAAAATTTACCAATGCATACAATAAAAGGTTAAATAAAAAGGTAATCTAGAAGGAAATTCATGATTTTTCTCTCTAAACAACATATGAAACTTAAAAAAACAAAAACAAATGATGTTCAAAAACACTGACAGCAATCTTCAAATGGATATCAGGCATGGTCGAATTTCAGTGATTTAAAACCAGAAAAAATTAATGTTCTTTATGAATCAGAAATAATAAGTGTTGAGAGAAAAACATTTCCCTAATCATATTGATATACGCTCTTTGAGTGGCATTCTAGAAGTTGTCTTCCGAAAATGCTATATCTTACCATATCAACAATTGTTTGAAAAGAAGTTGATTATCAATAAAAATTCCTAGTCTTCCTCATATTGGTATATTTGATAAAAATAATTCTAATATCATGATTTATGTATTTTTAAGACGAAAAGTAATCTACATTGCAAGGATAAAAATGAATATCAATTATATATGATATTATTTCGAAAACGGAGATAAACTAAAAAATTTAAATGATATAAAACTCTATATTTCATTCTACAATCAGTTTGGGTGGTAATTTGAATAGTTTTTTCACATTCACACTGTGAATGAATAAGAATATGAATAATCTTAGATAAATGATTAATGTTTTGACAGCTTAATCTGTAAACTAAAAATTTTAAAATAAAAACTAGTATTTGTATCAATCAATCTCGTTTAAATTATTAGAAAATCTTGTGTTTCCCTCCCTCTTCAGTGATATCTCTGTAGCATCAACCTGACAAGGTGGTCCAACTAAGAGTCTTATTTTCTAATGAAATGAGCCTTTGACTTGAACATCCATCTTAATCCACCTCCACTTCTAGAAGATCTTGCTGGCGACCAGTAATCACGTCCTCGGAGGTAGCGATATAGTTTGTGTTGTCGTGAGAAGATGCTTGCAGTTCATTGACAGAGAACAAGTCAAAGACACATTCTCATTACTACGGGTTAACTTTGTGTCTTCATGTGGAATGGAAGAAAATATCTATTTAAAGGAAGAATTTGTTAAATGATATAACTGAAATTGATAACAAGAATGAACTTCATCTCAAACATCCCTTGCTTTTCAGTGATATCTTTGAGCCTCAACCTGACAAGAGTCCAACTAAGAGTTTTATCATCTAATGAATTGAGGCTAGAATATCCATCTTAATCCATGGCACTTCTAAAAGATCTTGCTGGCGACCAGTAATCACGTCCTCGAAGATAGCGATATAGTTTGAATTGTTGTGAAAAGATGCTTGCAGTTCATTGACTCTATTGCCAGAATATATCAAAGACTGTTCTTATTTCTGATGTTTAACTTTGTGTCTTCATGTGCAGTTGGAGAATATTTATATTATCTATAATCTATCAATAAATAATATCAATGATATTAAACAAAGGAATTAAATCTAAATACAAAAGTGTATTTATTGTAGATAGATTTTCAATTTTACTGCACTGATAATATCTTTTGTGTGTTCATGAAAATTGAACCAAAAAAAGGGTAAACAATCTAACAAGAGTTTTAATCAATGAATAACATCTAACCAAGTTTTATAAACTTCTTATACTATCTTTGAAACTAGAGCTGATATTCTCCCTCTTCAACAAAATAAAATTATGTGTAATATTCTATGGCTCATTTACATAAATTTCTAGCATTGTTTCAGTAAAGAAATGTGCCACCAATCCTTTATTCCTCAATAAAGTATAGTTCTTGAATGATGTCACAAAACAATGACTTAAACATAACTAAATTAAGGTATGACGTCACTAGTTATGGGCCTAGTCCCGCCAAATTCGATCAATTTCATTTAAGTTCATTTTGGCTGAAATATGATTTACACAAGTTAAAATTGACATGCCTTTGCCCTCGTGCTTTATCTATAATACAATTAGTTCAGGGCAAAACTGTATTTTTTACAAAACACATGATGGTTGTGGCTACTCTGTTTCTTAAACAAAGGATAAAAGTGCTGTGCATAATTGTTAAAGTGACAGACAGGCTTGAAATGTTTATTCTTTATTTTTTGTCTTAAGAACATACAGAGACATTGAGTAACTAGATCAACAAACCATTACTCAACAAATTCCTCTTTATGACTAGCTGACAGTGTTTCTTTGTAATTTAGGGTTATTCAAATTTACTTTGGATAAAAGACTTTAAGCATGGTTGCTTAAGTGATGTGGCATGATTGTTCAGCCTCTTCCATTCTCTAAATTATATCACAGAGCCATTATTGTAAAGAGATCAACTGACGATAAGTAAACATTCTCCTGATAAAATGCTGACAGTGTTCATACTGGATTCAGTGTCTGAAGCAGAGATTTTGATAAAATGATTAGATGTAATCTGTTTGCTTCAAAACCTTGAATACCATCAAGGCTTTCACAAGTGAAGATTTTGTTCAAATTATGTTTGTTCTTTTAAACATTCCAAGTATTCATACATTAACATGTTTTCTATGATTTATACACAAACTATGATTGTGAAATCCACCTCAGTTTGTAGAGGTTGGGGTTCATTACCTAACAATAACTAAAAGCTGTTAATAGGTGAGAGTCTGTTCCTTGTAAGGCAAAAATAAAAGAATAGAACAATGGTTGAAAGGACTGTTTGATAGGATAGGAGATTTTGGTGCAAACATTCAAGGGGGCATTCCTGTTTATACATGTATGTTTGTCCATGATTAAAATATATCCCATTTGAAACATGCTACTAAGGGTAACATTTTGGTTGATTTAGATTTGACAATTAGATAAATGAGAGTGCACACTCCATAACATAAACAAGAATGAGAAGTGAAGCCATTCATTGGCACTACGAATGTGAAAAACTACCGCATTACACTGTATTGTTTATTAGTTTTATCATGAATAACTTTTTAATGGGTGGATATTCTATCTAAACATTTAGTTATTTTATAGTATTTAATAATTAGTAAAGTAGCAACACCTTTTTTTTATGTAATTTTCCCTGAAAACAAGATGGCAAACCGTAGCCAATAGGTCAGGCTCTTTAACAGGTGCTGCTCTCTGTGGATGTTAGGTACTCAAAGAATAAAACAAAATATATGTAAAACATTCTTAGTACAAGAAAGAGTTCTTTTTTTTATCCATCTACAACATGGTGTTATGGATTAATTACCACTGATTCCTATTGAAATATCTCCATTTATACCTTTGGCTCTCCATCTTATCACCAAGATGGATGCTGTTAGCAAGGGAGGTAATCAATTAAGAAACATTTCATTCCTTATCTGCTTCACTGGACAAGAGAAGAACTTGTAATTTCCTCCAGAAGACACATTAGGTTTTCATGTCCCCAACCAGTACTTAAAGACCGCTCTAGGAAATATATCTCGTTCAATCCTAAAGACTGAGCTCTTTAGTTATTCTCTTGACTTGTCAATTGCATATAAATCAATTCCATTCCTTATGTTCACAATCTATTAGTGCATTAATTGTCAAGGGGATGCTTGTAATTGAAGTACATTTGTTCTTGTCAGTCTTTATTGTTCTCATGGACATATTGATGCTCATGATTATATACTTGTGTAACTTCAATGGGAACCAAACAAAGCATTTTTGATATAATTTTAATTCAATGTTATTTGCATTTTGCCATGTCATACTGAAAATCCTTAGAGAAAAATAGTTTATAGTGAGAAGTCGATGATCTTGTATTCTCTCTGAACTTCTATTGAGACCAAAATGTGCAGGTGCACCAGCCCATTCTGAGCTTCCTTAGAGAACACAGAAACACAGAAATATAGTTACTCCAGAATGTTCCTCTTATGGTCTATTGGGGGGATAGCTCAGTGGTTAGTTCGTTCAGCTGTCGATGAAAAAGTCCAGGATTTCAATTCTCGCCATGGACTTAGCATCTTTGTGTGCAGTAGACAACTGTTCTATATGCATTAAGGTGTGGGAGCAATGTTACACTGAATTTCAGCGCAGTACCACCTATGGTTTGCTAGTTCCATCTGTTGCTATCAGGTTTCACCACAATTCATAGCTACAACAGTATTGCTTTCTATTTATGATAATACTTGCAGCCGTGATATAAGTAAAAGGCTCTTAAAACCCTTAATCACCGCACCTGGACTATTGATGATCAAGTATTTTGGTGAATTTCAATTGAGACTAAACAATGCAGGTCCACCAGTTCATGCTGAACATACATAAATGACTAAAAACAGAAATGAAAGTCGTTTGATATTGTTTGATTTTTATTTGCATATATTATTTTGATTCCAAACATTGCCAAACACACAAATACTGGTTATTTCAAAGTTCTTATCAATGGATAGTTTCAGAACTTCTATAAGAAAACTGAAAGAAAGAAATGCAATCAAATTGAGATAAATATTCCTTTTATTTAAACAGTGTCTGGCCTTACAGAATTTTCTCATTCCTTCTATATGGTGTTTGACAATAATCACTTTTCCAATTGTCTGCTGTATAGAAAATAGATCCATTGTTGGTAAATAGATTTTCCTCTTTCCTCTATCAGACACCAAATAATAGTAATTGTTTCTCAGTCCGTCAGACAGATTGCCTGAATGAAGATGATATCTGTGAAGGAGAAGCAATACTCCTGGGGCACGGAGAGGGAAATGTTCTCAGGACAGATTGAGGTGACCCCTGGGAATAAGATGTACTATATCTCATCCTAGAATTGTGTATGTTGATTGCAGATTCAAGAGATATATGAGATATTGTTATCTCATTATCAATATAATGTATTGTTTCTCTATTAATGACCTATGGAACAACTTCTAATACTTTGAAGAAGAACATGTTCGTATGGAAAGTCAACTTCTTTATTTCACCGATTGCGACATTGTGTTGTAGATGAAGAAGTTCTATTATTACTCAAAATCTCAAAAGACCTTTATACAAATTATTTTATATAGTAAGAAACACAGATAAATGACATGGTTGAGTATTTTAATATTTTATTTTCTTGAAAAAGGTTATTTTTCCACCGATTTTAAATATATACAGTGCTTGTTTTACTAACTCAAAATATAAATTATATGATACAAGGGAAGTGAAAAGGGTAAGAACTTTTTTTTTACCTTATATACTAAGGGTTCAGTATTGTTGCTGTATCAGTATATTGCAATACAGAAACAACATGATACGTATGATGTCCAATATATCGGAGGTTTCAAAATTAACAATTTCATCAAAAATTGCAGAAATGTGTAACCAAAAATATGAAAGTTGTAAAACCATTGTGAATTCGCAAAGTGAAAATAGCACCGACATAAGTCCAAAACCTGTCATTGAATTATCTCTCTTTACAACATGTTGAGCATTTGATAACTGTCCTAATTGCTGTTATTTAGTCAAGAGCAAATGAGAAAACTGAAATATGAAAAGTTCCAATATATTGCAATGTGGATTGCAACACGCTTTTCTGTATTGCAATGTAATGCGATACAGAAATGAGGAGCGATACCAATCCTTAGTATCTACATATTAATGAGCATCCCAAAAACTGATAAATACTTAATACCTATAGATGAAATCCAACAGTTCTGACCCCTAACCACTAGGGAAGATGAAATGATCAAACACTGTAGTCTGCCGCCGTTTGAGCGAGAACTTTGAACTTTTTGGGGTATTACTTCCTGGTGTTTGTTTCTTCTTGGTTAATCCAGAAAAAGGTTTGTTGACATTTACCTTTCCAAAAATTAATATCCGCATGCGAGTTGTATTTACATTTATTTTTTGTAATATACATTATGTATTTAACTACTGTGAAGGCTAGGATTTAGTTTTTTATTGGTTACATTTAATCACTGATTGCTTTAATCAAGTGTTGATGTGCTTTTCAAGATAAAGAAAAAATTATAAAATGTATTAAGGGAACTATCCTATGCAACATTTCTAAAATAACTTACCTAATCTATGATTCAAATGGACTCGTTAAACATTTGTATTTTGCATAAGCCTGGTCAACGATACTTGAATCTTCAAAGACTTACATAAGTAATGGATTCCTAAAAATAGTTTCATGCATGAAAACCAAATAAAATCAGCAAAGACCTTAAAACAATGAAAAATGTTTAGATATTTCATTTTGAAAAATATAAACGATATGCTTTGCAAGTTGTCCAATTACAGTTGAAGCCATTTCACAATAGCTGATATTTCGAAGCAAAGCTTTTTTACAATCTACTAAATTCTTTCCCTGCATGTATATCTTAATGAAATGAGTTTAACCTCCCTGTTTGTGCACACATAACATTAATTCCTCATTTATTTTGTATACCCCATGGAACAAGAAATGACTTTACTCCATTGCCAATACAAAGGTTGTGTTGAATTTTTAATAGCAAGAAAGAAATCAAAAGAGTCTTTAGGGAAGCAAGGCAATAACTCTGATAAACTGAGTCAGAAAATGGTCACGGCTGACGCTTTCAATGAATGTATTTCAACTTCAAAGATATTTGTTTTCTCATTGAAAGCAGTTGTGTGGCTTTATTTTCATCAATAATGTAACTGTTTATTTCCAGATGAATACATTTTTTCACATATTGACAAATATATTTATAGACTTGTGATAGTTGTTTGATTGGATTTACGTCATTCAAAATAAGTTCTAGGCATTGCAATGTATTAGTGATGTAGAAAAACATTCTGTAGCTGTTCCAGGAGTTTGATGATAAATTGAAAGTTAATATGGAAGCTTTGCAAAAACAAAATCTTATGCATTTGCATGTGTTATTAATTCTATACTTCTAAAATTGGTTGAATAGAAAATGCATCATTTATGAATAATTCATTTTTGGCGAGACATATGATAATTTTTTATAAAATTGATTTCATATTTTTAGTCTATTACGTGAGTAAATGATTGAGTTATTTTACTCCAGGGAAAACAGGGTTTATCTATTCATGGGTTCATTTCCATGTATTTTGAAGATAATTTTTTTTAAGCTGACAATGTCACACAATGATTTACACGTTATGATATCTCTTCACTTAACTATTCAACAATTATTAAAAAGTATAAATTTTCATCGGTAAATTTTATTTTCCTCTTTTGCAATGGCAGTAAATGTTTGTTTGACAGTTCTCAAAATTGAGTGAAAAAACAAGTAGACTTTTTATGACACTAGATATATTCATGACATTTATGAATTATGCATCACTAAATAATTTAATTGTTCTTGTTAGGCATATGGGGTACATGACACACCCTGTTACGTGAGCAATTTTTAACTATTTTTATCTAGAAATTCCTCATTAAGATGTTGCGGGAATTAAGTTGGGGGAATCAACAAAAAGTTAAAGACTTAAAACACAAGATATAATCATTAAATAATTGTTTATGCTTACCAAAGGATAAAACTGTTTTTATTTGACATTGACACACCCTGTTAACTGGGAAATTGAAGTTTTGTATTTATGAATTCCTTATAGAAAGATTTCTTCATGTACCCTCCATTAGTTTATGAAATCTTAAGCTATAAAATCAATTACTGCCGAACAATTGTGAGTTACCAATTTCCAGGAATTGCATTTCCTATGATATGTCATTAGCCACTAGATCAGATAGGCTATCAAGAAATATTCTAGGAATAGCATGGAGGAGATTAACTTCATACAGTCGGATTCTATGAATTCCAGAGCATAAAAGACACATACAGGCAACCCAGAATAAGATATATCAAAAGTCTTGAATGTTTTGAAAATCAATGTCTAGGATAAAAAAAAAATCCTAATTGATCCGGAGTGATAACAAATTACTGTCAAACAGTTATGATACTTGAAAATGATTGTTAAAAAGGTAATGATCGTGTCTGATCAATCAGAAGCAAGGGGATATTGAATTACATTTAGTTTGAGTGTCCCACTTAAGTTAATTGAAAATAAGTTACATTTCCGGTTAGGTAAACTTTTGAAGTGCAGTTGTCTAAACCTCTCAAATAGCCCTCCAATTTCTATTTTTGCTTGTCTTCCTAGAAACATCTAACTATCTACTATCAACATTGGTTACTATGAAATAGTTATTTATTTCAAAAACGCTAAGGACAAAGTTGCTCTTTGTTGATGTCCAGTCACAATGAACTCACTTCAAGATCTTAAATGAAATTATTCTCAATTCCAGGTCTAACGTCAACAACAATCCCGATGTATCTGGCCGAGTGTTCTCCTGCCTACCTCCGGGGCAGCCTCGTATCCACCAACATCGCAATGGTTGCCTTCGGACAGTTCATGGCAAATGTTGTGGATGGGATATTTGGATCAGACACAGAAAATGGATGGAGGTAATTCATGGACAACATTTTTATTTTCTTGAGATACTCCAACATCCCTCGCTTGGCATAACAAACCCTGATCACTAGCTGATTTAACCTTGCTGCATTTTGTCAAAATTAGTTGTGTGAATACAGTGCTCATCAGCAATAATAAGTTAACTCAATGGCCTTTCTCGTTTGCATGTCTACCAAGTTCAAGTGCAGTACAGTGAAAAGCTGGCACACAAAAGTTGAGGAAATGCAACATGGTTTGAATAAGTCAGTGACTGATTGGTCAGTTGAAACTTGCAAAAAAAATACCTTCCACAGAATTATGTTGGGTTTTAAATGGCTTAATTTTTCCCATTAAAATTCATATATAAAGGTCCTTCATTTTTTAAGCTCACTATATCCTAAGATAGTAGTAAGGATCATACTTTAGCATTGACTTACCACTATGTTAGAGAGCTTTTAAAAATCTAGGCCCAATTGTCTGTCTGATCAGACTTTCCTTACAATGTAATGTTTTCCAGGTACATGTTGGCGCTGGGGTGTGTTCCGTCCATGGTCCAGCTGATTGGCTTTGTGTTCATGCCAGAGTCGCCTCGTTGGCTGATCATCATGGAGCGTGACGAGAAGGCTCGCCGGGTCCTGCAGAGCATGCGAGGTCAGCTCGACATAGAGGATGAGTTTGACAGCATCAAAAAGATCTGTACAGAGGTCAAGCAGGAGCAGGAGTCAAGAGGTGGGTTTCATTTGAAATATCTTCTATAATTACCGAAAGATGTTGTTACACATTTTTCAGCGATTCTGATTGGAGGAGAGCTCTCAAAAACATGCAACCATTTCTCGATGAATGCAGAAAAAATATGCATTCTTATCTCGTGCATTCATACTTTGTGATGTAATGATATAACAGAACTTATAGACGAAATATGTTTCACTACACTAGGCGTTTTTATACAATTTGTTGCTATTATACATCGATAGAAGCACAGAGAATGTAAATGAAACCTTAATTGATCCTTAACTTACTCAAGGAATTCTATCTTGTTTAATTATATATTTTACTACAAGTTGCTTGAAATAAGACAAAATGATTCATAGGTGAGGGGACCATAGATACACATATAGATATAGATACCTACCAAGGGAATGGGAGGAAAATTCTATAAGTTTGCTTTCTGATGTCTCTGGAAATGATAAAACTTTGCTTGATAACAGTTCAGTTTGTAGTCAGATTCCAGTCTCCATTTCTGTGGCAATTATCTTGGCTTGTTCTTGCAAAAATTTGCAGGTCCTATCTGTTTTCACTTTAAGCCTATCCCTAATAAGCCAAAATTACCAGAAAACAATCACTACAGAAATGACTTGGTTTCCAGATCACTGTAACTAACAGGATACGACATGGCAACCATTATTTCCATTTGGTATCAAAAAAGGTTTTTACAGTTTAATTCTGGTTTCTGTAAAAAATGAAACGTACTTTTGCCCCAGATCTGGATGGTATACATCACCCTTCTTTGTACACTCCGCCAAGTAGGATCCATTTGGCAATAAATTGCTGTAAACGAATCCTGCCACTTTGTATAATTTAACAGAGGGTACTGTATTATGTCAGTAATAATGTGCTTAAATTGTGTACTTTCATGAAACTTTTATATCAGTAACAACTTCTTAATCATGAATTCACTAAACATTTTAGAGTATACATTTCTTGGAGATACATAATTCATCTTCACAAATCATGTTTATTCCTTCTCTGTTGCAGCACATAAACCTATATTCATACAGATGCTACAAACTCCCTCCCTGAGAAGAGCTCTGATTGTGGGCTGTACCCTGCAGATATTCCAGCAGCTGGCCGGCATCAACACTGTCATGTAAGTTTATCTTGTAGAAACTCAAAGACATGGTTGTAATGATCTTCACTGCCTTTAAACTTATTAACTTATAAACTTAGGAACAGTTGCTTTGATTCCAGAAGTTGACAAGATAACCAATAAGGACAATTCTTAAAGAGCCATTCTGTGAGTTGGTGGAGTCATGTATGCCAAACTTAATAAGTTGTGTCATTTGATTGCGAAGTATTGACTGTTACCAAAAAGACTAATTTTAAAGCTTATTGGTTTTTTACAGTGACAATATAAAGGTAGAACGTTGCAATTATGATAAAAAAACGGATAGTGGCGCGCGTCAAATAGTCAAACGTAATTTTGGGCAGTTAGGAGTTGATAGCGTTTGTTAGGTTATATAAGTAGTATCCATGTATATTGGACATGATATCTACACCTCTGTGCATTTATAAGGCTGTATTTAGATTTTTATGGAAAACCAGTATTTGTCATATATATGTCTTTTGGACATGAAAAGTTAAGATGTTTTGATTTTATATCACCACTTATGACATTAAGTTTCATGTCAAAGGTAATTAAAATGTTATGAAAATCACAGGGTGGCTCTTTAAGGAAAAGCAACTTCTTTATTCTATGAAAGCGAAATGTCAAAACATTGTTTTCACAGAATAATAAAGTTGCTTATCCTTAAGAATTGTCCTTATTGTTCAACTCGGGATCAGGTTTGTCTATTTCTGTGGTAGCAAGTTCTTTCTTGAAAATATGGTTTAAAAACAACTTTCATTGTTCGTTACTATGTCCCATGTCAAAAGATAAGATATCATTTGGTTTTTAAGATACCTAGCAGTTAGAACAATAAAAAAAGTACTTTTTTCATGACGTAACAATTGAATGACGTTATCCCCTATTCCTCACTGCCCCCTCGTTATCATGCGCCCATGGTAACCTTGGATCTCCAGTTCAGTTGATCGACATCTCGCATTCCTATCAATATATATATATTATTGGCGTTTGGCGATAATGTTTCTAAGGGAGTTAGAGTTGTGTCGAATTGACAAGTTCTATTTAACAGGAAGAAAAATGGAAAGCAAATGTTTGTCGACTGTCGAGTAATTCTGTTGTCTCACATCAGGTCATGGCGCCCGTAGCATTTGTGACGTAGGTTCATGTCTATGTCTCTACAAGGTTCAGTGTAATACAGCTCAACATATTCAGTTACTAATTCAATACGTGTAATCCCTACAGTCTGCTTATATTAAGATATATATATCGATATATAAGTCTGATAATATATAAGAGCCTAATCCATCACCTTCAACATTTATGACAGCATAAGGACTACAAATTTTATTTCTTAGATATTTGTAGGAAAATATTAATAAAATCAATAGAAAGCGTCCTGTTTATCAATGTGAGATGATGATATAACCATAAATCCTGGCATTGGGTTATCAAATCTTAGCAATGATCTGAATCCACTTCACACCATAAACCACAAGCAGACATACAGAGTGTGCTAGCGAGTGAACAAGTACTCAAACAGCTGGCTCTTATTACAGAATTTCTTTCCAGACATAATAATGAGGGATGACCTTCTCATGATAAAGTACCTGTATTTATTTACATCAATTATCATACAGAACAGAAATGTTAATGACATCGATACAAGGCAAATTCTTCTGTTGAGTTGTTTGTCAATGACAGGAAACTGCCATGTTTATCTTTTTTTGTGCTGATTGTGGTCTCAGATAACAAAAACCTGTTTCAGAAGTTTCAAGGAAGTGTAAAGATTAGGATATGATAATGAAGTAGCAGAACTAAAAACTTTGTGAAAGAGGGCACCACACCAAATACATTGTGAAAATGCCTTTATCATATCAAGAACTGAGATGGGCGAGTTGGTTAGTTGCTGGTATAATCAGTGCTGACGCTGTCACTTGACTCTGAAGGTGTGGGTTTCGAATTCCGCAAGGGACTCGGTGTAAAAAGTACAAGAATTTTTATTATTGCAGATAGCATGATCCCAAATATAAAAAGATGACATATGTTCACTGTCTAGATGGCATGTATCTCTAGCCCATAAGAGTTTCGCATCCCCCAACCTCATCATGCCCTGAACTTGATTCCAGCAGTACTGCCCCTGACAAGTCAAGGAATGGCAACTTGCAGAGATTTAATCCCCAATTCAGTCTCGAGTTAAGCTTGACAATGTTTTCCAACTGCGGAGTTGGGTCACTGTGGTCTCTAGTATAGAATCCGTCCAATCCAGATAAATCCTGTCGATGAGTGGAGAGCATTTGATGAAATATTCTCATATGATGTGATTCATTGATTCATCGAGAGCTAATAGCACCAAGCTGTTTATCTATCACCGCACCAGTCCGTATATGACTTTCTCTATTGATAAGGACAATAGATTCGAGAATGATGTCTTCATATTTTGTTTGACTTGTTTCTGTTGGTTCATGAAAATGGGGCCAATCAAAAAGGAACATCAATTCTCATAAATGCTTCCAGTGATTCACCTGGGAAAAAGTTTTATGAATCGGTTATAATGATGTCATTACTTCACCATGATCAGTAATTCAATATATTCAAAATATGGTAATCAAATCATATCACTATCAACATCAATAAAAATGTAAATGATTATATGGCTGATATGAGTGTGTGTTATTTTCAAAAAGCTTTAAGTGCTTTAGAGCTTCAAGAGCTTGAAATAATTGTTGAATTCAAAATGATAGGTATCAATTCGAATATGTTTTTAAAGGGTTGAACAAATACTAATTGTTTGCCCGTAGCCAAAACTTTTTTGTAATGATCTTATTCCACTTGATTTTATTATGGGATTTTATATGAACTTGCATTTTGATTAATTGTAATGCATGTGTCAATTCAAATAACCCCAAAATGGATAAATGAATCATAGATCCCACCTTTACACAAATGCTTATGCTTCTTGCAGAAAAGTCAAATCTTCATATTGTAAAAGATGAAAACTAATTATTTGCTGCAAACACAATTAACTATCAAAAGAGCAAGTGAACTTAGTTCTTGTCAAGGCAAGTCAAGAGAACCCAGCTGATTCCTTTTCACAGTACCCAGTCACTCCTTAAATTCATTGGGTTTGAATAAAGGGCCAGGTCATAGAGACCATATCAATTTTCAATAAGTTCCAGCCAATGAAGAGTAAGGATATGGCTGTTATTGGGCCTCTGATTGAGCCAGGAACTACTTTGGCTGTTCAGCACAATTTACAATGTCTAATGGATTTTTCGTAATTTCAGGTATTACAGTGCCACCATTATCCGAATGTCTGGGGTAAAGAGCGACGAGGCTGCGATTTGGTTGTCAGCGGTAACGGCCGCTGTTAACTTCCTGTTTACGCTTTTAGGTCTATATCTGGTGGAAAAGATAGGCCGGCGACCACTTACACTTGGAAGTCTTATGGGTAAATTTTTTTGAAAAGGTTATTGCGAGTAAACCAGAAAGGAATTTCCTTTTGAGTTTTTAAAGAATTTTCACATCAAAAGATTTATATTTATTATGACAATGAACAATATTTCAGTAAAATTCTTTGCTTTTGGAAAAGGGGAGCTGTCTATTTGTGAAAAGTTTTTAATTTCCTTATCTTAAGTAGAAAAATGTATAAACTAAATTGCAAGTTGAGTAGCAAACTACTTCTCAAGACTAGTAGTAGTAATTGTCTTTATTTTGTTTAAAAAAAACTTAAAGTAGTTTGAAGGGGTGAGATTCATTGATCTTTAAACAATACATTTAAAACAAACAACTTTTAAAATCCTTACATGACAGTTAGTTTCATATGAAAGAAATTGTCAGTTTTGATTATTTATGAATTTTTCTAGTTTTGATTTATTAACAAAATTTCTATCCAAGAACTGCAATCTTGTTTTGTGAGATGTCCAATATTAGATTCCATGTCATTTCACATATAGATTGGTTAAACTGATAGTCCTTTTCACAGTTTATTAAATGATTGAACAATTATTAAATTTTTAGTCACATACATCTTTAGAAATGAGCATTTTTGATTCACAATTGAAAAAAAGAATAAATCATGATTTTTGAATTCAAGAGATAAAGATGAAATTTTAAAAAGGCAAATTGAAATTAACTATTAATTAAGAATCATAATCTCTGTCTTTTTAAGGAGATTTACCATTCAAGATGAAGTCAGTTTGTATATGTTTTTTATTATCACAGTCTGACTTGCACAGCAATTTTGTTTATATAGGAGCAATAGTAAGTTTAGCGTGGCTGGCAGTTGGCTTTCATCTCTCCGCCCTCAACACTCCTACTGTAGACATAATGGAGCCTTCCACAACAGACTCGCATTGTGCTAAATACAGGTACGTCAAACACCAAAAACTATTCTATAGATCAAGTGGGCGAAGTAGAAAGAGTTAAATCTTTGCTAAATGAAGAATAATAACAAATAAACTGCATTTATATTCTATATATTTACTGTCTTATAGATTAATAATTTTTTACAATAAAAATGTGTCATTTTATTGAACAAAATCTTTTTTTACATTTAGTAAGATGTTTTTTATCATTATAAATATTTAAGAATATATGATTTATTCTGCAGCATGATTAGATATTGTTCCTAAACTTGCTTCTTTATCTCTAAATACCAAAATTTCTCATTTTCAATGATGATATGTCAGGGTTGTTCATAATTAAGTAAAAATTTTGCATGTTATTTACATGAAATTGTTAATTGATCTACTTAACACTATCAACATATTTCTTCCATTGTATCTGAAGTAAATAAGCTTCCAGAATTATGTTTGAGGCATTGGCGTGCTATTGTCTGTTTTTCAATCATAAATAACATCTTAAGGCTGTTTATTGTATCCATACTGAAGTAATCAGCATAAGATGGTGATTTTCAGAGGCAACCACTACTTCTTGATAACTTATAAAGTTTGACTTATTTGACTCCAACATCAGCAAAACTTATTATCAACTTTTATTATATATGAACATGTTATATCTTAAGGATCTGCAATGACTGTCGACGAGATCTCAACTGTGGGTTCTGTTACGTTGATGCTGGTGAGACGATCGCCAACTCCTCGTGCCTACCGACCAGCTACGACAACCCATGGCTGTCCACTGCGGGGCGATGTAATGCCAGCAAATTGCCTGGAGACCTCACGTGGGCGTATGACTACTGCCCCACTCAGTACTCGTGGATGCCAATGGTTGGACTGGTTCTCTATCTTGTCTTCTTTGCCCCTGGTGAGAAAAGAGAATATTCCATTGATGGTCAACTTCTTTAATCCCATGAATGCAATGACTCAGAGTAGATTGTAAAACTGAAGCAAATGATGTATCCCTTGAAAGGAGAACATGTAAATGTAACAAAATATATCATGAATAAAAAATACCTTTTGCCAGATAACCAATTGCAACTACTTAGCTTTTTGGTCACCAGTTTTCTTGGAATTTATGATTTTCCGTTTTGACTAACTAGAAAAACTGTAAAATGTCTAGTTTGCATTTGCAGTTTAGCAAACGAGACACATCCCAAAAAAGGCAAACTTGTTTCTTTTCAATATGACAAATTACATATAAACCTGGCTACCCTAAGCTTAGTCTATACCATACACTAATGATAGAAGGTAACTAAAACATAAACTGAGAACAAGTCTAAGGTATCCTACCTTGCAGGTATGGGTCCAATGCCATGGACAATCAACTCCGAGATCTACCCCCTCTGGGCCAGGAGTGTAGGAACAGCGGTCTCCACCTTCATGAACTGGGCCTTCAACCTGGCGGTCTCTATGTCCTTCATCAGTCTCACAGAGACCCTCACTAGATATGGTATGTATGTTTCTACTAAGAAGTGCTCAAACAGTTCCTGAGCTTTGGAACATATTGTGCCAGAGAACCCTCAGTTTTGTGCATTTCTTATGAAGGTAGTGTTAGAAAAAGGATCCTGCCTGCCAGCATATTGCTGGTTAGTTACAGATCAGGCTTGTAGGATAAGAGGTGATCAATTCCACCTGGCTTGTGTAATTTTAGATGAACTAAGTTTCTACATACTGCAGGGCTTGTAAAATTTTGGGAGAGCTGATTTCAAACCGCAAACCCTGCTTGCATATGCATGTAGGGCAAAAAAATTATTTCTAACGCTGTGATGGCAATGTTAGAGATAGCTGCCGCTGCTAAATGCTGAAAAGAGTAAAAAAGAGTAGGAAATTTTCAGAAGGAATGGGTTGTTTTTTTAATCCAAATGTCCCACTGTTAATAAGTGATAAAGAAATATCCCATGGACTTTTTTGAGAAAGTGTTTAATAATGATCTAGAATTCAGTCATCAACGTTGTATTAAACAACAACCAGAATGAGAGGCAATGAGACTTTGGACAGGAAACTTTTTTTTTGACCATGACTCTAGGATATTCTGTAGGCATTGAGCTTGATAAAGCTCACAGAGTTATTTCCCTTCATTGTACATATACGTAGAAGATGATTTGAAAACTGTCAACTGGAGTTTTTTTCATGTTTCATTGTATAAAACTGCTTATATATTAGTTATATTTTAATGGTATATAACCTGCACTTATATTTAGGACCCAATTTATTCATAAAGTGACATTGTGTGTTGTTAAGAGTCAAATATTTCTAATACTATTAATGATGCAATTTAGTCCAACAGGACTGACTGATGTTTAAAATTGCCATTTTAATGCTAATTGGTGCACTATAAAAGTGTTATATAGTTTCCAGAGGTCATATTTTATCAAAATTTGCCACAGCTGGCACTGGCCAATTAATGATTAAATGGTAATCATTTTGGAAACTTATCTATTGTAGTCATTTGGCAAATTTATTTTGATAGTATTTAATAGGTATAGGATGTTATAAGGGAATTTAAATTTAGCTTCTGCACCTGTCATTGTATAAGACTATTGTTACAATGAAATCAAGTAATTGTCATATAGGCGGGAATGAATATCAAAGATGAGATAATATGAATTTAAATGAGTACTTTCAACTTATGGCATGTATTATAGCCAAATAATTGTTACCGAAGATATTCTATGTCCCTTAAATGAAGCAGTTTTGAAGTTCATTTTTTAAGTCTTGGTCACAGTATCATTTCATGAAATTTAAGGCAATATTTGCTGGGTATTTCCCAGAGCAACTTTGGTGCAATTTAAGAAGTTCCTTTTCTAAGTCTTAGTCGCAATATCATTCCACATTTTGTATCAGGTAAATTAAGGCTGTACATCCTTCGCATTTCACGGGACCATCAATGGAGTATTGAATTACTTCCTTTTCTAAGTTTTCATAAATCATGAAATCATAGTATCATTTGATGAAGTTTCAGGTACACTTGACATGCATGCATTTAAAGAGGCTATCGGCTACGGCCCGCCATGTCGTTGAAAATGGAGTAAAATGGGTGCTGTACTTTTACTAATTTTACAACATCATAAAAATAAATAAAAATAGAATATCACCATACTTACAAATGAATTATGATAAGACCAATGAACAGTGCATTGTAATTCGGTAGCAAGGCTTTTCATACTTGTAGCACTGATGAATGTCTTCACTTCTCATTCTTGTTTTATGTAACCAAGTGTGCACTCTCATTTATCTAGTTGTAAAATCTGAATCAACCAAAATGTTACCGTTAGTAACATGTTTCAACTGGGTACTTGTGTAAACGTAAATGTCCCCTCGAGTTCTATTTCCACAAAAAAATCCCCTGATAGGTTTGTCCTGTTAAGAAGTACATTTTCCAAATCTTAAGGCCGTGGTCCATGATACAGGCAGTGCACAAGCAGCGCTGTGCGTGTCAATGAGGT
Source organism: Phorcus lineatus (assembly GCA_921293015.1). Classification (NCBI taxonomy): domain Eukaryota; kingdom Metazoa; phylum Mollusca; class Gastropoda; order Trochida; family Trochidae; genus Phorcus; species Phorcus lineatus. Next base: position 35,794,339 of record OV121086.1, on the reverse strand, counting down.
TTTGTATTAAACGACGCGGTAACGTGCTGCCCGAAGAGAGGCACAAAGTTAACGCGTCATTTAATACAAAAAACTCGTTTTTCCAGTAACATACATGACCAAGGGGCGTAACTCCCAACCCTCAAACCTGCTGCATGCCACAAGTTATACCTCAACTTGATACAATTTGCATTATTGGCCATTTCAGCATCTTTGTAGTGCCGGCTGGGTGATTTTGTACCTCATTCAATAATTCTTCATTGATTTGTGTTTTTGGCATTGTTTTACGGAGATATGATAGAGAAATAGCCAAAACACGTGGTATATCCTATAGAACGAGAAAAGGGGGTTTCCCTAAGCGTCAAGCGGCAAAAATTGCTTTTTTGCGTTTCAAAAATGTTAACTCTGACGCGCTGCTGCAATGGACTTACACAAACTAAAATTATCTTGAGCGTTATTTTTGGAAATGATGCAACGCGCAGCGCTGCCTGTATGGACTATGGCCTTTAGTTTCTGTTTTATTCCACATTTTGGTTTCACGTTCATTCTGGTTGCATGCTTGTCATCAATGAAGAATTTAAAAAGTTCCTTTTCTTAGTCTTGTCACAATTTTGTTTCAGGTACATTCTGGCTGTATGCCTGCCTGGCATTTCTCGGTGCGATAATCCTGGCAATGATTCTACCAGAGACGAAAGGGAAGACTTTAGAAGAAGTTGAAGGGCTGTTTGCCAGATCATGGATGGGGGAAGGTCCTCCAGTTAACTACAACACAAAAACTGTCCAATACGTGCACATACGAGGCTTGAATAGGGATGGACGCGAATCAGAATTGGAATCACCAGAGTGATATTTGACCAGCAGAACATTTCAACACCATAGATCTCTCTAGATTTATTTTTGATTTCCCTGAAAGTTAGAATATTAGGAAATGATCCAAACAAGAAATGTAAGTTTGACATATATATGAAAGACTTTGAAAAGAGGACACTTAAGAATGTATTTTTAGCTCATCTGGCCTGAAAGGCTTAATAGGCGTAAGGCATGGCATGGCATCAGGCTGTCTGTCTGTTTGTGAACTCTTCATTATTCCATCTTCTTCTCCAGAACCATTGGCTCTGGAAATCTGAAATCTTGTGTACAGACACCTTTTACAGATTTCTTAACTAATGAGGTTTCTTATTTATAGACTTGGTAACCCTACAATCCTTATTAAGGCCACTCCCTGAAATCTTTTTTTCATTGTCATTCAATTTAAAGATTTTATGACTCTTTGGCTCAAAATGGTGACCCTGTGACCATTTGTAAAATGAATTATAAAAAGCCTGATGAACTACAGAGCCAATGACTCTATTTTCATTGCTTCTTTAATGATATTAGAAAAAGATAATCTAAGAACATGTAAAAAGGATTGGAAGTATAATGTCATGAGTGCTGTTTTGGTTTGTTCTAAATGACTGATTATTGTTTTCTTGATGAAGAAAAGTTAAGATTGAGATGAACATTAATGTGGTTGTTTGATTGTTTGGACAAGGACATTATGATGTCAAAGTTTGTTATTTGTTAGTTCTAGTCTTGAATGAAGAATTGATTGTAGAAAATAATGAATTTTAAAAGAAAATTTTTTTTAACTACTTTACAGATAGATATTTCATCATCTCCTGCTGATTTTGGAATTAATAAATAAATAAGAAAAATATATCAGAATATATTTTTGTGAAAATTCATTATGATTATTAAATGACAGAGAAATTATTTATTGTTCAACACATTTATGGCACAGGAGTACACCTTAGACTGTTTTATTTGAATGTCATATTTTAAGTTTGTTGATTTTTTGTTTGTTGAAAACCTATTAACTTCTAACAAACTACAAACTTGATTAAACAACTGAATAATTTCTTTCTCAAAGGATTGTACTGAATGGGTAATTTTGAATGATATTGTCATTTTCAGAGTCATTACTCAACTGTAGTAGATTGTATAACTGAACCTAGATCTAGTCAAGTGAAGATAGTATTAGAAACTATTGTTTAAATGATTGTATTGTATTTTCATCAAATCAAACTTCATTATCTGACAATTTGCCTTTGATCGACACAAACTCACTTTCACATAGACAGTAAGTTGGCCATATAGAGCTTGTAGTACTGTATAGATGCTTTGGATTTTGATTATGAAATAACATAAATCTTCACAGCATGTATGATCAGTGATTATTTACTTGAGGCATGAATATTTTTCAAATGAATCAAAGAACATAACTGCCAGACACTAATCAAAGATAAATTACTTTTTACATCAATCAAGTATAAAAATGACCATCAATTGAAATCATCTTAACCAAGTCAATGATTACCATCTTTTAAAACAAATACTTGCCTCTTTTTGAAAAATTGTATTTTAATGGGTAAAACTTTTTCCAAAATAGGATAATTTCTTGATCAGTAATATTACAAAGTAAAGGTATTGATAAGTATTCAAATCTAACGATATAATGGTCAGTGAAGTTATTGTAATTGTCTAAAAATGGGACCTATCTTAGAACATAACTTTGATAAATTATCTGTAGTTTCCTGTCCATTTGTGTGTGCATTCTTATTAAGCTAATAATAGGCTTAGTGTGCTGTTATTGTCCAGAATTGGGGCCTTTCTACTGAATTGCTGATGGGTACTGATTAGAGTTTAAGTTACTTGTCCATAAAGAGGACCAGTTTTCTGGTCTACAACTATCTGAGCACTAATAGAGCTTGGATATCTAGGTCCAGTTTTTAAAAATTTGTATGCATTTACAATATTTGTCCAAAAATAGGATCATTTATGAATAGGTACATGATAACAATCGAGATAACAATATTTCTTATAACTTTTATAAGTCTATTGATATTATGATCAGCTGAGGTTTAGAGTTTACTGGGTTATCACACGTACCTCGCTCACCTTACGCTATAGGGCGATTGTACTCTCAACACCTTGTAAATGCCACTGACCTAAAAGCATTCATAATAACATTGATTTAAGCAATCTTGACTATTTGAAAATATTTTTGAAAATTGAATTATGACAGGATATGCTTTTGTTTTATTTTTTTTGCTGTGTACTTATTCATGTATGGAAGGTTTATAAGCTGTTCATTGACTTTCTGAGAGGCTTAGGGTTTACTTATATACCATATGAACAAAATCATCAGCAGACAAAAACATTTCTTTAGTGTGAATCTTTAGCTCAAATCCAATTAATTGAGATTTTGTTTCAGAATTTGAAAGTGTTAATCTCGATGTAACAGCTGGTTTATGTTCATCATATAAACTGATTTAAATGAGAACATTGAGATTCTTTATGAAGCAGCAGATGTTATTTATGTATTAATTATTTGTTATACAAAATTGAAAATCTATCTTGTTATTTATTATTTATACTTTGGACATAATTGTTTACATAACATGTTGAAAATATAAGCAAAATTTGACAAAAACATATTTTTAGAAGCTGAATTAAAATGTGCTATTCTATTTACTCACAAACACCTATATAAGATTTGATAATAGCAATGATTATTTTCCTGCATATCTTTAACTGTAAACTGAAGTATACATTGACAGTTTATCAAGAGTAAAGTACTTGTGTTTGGGTTCAAGTAGGGATAGCTGATAATTGTCACTGATGGATCATTAGTTTATCTGTACTTAAGTATTATTCTCTAGCCTTCTCTGTAGACATGGTAGTCATTATTTTAGCTATGCACCGTCTTTTATGCACTGTAAGAAGAATTAAATCTTGACAACAATAAGTAAAATTGTGACAATGAGAATAATTGAAAAACTTTCTTTTGAATTTGTGAATGCAGAAATGAGGAGGGTAACACTATCAATTGAGATTTTGTGTTTATTTGCACCGATTATTGTTGTTGATTGTATTTTGCTTGTAATGGTTGTGATAATAACATAGGTAATAATTCAGGTATTTCTTGTAAAGATAAAATTTGCAGAGATATTCCTGATCCTGTTAATGCCAATTAAAAAGCAAAGCAAAATGCTAAGTGAACAGTACTTATACATCTTGAGTTAATGGGGCAGTAGCACCTTTCCAAACATTTTATTTCAAGAGACATTAGTTTATGCCAAATGTATTATCTTCAGAGGGTCAAACAAATCATTTCTCAAACCAGTCATCTCTATTCATCTGATAATAGATTATGAAATGTATCAAGCAAAAATTTTTGTGTGAACACCTTACAATCATTTGAGGAAGGGAAATGTATAATTTGCATTGCTTAACTGAACATGGTACGTTCTTTCAGAACTGCAGTTCAAATACATTGTCTTGCAATTAGGCAAATATATTTTCTTTTTCCTATGATCACTTTATTTTTTTTTAAAACTCTGTGCTACTGCTCCATCGATAGAGCAGTTGGAAATATCTACTTCATTTTTGTTTTCATAATATCCTTTTAACTAAGTAAGTTATGTAAATCAGCCCTCCTGAAATCAACTTTAAGTAGATACAATAAACTTTTTGCTTGCTTGATTATTTCTAAGTATTTTTATTACATGATAATCTATCTGGCATTGAGAATTAACCCTGAATGCAAAGGTCATAAATTTTGAAGCTTTGGCCCTGTTTATCAGTCAACTAGCTGAATCCTAACTTTTCAACCAAGATTTGTTCACCAACATTTTAGGAAATTAAAATAAAACTTCTTATAATGACTCAGTTAAGAACTTAAAATATCAAGTAAATAAATTCATTTATTTGTTATGGCATAGTAAGAATAATCACAGACATAAATTGAAACATTTTTTTTATCAAAAATTATTTATCATTCTTCATTGACCCAAAATTAATCTATCATCTATCCACTGTGACTTGTGTCAAGTATATCTGTTTATCATGACTTGTAATATAGTAATGTCAAATATATTGTATTCATCTATACAGTAGACATTATGATTTAGAGAGCAACATATTAAGTGGCTTTTATAGAAACATTGTTCATGTCTTTTAACATTTTTCATCAATTGACTACAGTATGATTACATTATATCTAGTTTAGATTGGGTGTGCTCCTTTTGTGTGTTCAAGTACTCTTATGACACTGTTCAGCTATGTCTGCACTCGAAAAGGAAAAGTAAGATATTGGAAGGTTAAGTGTCAATTTTGAGAATTGTAATTGCTGAACTTAATCACTTAAGTATATGCACTCATGTTTGGTAAGCGTTGAAGTTGAAGTGAATGACATATGACATGAATGTATAATCTTAGAAGCCTGTACTGGGTAGCATGAAACTTAAAGCCGATGACATTTCAATTCCTTGTGTCTTGAGTTTTGGAGCATATTTACTCTCAAAGGAGCGCACCCTAACTGCCCTGTTACTGGAGCAATATCATCTGGTGCTTATATGGAAAATATACCTGACTTGAGGTTGTGCTGCTAGAGAGTGTAGTTAATGAGGCAATTAGTGTCTTAGCTTGTTAACGATTGATCATCCTGCCTTATTTCATGGGCACCAACAACTATCAGCTTTTTTCATAAGTATTCACAAAATTATCATTCTTTGCAATTTAAGCCTTACAAAAATCTATGAAGTATTACAGTACTCTATGACTGTCATATATGTATTTATATGTAAATAAAAATATATGACACCTTTTATTTATTTTTCAAAATATATGATATTTATTTTGAAAATTTTATTGATCCAAAATGTCAAATTATAACTTATGCCATGGTAAAAGTATAAATTTGGATCAAATTGATATTTTTATTTAAATGGCAATTGCCAATTTAGGTTTTTTAACATACATTCAATCTAAATTTTTTGTCAATTTATGTTGATAGCAGTTTATGTTATGACGATAGGTAGCAAATGTGATACCCGTTCATTGCAATATCATATTAATAAATTTATCAAATATTTATATATTTATCAGAAATAATGTACAAAATGTGATAGTGAACATATTGTTGATACCCTATGTTGTTATTGTTATGTACGTAACGTGATAGCTGACGATAATACTGTGAGGGTCACACTGGCCTAATGTACAGTATATTGTAGAAGTGTCAGAAACTATGTTGAAAAAGTGTTTTTATGTGATGATGCAAGTGCTCAAATGAAAATAATTTGTAAAGATGTCAAAACACAAATAAAGTTTTGAGCAAGTTGTCGTTGTGTTATATGCTTGCCTGAAAAATTGGTATTATTTCAGGAACATTAATGCTATTGCTTTATTTTAACTGTTTTTTATACTGTTTTAATTAGGTGAGTTAATGAGATCTTAGTTGGGAGACCACTTTCAAGATTATATATTTTAATTACAGGTATATCAAAACAACTATACCAGGAGGAAAACCAGAAAGACCAATGTGGCTGTGCAATTTGCAATAGCACGAATATCATTTTGGGTAGGGCCTATATTTCAAACTTTGGTGCTAAGTTTGGAGAAAATTAATGCTGATCATATGTTTCTTACCACTGTGTTGGCAATAAAAGATATTCTTAAATTAAACCCTACATTAAGATGAAAGCATTGCTAAATTAAATAAAGTATAGTCAACTGTGGGTATGGTGGATGGGCTCAAAGCAGGATAATAAGGCGAAACTAATTTACAGCAACTTCTCAACTTAAAGTTTTTGTTTCTCTAGGATGCATGCCAGTAAGTGACAGGTCAGAGAATATTTGTGAACCTGAGAACAAAGGATAACTCTTCCTAGAGTCTTGACGCAATCAAGCAGTTAGAACGTAAAACAGATAACAAAAATTAGAATTCAAAAATGGTATTTATTTCTACTGAAGATAACAGTGAAAAGCATATGAACTTCTTCAATGATATTTAGATAGATAATTAATGATGTATTAATATTTCAACTGAACATGCGTGATTTGAAAAATTCAGCATATAAAAGGTTCTTAAATCAGAGAAATAAGCATCATATCTCATTTGAGATTAAAAATAAGTAATCAAATGCAATTTCAAATATCAATAAAGTTTAGTTTTTAGTTGCTGGCAATATACCACAGCTATAATATTAACCGCTGTTATAGAAAGAGAATGAATATCATTATTAGTTCTTTATTTGGTTGAATGATGATTAGGGCCATATGTTTCATTTGCTTGGACGGAAGTTCACTTATTTGTGTATATGTGGAATGATCAGCTATTTTCAGTTTAATGAGTAATGTTTCTGGTTAAATGAGTTTGTAGCTTGTTTACAGAAATAGGAGACCACTCTCAAAACACAAAGAAGTATGTGTAATTCTGTCCCAGATATACTAAACATGATAATGTAACTTTCTTTACATCTTGCCTTTAACTTACATATTTTGTTTGGTTCTTTAACCAAGAAAGATATATAGAATGATAGGCTTATATATACCTGTTATTTCCACAAAGTTGGCATGTTCCAAATATCAACAATGAAGAATCTCTCCAAGAAGCACACATATACAACTGAGATAGAAACAGAAACTTACTTTCAATGAAACTAAAGTTATTTGCATGCAAACCACTTTCAACAAATATATGCATAAAAAAAGGGATGGCATGCAAGTTTTAGTTCATATTGTATAATTTTTCTGCTGCAGTGGGTATAATCTATAGATGGAAATGAAGACATATCTTGATTTCATTTGTGACATTTTCAGAATCATTTCCTATACAAAGTTCCTTCGGACACGGATCTTCTTGAATGACAAGTGACAACCCTAAATAAGCCCATCCTGCTACATCAGCCTTTTTGTACAAAGAGGTACATGTATACAAAAAAATTTTTTTATGTAGAAACATGAATTAAGTATCAGGCTGGCAGGTAACAGATTTAAAATGAACAGTATGTCATGTCTTGTCTTTCTTGCTGTCATCAAGTATACTTTTTCCTAGATCTGGGAGAGTATCAAACAAAATACAACAGAGATTACAGTTCCAACAGAGAATTGCAGCTTTTCTTGGAGGATTCTACTTGTAAGTTCTGCAATCAAAAACTATTTGTTTGAACTTTTAGAGAGTATCTCACAAATAAAAATGAGATGTACATAATTTCATAGAATAACTGAGATTTTTTTGTCTCTTGGCAGTAAATTTTTCTTCTACTGACGGGTCCATCAGTCTATGATGCTCTCTCTGCAATCAAGTACTTTTTGTCCTAGATCTAAGAGAGTAACCAACCGAATCTGACTGAGATAAAGGTTCAAGCATAGAGTCACTGATAGTCCACTGTTTGTCTATTGGAATGACTTCTACTTGCACCGAACAGTCCATAAGTTCTTGACTCTCTCCCTGTTCCATAGCAACTTCAAATACAGAGTCGTCAGTGTTCTTGAGCAACTCAGCTACACACCCATCTATGTTTGGTAAATCATACTGGGTTGCTATATCAACCGTGGTTTTGAATGATTCAAACTGAATTGGTGAGGTTGAAACATCATGTCTTGCCCTTTCAGTTTGAGTTGATTTGTCATTGCAACAAAAGCTAACCGTAATGAGAGGTGATGCATAGTTTGATCTTTTCATTTCATTTGAATGATTTTCTTGTACAGGAAATTTCATTTTCTTAGTTTGACTGGCAGAGACATGTATCATGTCTGAATCTGAACTACTTCTCCTTTCTGATTTTGGCTTTCCATCAGATTGCCTGCATACAGATGTCAGTTTTTGTTCTTGCCGCAGTTCATCCATGGGTTTTGCTGTACATGGTGTAGTAAATTGATCAGAAGAATCCATAGCAAGAGACACTGGTTTCATCATTGGTGTGAGAACTTCCTCTGGAAATAATTCCCGGGCTGACTGCATTGATGTGGTTCCTTTGTTACTTTGATGCAATGAAACCCCTGTAATAGGAGAAACAAGATTGAGGTTGTTCCAACTAGGTGTATATGCACCATCCCTAACTGCTTCCCTCAAATGCGTTTGTTTCACGGAAGAGGCATCGAAAGAGTCTGTCATATCAGCCCTTGCTGCTGACATTACATGCTTATTTTGGGAGATCTTGTCTTTGATGACTTGAGAAACTTTGCTTTTACAATAAGAGATTTGGTTGATATCCCTGTCAGCAATATCTTGAGAGTTTTTGATTGCATCCTGAGAGCTTTTGAAGTTATTTTGAGAGCTTTGGTAGGTGTCTTGAGAGTTCTTGCCGCTATCTTGAGAAAATTTCAAGAGTTTTGTTGCGGACTTCCATGGTGTTGCAGTGATGGAGCGTGAGGGAATGACAAATGCTGCACTCTCTGTTGCATGTTGGAAGGTGGTAAGAACTACCTTGTGCACAAGCTCCTGAAGGACCTCATTCACCTCTTCCATTTCATCATCTGTAGCAGGCTCAGGCTCTTCCTGAAGTTGAGAGTAAAACAGTGCATGAAATAAGATCCAAAGATAAGTACATTACCTCGTCTGTTTAGGTAAGGGCTGGTAGCTTTTTGATGTTTATGTTTTCATTTCAAACATTGAGCAAAGAGACGTTATTAATATTATGACTACAGTTTTGTTTCTAGAGGAAGGCATGGGGAAAGATTTTTCTTTTGACATTTATGAGGCTTGAATTTATAATTTGAGCACAGGCCTAAAGAAGATAGAATAATTGGAGAAATGCATATATTCAATTCCTTTCCAAATGCCTTGAATCTCTTGTGGTGCACTTATGCTGTGATCAGGCACTTATTGAAACCTTATGTCTAATTTTGCAATTTAAACTCACAAAACTCAATTAATTTGCATATTTCTCAAGCATATAGAATGATGAATGATGTACAAAGGATCTGAAAGTTTAACCACAGACAAACAGCACGGTTGAAGGTTCTAGGTTGAATAATATGGGTATAGCAAGATTCACATAACAACAAAAAAAAGCGACTTATCTATGAATAAAAATATAAAATATATCCCATTCTAATTAAAGCTCATGCTAAGAACAAAAGATTAACAATATTTTAGTTCTGCTCTGTTAAGTCAATTGACAAACATACAGGTATGAAGATACAGACAGTGACAAGATAATTGCTATATCACATGGCATTGCAAACTTTATATTGACTATATAGACTTAATTCTTGAACATTTCATCATTTAAGGTAAGAGCATAAAGACAACCCAAAGTATCATTAAATCTATAAGGTCAACAGAACGTGAAAAACAATTAGTTTTCAATACAACACATTTTTGTTTCAATAAAAAAAATTTTTTTCATCATAATGTAAGACAGAATTAGAATTATTACTTACCAGCAGTAAAGTCATATTTTTATTGTTCTCATCATCTGCAAGAATGAAAATAGTGATCATCCTTTGAAAAAATGGTCTCTTGAGAAAAATATCCTTAGTCTTACAGAAGTTGATTCAAAGCTTTAAAAGCTGGAATTCTGCAAAATTGCAAGGATTTATTATCAACTGGTACCCCTCTCAATTGAGGATGAAGTATTTTAATAAAATTTATAGAATATTTAGATCAATGGGTAAAAGCATGGCTTATGTGATCAAATTGAACAAACACAATAACAAAATAATTCTAATTCAATATACAGTTTTACCTTTTCAAAGAACCAGTATTGAACCTACCAGTAATGACAGTTTCAAACTTACCCTGATTCTGTTCGCTCAAAATTTCATCTACTGACTCATTCTCCAATTGTTTCATCTGAAGACATAGAGTATAATTGTGTCAAATTGTGCCCAACTTATTTTCTGAGTTTACAAGTATTTGACTAAAACCATATACAAAGCCCCTATATGTAGTTGATTCTGTTATGTTAATCAAAGTTTATTTTGTAACAATGAACAATTGAAATTGAGATTATCTAAAAACAAAGCCCATCTGTGTTCTGCTATTTTATGTTGTTTTTTTATTATGAATTGGAAAGTAAAAGATACCAATCCTACTATTTATAATTATTGTATTAGTAGAAGTAGTAGCAGCAGCAGCAGTTGTAGTAGTACATTAATATATTTGTATCTGCAAGGTCCTAAAATACCCTGACACCTATCATTTCAAGACAGATGGTTGTCCATGGCTATAATCTTATAACCCCTTGTCCTTTCATCCAGTAACTGCCAATATTTTGGAGTGGATGTCATTTCATTGGCTGGTTATACAAGAGTAATATGGGGATTTAGAATTTACAGATATCAGGGTAGGAGCTACTGAAATACAAACATATTGATGTAGCAGGATGAGAGACACACCATGTGGGCGTTCTCTCAGGAAACAAGTCAGACATTATAAAGTACCAGTGCTCATCCTGCTACATCAGCGTATTTGTCTCCGCCAGACTCCATCATATACCCTGATATTCTTCGGCCTAAAATGCTCGTATCGTTAAATATGGCAAGCCAATGAAATGAATAGCATTCAGCAATAGCTACACCACCCGGATGAAAATTCAAACGAATGTCAATGTAGGCTATAAATAGCCATGAGTAACCAGCAGTAAGCGATACGAGCGTTTTAGGCTGAAGGGTATCAGGGTATATTATGGAGCTAGGCTGAGACAAATACGCTGATGTAGCAGGATGACCAGTGGTTTGAAAGCAACAATCTCAACCTACCTCATTTAGAATCTCATCAATTGAAGACTTTTTCATTCTGTAAAAAGTAAAACATTGTTTAATACATCAATTTTGAAGATAAAGTGTGAATCAAGAAAGTTGATTAACACTTGAATTGAAACACATCTGAGATAAGATATTCAAAATGACTTATTTCACTTAGATCAGTTTCTAATGAAAACAAAATCTGTGAACACAATAAACAGTTATAAATGTTAAACTGATATAACAAATAAAAGAACACAAAAGGAAAAGAAAACATCAAGATTTGAAATATCTAAACCAATGCTTTTCTTACTGTTCTTCCTCTTTGTTATCCAAAATAGTAGCATTTTCATGAAGGTTCATTGAATCCTGCAGCTCTGACTCAAAATCTGACAATCTGTCTAATAAATCAAAAATATAAAACATAAAAGTGCAAAGGTAAAAACTTATATAAAGATGAGAGGAAGTCAGTCAAGGCTTGTAATCAACAACAATAAACATGGTTTGTATCAAAGCTGCTTGAATTTTACAGAGTTAAATGCCACTTTGTATTGATTTTGATGTTGTGAAATAAGAACTAGCAACACAACCTTACATTCAGAACTCCAAGGATTTGAACCCTTCCTGTAGGTAAAAGTCAAAAGCCATCAATGGAACTACAAATTACTTTCATTAAATATTTTGGATTGATGGAATTATAAGACAATCAAAATCAATGAAAACATTTCAATGTTCCCCTTGATGCTCATTAATATATTTTCAACAGGCAGTTAGTCTTTTCATACCATGATTAATGCCAGACCGAGTTTCACTACAGCTTGAAGTAGTAGAGCTAACTGATTTGATCACAGTGCTTGATTCTCTGTGGTGGTACTGAAAATAAATTTATACAAAGGAAGTAAATAATGCTTAATTAGTATTTCATGGTTTTCTGCAACTCTAGACTTCAAGTTCTCACTTAATTGATTTTATAAAGTGGACAGCTTTCAAATCATTCTTGAAATTTAAAATGAAAAACAAAAATTAATTTTTCTTATTAACAATTTCACCCCTACAGCCTATGAAATGCCTGTGAATGATTTGTTACTAGATTCTAAGGGATGTCTTACATGACCAATTATACAATTTTAAGAGAGGAGTCTTAGAAAATTATTGCACCTGATATTTACAATAAATGAAAACAAAATCTCAATTCTATAATTGATTGAAATTGGTTGATATTGATTATTTGAATTAAATGGTTGATAAGAAACTACTTCTGAAGTCCTGTAAACAGAACAATGATTATGAGCACAATCAACATTTATAACAAGCATATATTTCTAAACAATAGCTTTACTTTGTGTAGCGTAGTGAAATGATGTACAATAAAAATTAATACTGAAAAAAGAAGTGAGACCTACTTTTAGTGATTCATCTTTATCAAGCCCAGAAAAAGATCTTTGTGGAAAAGGACTACCAATCTTTGGAGACTTTCTCAGATTGTTTCTGTAACATAAACTGAGCATTATAAATATAGTCATTAAAATTCATAAGCAACACGGAGTATATGTTTCCTCTGTGGATATTTTTTCTGAATGATAAATAGATAACTTTAGATGTGCCTTCTATAAGTTGTTTCCTTGTGGGGCTACAACAGAGCAAATAGTTCTTACAAAACAATCCTTCTGTCTTATCTCTACAAATTGAACTATGCACTCATTCTAGATAACCTGATGTTTTGTCATTTAATTTTTGACAAGGGTTTATAAATATGGATTACTGATAAGTGAGATTCCTACTGTACAAAACGGATATATATCTTTGACATACAAACCCAAAGTTAGATGGAACACGGTTGGTGCTAGAGTTTTGTGAAACTGTTTCATTTCCTAAGTGCAAATCCTCAAGATAGTATCTGTCTCTTGACGGCTGCTTGCGTGAATATAGTTCTGACATAGGTCTGTCACTCTTGTCAGATGGTGTGAAGTTCATTTTTGACATACCTCTATCCAAATAAGTGACAGAAACTGTGTCTTTCAGAGATATAGAGCAACTTCTTTGTGATTCAGGAATTGCAATTCTACTTCTTGATTTTTCAGTAATGAGAGGTTGATTTCTTGGTATTTCAGCAAATCTTGTTCCACAACCACCTTGAGACTCTGAAACTTTTCCTCGATTTATTTTGGAAAACATTGGTGCTGTGGTTCTAAAACGGTTCTCAATATGATCATCATAAATATCACTGAAACTTTGAGATAATCTTTTTGGTCTGTTTTTGGAATCATCATGGTCAAAAGATACCTCAAAGGGTTTCGTCTGTTTCCATCCTTGAAGGTGAAATGATTGAGAAAGTTTTCTGTCATGAAACTTGGAATTTATTCCTCTGTGAAACCTCTCCTGGTCTGTTATGTATCCCCGATCTTGCAAAGATATAAACTCATCTCTGTCATTTTTGTTAAAACCAGATCCCGTACGTTTTTCTGCTTCATATTTGATTAATGGTGTGACTTGGAAATCTTCTGATGCCCAAGGATCAAAAGCAATATATGTTGGCTTCTTTGAATTTTGCACTATTTGGGGATGCATTTTTCTTGGAGCATTTCTCTGAAGCTCCTCATAACTCATTGATTTTGTAGGCTTTAAACATGACTTTCTTGATGAAAGGGCTAATGGCACAGGTTGAAAACTCTGAACAAAAGAAAACAAGAAAATTGTCAATCTCTACATTTAAACATAGACTATTTACCATATGATGATTTCTTAAAACTGTAATTTCAATATTAAACACAGAAAATCCATAAAAATAATTTTTGTGAGGGTATTTTTCACTTTTCAAAACTTTTTGTCATGCTTTGACTTCACAATAATTATCTGTTCTAAATTTATAAACATTAGGATTATACACAAAATGTATTATATCAAAACAAGTTCCAATTAATTTAAACATTTTTACCTTTTCAAACGGATTTAAACATACTGGTACTCTCTCATTTTTACTTGGTTCTTTTTCTTCATAAACAACATGTCTTGAAGGCATGTTGATCACCTGTGTAACGTTTGTCTTGATAGAGTTCCGTATTTCTGGTTCATGTCCAAATTTGCATCTAGAAAGATAATCATATACTCGATGAAAGTATACTATCGTACCATTACTTACAGTTCATTAACATGAATTGTTGGACAAAAAGTATAAAGAAAAAATACCAAAACGTTTTCTTATATTGTTGATTTTAGTGGTTTTTATAAAACGAGTCTGAAATCATAAAAATAATAACAAGAGGCCTTTTTATAAAGTGTAATTACATGTCACAGGCATTTGCCTTTAGTGCTTCCTTGGCTTGATTATAACTCTATATAATGGCAAGTAGAGATGATGAAAGGTCACCTGTTTTGTAGAAAGAGATGATTCTTGAATTGTCTTTTGAACTTTGAGTGAATTAAAAGATATTAAAACTGATCTTTGCTAAAGTAAGCAACAGCCCTTTTGGAATTCTATTTGAATCAGAAAAAAACATGCTTTCATAATGTAACATGTTAAAACACTGTAACAAAACACAGCCTGTGAATATATTGATGGTATGTTACCTTTTCAATGAACTCGACATATCATCTGAAGATGAATATCCTTTCTCAAACAAATGAATCATAGAAGGTTTCTCATTTGGTGATGAAGGCAATTCAACTTCATTATACCTTCGTCCACTAACAATTGACTTGAACTGATCAAGATCCAATTTTCGTATCGATTTTGGTACATCTGGAACACAATATGGATAGACAGTAAGACATTTTATTGGCATATTCTAAAGTTAGTTTTACCATAAAGTAATGAAAAACAATAACTTCAAGCTAAATTTACACATGTATCAGAATATTTCATTTACCATTGTAGTGTTTCACATAATTTTCATACATAATAACATGAAATATTGAAAATAAATATAAAATATAAATAAAAAAGAAGAAGAGATTTTGACTTTTATATGAAAACCTTTATAAATATTGATCATAAACACTCACACATATAAAAAGGATCATGAGAAAAATTCACAGTCCAATTTAGAGTACTTTGTCCTTATGCATGTGCACCCACCTGGTTTGCTCCAATATAGATATCATAAAAATGTTGTGTATTTCACTAGAATTCATTAAAAAAATAATGACTTTACCTTTTGTTAGATACTGTATATTGCTGACTGTTTGCAGAGCTAACAAATCCTGGCTAACAGAACTTGGTTTCTGGATATTGGAATTCTTCTTCTTGTATGGTTTGCTCTCTAGTTTCTTTCTTTCAAAGAATTCCTAAATATTAAAGAATTGATAAACAATTATAGTTATTCGAAAGACATCAATATTGTGAATTGATAAGCTATTTATTGTAACTACAGGTCTGAACTTAATGCAAAGTAGCTAATGAACATTAATTTTGATGCATATATCAAAAATATAACATGATTACAACTTACTTTGCGTAATGTTAGATTGTTTCAATGTTTTGATTATTTCTCATTTTAAAAATATTAAGGTTTCTTCAATTATCAGATTGTGGCAATTTGTGTTTTCAGATATACATTTTTGAAAATTAAAAGGGACATTCACTCTGTAGATAAAACTTCAGTTGGCTTTGATAGATGCCAATAACCATAAACACTGATATACATTTTAAAAATATATAACAATATTATACAATAATAGTTTAAAATGTTAATCAAACAACAGCCTGACTTATGTGCAGAAGTAAAAATAAAACATGGTCATCCCATTTACATTAGGGCTAATAATAATATTAGTTATTCCAACTGTTACTCCAACCTGCCCATTTGTTTTCAAATTTAGATTTGATTAATTGTAACAATCTTGTAAGGATATGTCACTTTAATAAACTTATAAGCAATACATTTTCAGCAATAGTCAGGAATTTTCTATATAAACTATGCCATCGATCACATTGTTGCAAATTTTCATATATGATTCAAAATCATTGTTTCAAAAGTTAAAAGAAAAACATGTCATTCAAATTAGAAAATTCAAATTAAAAAACCAACTCCAAAATATTCCTTATCTATGTGCCTTTCCTATCATAAAAAATCTATTCTAATGATTCATCAAGAAAAATATTTTTAATATGTTCCTTCTAAAATGTTTTCAGTTTAAATTTTTCTGTAATTCAATTTGACAATGAATATCAATGATGGATTTTATATAGGCCTAGGCCCTAGATTGAACTGCTTGATTGAAATCAGAACTAGTTTTGCCATTTATAGAGATAACCCAAATAATCAACCTTTTGTAACTTCTTTTCTCCTTGCAATTTGACTCTCTTCCTTGCTCCACCAACCCAGTTCATTTTATAGGACGTTTGAAAATAAATACTCAATCAATAAAAAGTTTCGAGTTGGAGTTCACTTCGAGCAGACGACGCTGAAATAATATATATATACTACCTAACAAACGACTTTCTTGAAGAGCTTATGCAAAAATAATTTGTGTCAAACATGTTCATTTATAACCAGTCGTAATTACAAAAGTTATTAACTTCAAATTAATTTATCATAAAAACTATAATTATTAATAGAGCAATCAAAATATTGGTGATTATTGATTATTAAATCTAGGCATATATAAACAGTCGCATAGAATATGTCATTTTGGTAGTCCAAAGTCTCGCAGCTTCACGTGGGATCCAATATGGCTGTCTGTCATGCATTTTCATATTTCTGCTTCTAAGTTATTTGTTTGAAAACTTATATCTGAACAACCTTGATTATCATATTATGTCTAAATTATGGGATGCAGCCTTCAAGGCAAAGATAACCAAACAGAAACTTGCAACTGGGGCTGTTTTGTGTGTTATTGCAGCTTATGGAGCTAAACGTTACTATCCATTTTTGGCCAAAGTCGCTGGAGTCAAAGTCTCTGTGGACAAAGATTCAAAAATCGTCAATGGAGCTCTTCAAACGAATGACAGTTCACGAAAAAATAGGATTGCAGTGGATAAGAGATTTTTCCGACAACTAAAGTATTTATTGAAAATCATCATCCCAGGAATATGGAGCAAAGAGTTTGGTTTGCTTGCCATTCATACTCTCAGTCTAGTCACAAGGACTTTCTTGTCAATATATGTAGCCAGTTTAGATGGAAGTCTTGTGAAAACAATTGTACAAAGGGATGTTGTAAAGTTTATTATGCAACTGAGTAAATGGCTTCTTATTGCAGTTCCAGCTACATTTGTGAACAGTTTGATACGGTTCTTGGAAAGTAAACTTGCCCTTGCATTTCGATCACAATTGGTTAATCATGCATATGGATTATATTTCAATAATCAAACTTATTATCGTGTCAGCAATCTTGACAGTCGTCTTTCAAATGCAGATCAGTGTTTGACAGAAGATATCACTTCTTTCACTTCATCTTTGGCACATCTTTACTCACATTTAACAAAGCCTTTACTGGATGTAGCGTTGATGTCATTTACTCTTTCGAGGCTTGCAAGTAGCCGTGGAGCAAGTTCAAGAATCCCAGTTATTGTGGGGACAACAGTTATCATCATAACAGCAAATGTCTTAAGAGCTGTCTCACCAAAGTTTGGAAAACTTGTTGCAGAAGAAGCAAAACGCAAGGGATATCTGCGCTATGTCCATTCAAGAATAATCACAAATGCTGAGGAAATAGCATTCTATGGCGGTCATGAGGTAAAATAATTTGAACTTTTCTCTTTTACAAATTATGATAATTATACAGACCTTTTTGTTAAGTTAACTACTTAAGCTGATACTCGATGTTGGATTAAAAAGTTAAATATTGTAATATGGTTCATCAGTCATATAGCAATATTAGACATTCCCTTTGTTTTTGTCTTCATCAGCACCATCACTATGGAACTAACTACCATAGTATCTTTGAACCATGGAGAGGCACAGAATCAGAGGATTGTTCCTTTAAGAAATTAAAGCGTTTTTTGTTAGATAATTCAATTCTTAACTCTCCACTTTGTTTAGTAAAGTGAAACTGAGCAGTATAACTAGTGTCTACAAATTCATTATCATACTACTATTTAATATCATTATCATTATCACTTAACAGTCAGCAGTTTCTCAAATTCGATATGACTGTGAATGAGCATGTTCACATATTGAAACATGAGCTTTTGGATAATTTGAGGTTTGACAATTTAGTCATGTCATGCAAGGATTTGTATAGGCTTATACACGTCCTTGTGTCATGATACAATAAGTATCACAATACACTGTTTTCTGATTGTTTGATAAAAAGAAAGGTGAAGTTTTAACAAAAATCCTGATAATAATGAAAATTTAAAGTAAATCAACAGATCAACAGTTCATATAGATTAAGAAACTGTCACGATTCTTGATACTACGACACATCATCATAACTCTATCATCAATGATCATCATCATGATAATGTACTTTTAGTTTTGCAAAGTTTACATTGATGGTCATACAAAATTTTTGAAAGGAAAACAACACATCATAAACATATGGTCAGTCATATTGAGTATTTTGTATCTCAAGGACTGTGACTATCCCTAGTATTATAATCAGTCAGAAACCCAAATAAATTTGGTCATGGTAATATCAAACTTTAAAATTTCTTTTATTTTGCATATTCACTTTATTTCAATATGTTCAATATTTTTTACATTAATGGTCATTAGGGGTTTGTCTTTTGTAATTTGCTGTTTTTTAAAATTTGTGTTGAATTTGAATAGATATCTAAATAACTGACTGGTCTTGTTTGAACACAACATTTTCTGAAAGGCTTTCATTGCTTGTATAATAAAATGAACAATGGAATGATCAAATATTCAATGATGACAAATTATTATCATACAAAGATAAACTTTGTTACCTAATCATATGTAGAGAGAATCATTTTCTTTTCAAATGAAAACTTTGTTAATATGTCTTTTAAGAAATCTTTCAAAACTGTGTTCTATACTTCCTACGGTTAAGAACTTAATGAAAATATTGAAAATAAAAAACACTATAAATATGATGTTATGTAGTTCACTGGTGTTTGGTAGTCATTGGACAGGAAACGTTTTGTCATGATTTGATATGAACTTTGATAGCAGTGCTTCATTAACTTCCTTGTATTTTGGAGATATGTTTCAGTTTACTTTGCTGAGATTATTCTACATAATATCTGCTGTGTATAATAAAGATAATGATGTTGTGAGAAAGAGTTGTTTTTTTTGGTTTTGTTTGTTTAAAATTTCAAACATAATTGGGATAGGTAATCCAATATACAGGGCCATGAAATTGGTAAAATCATGAATTTCCCAATCCTACTAGATAAGGTGACATTCTCAACTAAAAAGCAGGCTAACAGAAACTTTCAAGTGAACAAGTACATTCATTGATTCTCAAGCACTTAAAAATCATGAAAACTCTTGGGCAAGTAGGAACATGCAACAGAGAACATTCTTGGAAATTCTTAGTATCCCATTAAAATTGTTCAAAACATGAGAAAAATCCATTGATTCTATAGAAGTATTACTGTCAAAACACAGGTAAAACTTGGGTAAACAATTCAACATTTAATTGTGACCCCATTAGACCCCCTTCATCAGATTCAATGGTAAAGCTATTTTGTTCAAAGAACTGTCCCATTTGTGTCTTTAGAAAATCTTGTTTGATGGTATCAGTCATAATCATGATCATGTCAGTCATTCAAAAAAGGGAACCTGGTTAATTCTTAGGTGGCAAAGAAGGTTTGATGTTTCCTCAAGAATTAAGACAAGGCATGTTTATCTTGCAGGTTGATTGTGTATGAAAAGTGAACCTTAAATATATATCATAGGTCTTCATTAAGCAAGTTGAGGTTGATTCAATTAACTCAAAAACACTGCAAGACCAAAAAAAATAACACTAAGAAATAAAAAGGTCGTCAAAATTAACCATATCAATACACTATCCATTCGGACTAGTTCATTTATGAAAGAACTAGTACAACCCATGAACAGCTAGCCAAATGCATATTTATCATCATATCAACTCAAATTTTAACTAGTCCCTTGGGCTACAAGATATTTACCCGTCTTCTTTTTCACAATTCATATGCTTCCAGACTAGTGCTTATTTTGACTACTGATTAATTAACATTTCTACACTTTCTAAGATAGTATATTTAGTCTTCATATAAAATTTTATGCAGGTTGAGAAGAAGCAACTACAGAAGAGTTACACAGGACTGGCTGGACAGATGGACATCATCTTCAAGAACAGACTCTGGTACATCATGTTGGAACAGTTTCTCATGAAGTATGTCTGGAGTGCCAGTGGACTCGTCATGGTAGCTGTACCAATCATTACAGCAACAGGAATACGTTCTGATGGTACGAGACAATTTTGTTTGCTTTGTTCGGTTTGTACAGGGATATTAAGTATCTTTAGATACGCTTATTACTATGATTTTGAGTAGACTTTGATCGCATATTTTTTTTCTATTTTAGCATGGGCCGATGGTGATACTTTGATAACAAAGTCTAAATTTGGTCAGATGATCTTGTTACTGTTTTTCAAAATGTTAAAAATATTAACATTTTGATTTTGCTACATAATTAGTAATTATGTACTGTACTCAACAAATTAACAGATGTCCCAAACTTGAATTGATGCCTCTAGTGCTGTAAGGAGTTGATATACAGCCATAATGATCAAAATATGATCTCCAAAACGTATGGAGCTAAAAAAACATGTTGATAAGTCACCACATGATATCATATTGATATATTCTATCTGTGACAGGTTCTAAGGTCGACGAGGACCCAGACGGAGGTGTGAGTGAGAGAACAAGATCCTTCACAACCGCCAGGAATCTCCTTATCAACACAGCAGATGCAGTGGAAAGGATGATCTCATCGTACAAGGAGGTACAGGAAAACAGGATACATTGCAGATTCGATTTCAGTTTGATGATCTCAAGAAAGAATAACAAAATAGATTAAAACCAGCTTGATAAATAAACCATACGGCATTGCTAACCTTTGGTGAACATTTGTGTTAGTCAAACCTTTTATCAGTGACTCCAATATTCAGATTGATAACCCCTCATTTGTCTTCTTTGACTGGCATTTATCGTTTGTTTGTTAACCCCAAGGTCACAGAGTTGGCAGGTTACACAGAGAGAGTCTCGGAGATGTTCCAGGTCTTCGAAGACGTCAATCGCGGACACTATGAGCGCAAGATGGTCACCAAGCCAAAATCTCAAAAACATGACCGCATAACAGGACCTTTGGTACCAGCTGGTAAGTCTGCAAGATTTTGATTTGACAGTAGTAATTTTGAAGAATCTTATATATGCCAGGGCGGGATAGCACAGTGGTTAGCGCGTTCAGCTTCGGATCAAGAGGTCCGTGGTTCGAATCCCGTCAGGGGCTCGGCAACTTTGTCTGTTCTACAGGCAGTCAGGTTTGGGTGCAATGCTACACTGAATTTCAGCGCAGTACCACCCATGGTTCGTTAGTTCCAGCCGATGCTCGCAGGTTTCACCGCAATGCATAGCCACAAAGGATTATGGTGTTGCTGGCTTTCTTCCTGCAATAATACTAGCAGCCGTGATATACGTGATATAATCTTAAATGCGGCGTTAAACCCCAACTCACTCACTCACTCTTATATATGCTTTATTACAGGTCTCAGATTTACATGCTCTCTTTAGATACAATTTTCAGGTCGTTTAAAGTTGACAATGGAATGATAGCTTCTGAATCAAAGACTTGCTTTAAAGTAAAATCAATGAGATTTATTATTTGATTGTAATTGTTGGCTTCAAATATTCTCTAATCAGTATTGAAATCATAAAAGGATTATTATAAACATCAAATGGTCTGTAACTAAAGCCGAGACAAGAATTAGTCTAAATTTTGGGGGGAATAAATGACTTTTAGCAGGACAAAGGTTAAAGAAATGATGCGTAAGAGAAATGTGTTGAAATGTGCGATTTTTTAGGTGATGTAAAGGACACAGTATCCACAATCGAGATTGAAAACCTTCCAATTATCACACCGAATGGAGATGTCATTGTATCAAGTCTGTCTCTGAATGTAAGTGTTTCCTTTAAAAACCGTTCAATTTGTGTTCAATATCATCTTCAAGCAGACACCAGTGTTTCCGTGAATTAATAATTAATGGAAACATCACTGTATTTTCAATTTAATGTTCTTTGTCATTGCATCAATTATGTTACCAATGTCAAAGAATCTGGATAGACTTATTTGAAAGCTGTTGAACCTGACTCAAAAGGAATTTTCTCTGCCATCACAGTTATTTTTTTAAAAAGGTTTTGAAATTTTGGTTCTTCAACAGATGTCTCCAAAATTATTACCTGTATTAGTAAATGGATACATGTACTCAACTGGTGTGAACTTGAAGAGAATAATGTATTATTCATTGAAGTGTCACTAGTTAGTCTATTTCTAGTTTGATTAATTGACACTAGTGTTCTCAACTGTAGATGAATTCTGGCATGCACCTGTTGATAACGGGGCCTAATGGCTGCGGCAAGTCATCCCTGTTCCGCATACTGAGTGGATTGTGGCCGGTGTACAATGGCAAGCTACACAAACCGCCACCATCATCCATGTTCTACATTCCTCAAAGGTCAGTGTCATTTGTCTGATGGGAATACTAAGTAGATTATGTCTCTTGACAAGTTTCTCATGTCCAACATGCAAATTGAATTGATTAATTGCAAATTTTATTGTTACATTTGTTGCTCCTTATAATGTCTGGCTTTGTCCATGTTTTGCATTTCTCAGTTGTTCCTGTAACTTGTCTGACAGGAATATTAATTCAGGACATCATTACTATATTTACAATCATTTATAATGCGCCTTTTCCTGGCATGAAGGGGTGCTCAAATCTCAATATTTCACGAGCTAAATGATATGTCAGTTGTATATACTTCAATCAATCACATGCCCAGCACACCCTCCTTTATTAATTTTTTTATTACATTAAATTTTGTCAATTCAAATTGTCTAAATAATGTTTGGCATTGTTATTGTTATTGTCACTTGTCTGTAGTTAATGCATAATTTGTCACTCATGATTAATCTGTTTTATGTATGTTCATCAGTGCTTAATATCTAACATAGGCAACTTTATTTAACTGTAAATTCTAGTTGACATTATGTTAATTAAAATAAGCTATGTTTCATCAAACATAATTTATGTTTGTTAATGCTTTAGGTCGGAGATAGCCTTCTTTATTTGACTATAATTTTCATTTTAACAATATGTCATTTGAAAGGCTGCATAAGTTGCATCAGTTGTATATTCATCAGAGCTTCACTCATAATAAACCTTTCATTATTTTATTAAACATTTTGTATTATTTCCATTGAAAAGATGCTCTTAACAATGTTGAATTCATGAATGTAAATTAATGTCAGCTGTCTCATTTGAATGATTATGACTGTTGAATTAGCTAATCAAAAACAAGCATCATTCAAATGGTTGTAATGTCGATTTATTTATATAATTCATCACTCTAATTGCTTCATCAAATTGCATGGTAAATGATGTATTGAACAGTCTAAATGGTTTAGACTATATTATGTGCTTTTCTAATTATGCTCATCAACAGAATTCCCTCTATTATTTGATAGCTAAACAATAAGCATGAATACTGTTTATTTTGATTTTTAATTTGAGTTTAATTAATTAGTTCAATAAGTATGTTCCATTACTATTATGTTGTCTCAAACTGATGCATGCAGTTATTAAAGTGAATATTTTGTTATAATTGCTATTCTAGAAATGTGATGTAGTTTTCAAAATAGAAAAAGACCTTTGATTTCTCAAAAAGGTTATATATAAAGTCAATGCTGATACGACAGTCAGAAATGTCAGTCTTAATTGCTTAGATATTGTGTTTTTCTTTTAATTTGTAATCCTGAAAATATGTCCTGAAACATACCAAACCTCATGTTTTCAAAATACCTCATCGTTTTAAACCAAGTTGGTATTTTAGGAGCCTAACTATCTTGCTTGCAGATTTCACCACAATGCACAGCCAAAATGTTGTTGCAGGCTTTCTCCCTGCAATAATACTAGCAGACGTTAAACCCCAAATCACTTCACCTTACCTCCAAAAAGACAGCACAGATAGATTTAGATGTTCCCATTCCTGTTACAGACCCTACATGTCTATCGGGTCGCTGCGAGACCAGGTTATCTACCCTGACTCTGTCGAGGACATGCGCAACAAAGGCTTCACAGACGAGGATCTCGAGTCCATCCTTAAGATTGTACATCTTGCCCATATTGTCCATCGGGAGGGTGGTGAGTTGTGATTTTTTTTTTTTTTATAGAAATAAGAGGCTATCATATTTTTTATCTCTGAGCTTAATGCATTTTTATCGCATAGTACACATGGAGGCCGGTAAATTTATGCAATTGACAGAGTCATATTTAAGAAGGTGTTTTGCCTCATGTTGACTAGGATAGCAACATTCAATGATTTGTATGCTCAATAGTGTTTTGGGAGAGAGTTCGGTTTACGGAACACCAAGGTAGAGTACCATGCATGTACTCCAGAAATGCATTATGATTTCTGCAGACATAAATGAGAAGCGTCAAATGCAGGAAAGTGTCGTTAGCGATGTTTACAAGTGATGATATTTGTGTTGTACAGGTTGGAGTGTGTTGAGTGACTGGAAGGATGTCCTGTCTGGGGGAGAGAAACAGAGGATGGGCATGGCTCGCATCTTCTATCACAAGTTCGTGGTTTTCATAATTCATGTCACGATTTGTATCTTTGAAGTATAAACCCCAATTTTTAAGATCTTATTTCATGCTGTAGCTTTAGTTGATATATAGAAATTTGTATCATTATTATTTCAACCTGTCAGTGTTCTTGAGCATAGGTTGGCTAGCTTAATAAGATTCTCTAATGAAATGATAAAGAATATATCAAGCCGTATGGGCAGATTGCAATTACAAATCTTTCAATTCTGATAATAAATTCAATATTCACAGGCTATTCTATCTTTAGCAAGTAACCAATTCTACATGTAAATAAAGTTTTAGTTTATATGTATTTAATCCACTCAGGAGTGTTTGCACTGATCAATGTTGCAACTCAAGTTTTGTTTTTAATGAGACAAAGTAACAGTGTAAACTTGTTGTTGATATTGTTCATTTCCCTGAAACAACTAACAATCTGGGCCAGGATTTTCGAACTCTCTTAGTGCTAAGATAGTCGTAAGTGCCAAACATTAGCATTGACCTACGATTATCTTAGCGCTAGGAGAGCTTCGAAAATCTAGACCCTGGTTAAGATTTGTCAAAGTAATCGGTCATGTTCTTTCTTATTTAATTGTTTGCAATGCATTTGCTCCCTCAGACCCCAGTTTGCACTGCTTGATGAGTGTACGAGCGCGGTGTCTATAGACGTGGAGAGCAAGATCTACCAGGCAGCCAAGGACGCTGGCATCACCCTCCTCACCATCACTCACAGACCCTCCCTCTGGTGGGTAAGATTACACCTTAAAGAGATGAATTAAAGTGGCATGTCGGTTTTGTTTCTCATATAAGAACCTATGCCAAAATGTTTTTCATATATTGTAAAGAAATTGACCATGGGGTCATCATTTTTGTATTACAATTCCTCTCAAAGAACTCTGCAGTACTGGAAGCTGAATTTTGGGTTACATTCCTCTTTTTTATTTATGTAATTCAACATGAATGTATAAAAGTTAATTGAAACATGTCACTATGACTAATATTTTGTTTGCTTTACAATTGACAAAGAATTGAGAGAATATATATATATTTTTAAAATCAGAAGTAAAGCAATCTTTCACTTCAAGGAGGCATTTCTAATAACTAAGTTTATGAACTGTCTATTGATTTATGGACTTTCGATCATTACAGACATTTCGTATTTATAGGGCTATACAATTAGTAAAATTAAAGTGGGAGCCAATGGAACACTCATTTTATATCATTCATTCTGTTTCTAGGAAGTTCCACACCCACCTTCTGCAGTTTGATGGGGAGGGAGGATGGAGAGTGGAACAGCTGGACACCAGTACACGCTTGACTCTGAATGAGGAGAAACAGAGACTAGAGACACAGCTGGCGGGTATCCCGGAGATGCAGACCCGCCTACAGGAACTCTGCTCCATCCTGGGAGAGGACTCTGTGCTCCTAAATCAGGAGCAGGGCCCTGTTCAGGAGGAGGAGGAGGAGGAGGATGAAGAATAGGAAAGAAAAGAAAGAGTCGGGAGGTGGGAGGCGCAGTCTTGATCAGAAACAGGGAGGAGGAGGAATAGATGGTGGATGTGGAGAGCAATCTTAGTTAAATATTTGGTTCCATTTCCATCATGGGAAGCTCTCTCATCTGAGAAGGGATCTTGTTCAAGAATAAGAGGTTGAAGAAAAGAGAAAAACAAGGGAAAGATGGGAGGATGGTGAAAGCAGTCATTATTCTATAATTGGTTCCAGTTCCATCCTTGGGGAGACTCTGTCCTTGATCAGATATAGGAGCTTGTTTCTGGAGGAAGATATTGAAGAATAAAGAAAATAAGGGAGGGAGGGGAAGAT
Source organism: Phorcus lineatus (assembly GCA_921293015.1). Classification (NCBI taxonomy): domain Eukaryota; kingdom Metazoa; phylum Mollusca; class Gastropoda; order Trochida; family Trochidae; genus Phorcus; species Phorcus lineatus. The sequence goes on along the minus strand of OV121086.1, from coordinate 35,767,285 downwards.
AAAAGAAGGTCTTAGTTCCAGATTTGGTTCCAGTTCAATCCCTAGGGAGATTGTGAAACACTGTATTTTTCAAGTTCCATCAGTGGGGACATTCTTGAGTCTTATCAGAAATAGGATCTTTTATAGGAGGAGGAGAATGAAGATTAGACAAAGATAAGTGTGTAGGGACAAGGGAGAATCCTTTCTGTTTCATCCGTTGGGAGACAATGGGCGTCTTGATAGGGGAACAGGGTGTTCAGGTGAGGAAGATGATGATGATCAGAAAAACCAAAGGGGAGGCAAAGGAAAAGAGGATTAAATGAGGAATAATAGTAGGTTTTCAAGGTGTACAGGAGAAAAGTATGTGGAGATTCTGATCCAAGAGCTCAGGAAGGGAATTAAACTAGGATGATTATAGGGGATGAAAAAGAGGGAATAAGATGTTGACACAACTAAAGATGGAATTATTCAGCATACTCATTGATTTAAGAAGGTATTGATGTCCCTGAGACGTCATTTTAAGTTAGGGGAGGAAGAGGAATAAGTCCCTTTATGATATTTTAAGCAGTGGGAGCATTAGATCAAAACTTGTTGTTAGAATATGCAGTTACACTGGATGAAAGTTGAAAACCTCATGAAGAGTGTGAAAGATTGTTGATGTTTATTTATTTTCTTGTCTGATTCTAGAAAAATGAGTTAGGAGGAAAACTATGTAAGTTGTTAATGATATTATCAACTTAATCAAGAATGTAAGTGTTACATGTTGAGTGAAAGTTTTTGTGATTGTTATTCACGATATTTTATCGAGTAGTACAACAATCCTTGCTAGTCATGATTGTGACAAAGTAATAAAACACTTGACAATGATCATCATGAGCATTTATGACCCAGTTGACACTAGAGCATGATTGTACTGATACATCATGAAAAGATCACAATGAAATCATGAAGAGATTGTGACAATATTACATCCAAACTTCAGGCAAAGAATGCCAATTGAAATATTCTTCATCATGTGGTAAATTTGGTTTTTATTTTGAAAAAAGCATGTTAACCATGACTAAATGCTATCCCTTTACAATACCTTCACAGTGCATTCCTACAGTTGCTTATGCCTGAGTGTGAAATGAACTAAACTCAGGTCCAAATCTGTGGTGACGGTCATAGGTCACCTTGGCTATGTTTGATTTGCAGATTCGAGTTCTGAGCTCATAAATTTAATGCTTGGGACAGCCACCTCAACTGAAGTGGAGTAATAAACACAATATATTTTTGGAGAACAAACTATGATGTCATGGGCATTATCGGATGTTTGACAAATGAATCAATCAAGCATAATATTATAGTTAAACTTTACGTTTTAACATATGTATATATGTATATCTGTGTCATTTGATTAAATTTTCAAAAGAAAATTCCATTTCATGTTATGAGGGCTTGTGCTTTCGATATGAAACCTGAACTTGATCAAACATTACCCTAAAAGTTTTCAATTCAAACTTTAAGAAGAGAATTATTATTTTAAAAACCTCCCTTTTGTGTAATGTTAGAGCTGTAATTGTTTAATTCATTTTCATTTTAAGCAATAAGGAAGGTTTAAAAAACATTATTTAAGGGTTGCTACATTTTGAATTTGTTCTTCATATCAGGAATAAGGGTTTTTGCATAATGAAGGGATTGCAACTATCTTTTTCTCCAAACTTCCATACAATACTCAGTAGGGACCTTACACAAAGGTTTGTGTATATAAGTTAAAACATGCTGTAAGAATACTTCAAAATAATATAGATATTATACTCAATGCTATTTAAAAATGAAAATTTTAATCTGAGGTAAAAAAATTGAAGATTTCTTGACTTCCTAACAAGGGTCACAAATTCATTATAATGATAATCTATAATTCATAAAAGAAATAGATTTTTTTCTAAATTAATTTTTACAGAGCAAAACAAATATAATGATGCAAAGAATTTTATTATTTTATGATTAGTTGAGCTTATTATAAGTATCATCTTTCTTAATTTTTAGAGAAAATATAATTTTTGATCAACTTAATCGAATTTGAAAATTGCAATTTTGTGAGTCAAATGTATTTATAATCTTTACAAAGCTAATCCATTCCAATCTTTTTTGTTTTGTAACTCCAGTCACAATATTTTGATTACTTTTTCATTTATTCTAAATAGATTTGTTTATGGTATTTATGGGACTTATTGTTAATTATTCAATTTAGTTAATGTTATTTGAAAATTGATATGGGCATGTAAAACACAATATATTGCTTCTTCCAGTAAACACACAAAGCTGAAATTAGTTATCAAGTGTGTCACAATAGATAATTTCTTCAATTCCAGTTATCTCAAGAAAGATATTTGCATGAGTCACAATAGATTATTTCAATAATTTTTATTATTTAAAAATGATAATTGTATGTGATCTTCTTTCCTGAATTGTAAATACATTTCTCTTCACTTGTGATTTTAACACTTTTTAACCTTACAGAATATTTTTAGATTTCTCAAGTTTTGTTCCCCGAACGATTTTAAATTAGTCAAGTCTTCAAATAGTCATATAAACATTTAATGGATTAATTTAAAAAGCAAATGGCTTTAGGAACCTGATTCCACATTGAAGTTGTTTGTATAAGAGAATGGGTATGAAGATTGATCACTTGAAAGTTAAATATATTGACATTATATATTCCTTGGCAGTAAAATCAATGATTGCTCTTCCATTAGAACTTGATAGGTTTTAGGTTTTTTTAGATTCATAATTTTGAGTGTAGGATGAATACTTTAAAGAATATGATAGCCTGAGGTTATTACGTTAAGATACATTTCACACCTATTGAAATATTTTGTTTTTGTCTGTATTTCCTAATGATGTAGGCTGGTTTCTGTAATATCTGCTTTGTGCATGCATTAAATAGAGGTATTTGGAACCCAACTACATTCGGTGCATGACATTCAACCAGTGCGAAATGCAAACCAAACCAATGTCACTCGTATGCATGTGAAATCCTTTATGCTTGAAAAGGGCATATGGTTCTATGCCAATATGTTGCTTTTCTCTTAGTAAAGAAGTTGAAAATCCATAAAATTCAACTAAAAGTCCTTTAAAATATGAGTAGATATGAATTACAGAATATACTTAGTGCATGATAGATATTGACGTGAGAATAAGCGTTACATATATAAGTGTATATACTTTAGTATGTTGTTCTGAAAGTTGTTCTGAGAGAAGGACTTGATGTCATCGTTAGATAGGTTTTCCTTATGTTATCATTGGATGTTTTTCATGTGAGGAAATGTCTAAAGATTTCACATTGTTTAAACACAAACAACGAAATATGTACGCTTTGTACCATATTGATTGTTGATCAATTGTGAGTGATAAAGGTTTTTTATTTTGATGTTTACAAGATGAATATTGAGCACAGTTTTCAAAAGGCACCATTCCAGTACAATTTTTGTGAACATAGAGGATAGTTTCTCTTAAAAATCCTTGTATTTAAGAGATCCCTATGCCTTACAACACTTTCAATAGCACATTGATTTCATATTATAATTTTTCTCTGCTTAAACAATAAGAATAATGTTTTGCCCTCAATTGTTCATTGACGCTAAGTTGACCCCTTTCTAGATCATTCATGGAATATCACTGTTTGCGTTTTTTAATTCCAAGTGTATATTGTGATAATAGATAGGCTTGTTTGGATTACTCACAATTAAAGAGGCACAGAGTATGTTGTTAGGGGCAAATGTGTCAAACTTCTTAAATGGTGTTATTTCATCGACAAGTAGTGGTTGTTACTGAAAATTACCATCTCAATGCTTATCACTTAACATAGTGACAATAAACTGGGAAAACGGTCGAGATTTATGTTACAAAAACAGACAATGGCCCGCACCACTGTCTCGAACGTAATTTTGAAAACTTATTTATAGTAAATGAGAAATATAGGTTGATATTGCTTAGTAAGACATTTAAGTGATACACATTACATGTAAAGGGGCGCCGAATTTCGACTTCTCATATTTATATTGCTGTTTTTATTTGCAATCAAGAACAAGAAAAAGTCATAATTTTGACATTTAAGAGATAAAAATGCATCTTTTGATAAGCGATTTGAAATAACTCGGGTCTTGGACTATTTTGTCTCTAAGCCACATAGAAAATCCATACAACATACTCTGTGTCACTTTATGAGGTGAAATGAATTGAATTGAATTGATTTTATGCACAGAACAAATCCAATTCAGTATTTTTTCAATGATTTCGATTGTCCTTTTTTTTAAAGGATTGCATTTATTTCTTATTTTCACTTTGTTCAACCACGCAGGGTTTTATTCCATTTAAAGGTCATTGATGAACAACCGTCAGTAGGCAACATTTTGATATTGAGTAACCATGACAAAGCTCTTTTCTATTTTTATGTAATTTTATCACACCACATACTTTGATCTTTTGATCATCGTCATCATAAGGGATTCTTGAGTAATCAATTCTTTTATTACTCAAGGAAGAAAGAATAAATATGATATGTCAATATTTTTGACAATTCTGACTAAATTACGTTGCATGCGATTAATACTTTGTGCCATCACAACTAACATGATAATTAAAGGTCTGCAGTAAACACTGTTGATATTATTTATTTTGTAGATAGACAAATCATGTTTTTGCAGACTAGTTGATTGATTTTGTTTTATTTCTGTGATAATTTTAATATTGTGTTATATTTTTTCGTGTTTGCTCATTACGTACGATACTCAACACTTCTCTATAAATGATTTGTTGTTTCAAGATCCAGACAGAAATTTTAAAAACCTGTTCAAACCGTGGCACTCGGCTCATTACTATTAATCTTTATGCAGTAATCAACATTTCTTAGACTTTGGACAAGACAAACTACAAACTCAGGACCAAATTTAGAATTTTCAAATTCAATTCAATTTCTCAAAGATACCTTGCTACAGATTCTTTAAGATCAAGAAACAAACATCACACGGCACACGGCTGATGATTGACTGTATTCGCCAGGTTTAAAGAGGGAAAATGATATATTCTACATGCTTGAATTAGTGGCGCTTATTATATTAATTTTGTTGATTACAGTGATACATAGCTTCCAACCACTGCTTGATTTAATATATCAGCAAGAATTCTGGAGAACAACTTCTTTATCTCAAAAAAGGTTTCTGATATGTATTACTTTTATCATGTGAATGATGTTGATCAACTGACCTGATGAAGTAAATTGCATGTACTCCAAAATGTCACTTTCTTTCACAAAGAACTTGTTTTCCAGATATCTTTATGATTCATTTGGATCCTGTAGGTAGAAAATTAATTCTAAAAATTGGTTTCAAATAGATTAATTAAAATTCAAATGATTGTTAAAGTTTTCTTCAAATACATGTTTTTTCTCAATGTTTACATTTAACCGAGTGGTTCGATATTTGTGTACTGCACAAAAGAAAGTGATGCAATAAATTGTTGTTTAATCACAATAATTGTTTGTTATTATTTCATCTATGAAAAAATTTATTTTGCTTTATTATTCAAAGATCAGATTTGCTTATGATAGATATTTTGATATGAAAAAAATAAATTATTTTGACTCTGCCACAAGAATTACTAAGGAAGCGTCTGTAAAATCTCTTCTACCTCAATGCAGCATTACTTGAGACTAGAATAATAATTTGTAGTTCTGATTAACTTTCTTTTGACCATAAAACCTCTTCCCTTAAACTGAAATGAATATTGCAAATTCAATTCAATGATTATATAGTGTAGCTCCATTTTCCACTTAACAAAGTTTTTAACTGTTTGTCAATGAAAATGCTTCCTGAAATGAAATTTGATTCAGACATTACTGCAAAACATGTATAAACATAATAAATCATCCATGACATTTTCAGTTACTTTCCAATGCTGCTTACAAAACAAAAAAATAATGCAAAGGTAACTTTGGATTTGAACACTTGAAAAAATGTGTTTTTAACATGATGGTTATGCTTGCTAGAAAATCGTGCGGAGTTACTTGCCCTTGGATCACTGAGTGAAGGCCTCTGCATTGCAAAATGTAAACAAACAAATTGAGTTTCCCAAGCCGATACATGTTATTGTGTCAATGTCTGTACGATTTGAACAGGATATGGAATCTGCTTGTAAGTGTAAATAAAATATTTGGATATTAAAAGATATGAATATTAAATTGCATGTCATTTTCTTATGACATTTGCATTGCAGAATTCCTTTTGACATTGTATTAGGCTATACAATGTACTGAAGGCAGTTTTTACCAATTATGGTTTTAGAATATTTTAAACTCAATGCTAAGGTTATTTATGTTGACCATTGTAAATCTTCATGTTAAAATTAGATATCAAATTTAAAAAATTGGATCATAGATTCACATTTAAAGAAATCGTGAAAGAGATAATATGGAAATTGTATGTCATTTTCACTTGACATTTGCATGGTATTGTATTTTGAGTTTTCACCTGTTATGTATACAATGGATGACCATTAATAATTTTAAAAATTTGACATTTTACATATTTTATATTCAGTCCTTAGGCATTTTTCTCACATTGCATTATCGCATTGTAATATAAAATATGATACACATATATAAGAAGAAAAAATTCCAAGAGCTTAAACAAATTTTGTTTTTTGTGTGTCAAAGTTTAAAAAATAACTAAGAATTTATTTATTTCTGTGAATCAGTGGATGCAAGCTTCCCACTCCACCATGCCACCATATTGGGAAATGTATCGGTCGTGAGACACCTGATAGAAGTTCAACATTACTGTGTCAATCAGAAATCATTTGATCTTGTCACCCCACTACATCAAGCATGTCTCCATGGGCAACTAGAGATTGTCAAACTCCTGCTGGAAAAAGGGGCCATGGTACGAGATATCTACCTGCACATCTTAACTTTTGTAATGTTTGAGTGATAAACAGTCTGAATTATGCATTTAACAAGTTCATTTATCTGGAGAATCATTGACTTGCTAGCTAAAAGATTATTCTCTCCCAACAGAGGCATTCTCTCCCAACAGAGGTAGCTCCGTCGTTGTATAGGAATTTATGATGGAGCTACCTCTGTTGGGAGAGAATGCTAAAAGATAGGAGTCATGAAAACTTTGACTTTAGTGAACAAATACTGTTAAAATTTCATTGATAATCGTAACTTCAAATTAATACTGTTTTAAAAAATTTAGATTCAGAATATCCTTTAATCGCTCTTAGTTCAAAGTTATACTTAAACTAAATTTTTTTCATTTATTTGTGCTTATACAACCTCATAATGCTATAATTGTGAAGCAAGAAAGCAATAACTTCCATCTTAAAAGATTTTAAAAAATAGTAGGGCAATGGGAAAAATTTTGACATGCAATCAATATGAGTAAACATTTAGTGATCTTTGAGAAGATCAATAGAAATTAATTTATGGAGTGATGTAGATTCACAACTGAAATCAATAAGAAAGGTTGAAAATTACAATTTGAAGTTTTTATTCACTATCAAGAGGAACGCTTTTTAGTCCAGGCAAACATTTATTTTGGCAATTAGCCCCCTACTGAGTGCAGACTCGTTGCAATATGAAGCATTCATAAAATCTTTGCTGTCATGATCTTCCGTAGGTCAATGCTCGGAACATTGATGGTGCCACACCCCTTTGTGATGCCTGTTGTCATGGCGATCTAGAGGTGGTGAGGTTGTTACTGTCAAGTGGTGCTGATATCAACCCCAAACTGTTGATGTCCTCTCCTCTACATGAGGCAGTTATCAGGGGTATGAAAGTTCTCGTGATTTTAGCACATGTATAAGGCCTGAAGGTTTGGATTTTTTAATGGCTTACCATTTCATCCATCCATTTGTCCATTCCTCTGTTAACTGTTCATTTTTTCAAATTCTTTTGAATTGTTTATAAGTGACTCTGTCACCCCTTTACATTATTCTTTTTTTCTCCTTCACAAAAATATAAAATACTCTGACAACTGAAATGTGTCGTATTGATCTTCTGAAAACAGGGATGAAATACTGTAGGTTTTGTGACCACTTTCCTCCAGGTAATGCCACAGGGGCAAGCTATTTATTTACTAAAATCCTTTGGAAGACAAAATATTTTGGCATGATTTTATTGTTAATGATAAGTACAACATGCTTTGAAATGTCTGCTGTATTTTTATCTCTCAACAAGGTAACATTCCTTAACAATCAGCAAAAGAAGCATTCATAAAATCAACCACATTTATAATTTCTAAATCATATTTCAATACAACATAAATGATTTCAGCCAGTCTTACTGTGCATAGAAATGAAAAAAAAAAACTTTCTGAAAAAAAAATGATATCAACAACTTATTGTTTTGGTTTTTTAGATATGTACCTATCTATCCATACTTAGTTATTTCAACAAAAAGAATTCATATAATGTACAACTTTGTTCTATTTTTCAGACAACATAGCATGTGTAAATCTCCTACTTGAAGCCGGAGCCAATGTAGAAGCAAACGACTGCCACTACGGAACCCCACTTCACATCGCAGCATTCAAAGGACACAAAACCTGTGCAGATATCCTCTTGCGTGCTGGTAAGTTTTTAAAACAAATTCCAAGCATTAACACAGACATCAATTCTCCACTGTTGTTATTTCACAAGCAGGAACATTTCCAATCAATGTGTGTTCATTCAAGAGATGAATTTCAGCATAAGGGTCATTTTGAAAGAGAATTTCTTTTGAAAAATGCGCGAATCCTCTTTATGTTCAACTCTGTTACAGCCATTGTTATCACAGAAAACATTGACACCCACTTTCCAGCTCAAGATCACCTGTTTCTATCCGTTATGTTGTTTTACGTCATGGAGTTGAATATGTTCGATATTTACAGGTTTGTATCATCATATTTAGCATTTAGGTGAAGAAAATCATGGATTGACTCTCTATTCCTAAAGGTGCAGATGTAAACCGGCGCCAGTTCCACAAGATGCCGATCCACGACGTAGCGAGACTCCAGGACACTGAGTTCCTCTCCCTGCTTTTGGATCATGGAGCAGACGTGTACTCTCGAGACATCCAGGGCTTCTCCCCGCGGGATCTTGTCCCAAGTAGCACCTCCCCAGCCAAACAGCTCCTACTGAACTGGGAAGGTGAGACTAGTTTAGGTATCTGTTATTGACTATCAATTGTATGAAATTTATGCAATAGTCATGTTTGTAACAGACCTCTGAACATTTCTTGGGCCAAAATGGAAACACTTAATCAATAAATATGTTAATAACTTGATACAATAACATTTACCTGTATGTTGTCAGCACCATTACTCTGTTTGATGTTGTTTACATTAGAGCTTATATTTAAAAAATGCAATCAGTTTAAAGATTTGACAAGACTTTTTTCCATGTTACTTAATTAGCTAGTTTTTGGAAATTCCTACATGTAAGATAGGCATGGTGGTCATTACTTAGGCTATCCCATCCGACGCTGACCAGCCATTGATTGGTACTCAAACAAAAAATTGCATTCAGCAGAGTCAACTTTAGGCATCGCCATTGCGCCATTAACCCATGATAATAAAAAATGATGCTCTTTTGTGTTACCATTAAAAATAAAATTATTACTAATTTTTTATGTGTAAAGGTTTAGAAGGTCATTATTTTGACCAAGAAAGAATCCCCTTCTTAGAATTAATTTAGATTTATTTTGCATAGAAAAATGTTTTCATAAAACTTTCTTAGCTCATTGACTGGCCTCAATCAATGTTGGCACCATGCTGGACTATTCCATTTGCAAAGGGGTGATGGCTTGTATAGGTTCAAGTTATTTTTTCTAAGGATAATAGAATACAAATAGTGGGGGCTACTGTGGAATAATTTTGACTTAGCGATTCATTATGGAAATATTCTAATAAATTAAGTATGATGATTCACATGGTACTAACCAAAAGAAATCCTGTCACCCCTCTTTCTCCTTGGGCCAGGCTACATAGCAGGAGAGTGGCAGTCTATAAAAAGTGATAGACTGAATGTGATAAATCCTACACAGTATTCTGGGTTATGTATTGATAGTAAAACTATATTTGACAACTTAGTTTCAGACTGCAGTTGTTGTCCATACCAGTATACTAAGAAATAGGAAATTGTTAAAATAAGCACCTATTTCAATATGACTAAATACTTATTTTAACTGTAAATAGTTTTTAACATTAATGTGAGGGATTATCAATATTAACAATATAACTATATGATGAGAGACAGTTTTGTTTACATTGATATTGATAACTAATTTAACCGCAAAACAAATACCGGTACATTAAATACGTTTTGATTTTTAAATAGAAATTTAATGATTGTTATTTTTAATTGAAAATTTGCCCTCCTTGCATTTTATAATGACCCACCTACAATGACAAATGTCCCATCAATTTGGTTCCTCGAGAGCCCAGGGCCTTCTTTTTCACAAAAATAAAGTTGGCTCTGTTGTAATAAGGACTTATTTCAGTTGAATAAATTTAATGTTTTTAAATTACTTTTACATATTGTTTGAAGCAGTCCTAAAATACCCATCAAGATTCACATCAAGGTGATCAATGCGCATACACTCACAACCTGTATGGTTTATTGTTAAAAACCTAGGTAAGAAATAATTATTTCTTGGTTACATCATTACTTTTGTAATAGATTTGAGGTTGGTTTAGTAAATATGATGCATGACTGTTTTATATAGGTTTTAGTGTAACTGAACATGTCTGAACAGGAATGTCTCTTCAAATTTGGATCCATATATATAAAACAGGAATGTCCACTTGAATTTAGTTTTTACAAAATTTAAAGCTGTAGAACAATCTCTTTGATTGTGATAAACAAAGTTTGAAAAGAAGTAAGTGAGATTTTCTTAGCAGCTAATTGACTTCTCCCCTATTTGAGAAGCTACATAAAACGAATTTCAGTCAAGACTGGAAAGTATTTTGAATAATAAATATATCAAGCCCACTTCTGTAGAAGTAGATAATATAGCTCTTACGTCTGTCTGATACTCTGTCATTCCCTTTCTAGAACATTGTATGACTTCATCGTTAATGTAGGGGACTCAAGATGTTCACCCAAGATAAGTATTTACTTGATGGTCCAGTTGCGTCTTTTGAACCATTTTCTTCATCAAACTTTTCACACTCTAAGCACATCTTTTTAATTGTGTGTTCGATAGAATTATTACCCGAGGGAGTGTTTCATTCAAAAGTTTTTTATTACCCAAGTAAAAGCAAGGGTACGTTATACACATTTTTTCAGAAGTTTCATAAAAACCATATGACACACTTCCAGGAGTAATTATTTCTTTATTAACAATTTTATTCCATTTGTATCTACAAGAAAATGGCCTGCTTCCCTAACAATGGTCTTCTGCAGTGACATCAAGAGCAATAGATTACTGGCGGTAACTTTGGCTACAACAATTGTTGTTATGCAAAAGTGATATGTACACATGTGCTCATATTAAAGATATGTCACTACTTACGTTTCACCCTCTGTGTAATGATATTAAACATCTCCAATCTTTTTCAGAGACACATGATATCATACGCTTTATACTCATAGAAATTATTTACTATATGGCCTAGTAGTGGCTTTAGAAAAGAAAAATCAACATTAATCTATTTAATTTGAGAGCTGTGTTTACTTTTGTCTTATAAATAATTCTACCATACCATGCAAGAGTTTTTAAACATTCTAGATTGCAGCCATTGTGTCACATTCTGGACTTTCAAAACCATCTTAAAAGAGTTAGTTGGTCTCTTACAATTTTTCAAGCCCTTTGTAACCTCACAGTCGTGAACACTAGCTTATGCAATCATATGTCTATCAATAAATCGATAACCTTGAAATTTCTTTCATCCTCACAATGAACCAATTGACTAACACTCAACCTATTTCAGAAAGGAAACCTGTCAAATTAGTAAAAATGTCTTTTCGTAAGAATAGCAACTGATAAGAGCAGCCATATGTTGTGTAACGGGAAGGATTAATTCAAAACATAAAATAATGCACACCTGATTCCCCGATCACTTCCTGGTTTAGTTGTTGTTACCTGATATTGTGCAACTTCCTCCTTTTTTAAGTATTCATGCATATTTTATTATTGATAATATCTTTTCGTTAAATGTCATATGAGTAATAAATGTTGATTCTAATGAAGCAATTAAAGGGGCAGTATCGGGGTGGGTTTTTAATAAATAGATCAATCTCACTAAAATGAAAGTATATGGAGCAATTGCAATAAAATGGTTTTTAATCAAAAGAGGCAGTTTTAAAAGGAACTTATAATGTTCAGTTAAGCTATATGAATCCATTTCCTTACCCTAAATGATGAAAAGTTGTTCACACAGAAAGTGGTTTTTGTTTGATAGTTGATTATTTCCTCTACAACTATTGATGACTGGGTTTTATTAATGAGTTGTCTGACCCTCTGAAGATAATGATATTGTTATGATATTCTTATATATGAATATTTATTTTAGGTAAGGTATTTTCATTTATTGTAGTATTTAAAAACATGTGTGAGTGAGTGTGTGTATATTTTACTATATGCTTTTGATCTTATGATTTTATAATTTGTTGCTTTATTATGCTTGTGGTGTCTCATAGGTCATAATGGACGGATAATGTACATTACATTTGTTTAAGTCTATGCGTGCAATTGATTTTGATTTTTGTACTTCATGTGACACTTTAATAGTTTTTTCTTCTTCTTCTCCTTCTTCTGATCTTTATCAGGGAAATTTGGAAAGAATTTTCAAAATAATTCGCTATAAATAATTTTTGGAAAATTGTTGGTAGATGACCATTTCGGCATTTTTCTTTAACTTGAATGTCTTTGTTTAAATGAGTTCAGTGAATGATATATTAAAGCTGAAAGAAGTAAGGATTTGTAAATCATTTATCCTGTGTTATTGATTAAGATAAATGTAAGTTGTACAAGGATTATGAAGACTGATCGAAAAATACTATTCTAACAATTAAACTCGATCTGAAATGAAAAATGCATCAGTTGATCGAAAAATTTAAAAAATATCAAATGAAATGAAAAGGAGACTGAAATTTCTTCTGAAATCAAGCTTTAAAGTCTTTTTATAGACTTTCCCTGGCTTCTACCTTATTTCGGGATATGGCCTACAGACTAGAAAAATACCTGTATTGCAGCTTCAAACAAATTAAGCAACTGCTAATTTGGATTAAAACTGCATCGTTCCTTGTGGACAAATAACAAAGGAATAAGCCTGAAGGAAATTTGACGACTTAAATTGGACAAAATATATATTCAAAATGAGTTTCACACCTATGAGTGTTGAGATTGGGAAAGTATTTCTCTGAGTTGCAAGTAAATAAGACCTATGTCCATTTTTATCTGCTGAACAAGGAGTTGAGACTAGATTTGCATAGTGTTAGTCAAGTTTAATCTATACTGAAGTTCTACTTTAAAGATTTATTTTAAATAGCTAGTCATTACAATGAGCGAGTAATTAACCAGGTTTATCCCACTCACGCCATCTTACATGATACTCTACAACCAAAATTATGTTTCACCTTTTGACACAACCTAGGCTCTGATAAAGTGGTACTTAAAATTATAGGAGAAATATATCATTATTCCACATTATATTAATCATCAAGAAATTTAATCAAAGATGATAAACATAATTATTAACAAGAAAGGCTATAAGTATAAACCATTATCTTTTCTTTTCTTAACCCCTAAGCTGCCGTTGGACCATATGTGATGCAAACCATTCTTGCAGTGAATGGTTAATACCATCTTATGTCCCCAATTAAAAGCATAAAACTCAGTTAAGCTCTCTGAAGCCCCCTGTAGAGAAGTCATTAGGTGGATAGCACCTCTCTAACTGGTCTTACTTTAGACTAATTATCTTCAAGGGGAGCGAGCAAAAGTTTGAGGATTATAACAAGTTTCTAAGTGCCACCTGTTAACACCTTTAATTAGACGATGGGTCCTTTGTCCCACTGGGTCTTGAGTATCTCAGAACAGCATGATGTTTATTGCATATGTTCAAATTGTGGTCTTTATGATATTATGGTATACATTTTTTTGTATTAGTGTTATAGATCCCAAATACCTTTACACAACCCTACATACTCTCATACACCCATTCTTACATCCAAACCTACATACATTAGTACACCCATACCTACATACTTACATCCAAACCTACATACATTAATACACCCATACCTATATATGCTCATAAACCCATACCTACATACTTACATCTAAACCTACATACATTAATACACCCATACTACATACTTACATACCTTAATACCTACCCCCATACCTACATACATACACCCATTATCTACACACATACACCGACACCTATTTACAAATATTAATACCTACATACCTACATCCACATGTATCCTCAACCTTACTAATACATACATACAAACCTAAATACATAAATACACCCTTGACTCTATACTCATATTGCATTTATTGCATATGTTAAAATTGTGGTCTTTATGATATTATAGTATACATTTTTTTGTATTAGTGTCATTTTTATAACGAAAATTGTATCGTTTATTGCATAGAGCATTTAATATACTTGACAAAATAAGTAATCAGTAATGAAGTTGTTATATCTCAAATTTTATAAGGTGGTAAATGATGACATATATCATTACATGAGTATTCTTAATTTCAATATGTCATATACCTAATTAGTTTGGTCCAGATGACATGGGTTTCTGTTACCATGTTTGATTAGAACTCAATCATTTCATTTGGTGCAGCCCATTAGGTGGGATTTAGTCTAGTTTATTAAAACTTGTATTCTTAATTCAGTAGAAGTTTATTTTGTAATTCAAAGTGTGTATAACTTGTGTATGGATTTAGAGCTTTATAAATGCTCATTGTTATCAATGTCAACATCATCATAATCATCATCTTTCTGGATAAAATCTTAAAATTCTTGACATTTGGAGTTACACCCATAAACTTTCATAAATTTAATATGACCAAAAACGTTCATAAATTTAAAGTTTTGTCTTACTAATGTATATGTAAATGCTATTCATAGCTTTGAAGAAACCTCTCCATTTCACATTATATGAACATGAATTACTCATATATAACAATTAGAGATAAATTTTGACGCCTTGATAATGGCATGTCGTATTAGAATTAAATTATGTAACAAAAATTCTTTATATCTTTCAAATGGATTTCATAATACTTTTTCATGCCTTACATCATTGTTTGTATCCGCAGAGCAATATCCTGATATCTATTACGGCATGGTCCTGGTCTCACATGGTTTAGCATCTAATTCTTTCAGCCAATGAAATGTCGTTATGCCAGAGGCTTGAAGGAATTATCTCAAACTATTCCTATGGTGGAGCTATTGATAGATGCACTTCATTTCACTGGCTGGTTATATTATAGAGGTTACAAGGCATTTTGCCAGATGTAGTTGGATTATTCTATATGCGTTCCATCTGAATATCTATTAGATCTTATCTGTAATACAGATAAAATAAAAATAAATAGATTTTATCATGTAAACAGTTGCTTTCTATGATCCTTGAGCAAAAATTTTATTTCCGACATATCCCTTATGTTACTGATGTGACATGTTTAAAGGGGGCAGTCTCACATTTTTATTTAGATAAAGTGATCTCACAAAAATAAATGTTTCAAATTGCAAGAACATGTCTTTTATCAAAAGAGTTTTAAAACGAATTTATCATCACCTCAAATGTTTAAAAAGGGTTGACACAAAAATAGCGGCCAATGGGTTTTGCTTGAGACTTGATTATTATCAGGTTGTGTAATAATATATTTTGACACTTGGCAAAGTCATGATTAGGCTAACCTTAGTGCCATCCTTTAACATTCGCTAAGGCTGCCTTAGTGAATTAAAGATCCCCTTAGTATTTTGGAATCTGATTTGTTGCCAGCAAAAACCCTATTTTGACGACGATTTTGTATCAAGGACATTTATTACCATATCATTTCATCCCTTTATACACTAAGATTGATAATATACAAACTACTTTTAATATTGATCCTTTTGTAAGATTTCATTTTTACATTGGTAGGATCAAACTCTCTCTATTAGAGACACTAAACTTGATATACCGGTACTTCAAATCACTTTTGATATCATGTTGATAAACGTATATTATGTAGCTGTTGTTACATTTTGCCTTAAAATTTCATAATTTTGTTATGAAAACCAAGAAAGTACATTTCCAGCTATTTAGGGATAATATAAGAATTATATGATATATATATAAAAATAACATAATTAATACCTGTGTCAACTATTGTTTATCCTTTTTAATTAAACAAAAGCATCATATGTTATTCATCTTCCTATCATAACTATTTACTTGCTTCAAAATAGAGAAAAATTATCAGTATTTGCTTATTATTATAACAGCTCCAAGAATTTACTTTGATCAATAATTTATAGATGTATGCTTATTTTCAATAAAAATACTTTCAAGTATTACATGTGTTTATGCTTCACAACATAAACATTTGTATACATATAAACATTGTAACATATGTTTGGAATCAATAAACACATGTGGGCGTACAGATTGTTAATGTATTATGTGTTATTGTTATAGTCAGCTTGATTTAATGTTTGTTGCAGAATCGTTTCTATATAAAGCTTTATTAATCTATGTTGTAAATGTAGAAGCATGATAAATACATATTTGTTAATAGAAATTGTTTTATTTCATTAGATGATAAAAGTTTTGTAATAAATTCTTTTCGCAATTTATGTATTGTTTCTGCCAAATGTATTCTTATTCATAATTAACCTGGTAGATGACAAAATTCACCAAATATCTTATTTATTCATGCTATTTTCATCAGCAAATCAATTCAATTGATCCTCACTGACATATGCCATTGGTTTTCCACAAATAATACATTGTACATAAAGATTGAAGTAAATATTATATTTTTACTTCTTAATTTAAAAAAATAAACAAAAATACATGCTATTTACTTTTATGTTTCCAAACAGTAAGGAATCTTATTCAGTTACTTTTATTTATCCCTAAGCTAAGCTTATAAGATAAAAGTCATTTTGAATAATCAAAACACAAAACATTTCCTGTATATTCTGTTGACACTACGTACAAACAAAAAACATGACATTTCACCCTCTTGTTCCTTTCAAAATAAAAAACTCCTTATACAATATGTCATCTAACAGGTACTTGCAATTACTATTGACATTTCATCCAAACAAAAAACTTGTCAAAGTACATCGTATTGTGTTTTGGATGAATTGACAGTTCTTCTGATGACATCAACAGTAAAAAACAAAACCTTTTGTAATATATTATATGTCATTAACATACTGATAGCCCCCACCAAAACCATTGTTTGTCAGGCAGCCTACATTGCCTGCAGCAGACAGAGTGTTAAACTAGCGTTTAGTTTTCCACAGGGGATGTACCTATGGTTATGCCTATAGCTGTTAATGTCTACTCAGGGTGTTTCTCTATCTTAGAGTGTGTGGTTACTGTTATTTGGGATACATCTTATCTGTTAGGCTAGGCTTAAAATAATAATGACCTTTCTTCATGGTAATGCATCTTTTGTTGTAGTTATGTGCAACAAGCAATTGAAAAAAAAATTTGTGAAATAAACATTGGAAAATCATAGGTTTCATTGAATGAATTGTATCATAGAGATGTTTTAAATGCATTTTGTTGAAATTTTGCCTCAAAGAATCTAGATTGATAAAAAAATATTTTGTAAAAACCTTTACGTCAGTGGTTGCTGGTTAAGTCTCAATTATATCTATTTTATTTAGAATAGGATATCTTAGAATTAAGCCTATCATTGACAATAATCAAAAACAACATTTACTTCATTTGATTTATCTATCAAAGGTTGTGTGATCTGTGCAATAGTTGTTTTAAGACGACAGGAAGCTATATACTCAGTATGTCAGTCATAACAAAGAGAGGACAAAATTTTGTCCGGGTTCCTTCATAAATGTAATATTCATGAGGCTCAAGACATAAAATTCAAATATCGAGATCTTCCATTTACAACAATGTTCCTTTTGTGTCAGTTATATTACTCCTCTGTCGTTGAATTACTTATATATGTAAACATGTTCCTTTAATTATTTTAGTGAAAGTCTTTTCTTATTTCAGTAACAGTTTTTATTAATACTCCAATAAATCAATCTTTACACTTTTAATTTTATTTTTTTCCAATAAAATTATCATCATTCTTTGAAACAAGATATTACTTTATAAGTCCAATTATCCTATTAACCTTCTCTGAGAGTGAATTAACAACTATTGTGTGAGACAAGGCTCTTTGCTGTCTCCATGGTTATTAATATTAAATAAAAAATGTCAGTAATGAATGTAGTTTGGTTATAAATCTTTAACTTTTTAAAGAAAATCGCTTACAACATACCCATATCTACTTTCAACTGTATTTAATTTTTTAAGACCTTCAAACGTATCAGCCCCCTTTGATTGTTCATTTGCAACTTTTGTATGAGACAAGTTTGTTTGCTGTGTCCATGTTCATTATTGTTACCAAATGTCATAAATTTCAGTGATTATACCTGATAATAAACCAATAAACCTTCAAATATGGTCCTTCATTTACTATGATGTCTATTGGAGTAAGACATGGCTCTATGCTATGCCCATGTTTATTAATGTAACTGACAGGCATCTCAGATGCAAACACTGGTTGATGTTGTAAGGGTGTTTACCAGGATCAAAGATTGCCTCTTCATTATGCAATTTATGAGTAAATAACCTAGCAAGGACTGTATTAGTTTGTATTACTAATCCTCATTTCACACAGCTTGACATGTTTATAAAGTTGACAAAGATAGTTTGGTATTTCTGAAGTGTCATTCAGGCAATCTTTCATTGTATAAACGTTTTATACAGGTATGAGGCTAGAACAATAAAAAGGAATAGTCCCTAAATGGACAATTTTTAATGTAGAATATTTAAACCTATCGAATGTTCTGTATGACTTTTACACTTGCAAACTTCTGTGTAATTCTTCATATTTTCTTGTAGGAAGTTTCACAGTAAATTTTTTGAGAAATCTACCGGTAGGTTCTTTAATGTTTCTTTTGTTGCCTACTCTAGGAATATCAAACAGTTTCTGTGAAAATTAATTATCAGAACAGGTATTATCTTGTGAATTATTAATCTTTCATTACATTTCTATATAATCACTTTCAAAGCAATTTTTCTGACTACTTGAAGTGATTTTCATGAATCTTAACTGTTACAATCACTATAAGATTTCAATTTTTCAGATGATTAACTCTAAATATCTAAGATTGTGTCATCCTTTGGCATTGTTTGGACAAGTAGCTCTTTTCACAGACTGCAAACTCATCCAAAAGACATTTTGTATACCGTTCAAGTGTTTATTGTTGACAAAAGTATGAAATTGCCTTTGTTAAAACTCCTAAACAGCCTAGGGCAATTCCTCAGGGTATGTTATTTGCCTGATGCAACCAACCATCACTTTAGTCTTTATTTTCCCTGGTTTGACTCCATCAACTATACCATTATGTAAATAATGGCTGCTACGCCTCTGTAATCCTTTTCTTGTGGCCTCTTTTGTTTGCAAATCTTTTTTCACACTTTCATTTTATCAGTCACCTTTGACACAAAAAAGATTTGCATTTTTTTCCTTTGATGGTTTTCTTTGTTCTCTGTAGGTAATTTGAAAGTAATGGGTACATGTTAATGATCATTACAGGGGATCTTGGTAACATGGGCCATTGGTGCTTAATACATGCACCTCTGATAATTTAGTGGTATGCTGCTGCACATTTTCTGCCTGTCATTATCCCCCTTTGATCTTCTCTTTCTATTAAGGTTTAAAATGATGATACAGTTGTGGAAGTTAGTCTCACCCCTTGATGTTGTGTTTAGCAGAGTGTTTCTTTGATCCAAGTTCAATTAGGAGGGATTTTAGTACTTAATGAGTGAATTTTATATCACTTTAACTGGCATTAACCATCTGCTCTGATTTCAAGCAATGACTGCATGTTGCCAGATTTACACAAGTTTATGTAGATGTAATGAGAAAGAATTCTTTTTACACAAGTAGCTTCTAATAGTAAAAACATTTAATTCTGGCCTTTATTCCAATAAATTTTAGAGACCTTGGACTGGCTAAAAAGAAAAATTAATTTGAGGACTGTTCCAATTTAAAAAAAACTTGAAATACAGAAGAGAAGAGACCATGTAATATACTGTTCGTTAACAATAAGAAATTATCGTCAAAGTATAATTGAACGGTTTGTTCAGGTATAAATGTGAAAATTGCCATTACATATGAAGTGATTTTATCATTTAGCTTCCAAATCAATAGATTTCTGGTTTTAGATATAGGTGATAGTTTACAGAAAAGAATTCCATTTTACTTCTTACTAATTCTGCCTGAAGTTCACTACCGGTACCTGTATAGGATTGATGTGGACTTCATCTTTTGATTTTACATTTTAGTTTTCATCATTAGACACTGAAACATGAAGAAATATAGAATTCTATAAAAATTAACCCAAAGAACAATCAGTCTAAACCTATTTTGTCTCAATAAAACTAATTGAAAAATTGTTTTCACAAAATATTTAAAACAGTATATTCATTTGGTATTCACAAGTAATGATTCATCATTATAAAGAAAATGAGGATTTCATATCATAAAAACCTGTATCTTTGAATGATTATGCAAAAACAAACTCTTAAAATGATTTTAATGATGTTATGAGAATATTTATATTCAAAATTTCTGGTACTGAATATAATGACAAATGAAATAACTTCAATCAACCGCCTACTCAGTGATTTCATCTCAAAACAGCAAAAGGGATCCAATTAAATGTTAAATATAAATACATTAAGATTCAGAATACATTGAACTTTCGATTTCTATCTTCTCGTTCCAGTCATGATCTGATGACTACATTTATGTCATCGTGACATATTTTGAAACACCTTCACGAAGATAGTAAAGAACATATTGATTAAAATCATTTCCTCATGAAATCTTATACCAACAATATGATATTCACAATTTTATGTAGGACTGTCTTTGAATGATATCTCCAATTTCGTTTATGTTTTAAGAGTAAAGAGTTTTCATCAGGTGTCTTTTTATGGTAATTCAAGTTTCTTGTGTTCCAAAATCATGACTCTGAGTTTGGACTTACTAAAATTTGATAGACTTGCTTAAAGAGCCTAACCTGTTGGCATTCCGTAAGCCATCTTTCTTTCGGGAAATGACTTAAATAAGGCGGTCTACCTTTAATGAATTTACAACATTGTGAACATAAACTATATGTTTTCGATGGAATATCAACATTTTCAAATGATTTATGATAAGACTAATCAGCAATGCCTTGTAATGCCGAAGCAAGGCTTTACACACTCATAGCGCTGATGAATAGCTTCACTCTTGTTTTATTTTACCTAGTGGGCAATCTCATTTCTACTTGTCAAATATAATCAACCAAAATATTACCCTTTGTAACATGGTTCAACTTGGTTACGTTATAATCATGTACTAATGATATATATGTATAAACTGGAATGTCCTCTTGAATTTAGTTTCTACAAATATACCCTGATACTCTCGACTGTCCTTTTGAGTATTGATTTAGAACAATATAATTTCCAAGTATTTGCTGGGTCTCTAGGAATGTGCCATTCCAGTAGAGTATTAAATTCAAGAAATAAGTGCAGGCTCCAATCAGCCCATTAAACATTAACCTCATTATTTTCTCTCTTAAATCAGAGATAAATCCTCAGTCCATGGGGATTTGGATTTTCATGCTTTGGCCTCATGATTATAATTAAAGTGAGTTGTGTTGTTATATGTCTTCATTAAGTGTGTTTCACTAAGCCTCAATAAACTTGTTCTTTTTGTTTAAACTGAAAATTACATAATTATCAGATTTCTAGTTTTCACTAACCCCTTTTTGACCCCTACTCGAGACCTCAAGGTCAGGAGCAATGAGCCTCGAAAGGGTCAAGACATCAAAGAATATTTTGGTTTCCATGGTAACCCAACCCTAGAATATGCTGCCACTTTGACCTGTGACCTTTTGTTGCTTGACCAATGCTTTTACAGGTGGTAAACAAATGACCAGTGGGGTCAACTCGTCCCCTTATAAGGAGGAAGTTGCCTTATAAAGAAATGACATGCCCCTGCATAGCTTTTCTTGAAACTGCCTTCAGTTGATAGTAAGCCACTGTGGATTATGTCAAATCCCTCTACAAAAATGCATTTTTGATTTCAGTCTAATATGCTTTTAGCATCCTGCTTCGGTATTCAAAACAATAATCCTTAAATGGTTTTATCTTTTTATGTTTTTCTTTTTAATATATTAGATGAATGAAAAAGTTATTTAATTAGTTTGGTTGATTTGCTTGAACGAGGATTAAATATTAAATATGGAATTCAGAAGTTAGATTTATTATGATCTCACTCAATTTTGGTCTAAAAGGTCCAGCTTTTATGTAAATAATGATATCATATCATTCTTTATGTGTATAAGATCAAACTTGTAATAAAAATTAAGTCATTGCACACTTATACAAACCAAATCATGAAATTCCAATAAACGAAATTTATGATTTTAACATTTTATCCCAAACATCTATCTGAGTTTAGTATATAAATAACCCCTAGCTCTTTCTACTAGATTAGTTAGTGATACTTAAATCCTTGTTGAATGCGATACTCGTGCCTAGCAACTCTATTTGCCTTTAGCATGCAAAGGGTCAATGAATCTAGTCCTCAAGTGCTTTCATTTAATCTTTTACCTTCGTATAGCCTAAATAATTGAGAAAAGTCCATATTTGGTAACTGAATCATTTCCTGAGTATTGCATAATGAGCTAATAGAACGTTCCTCAGGGATTAGTGGACAGTTGTCTTTAATCCAGCGCTATTCACAGGAAAGTTCACCTGGTCAACGATGAACCTTTGTCATTCAGTGCTGTGTGTCAGATGACACTGATTCCTCCACCTCCTCATCATCTATTGTTAAGCCTGTTTTGGATGGTGATATTTTGAAAGGGGGTGGTAGAGATGGGGGGAGGGGTAAGAGGGGAGAGAGAACATTTTGGTCGACTGGGAGAAAGGGAAAGAGTGGGGATCGAATAGGGTTGGAGTAGAATAAACAAATTCAAATAATTCCTGTACCTTCATCCGTTATTTTATTTCTTTAGGTTTTTTTTTCCATATTGTATATTCAGTTAGTTAGCCTTGCTGAATATTGGACCTAGACTGTATTAAAGTCACTTATTTACACACATTGGAGCCGGACTAGGGGTGAGGGGTGTGGATAGTTGAGGATGGGGGAGAGTTTTTGGCAGGGATTAATTGGCCCTGTAGGATGACAAAGAAATGGTTTTGACTTTTCTCAGTTACTTGTGTTAAAAGATGAGTTTGAGAGAGATTGGGACCAGAAGAGGGAGGAATCCTTTGACAGGAGGGAATTTGAGAGGGGTGCGGAAAGGGGTCTTGGGGGTTTGGGGAGACAAAGATGACAGAGTTTGGATTGATTTAGGATAGGGAAAAGGGAAAACTTTGAAACTTTGAGGGAAAGGAAGAAAAGCTTACAAGTTTTTTTGGGGAAAAATATATTATAGAAAATGTAGTAAGGGCAACTAGTAGTTTGTGTTGAGAGAGTAGACATTCCTCAGGGAGGGTTTGGTTGTTGATATAAAATAGGGAACAAATTTAAAATATTTTATAAGAATAGTTTAATTATCAGAAAAATTCATCATATCTGAATATGAAAAATATCTAGCATTTTTTTCAAATAACTGTCAATTAAGTCACTGTAAGTGTAGAGGAGAAACATTGATTCAGAGAAGGGATGGTCCAATTTAAACCAAAGGATCAATCAAAGGTTACATACAGTTGTTAGGATGAATTGAAGAAGTGGAAGAGGATCGAGAATCAGGGATTGGACCGGGATCAAGGAATCAGCGAAATGAACGTGCATAGTTTACACTCCGCAGAATGATGATTACAATCTATTTCATCCGTAAATGAATCTTTGTTAGTCAGTTGACATTGAAGGTAACAGATTATCCAAGCCAGACTACATGTTGAGGTCTCAGTGAAGGGATGGGTTTATGTAATTGGAATGAATTTTGATCAATAAAACGGCAACGAGAGTTGCTTTGTTCAGACTCAGCGACAAGTTTAGAGAGTACAGCCATCAGTCTCTATTGTCACTGCATTGAAATGATTTCCGACAACGATCACGCTTCCTTATATCTGAATAAAGGGAAGAATCTAACAAAAAAGGCCATTATTTTAGACTACCTGTCTAATATTTTTTTAACTTTATCTATAACAGGCACAAAGACCAACATGGATTGGTCAAGTAACTATACATGTGAATGTAGGCATAGAATTTCAACATCTGAAAATGTATTTGGCAAGGTTTAACACCCACTTTAGGCAAAGTACAAATTCAAACCAAGGTTTATATCAAAAACTGGTATACATATATGGATGGTAGAATATAAAACAATGTTTCAACTTTTATTATATGAATAAGGCAGAAAACCTTCATCCTTTAAGAATACTTTAACCAGTGCCTTCTCAACCGCCATCAGAAATAAATTCAGATAAGGATCTGCCTTGTTATCAGGAGTTGAGGGCAAGACTTTCAACATAATGGCATGTTTTCAGACCACTTGTCATCAAGATTAATGAATGAGAAACTAACAAGCAGGTTCACATGGAGTACTCTAAGGGAAGATTTAACTGGAGCCCGGGATGGAGAGGTGACAAAAGGATTGCCTGCCTACTATTGTGACTGGTTTTTCCTGATGGCCCTTTCATTTTCGACAAAATAATTCTCAAAATGAATATTCTATTAGATATCAGACAGGTGCCTCATTCAAATCTAGACTTGCTTTTCAAGAGGTTATGTTGAGGTCGAAATATTTTTATCTACAGTCTGGTAGTAGACTGAGGTTTATTTCTGTGGTAGAACACTGGACGTATTCCTGCTTTGTCCTTTTAATAATGTATTTCAGTGAAATTTAAGAAGTTTTCAAGTTTAAGGAAAAGTTGACTATTCACGACACTTGTTTCCCTTGGTCAGTAGGTTTTTATGAGACAGAAATTATATTCTCTCAATTAAATCAAAATGGTTTGGGCTTTCATTTATTGATGAGGTTCTAATGCAGTGTGTTTCATGTATATTGGGGTAGTGAAAAGAGTCAGACCTTTTGATTAAAAACATTATTTTCATTAATTCATTTTCAAGGGCTTGCAATTTCAAATTAAATGCCAACAAAATATTATTTCTCTTTAACCACAAATGACAAGATACACATTTTTAAAGACAATCTATTTTGAAATGTCCAACACCTTTCTGTTTAGACCAGCATTAAGATAAGAACAAAGGAGGTCCTTAGAACGTGTGTTTCCCTATCTTGATCTTTATCACTTTCCACCTAAGTGTGCCTCTTTCTCTGTCTGTTATCTCCAATCTGTATCACACATCACCTGGACCCCCTTAGTGTCAGCACCCTGTCTCTCACCTGCATACTAAACCCCATCCCTGCCCTCCTCTCCTTTCTTCTCCCAAATTTTCATTACACATCCTCAACTGAATTCACCTTTAAACGTTCCTCACAATCTTAACAACTTTTAGAGTTTTTGTGCAATGTAAAGAACATTTAATAAAACTCAAAATATGCATCATATTCAGCTTTTCCTTAATCCAGATCTTTATCATTTTCCACTTATGTTTGTCTCTGCCCCTGTCTGTATCACCTTAGTGTCACCATCCCACTACCAAGACCCCAAAACCCCCACCCAAAGGCAAACTCCCTAGGTACCTGAACTCTGTTACCCCTGACCCAAAATCCCAGCTCCAGCACACTTGGTAACTGTACTCTTTAACTCCATCCACATATCTCAAACCCCCACCCCCACCCCCCAGTTCACTCCTTTGAGGTAACCCTTCTACCCTGACCCTAGTCCTGCTTCATGACTGTGTATATAAAGGAGCCTTTTATACAGTGTAGGTCCACATACAGCAAGTCTAGATTGACTGAATACACATTAGGAGCCCAAAGAAAAAATATATATTATGGATGAAGGAACAGTAAATTATTAAAATATTTCATAGACTAAATTTACTACTATTGTCTACCCTGACCCCAGTACCCCCTTCCACCAGCACAATTCCAAACTTGACCTCCTGATGGTCATCAGGAAGAGATTGAGGTGAGGTGAGGTGAGGTGAGGTGATATGGGGTTTAATGCTGCTTTCAAGAGTATTTCACTTATATCGTGGCAGGGAGAAAGCCCGCAACACCATGGTGGCTATGCATTGCGGTGAAACCTGCGAGCATCGGCTGGAACTTGCTAGCCATGGGTGACAGAGATTGAGTTTCTTTTGAAATTCTACAATGATGATAATACAAGATGATGTTGTTTCCTCATATGATGCCTTTATGATTTACTTAAATGTGGTAGACTTGTCTTGATTTTTCAACTTAATGTTCTGTAAGGATCTGCACAACTTAAAAGGATTCATGAAGTACACAATTTTATGGATATTCAACTTCTTTATTAAGAGATTTGAATATTCATAGAAAAGAAGTTGAATATCCATAAAATTGTGTACTTCATTACCACTACAACTTCTAGAATGCCACTAAAAGAGTTTAAAAGGATTCAATCTATTGATTTTGAAGTTGATTTTTTTAAAGTAATTTAAATTTGACATTTTCACATCACCACACTTGCTTAGACACATTAAAGCAGAGTTGGGTTTTTTTAATCAATCAAATCAGTTACAATAC
The DNA here is from genome assembly GCA_921293015.1 of Phorcus lineatus. Lineage (NCBI taxonomy): Eukaryota > Metazoa > Mollusca > Gastropoda > Trochida > Trochidae > Phorcus > Phorcus lineatus. Next base: position 35,740,394 of record OV121086.1, on the reverse strand, counting down.
AGACAGGAACTGAAATGTAATTTTGTGATATCTGCAAGAGTAAAATAAATAGAGATTATTACCCGAGGAAGTGTGTCATATGTCTTTTACGAAACGAGTGTGAAGTTTTGTATTACCCGAGCGAGAGCGAGGGTAATACACTAATTAGCACGAGTTTCGTAAAAGTCATATGACACGCTTCCGAGGATAATAATTTCTTTATTACCGATTCTACTCCATTTCAAAGGCATGGAAATATTCAGAAAGCGGCATCCTTCCCTTCCGCCGGCCCGCTACAGTGATGTCACGAACAATGATTTTATGACATCACAGACGACGAAATACCGTAACTCGCGCTATGACAATCGTTGCTAGGCAAAAGTGATATGTGCACATGTGCTCATATTGAAAATATGACACCGCTTATGAATAACCATATGGGTAATAAAATGAAATATACCATTTCAGATAGTGTAATCCCAAATATAATGTTACATTTTTTCACTATCTCAAAGGCAAGTATTATTAATGGAACTAAGATAGTAGCATTTCAATGAGGTTACCGGATATCATAACACATGATAGACTCGCCTAGGCTCCTAAATGGTCTAGACAACCAACTATTCATAAAGTGGAGACCACCCTGGATGCAACAGTGCCCTAAATCAGCATCCCTGCTAACCCTGCTGTCAGACTTCTCTGTGATTTATTACGCTCGACTCACTGTTATGTAAGCCCTACAGTAAACCTGGGGACTATTACCTGGTGTGATGTAACCCCCTGTAACCCCCTGTAATCAGTCTAATCCCCCATACTTCCCCCTAAACATCACCAAAGTCTTCTTTGTCTCTGGGCCCCAGTTTTGCTAACCTGGGGCCAAAACCAGACCCTAAGTTTCACAATTGCTAGAGAAATCATTAGGGGATCTTTATGACCTCAAATTAATCTTATACTCAAAGGGATAGTAAATATTTCAGAAGGCTGTAAACCTGACAAATTGGGTTGTAAAGTCATTTAGTTTAGAATTGATTTAAGTTAGGATACTTTATCTTAGCTATTTTGGTAAGGAAGATGACCCAACTTTGAAATTGTGTTCTATATATTGGTATTTATAATGTGTTTGACAAATAGCTTGACTATCTTTGGAATGAAACATCTTTTTTATTATAAACTTTCATTATCAAACACTATGTAAGGATTTATTAGACAATCATTTACATGGGATACCAAAATGATTCTTTTATCTAGTAAAATGAGATGTCTTCCTCTTTTTTATCATATACTGTCATTATCGAACACTAAGTTAGGATTTATTAGACTGTAGACAATCATTTAGATGCGATACCTAAATGACTTTTTTAATCTAGTAATGTCTCTGATTCTTTACTGATCAATAGTTTGTATTACAGATTCCCAGATTCCCAGATTCAAGTCCAGACAAAAATGACTTGAACATACTGAAAATAACCTTTGTACCCGTCACCATAAAACCCAGTTTAATTTATTGGAATTTTTTTTCTCAATTTAGAATTGATGATAAAAAAAACCTACTTTTTTGAGAAAGTCAACAATACAAGGAAGTAAAAGACACAGTATTGATGAGTCTAGGACCTGTATACTCCATTGAGCTCAAAAATACAATTTCATGTCCAAATCTAATTCACAATACATCATCATCTGGTATTATGATGGAAATCACACAAAAAGATATTTTGTCTAATGACCGACTACCTCTTCCATAAATCTTATTCCAAACTGCTTTTTTATACATATCTATTTAAGAAATCCAATTCTGTATTTTTATCGATGTACATTCTTCAAAAAAGATATGTGTTTTCTATTTTCAGTGACAGTAAGATCTCTCCACCATCTGTGTCGTCTGGTCATCAGACGTGAACTCAAGAAAAACAGCAGTTTGCTGCACATTGACTGTCTGCACCTTCCAAAATTTCTCCTGGATTATGTTGCCTTTAGATGATCAGCCCTTTAGATGTTATGGATAAAGATTTGTGCAATTTGTTGATAACAATGCAGGTCATTGACAACTGAAATAAATATTTCCCAAAACATTTGGTCTCTTTGTTCTATTCCATCAATATGATGCGAGACTGTGGTTTACAGCGTCAGTAGTTAACAAATATACAAAGTAAGAAATCAAATTTATGGGAGATGATTTTTATTTTTCTTAATTGTTTTTACAAATACATAATTATGGACAAAATATTTCAAAGCCGAATGAAATTTGAAATGTGTCCTGTGTTTGCAAAAACAAGTGCTATATACAGATATCTACACAAAATACTGGCATGTATCTACAATATCATAGGTACAGAAAAATAAATGATAGACAAAAAGAAATTCTGTGGTAACCATTTATCTCATGGCTATAAAATCATCAATACTATTGATTTTTGAACATGAGTCTTATTATTTCATGTAATGAAATGATGGGATTTTTCAATAGAAAATATGACAATATGCATACATATTCTGTACTTGTTTGAGCTTCACTTTGGCTAGTAAAGTTACTTGGGGGGTAGGGAATATATGAATTGAAGTAAAAAGTTTGAACGTTTGAAATTAAGTGTTCAATTCATAACACAGATAATGTGCTCGTACATTTTGATATGTAATTACAGTTACTCCACACTAAACTCAAGTACATACATGGAATCAATGTCAAATGGAAAAATATAAATTGATTATTTGATTGCATAAGCTAAGGTGAACATTGTTCATTTCACAAATACAGAAAAATGTTGACTTGACAAAAAAAATAGTAAGTGTGCAAATCAAATACTTAGCTAACAAATATAAACACACATAATTCACAAAAGACTTGAAAAAAAAGGATTTGCAAATTCAATGTCACTAAAGAGTTCAAGAACTATATTAACATGAGCAAACCGAAAGTCTTAGCAAGGATAAGACATGAAAACAGAATACTATCAATGAGCACTTGTGTTCTTTTCTACACCAAGAATTGCACTTTCCCCTACAGAGCAAATACTTGTACACAACTTTAGTGAAGAAATTTCAAATAACCAGTTTGCTGCTTAGAGAGGAATGGTAGAGTTGGAAAAATTGGAATATTTAAAGAGAAAAAATATGTATGTAGGTAGATATGTAGCAAAGTTGAATGCTACAGGTTTATCAAAAAGTCTTGATATATTGTCTAATGATACATGAACTATTATTGCTGATTACGGTTTCAAATAAAGCTGGTAAGTATCCAACACCTTTGAGTATTGTTTCCACTAGAGATAAATAATTGCCTAGAAATATTGACATTTCCAAATATTCACAAAATTTACAAACAAAACAAATGCTTACTTTTTTTTTTTTTCATTTCATTCATTTATTTAATTAAAATAAACTATTCAATAAGAAACTAAAAATTTAATTCAAAAATAATTTTTTTATAATTTAATTTCAAATAATAAATAAGGTATTATAATTAGTATTTTGATGATTTGACATATTTTCAAGGCCGAGCACTGGTTGATGTGATGATTTGAGAATGATAGCATCAAGTCTTGCACTCATAACAAAACAACAGTAACAAGACAGGCGAAAACATATAGCTAGCAATCTTCCACAAACTATGATTAATGTCATTATGCATTCTTGGCAAAGTCTTGCAATCTTTGCGAAAATAAATAACAAGAAATGTCCACTTGACAACACTGCTGACATCCATGATTCAAATAACTTTCATAAGGACCACATGAGTTATTTCTCTGCAAGCAACCAGTCATAGATGATCATGAATGCAAACTATGTCACACTTTTGAATGATATATCACAAATGATAAACAAATTGAAGCAGTGTCACCAAATGGAAACAAGGAGAAATCACTTTGGCACTTGAAAATATCACTCCTTGAGGCGAAAGTTCTGTGGAAGTGGCAGTGTAAACTGTCCAAAGAGCACTTTTGATTTGGAGTGGAGGCGAGCACTGACATCTATGCAGCTCGCTTGTCGGAATGTGATGGGGCTATCGTATGAACTTCGCTGGTGACTTGGCGGAAGCACTGGATCCACTGGCGCTTGTCGTGTTCGTCATTGGCAAGAAGTGTATGTGACTGTCCTTTTGTGCTGTCCTTGAAAGACACTCTGAAGACATTTCGAACTGGAAAACAAAAATTATACTGTAAGATAGTGCAGTTAAATATTTAAATACTACTGAAAGAAATGAAATCAAAATGTTCCTTGAAAAACAAACACTACCAAATCTATTACACCCTTTTAAACCCATCAATCATCAGTTTTAAGTGTTTTTAATGATAACAAAAAATATATTACTGATAAATTGTTTGATAAAACATGATACTATTGTTAGGGTTAAAGAAGTATTCATACCTGTTTGTGTTTGACTAAAGGCTGATCTGAAGGAGCCCATCTTGACTTCAGTCTCCATCAGGTCTTCTACTGATAGATCGTCCACTGCGATTGGTTGACGGTACACCTGGTACATCTGACAGCCGCTCTGATTGGTCAGTCTGGTTGCAATAAGCACTCGGTCAAAGAGGAACATGTGCAACTTCTGTGAAAGGAAAATGGTATATATAAGATTTCAATTTGTTTTTAAAGAAATTGTTATGGGTCACAAGCTGATTTCTTTTTCCTAGAATTAATAGTTATTTCTTTAAATATGCAATTAAATCACTTTCTGCATTTTTTTCATAATCTCTTATTGTATCACTTTTATTATCCTTAAACATGTTTATTCAGAAACTTAGTTGCTGTGTTGACTTAATGCAATCAGCAATCCTTACATAAATAAAGTTTTGAATACTTACGCTTCCTTTGTTGTTCTTGAGAACCCCACTACAAATGAGACTGTGTGAGTCATCGATCTCAGGTAGTCTCTGGTCGTCATACAGGTAGGTTATGCGCGACTGGTAGTACCGACACTTGGCTTCTCCTGTCTTTTTGTCTGCCGCCGCTATGTAGAACTCGGCCAGCTTAATGGCTTCCTGGAGGTATCCCGCGTCCTCGTGGTCTTCTGAGGTCTGGAAGAATAGATTCAATTTATCAATTTTGCACTTTTGCTTTATTGATGTTGATTTCGTTAGAATTTTCTTTTATCTTGTAATTATCTAAAATTTAAACTTGATCATTAAAAATTTCCTTAGTTTTAAATTAAAATTTATCAAAATTACGTTTTTGAAACTTAATTTTTCAATATATCATAACAGTTTCATTAGAAATGTTTGGTCATATATCAGAATGGGGTGAATATTATACTCATCCACTTACATATTTGAGGATGCTTCTGATGAGTAGAGGGTACTTGACGAATCGACTGCGAGCACCATCAAGTAGACTCCAGAGATCAAGTTTCCGACTGAAGGGCGACTCCTGACAGCGCTGGAGAAAGTCGTCTACTGCGGGATCGCTCTTCTTCTCGTCGAGCAATGCTTTGCCAAACACCTGGTTGGCGCAGAACTCGATGTAAGAGTCCAAGGAAGATATCTGGTGAAACGAAAATGAAAATATTATTTTATAAAATTAAAGAAATAAAGAATGATTTTGAAAAGCTCATAAAATGTTTATCTGGAAAATAATATCATTGAGTTAAATAAATTAATTGTTCATGGAATATAAATTTACTTGTTTAGAGCTTTTCATGACATTTTATATATAACCTTTTGAACATTATAATGAAATATTTTAATTTGCTTACCCATTCTAAAACTTCACTGCCAATTCCCTGAGTTGTGCCATCGGGTAATCTGTGTTTCTGAAGTCTGGATACTAAATCTGCAAATAATTAAATCACATTAGTTATTTATTGAATAAAATCTTCATGACAAAATAATTGTTTATATCTGGCCTATTTAGAAAGACTTAGAAACATTTAACTGATAGGAACTTAACTGGAACTTGGAATTACTAATCATATTAATTCAATAGTTAATTACCTTCATGAACTTGCGGCAATGATTTGATTGGTCCAAATATCTGCTTCAGTTCCCCATTAGTCATCAACTGCAGCTTAGCCATGGAATCATGATAATTCTAGAAACAAAAGTTTTAATTAAGATTAAAAACAAATCAAATAAATCTTATGAAAAATATAACATAAAAAATTTCATTACAAAACATATCAAAGAAATTGAGTAAATCTTTACTTCCTCAAATTGTCGTAAAAAAAAAAATGAGCATTTCGAAGAAATTTAAAAGCAAAGCAACATTTTCCCTTGCAATGAAAGCAAATACATACCTTCTGAACATTATCAAGATCTTCAATGATATCAAGTTCTCCCTGGTAAAGCTCATATATTGCCTGAAATGAAGATTGACAATGTGAGAATGCTTGTAATATGAAATCAAAAGAGCCTCAAACACTGTCTATTCCAACTATTAAAGGTCAATGAGCATTCATCAGAAGTATAAATATAACAAACCCGCCCCTAAACTGTGTGAATCAAGTTAGACATTTAAGAGCCAATATACAACAACACCAACTCACAATTACTACAAATCTTTATTATTGATTTTTCTCACAAGCTGAGTTTGTAAATCTAATTCTGTCAATCAGTAGCTGTTAACCAGGGATGATGTTTTAACTGTTGGTGTCACCGGGTAATTTCATCCAATTCTGAAAAGATCTGTCTACTTAGCTGCCTACGGGATCGTGACTATACCAGTCTGCCCACACAAGTTCAGATACCAGATGAACGGAGAAGGGTTAAAGGTTTTTATATGATTACAGGTCTCTGATTCATGTCTACGCACCATTAAACTGACTTTTGTTCTATCCTCAAGCCATGAAACAGACAAAATGTTATTGTGATGAAATACTTAGGTTACTGCGTGCTATAGATTTCACTGTTATCAGTTGCATTATCAAAAATTTAAAGTTCAAGTTGAGAATCAATAATGAATAAACTTCTATCCTCCAGAAATGTAGTAAATGAAAATGTGATGAAATCCTCAAGTTTATGCTTTATTTGATCAAAGATGTATTATAATATTATAATCTAAAGTTAAAGTTGAGAATCAATAATGAATAAAGTTCTAAAGGACGGTATCATTTGGTAAATAAAATCTTTGACAACTAACCGCAAAAACTATCTGTAGACAAAGCTACACCATGTTTAATGTATTGTGATACAGGCATTCTTGCTTAGAATAGAAACGTAAAGATCGAAATAGAATCTTATGTTCTTTTTCCGTGAGAGTTGGCTCTCTTGAGACTAGATCTTATAAATATAATACATCAATCACACCATTGAACTATGAACACGCATTATTGGCCTGATTATCAACAGTAATTAATCTATGATATTATCAATAAGTGAGGTTTGGCTCTCAATCAATGTTTATAAATATCTCTCTCCGGCTGATTAAGTTTTGCCTGATCAAAGTGACTTGTCGATGGATTTCTAATCAGAATCATTGTTATTGATGCTCTATTTTGGTCCTTTGGTCTGGCCATAGCAACCCAAAACAGCAACCTAACAGATTTGTAACCATAGTTTGATACATTACGTAACTAACTGATAACGAATTAATTCATTATTAAATCACCTACTGCTACAATCTGAGATTAAACAATTTGCACTGGAAACATTATTTTTAATATGTCAAAAAAAAAAATGTATTTGGGGGAAGGGGGAAACTCACTTGAAAACATTTATGTCTACTGGTTATACAAGAGAAAACATGTAAAAAAAAAAAAATTTCTAATACCTCAGATATGCTATTGCTATTTATGAATTCTTGATAAAGCAAGACTATCCCGTTACTAATAATTAAGGTAATTATTGTCAATTTGACAGTTTCTTTCCAATTGGCTCCTAATAACAACCTGACACCTAGATAATACAATTAATGCCCTTGGGAGTGATGAATATTCAAGTCAAATGTCATAACACCTTATGCGTGTGGGTGATTCTTCGCTCCAATCTAATCTGTCTTTTACTTGTAAACATATTCTTTAAAAATGTCTGATCTCAGCCAGCTTCAATAAACTTCAAATAAAAAACACTTGCGGTCCAAACTCTTCAAGACATGTATTTGGCTGTTATATATCGATTTCGGAATGTGCATTCATTTGACATAAAATTTTGCGAGTGTTATATTTTACATTCAAAATTTAAATAAGTGTATGTAATGCCCAAAAAAGCAAACATCTGTATCCGCTAAACATTACACATGTCGAACGCCACAATTTCAATAATTTCAAAACTATTCATTTAAAGTAAAACTTTTAAAAAGTTTACATACCTCCTGTCTCTTGATATCCCTGTTGGTCATCCTGGGCAAGTTTCCCCCATCTGCCATCATATCACTCCATGTCCTCGTCAGTCTTCTTTTAGCAGGGGATGGCTGAGGGGCCTTGTATGGGGAAATGTTCTGGCGTCCTGGGTTGGAAGGCACTTTGAATCTCTGAGGGAAAAATAAATAAATTAGTACAACTACAAAATAATTTTTTCGTATTTTTGCATATGAAATTAATCTTTTCTTGAATGCCATTCTTGCTAAAATAAATTATTATTCAATTATTTATATCTCAAATATAATAACTTTTCCCTCACCAAAATATTAAAAAAAGAGAATCTTATATTTTCAATATTTTATTCTTTTGGATTTTGATTTATCTTTGACATCACACTTACTTTTGATGAAGGCTTGTTTGGTGACAGCAAGTTGACTAATGAAGACACTTTGAGAATGGAACGACGGCTTTTCTTCTGAAAACATAAAACAAAGATATAAGATACAACTTCAAGAAAAGTTCAAAGAAAATTTTTTTTAAAAGTTTTAAAAGTTGCCAAATTTACCTGTGTACTGAAAGGACAGTCCCCACCTATGACAAATAGGGGCCCAGTGCTGGCACAATAATAGGTAAAATCCTTTTCAATTTCAATCGACATCGTATATTATCAACTGCAAGTGAGGCTTGCTATCGTTGTCATGAAGCGTGTGAATAGCATCAGTGTCCTTCACTGTTTGCGGAACACCACACTTGCATTGCCATAGTAGCTATTGCCGACTTATTGATCAATAACACTAGCCGCACCGCTCTACATTTTCCTGTAACGCTACTCCTACACGTAAGTGACTGGCAGAGTTGTGACGTCACACGCAGAGCACACAACAGCCCCCATGACGGCTTGCTCATCTTTACTATTGAACGTTAACACTAGATGGTGCATCAAAGCATTGTGACGTCCAGGGAGTCTGTTAGTTGAGGGCTTAAAAATTCATGAGCACTGCTCCATTTGGACATTTGGCCATAAACAAGTCAATTATAGATTTCTACTTGACGCAAAGGTGTGAGAGTGTAAAGAGCCCTTATGTTGCCATGTCTTATTGATAACTCCTTGATAGAATTGAAGGCTTTGTGAAAACATGGTTATGTAATCATTGAAGTTTCTTGAAAGAGATAAAGATTTATAATTTAACTCTTTTGATTTTATTGATTACCTGCTATTAGAAATATAGGGTTATATAATATGAATAACTTTTTTTATAAATAAATTTTGATTAGATTGATTTCAAGATTGATTGGGATTGGATGTAATATACAACAGCATTGAAAATTTCATTTGACATATCAATCTAATGAATCTTTTAACATTAAGCTTTATTCTTATCATATTATTGTACTGGTTGGTTTTTAACAAATAACAAACTGTATACAATATTAAGAAACTACAGAAATAGATATGTAGATTTCCTACATAAATCACAAATAGTATTTGAAATACTGAAACCGATATTTGGATAATAACAAGAAAATCTACATAACAAATCTTGAGACTTTGACAAATATGGTCAACAACATACAAAAACTGAACATCCATACTAGGAATTCTATTATTACTGGGTTATTTAGGTGGAGAGTCTAATTTCATGTCCCATTTCCCTTACATAGACATAACACTACAATTAGACACTTCAGAAGTCTTCTTTAACACTGTAAGGAATTGTGACGTCATGACATCTAATGTGCCGTGATAGGCTGAAACTATTGAAGCCTGGTCACAACGAGTTCTATTCAGACGGGCTTAGTGAGGAAAGATTTCTCTCTTTATACGTCAACAGCTGTTTCACTGTGGATTCTTAGCTATTTAAGTACCACCAGAGACCAAATTACCTTTCTTATAATGTAAACAGAGAATGATGTATTGAAATAGTTCACAAGGATAAAGAAACGTATGTTCTATTCAAATTCATTGAATATCTCGACGATTGTAGACGTGAATAACATGTTTTCATGTTTATTGTTACATCTACAAGATGTTTTTCCTACTCAATTTCATCAAAAAATGCTCTTGAGTAAGAAGCAATTACATAAGAAGGCCGCGGTGAAAAGGGACGTAAGATTGTGATGCATGTGTTTGCTCTTGCTTGTTTCAATGACGAGGACAGAAAAACTATCCACAAACCTTTGTCAATGAAATATCCAAACTCTGGACACTTAGTGCATCATCGTCCACCTTCCTTTTCCTCTTTTTCTGAAAAGTAAATATCATCATTGTGTACTACAAATTTTCATTGCAAACCTTTTCATCATGAGAATTATTACATTGATGAAGTATTACTGCTTAAATAATCCTTAGTCATGAAATAACAATTTGACATTAAAATTACAAAGATTCAAACGTATTGTTGATGTATTTATAGTAAGTACTTACAAATGCTGGTAGCTCAAACATGGCAGAAATGGAATTTCTTCTTGTGTTTCTCTTCTCTGGAATTCTGAGAAAAATACAAAATATAGAATAATTATTAAAATTCAACTGAATACAGTATCAAATCACATAACAAAATGTTAAGAAATCACAGGGAAGAATCCAAATATGATGTGAGTAAAGTTTTAACTAAGTAATAATGCTGGACAGTTTTATTTGGTAACGCATCAGCTAAATCCTGACAACACAACTCAATGCAACCTACAACAACATACAGATGTAGAGATTACTGTCATTTTGATCTCCTTATACAACTGGTGAATTCACATGTCAAACACAATTATATCAAAATAATTCCTTTTAAATCTTTGTCATGAAAGCAGAAATATGTTGATCAATTCATTTCATTAACCAAACTATATGACCAAAACAAATCATAAATATGTGTAAAAAAAATTCAAACATATGACCTAAACTAAATTTTTATTGAATAGATGAAAGATTGTGACCCCCAAATTATAATTTCAATATGGTCAAGTTTCCAGTACTTGAATCCTAAAAAGTTTGTTTTCTAAAATGAAGATTTTTAATTTCCACTTACTCAGGGGAATCAACAAATCCAAATAATTCGGTTTTGCTAGCTTCACAAAGCTCAAACACCAAACCGTCTGGGCTATCCATTCTGCATATAATGTTCAATTAGCCTTTAAGTCCTTGCAAAACTAAATCCAAATAGTCTATCCACAATGCTCTTTGCCAGTTGTAAATCCAAAATATCCACAGTAATTTGTGTAAGTACAGGGCCAGTTCAACTATATCAGTAACATCCAAGGCACTGGTTGCTCAGTGAGGGGGTCTGGTTATACTGAGAGCCCAACCTGGCCCCTATCAAGATAAAGAATCCTTTGTGGCCCCAGGTCATGTGATAATGAATGGATGAACCAATGAAAGCCCTGCCTGCCCCTGGGGACTATGTAGTAATTTCCTGCCCTTAAACAATTCTGGCAGCTCTATTATTTCACGCTTCACTGACTTCCTTAATAACTAAATTTTAACTTGAATGGGTATTTGGTAAATATTATGTGCCAAGGTAATATATGTAAGGACCTATGTTTATTTTTATAACAAACAAACTACATTACACTTTAAACATGGAAACTATTTGTCAACAAAAAAAACCTTCAAAGAAATTAATTCGTCTTCATGTCTGATTTACTAGTAACAACCTCATACAACTACAGAAAAAAGAGAAATAGACCTCAAACATAGATTATATAAAACAGGTTATGTTTATATCATAAAAAGATTATAATACTAAACTCTTACGATAACAAAGATTTTATGCAAAGTTTCATATTTAAATATTGTAGAACACAGATTAAAACATTTCAAATGCTATTATTGAACTTCTGAAAATGATTACAAATTTGTATCATAAGAGCTCACTATTCAGCTTTTCCAAATAAGATTTTAATAACATTTGTTCAAAATCAAACTATTACTTTCTAAGATTAATCAAGTGGTACCTGTTTTCTTGCTCTCCGTCAAGCTCTTCACAAAAGCTTCTTGATTCATGCATCATGGTAAACATTTTGTAACTACGGAATATTCTTGAGTATTGACTAGCTTTATAGCATATGTGACACACTCAGCTCAATACACATGTCAGTTAGAACTCACTCTGGCAAGAGCTTCTGGTTGGCATGTATATATGCCAAGCCCAAGTGTGAACACTATCAAGATAATGAATACACAACACCAGATACAAATTTCCAGCACCACTACCAAAACATCAGGAGCCTGAGATAGATCAACAGTGCAGGCAAACTGTGCTAAAATTGTGATCAAGGAAAGGCATGTTATCATAAAGGTGTCACAGTTTTTCCTCTATGGTCTTTGATGATTTTAGAGAAGATTATACCGTGAAAGTACCTTATATTTCTTTTCATGTCTCTGCTTAGTTAAACTTTCTCACCTGTGCTCAATCACACAAAAGGATTAAAGGGGCTATAAAACAATAGAGTTTGGCTAAGGGATTAGTGCCAACTAAACAGGTAATCAACCTACTGTAAACTTTCTATGCGCTCTGCCATAAAACAAAAGGAAGTAATGGAGCTCCCTGTTATACACACTAATTGTAGTCTATACTATAGTCTGACTTTGAAGTGCAGTGTTCATAGTAGCAACTGTCATACCTGTGCTGGCTACCTGTACTGTACCAACACACACCTGATTGATAATTAGTTACTAGTTGTTTGTATCATGTTTTTACATGCAGTAGATTAGCACTTCTGTATAATCAGTCTCAAACAACGAACTAATGCAAAGACTAAAATAACACATATTCTTATCAGCTTTGTTATGCAATTTAAGTAACCATGGTCAGACAAAAAGCCACTAATATCACAACATATTAGTAAATCAGACATTTAAAAAAAACTCCAATAATTAAGAGATGGTGCTAAATGAAGTTTACTTATACAAATTGAAATTGACATGTCTAATCAAAGGAAAATTACACAGAGACTGACATTTGAAATTACCCTATAATTGTTGCATTTTAACTTGGTATTTGTAGCACAGATATGTTAAGTATTTCAGCGATAGCTAAAACAATATAAAAATATATTTAAAATAATTGTATCTACAATATTTTTGATAAGGAAGTAAAGAACATGGTCATATTTTATTTCATTATGTATTTTCATTTTGTTTTACATTGTGATATTTTCATATTTACCTAAACAAGAAGAAATATACAACGAATTAAACACCCAAAAAGAAGGAAATGACAACAATAAATATCAGCAGTGCCTGAATGAATCCAAATAACCAATGACATGCAGTCATCCATTTTCAAGTGCCCCAGGCTAGAGTTTATAACTGGCTAGATCATGTGATAGTGGACAGGTCAAGTCAAAATCAAGAAAGAGGCTTGCATCACTGACCACCTGCAGTGACCATGCTGTAGGCTTCTAACATTTATTGGTGACAGTATAACAGGTGTTCCTTAGGTTCATTACCATTTTCTAGCTGTCCACAGCTGGATGTATTTTCGACTAACCAGCATGTGTTAGCGCAATAGCAAATCCCTAAGTTACCATGGAGTTAGTCATACAGTCCAGATGGTGATGTGTTTTTTCCAATACAGGTGTTAAATGTTTATCACATTGAAAATCAGTATTGTTGCATGAATCATGTCATGAGATGTTGTGATGTATAACCTCGATAAAAGATCATTCTATAAATAATTTTGTCCTGTAATTGATTTTTCATTAAAAAAAACATTTAATCTAATTTATTTATATCAAAAACTATTTCAACTCGTCAAATGCATTCAATAAAATTTACCTCATGTTACATTATTTGCAATGCCCACCTTATTAGATAATTGAATTGTGGTTTATGCTGCATCAATTCAGTCGGTGTTTTAGTTAGTTTTCCTAATTAAAACCGGAAGCTCTGAACTGAAAGGTTTTATTTTCTCTCGTTGCGGTTATTCAATAAAGACACCAAACCTCTACATCATATAACTTTGATATAAGATACCGATTTAATTGCGTGTGATATTGAAAGGGTAATCGACTCGTAACATAGCAATGGTATCTGATAGGAAATGTCAGATTTCAGTGAATGGGCGAGAATTCAGCTAGGTCTATTTTTCTAATTTGGCACGAAATAAACATGAATTACCTGAATATATTCTCGCCATCCATGATTGTGTTGTGAAGTCTTGTGTTTATGGTTTGAACTACTGTTTGGTTTATGGATAAACACAAAAATACCCTTGGTATTTATAAGTTGAATCGCTTTGACATCAACAAGGTGCTTTCAAATATGGCGGTGATTGCTTACAAGGTCATTTTCAACCAATCAGCTTGCTGGATTTCTACTATCAAGAGTTACCTGCCTTGGTTTGTATGGCATACCGCACATAACAAGCACAGTGTCAAATTTCTAAGCGGTGCTCGCTGTCATTCACTCAATAAGATGTACTGTCATTGTCTGCTCATCATAGTCACGCGTGATCACACATACGGTATAATTATAGTACTAAAACAACAGTCCTATCATTGCTACTTGCCATAAAGAGACAGGCTATTTATTCTTTAAGTAGTATTTATTTAATACAACTTAGCTTACTTTCTGATTTGACAACTTTGTTTCTAAGTTTCAATCAATCAATGTTTATTCATGAATTAGGCCATTCAGCCCATATTACAGAAGTACAATCAATAAAATATATAAGGTCAACAGTAAAATAATTCATACTGTATGTTACACTCTGGTGTTTCTAAGTTAATCATATTAAAAGGTTTTCATCAAACGGATTTGCTAACAGTCAATTATTGAGGATGTAAAAATCTATATATTTGATGTAACCTGTGTCGTATATCTCATTATCTGTTACATCTCAACTTCATTTCACTTTTTTTAAAGAAAGTGTTTTTTCGGTTTTAACCTATATATTATTCACAAAAAAGGAATATATATATACAAACTGTAAAATGTACGCGGTAATGTCAATGCGCCTTTTATCAAATGTTTGATCTTTTAAGGAAGGAGCAAAATTTTCTCCGGAGGATCAACTATTCTATTAAAAAGCGATTTTTTTAATCAATTGCCAAAAAAACGTGTAGATATTTGTCCTTTTCAAATACTGTTAATTTGGTCGTTCAAAAAAGATTAAAATATTGATTTTGAACAAATCTCCTTCTGTTTATCATATGTATTCGATGAATAATTAAGCGCTAAATATTTTTTTATTGGGCCTTCAAATAGAGTTTTTCACTCTCAATGTTTTTCACTCTTAATGTTTTTCATTCTTAATGTTTTTCACTCATAACAGTTTTCATTTCATTATTTTTCCTGCGACGGACAGTGACACTTGACATGTATATTGAGTATAGAAAACACGAGTAACTGTTATGACGTGACATGGCGCCAAGATGAGTTGTGTATTTCTTACAGGAAAGAGCAGATGGCGCCATGGTTAGTGGTGAATTAAGTCGAGTCGTCTTCAATGGCGTGTCAATCAAATCACTCAGCCGAAATAACATTCTGTTTCTCTTACTGTCATTGACACTAACTGCATAAGCTAGTCTGTAAACATTCTTGCATTGTCAGGAATGAGATTGACATATTTCTTATTGTGGTTAGAGCAAACAAAATATGTCTGACGAGAAGTCAAAATATGACCAACAAATGACTTAATATTTTTTCTCTTATATAACATGATATTTCTAAATTCAAACATGTTGACAGTGATGACTGTCACCATTAATATTTTAGAGAAAAATTTATTCAAGAAACGCAAATGTCAAATACTGTGTACATCCAGACTAAATGACGTTTATACTAAATGCTTTTATGGAATTTCAAAGTGTAAGCACTTGCTTTTTGTGCTACAAGGTAGTTACGCCTCTGGACACCTTGATCATAAGGATACCCACGTGGATAATTTATGGAAAACTTTAAAAAGATGTCAATTGAAACATTATGTCAGACATATCATTGAAAAGAGCCATTGAAGAGTATTATACGACCGCTTCACTTAATCTTGGCCTAATATTTACTCACCGATATAGTTAAACGCAAATTAGACCAGCCTATTTTGAGTTATTTTAGTTTATGAGAAACTAGATCTACAGTTTTACGCCACGTCGCGATGTATATGTGTTCTTGATTAATTTGTATTCCTCTGCCATTTATAAGGTTACGGTAGGTTAAGGCACTAAGGTTTATCTTAACACCACTTCATTAGCATTACACTGAGGCTAGCTTATGAGCTACAATGAGAAACAAGACACTGCACATAGTAAATGCTGGAAATCTTTTTGATTTACTTGCCATGTATTAACAGTTAAGACAATGTGAAGATACGATGCAGATATTAACAAACAAAAAAATCACCAATGTCCACGAAAGCTGGGAAGTCTATTACCAACCTGCATGGCTGAGATTTTCACAGTATTTAAAGTGACACTGGGTGTATTTCATGATTTTTAATGTGGCTTTAGTGAGAGCCAAAATACCTTATGACCTGAGGTAAGTTAAAATCACTTCCCTAAACTTGCATCTTTATCTCTAAAATGTTTAAACTCTAAATTGCCAAACACTTGTTTTCCCAAGTCTTTATAATATTCATTCTTCTGTCTATTTTGTTTTCAAACCACTGTTTCAAATCGGAATCATTATTAATGACGGTTGGTATTATTGTACGAGCGCTTCGAGAATATTTTCAATGACGATTGGTATTATTTTACGAGCGCTTCGAGAATATATTTTGTCAGATTTAGGTGTCCAAAGTTCCATCATTTTGGTATGTGAATTATTGCTGACGAAATTTCTCAATCTTAATTCACTACTAACCATGGCGCCATCTCCTCTTTCCTGTATGAAATATAGAACATTTTTACATTCTGATGTACAAATCTTGATGAGGAAAACAAGGTATCGTTAGCAGAAGTCCATAATTCACTTGCATATTTGGGTCATCCGAAGTATGAATCTTTCGCTTCTGTATATCGGATAGCTTTCTGGTTATTCTAACTGTGGAACTTTGACAAAAAGTTAATGCCGTCTGAAGTAATCTATCACGACCACCTGTGTAACGTAAGTTTGAAAAATGGTAACATTGTAGCTAGCCCCACGCAGACTTCTGTTCATAATATTTAAACATTTATTTAACCCTAACCTGAAACATTCCCTCTTGAAAAGCAAGTTTAAGTTATGTAACTCAAATCAAATTCAAAAAGAGTTTCGAATATTTTTTTCAATGTTGTTTACATTTAGAATATTTCTGCATTTTAGAAAATGATGGTGCTACTTGTCTTCTTACGTGTCAATATACCGATTGCGAAGATATTAATTCAAAACACTTCAAGGGCCCTCAAAAATTTTCTTGCCGACTGCGCCCTGTAAATGGTGGGAAATGTACACTTTGTAATTTGAATGAAATTGGTGATGAATTTCATTTTTTTGTGTCGGAGATTTGAATATGAATTTTTATTATATCAGACCGAATTATTCAAAATGATCATCCTTTTTAATACAAATAAGCTAGGAACTTTAAGAAAACTCTCAATGTTTTGTAAAATTATTGTCTTTATTCAAGAGATAGTGTCCATAAGTTGGAAATACACCTCTATTCAATCAATGTATATATTTGTATTGTATTGTTGTATGTTGTATGTTGTATGTTGTATATTGTATGTTGTATATTGTATGTTGTATATATGTATATATGTATATATGTTCTTATACCTCTTATGCTGCTGTTTGCAGCCTGAGTGTAATAAAGTTCAGTTCAGTCGCAGCTTAATACCATTAAACTTCTCGTTAACAGTTTTATAATGGACTTGTAAGGAAAGTTAGACTTAAATAAACATTATATTTTTCTCTCTGTGTTACCTCCTGTGATGTAACTCGCAAGGATCCTTTCCACCCATTTTTCTTATTGTCTATATGTGACAGATTGAGAGGCAAAAGCCATTTTATTTTCAATTTGTGTACGTTTTCGAGCTTTTCTGAAGTGTGAGAAATATCGATCTTCCCCTATGAGCATATATAAAGGAAGCCTATATGCTATGCCCTTTCCCCCTATTCAGTTTTGTATGGTTTCATGTTTTCACATGAAAAATTATTACAGAACAAAAAAGAAACATGAAAAAAGATTGTGTCTATAGTTTCAAAGATTAATGGCGCGGTTATGGATGTAAACAATATATCATCAACTCAAGTTCAGAATATATGTAAATGTGTCTGTTATGACACTGCTTTGAAAGTTTATCGGTGCTATAAATGGATGATGCAAAATAGGCCATTCTTGTCACACTTAATCATGAACTTACATAGGGTTGAGATTTCCATACGAGTTCACTAAGGCGTATCTAATATCGATTGACGCCAGACTGAGAGACAGTTACAAATAGATCACTTGTAAAATAGAACAAGCTTGTTTTGTCCCTCAAAGTACTTTTATTTAAGTTTTCAAAACTTACATACTTAATCTGTTATCAGCATCAAAGTTTTGTTTCTCGGATGTAGAACCTTTATAGGTAGCTATTTATACACAGAAATGACAGATCGTTGTTGCATTTTATGTTAGCCCATGGCTAACTGTATTCAGTAAAGAGATATCAGGTATATTTCTGATGATTTTAAAACTTTGGATCAAACGATTTAATCTTTTCAATAATTTCAAGTCCTAATCAAACTTTATAAGATTTATAATGATCAAGACTTATTTGAGATTTTGTAAAAAAGGTTACCAAAAATTTGTAAAGCAGTCTCGACATTGACGATTGAACAGAATTTTTAACCGGTTTTATTCTCAGTTAATGACTAGTTAAAAATGCTGTGATAGACAGTTTAACAAAAACGTAGGACTAAATGTGTTTTCTTATCAACCCACCTTTAAAGACCTAGCGTGTTCTATAAACTATACATATTTGTATTGTGAGTGTCACTTATATAGCGTGTTGGGTTTTCTTGTAACAGGAAGACTTGTGCCGTATCAAATGCCGTTCCTTCTAAGTTCGCATTATGTTCATTGAATAATTTCGCGGAAAATCTTACACCGTACACAACAACGTACAGCTATCTAGATTTGACAACCTATCAACCAATGAGGGTAAAGAAGGAAGCAACTATTATGCTGTAAGATTAATGTCTTATGGGAACTCTCGATCGATCTTTTGATCGTTTGTTACTTGTTAGTTTGTTGTCATGTACGAGAATTAATAATATATTGCATTAAGTTTTGTAAAAACCTCTCCAGTTTATCTGTCTCTGTATGTCTCTCTATCTCTGTCTGTCTCTCTGTCTTTCTCTGTCTGTCTCTTTGTTTGTTTGTCTCTCTGTATGTGTCTGTCTGTCTGTCTCTGGTCTGTCTATCTCTCTGTCTGTCTCCCTCTCTCTGTCTGTCTCTCTGTCTGTCTCTGTCTCTGTCTGTCTCTCTCTCTGTCTGTCTCTGTCTGTCTCTCTGTCTGTCTGTCTCTCTCTCTCTCTCTCTCTCTCTCTCTCTCTCTCTCTCTCAAAAAAACCCATTAAATTGCCTCACATCATCATGAAAAACTTTATTATAATTAATGTCCCTCTTATAAGAAATAAACTGTCATTCACCCGTAAAGAATCATACCTTTTCATTCAACTGGTTACAAAGGTATTCACCCGACTCAACCGACCTGTGCTCGAACCGGATTTATAATCGGGTACCAGTTGTTGTTTGACATACTTCCTGGTTCGCGACACGCGTTTATCAAGTCAATTATTTTCCTGCTGATCTTAGTTGGGAAAATGACATTTACAGTAATTCGCCCTAACAAAGAATTATGGTCCTGACCAAGTGTATTCTCTTCGGTGTTCTGAACATCGGATTACTGATGGTCAGGGAGGCAAATGGAAGTGTTGCCATGGACGTGGACACGAGCTGCGTTCCCAGAAACTGCAGTCAGCCAGTGAGTGTAAAACATATTACCATCATCATAATATCATGTTTACAATCATCATTCATATATATATAACATCCGGGTGTGATTTGTTATCACTCCGAAAATTCCAATATTAACTTTACCCTTGTATCACAACGTTTCCCTTGATGTTACACATTGTGTAAACGTTGTTTAACAAAGTTAATCTAGTTTCACTTTTTAAACTTAAGTTCAACAATGTCGTAGCAAAAGGCCTTTTGTAGTCCTTACCTTAAATGAAAACCTCCATAGATTTGTCTTTTAGCATAATTCTTTGGTAAATATGCCTTTATAGTAAATCATAATCAAGCTTTATCTGTCAGTGAGCCCATTACCATTGGCTGTGTTTGATTTGGTAGAACTAGGTCATGGGAAGAGTTTTCCTCAAGATAATCAGACATTAACAGATGAGTGCACAAGGTGTGTCATATTTTCGCTTATAGTGTATCTACCAGATTAAAACCCAGACTCTGTAAAAACATTATTTATTTTTACAAATATATTTAAAATATAAGAAGTAAGGGATCCTGAGATTACGCTATTTAAACATGCTTTTCAACTGTAGTGATTTTGGTTAGGTTAAACTAAAAGCCGTAAAAGGCACTGTAGCTTTTGTCAGGGGGGAAATAAATTGATGTCACAAAAAGGAAATAATATTATGGAAAGACTATCTTTTTCAACTAATACTAGGGTTTCTTTAATAAAAGTACCTTATGATCCATTAAAGGGGAACTAGAGTGTTTTCTAATGAAAAGAAACAGAATTCACAAATTTGAATAGAAATATTTACCAGTACATTACCAAAAATATAGGTCGTTTTATTAACAAATATAGAATACAACACTTACTTCACTTGGCCATGATAGAATCATTGGTTTATAGTTCATACAATTAACTATCATATACGTCTATTTGATAAACAACATATTTTAAAATTTTTGGTGCAGTAAGAGGATTAAAGAATTATTGTTCAAAGAAAAACTATTTATTATTTTTGTTTGCCTTATTTTGAATGCCTTAGTATGTGAAATGATAAGCTAGGTTAGTCTTTTCTTTTCATTTTTATAGAATATAAATTAATATTTTTCAGCCCCTTAAAGCTGGTCTGCCACCATTCCCATGTTACATAGGGCATCGTAAAGGTAAGCAACGATTTGATGATGATGAGTTTTGAAATTTTACGAGTGCTTCCAGTGTAGCTGATTTTGCACCTGGGCCCAGAGGGCCTTTAATAACTATCAAAAAGTATATGAAAAATGAATTTGAAGCTGAGCCTGAATTTTTTAATCTGAATGAGGTGGGTTTGAAAAGAGGAGATCGGGTAATGAGGCCAGGATGGTGTCATGCAGGGTTGGTTGTTATGAGGTGGGGTGGGACAGAGGAAATAGGGTACTTGGGCAGTGGGGCTGGGATGGTGTCATGCAGGGTTGGTTGTTATGAGGTGGGGTGGGAACAGAGGAAATAGGGTACTTGGGCAGTGGGGCTGGGATGGTGTCATGCAGGGTTGGTTGTTATGAGGTGGGGTGGGACAGAGGAAATAGGGTACTGGGGTGGTGGGGCTGGGATGGTGTCATGTAGGGTTGGTCGTTATGAGGTGTGGTGGGACAGAGGAAATAGGGTACTGGGGCTGTGGGGCTGGGATGGTGTCATGCAGGGTTGGTCGTTATGAGGTGGGGTGGGACAGAGGAGATTGGGTATTGGGGAAGTGGGGCAAGGATGGTGTCATGAAGTGGGTTTGGAAGGAGGAGGAGTTTGGGCGGTGAGGCAGAGGTAGTGTCAGGAATGGGCAGATTTCAGGAATGATGTGTTGCCAATACTGAGTTGATTTGAAGTAAATCAGTACATGTGATTTTTCTGCATATATTTTAGTCAAAGTTTTTTAAAGTTTACTTTTGAAAATATCATATCATCTCAGAAACTTAAAAGAGATTATTTCATAGAATATCTTTTGTTTCCAATTTCAGAATGTGATGCCGCTGAAACGTGGTTTAGTGATCACATCACAGAGGTTGGGTACCATAGTTTCGCATACCTGGCAAACATCGGTACCTACATGTACATTGACAGGGAGAACCCTAATCGCTTACCGAATCCAAGTCTAAATTTCACAATAAAAACACCTTATGGAGGTAACTATATGGTCTTTTAATTTAATAAAAGTTTAGTTTTATTTTTTAAAGAAATGTTTATCTTTACCTCCTCCTTAACAGAATTTGTAACAATATTTTACTTTGCCATGCACAGTTGTTCCAATTGGTATTCCGTTTTAGAATGAATAACAATAGATGACTACAGCTGTATATATGTTTTTAAAGAGTTTTGTTTACAATTTCTTAAAAATAAAGAAAAGAAATTCAAGCGGACATTTCTGTTGATACAAGTATGTTATTAGTACGTAATTTAAACAAAACCAAGTCGAAACTTTTTTAAAAGAAAAACTATATTTTTACAAAATGCAAACTGATGATAGAAAAAAACTTATTGATTTCTCATTTTACATAGGTCAGGAGTCAGTAACAACTCGAGCGGTGAGGGTAGATTTTGACAGTCCACCTGGATATGGAGAAGACAGTTTTTATAGTAAAAATCCAAGATGTCGTTTAATTGACTTCCGTAATGCAACACGGCAAACATTTGACATTTCTCATCCGGTAAGTGTAATCTTACTTTCATAATATACTTGTTGAGCGATTGGTGTAGATTTTTACTATATCTATTGCAATAAAATTGATGAAAAGGCTATTTATCCATGTCTGAAAAAAGTGGCAAATTTTACGTGGCACCACTGACCTTGTGTTTCTATGCTCTGCAGCCCTTATTACCCTGGGACTTATTATGAGGAAAAATGTTGTTGAAATAACCTGCTTTTGAATTTCATTATGAGACCATCAAGAATAGGAAGGCTTAACATGAAATGTTGATATAACATTTCTTGGGAGTTTCAATACATCTTCGTGTCTTCAATACAAGACAATACCTGTCAAGACCATAATCTGCCTTTGAATGCTCAAATAACCAATCCAGTAAGCAGATTGATTGGCCTAGTCTGGATGTATCTATGTCATTTTTAACCACACGTCGGCCTAAAATCCACTTATCTTTGAAGATTTCCAAAGTGCTTTTGAACTTAATATAAACTTTCTCAATTATAATGATCTTATCCAAGCTATCAAACGTTATCAGGCTGAATTGAAGATAACCACACCAACTTCTTTCCCACAACTAGAAAATAATGCTGTCATTTTGAAAGCTTATGTCTGTAAAAAAAGGGGCCAAGTGATACTAAATTTAGATGGTTCCAGTATAGAATTATTCATAATATTCTATTAACTAATTCTTTCCTTTTAAAGATAAAATTATCAGACAGCAACCTCTGTACATTTTGTCAATGTGAAGTAGAGACAATCACATATCTTCTTTGGTACTGTAGTCATGTACAACCCTTTTGGAAATCTTTTCTTAAGATGCTTAATGAAAAATGTCCTCATGTTTACAATATGAATTTTGACTTGCAACCTATCATATTTGGACTAAGAAAGAATGTATACACTGATGATGTTTTGATTTACTGTAATTATTGACCAATATTTTTTATTTATGAAAGTAAAGTTTAAAAACTACTCTTGATTTTAATCACTATTGAAATTATATATAGAACAAACAAGAGGGATGATGTTTTCTCTCGAGACAAAAAATATTTCTTGAGGTTGAAATTTTTTTTTATATATTTCAAAGCCTGAATGAATAAATGTCAAAGTGTCAAATTCATAGAAATAACATCTTATCAGCAAAGGGAATGATCTGTCAATGAAATGCTCTCCCAGAATACATGATGGTAAAAGGATTGATATTGCATTTTAAATTGACAAATAAATGTAATGTAAACAAGGAAAGTTGTTACATCCTGGTTTTCACTCAACGGTACATTTTTTGGTAGCAGTATTCAATTTCAAACATATTTATACAATGCAACATATGGCACAGGTTTTATATAATGATACCTGTTGTCATATCACTATCAAATTTCAAAATGATTTAGATAAGGCAACATATGGTAAAGTAACATTCATGCTATCAGATAATACAAGCTTTTGTGTTTAAAATTATTGAATTTAACCTTAAGATTTAAGAAATAGAGTAGCCTCAACCATCATGTGTTTTGCAATAAAGCACAGTTTTGCCCTGATATTTTTTTTAGCATATTGATTTTAATGTGTGTAGGCTATACTTCAACCGAAGTAAACGTAAATGAGATTAAAAGAATTTGAAAATACAGGGCCATTGCTAGTTACATCACAACGCTATTGATGTTGACATCATGGGCCATTGTTTCGTGACGTCATTAAAAAACAATACATTATTGCAAAATTAACGATGGGCGGCACCTTTGAGCTTTACCGAAACAACACTAGAATAGATAATAACATAATTCTAAAATCTTTACCAAATTCATTATTAATTTTTTAAAATCATTTGCACTGATATTTGAAAATAAGAGGTCCAACCCTTTAACCTTATTTTTGACATCTTTTAAGTCATTGTCAAGATCACTAAAAACTTGTTGACAGACTTCTTAGTAAATGGTGAATAATATGTCATAATATTCTTTATGTCATTCCCTTATAAGAGTTACCTAAGTCACTATATGGAAATACTCACCCAGGCCATATCCTTAAAACCTAGTTACTGTATTAAAGTTTTTAACCTTTAGGTAAAAAAATCATACAAAGCCTGATTAGATAGAATAATGACTTGTATCAAACAATTATTTTTGTGAATAAAAAGGCATACTGAAATGATATAGGATTTTATTTTCAGAGGGAAGTGAGCTATGCCTGTTTGGTGGGCCTGATGATACGCAATGAAGTTACATACCACTATAGGCTTCGTCTAAAATCGCTACCTTCCTTTGCCCTCACCGAATACTTTCTGGTTGTTCACAGTAAGTACTTTCTACTGAGAGGCAATTCAAACAGTTTTGTTGTTCATTTATTCTTTTATGAATTCAAATCCACCAGGTGGTTGGAAAGTTTGCAGTAAGATTTCGGTGTAATGCTACCATGGTTCACTAGTTCTAGCCAATGGCTTGCAGATTTCATTGCTATACATAGTCACAATAGTGTTGCGGGTTTTCTCCGTGCAGTAATACTAGCAGCCATTCATACTCTTGTAAATTGCATTTAACCCCCAAATCAAGATTCACTATATCATGAATTCATTTGAAAACTTAGTAAAAAAAAGATGTAATTTTGTTTTAAAGAAAAAGAAAAGTTTTTACAAAGAAGAAGCAATAAAGAGAATATATTTTGATATGTTTAAATATGTTATAGCCATTTCATAGATTTATAGCCAAGGAACCATACACCAGGGATACTTTTGGGGCTGCAGCACGTTTAAAAACAAAATTATTTCTTAAAATTTTCCCAAAATAAATATATTTTTATGCCAAATGCAATATTTTCAGAGGGTAAGAATATTTCATTACTCAACACGATCATCTGTTGTCGTAGAATATACTTAAAAGTATCAAAGATTAAATAAGATTTGCACTTTGTAACATTTTTGTTTTTCTGAGATCCCTTTGTTTACCTTTACAAACGTGCTGCTGTCCCCCTAAAGAGACACTGCAATTTTCACGGTATTTTATTTGATTTCCACATATATTGAAACACTGATTGTGACCTTCTTTCAACTCCTCTTATTCATCTTATGTTTATCAATGTTCATCTAAAATGCTCAATACATGACAACTATTTGTTTTCAATGAAAATCGAACAACACATATACGTACGTGTGTATGCCAAAGTTGTAAACAAGCATATCATTACTGTGAAATCTAATTATATAAAGTTTAAAAGACTATCAACTTCTACCTGCTTTAGACAAGTTTCCAAATAAGTTTGATTTCTTGACACCTATCTTTGTATTGTCTTCTATGCGTCTTCTATTGTCTTCTATGCGTCTTCTATTGTGTTCTATGCATCTTCTATTGTGTTCTATGTCTTCTATTGTGTTCTATGTCTTCTATTGTGTTCTATGTCTTCTATTGTGTTCTATGTGTCTTCTATTGTGTTCTATGTCTTCTATTGTGTTCTATATGTATTCTATTGTGTTCTATGTCTTCTATTGTGTTCTATGTCTTCTATTGTGTTCTATATGTCTTCTATTGTGTTCTCTATGTCTTCTATTGTGTTCTATGTCTTCTATTGTGTTCTATGTCTTCTATTGTGTTCTATATGTCTTCTATTGTGTTCTATGCATCTTCTATTGTGTTCTATGTCTTCTATTGTGTTCTATGTCTTCTATTGTGTTCTATATGTCTTCTATTGTGTTCTATGTCTTCTATTGTGTTCTATATGTCTTCTATTGTGTTCTATGTCTTCTATTGTGTTCTATATGTCTTCTATTGTGTTCTATGTCTTCTATTGTGTTCTATGTCTTCTATTGTGTTCTATATGTCTTCTATTGTGTTCTATGCATCTTCTATTGTGTTCTATGTCTTCTATTGTGTTCTATGTCTTCTATTGTGTTCTATATGTCTTCTATTGTGTTCTATGTCTTCTATTGTGTTCTATATGTCTTCTATTGTGTTCTATGTCTTCTATTGTGTTCTATATGTCTTCTATTGTGTTCTATGCGTCTTCTATTGTGTTCTATGCGTCTTCTATTGTGTTCTGTCTTCTATTGTGTTCTATGCATCTTCTATTGTTCTATGCGTCTTCTATTGTTATATGTCTTCTATTGTGTTCTATGCGTCTTCTATTGTTATATGTCTTCTATTGTGTTCTATGCGTCTTCTATTGTGTTCTATGCATCTTCTATTGTGTTCTATATGTCTTCTATTGTGTTCTATGCATCTTCTATTGTTCTATGCGTCTTCTATTGTTATATGTCTTCTATTGTGTTCTATGTGTCTTCTATTGTGTTCTATGTCTTCTATTGTGTTCTATGTCTTCTATTGTGTTCTATGCGTCTTCTATTGTGTTCTATGTCTTCTATTGTGTTCTATGTGTCTTTTATTGTGTTCTATGTCTTCTATTGTGTTCTATGCATCTTCTATTGTGTTCTATGTCTTCTATTGTGTTCTATGTCTTCTATTGTGTTCTATATGTCTTCTATTGTGTTCTA
Organism: Phorcus lineatus; assembly: GCA_921293015.1. Taxonomy (NCBI): domain Eukaryota; kingdom Metazoa; phylum Mollusca; class Gastropoda; order Trochida; family Trochidae; genus Phorcus; species Phorcus lineatus. Next base: position 35,713,162 of record OV121086.1, on the reverse strand, counting down.
TGTCTTCTATTGTGTTCTATATGTCTTCTATTGTGTTCTATGCGTCTTCTATTGTGTTCTATGCGTCTTCTATTGTGTTCTGTCTTCTATTGTGTTCTATGCATCTTCTATTGTTCTATGCGTCTTCTATTGTTATATGTCTTCTATTGTGTTCTATGTGTCTTCTATTGTGTTCTATGTCTTCTATTGTGTTCTATGTCTTCTATTGTGTTATATGTGTCTTCTATTGTGTTCTATGTCTTCTATTGTGTTCTGTCTTCTATTGTGTTCTCTATGTCTTCTATTGTGTTCTATTTGTCTTCTATTGTGTTCTATATGTCTTCTATTATGTTCTATGTCTTCTATTGTGTTCTGTGTCTTCTATTGTGTTCTATGTCTTCTATTGCGTTCTGTCTTCTATTGTGTTCTATGCGTCATTTATTGTGTTCTATGTCTTCTATTATGTTCTGTCTTCTATTGTGTTCTATGTCTTCTATTGTGTTCTATGTCTTCTATTGTGTTCTATATGTCTTCTATTGTGTTCTATGTCTTCTAATGTGTTCTATGCGTCATTTATTGTGTTCTATGTCTTCTATTATGTTCTGTCTTCTATTGTGTTCTATGTCTTCTATTGCGTTCTGTCTTCTATTGTGTTCTATGTCTTCTATTGTGTTCTATGTCTTCTATTATGTTCTGTCTTCTATTGTGTTCTATGTCTTCTATTGTGTTCTATGTCTTCTATTGTGTTCTGTGTCTTCTATTGTGTTCTATGTCTTCTATTGCGTTCTGTCTTCTATTGTGTTCTATGCGTCATTTATTGTGTTCTATGTCTTCTATTATGTTCTGTCTTCTATTGTGTTCTATGTCTTCTATTGTGTTCTATGTGTCTTCTATTGTGTTCTATGTCTTCCAATGTGTTCTATGTGTCTTCTATTGTGTTCTATGTGTCTTCTATTGTGTTCTGTGTCTTCTTTTGTGTTCTATGTGTCTTTTATTGTGTTCTATGTGTCTTCTATTGTGTTCTATGTGTCTTCTATTGTGTTCTTTGTCTTCTATTGTGTTCTATGTGTCTTCTTTTGTGTTCTATGTGAAACATATTTATTCATGTACATACAAATGTAAATTTGATGCCAAAAGTTACATACGAGTCCAAAAATTTAATTGAATCTTTTACTTCAAGCAAGGACGATTTGAATTTTATCTGCAAAATCAGAAATTAGAACTCATCTCATGTGAATTATTTATGCAACACTAACTTGACCTGGAACTCTATGGCATGGGTCTATAATTTTGGGTATTGCAACGTGCAGGAACACATACTGTGACTTAAGTTTCCGGTCGCTAAACTTTGAATGGGCACTTCATAAGGACGAGCATTGTGGATTTAGTTAGTATCCCTTATGGCGGCAAAGCTGCATACTATGAATTGATTTGATGTTGAAAAATATTTGTCTGTAAGAGGGAAAAACAAACTGCCTTCAAGAAAAATAGCTGGTAAGTGGCATTGTGCAAATGTTATAACAATATGATGATGAGAATAAAATCTTAGTAATCTCTCTTCTTGTTTGTAAAGGTGAACCTAGGAAAATGGAAAATTACAAAATTGTGATTGCAACAGCAGTGATCCCTGTGCACAAGAGCGTGCATGTGGTTTGGGAGCAGCCCCCCTTAGGTTTCAACATTGTCTCCTATAATGTCACTCTGAGCACAAGAGAGGGACATCTAAAGTCAACGATGGTAAGTATAACAGGGCCTCATTCCATATGGCAATCAATGCTAAGGTCAACTTTTAATCCTTGTTTAAATTATTACATCAGGGTTACCTTTTAGTGAATTAGGATGACGTTATGCTTAATGAAAAGTAGCCAAAATCTTCAGGGGCTAATTGAAAAGGGGGGGGGGGGGGAGAGTGGTGGAATAAAGGTTTTTGACTTCCCTCCTCTTATTTTTAAAAAATTTACCCAAACAAAGGAAGACTGACCTACCTACCCCCTTTAAAAGGTGAACACCCTCTTTCAATATTCTTGATCTAGCACTATCCCTTACCTGATAAAATATTTATATTTAATATTTGAAGTCGCAAATGGTGAATATGTTCGAAACTATAATGCCAGTGCAAAGGATTGTATCATACATGTTCTGTATTGAGCTGCAATTGGTGTATTTATAGGTTTAATGAGGTATAGAAAGAGAAATGAAGAGTAAAAAAATTGCTTATTAATGACAAGAATGTCAAATTCTGTTTCCACACAAAAATTCCCCAACATAACTCTAACTTTAAAGATAGAACTTTAAGAAATATCTTCAGTTGTCAGATAACCAATGTACTCCTTGAATACTTTTCAAACCATATATAATATTGTTCTCCTTTGGTTTACAGATAAAATATGGTGAACAGGATTTTGAGTTCAAGAATCTGAAGCCAGATGTCTTCATTGTGAAGGTGATTAAGTTTCAATATTCATGTCTCACGGGCCAATTGTACTCCAGAGTTAACCAAAAGGCCATTCACGAAAAGATAGAGGATATTTGACATTTCTCGTCATACTATGGATATCTCATCGAGTGAAGTAGAAATTTATATTTTCATGAGTGGCGTAGCCACGAGTGTAAAAATGTGATTTTCTACTTCACAAGATGATATATTCATGGTATTCGACGAGAAATGTCGAATGTTCTATTTATTTTGTTTCCAAAAACCCTGTAAGTGACCCTAACTATATGAATGGAGAAGCTAAAACGCTTCGCTAGCGCGGCCGTTGCATGAATTCATTCAATTGTTTCATGACGTCGCAGACCACGTCATATGATTGTTGCATCATTTCACTGAGTAGAATACCATTATTTCACTCAAGTGAAAATACAGGTTTTATTTTCACCGGCATATTTCACCATTCGAAATATAATATACATGCATATTTTAATTTATCACCCATATGGCAAGTTATAATCAGTGACATATTTTTGATATGTGCAAATGCACTCGTATCACTTTTGCCCAGGAACAAATGTTTCAGCTCAAGTTACCACATGCCGTTGTCTACAACATAATAAGACCTTTGCTCGCAGGGGCAACACAAAAATTTACTTTTGTTTTGTATTATATTATCATATTACACACTTCCTTGATTAATAACCCTTAATTATCACCCTGCTTAGTAATAAAATATTAGTTATTGAATTATACCAAAATCAAAATGATTAAAATTCCTCATTTTTGATCTCTGTGATATTGGGAAACAATCGTTTTAACTTGCTTTCTCAAAGTCAATAAAAGGCGTATCATATTAAGAAATTATCTCACTCTTTGTCCAAATATATATGTATTCATAGAGGCAAAGAACAAAAAAGACTAAAGATATATCTCTTTTACATTGTATAAAGGTATGACAAATGAAAGATAACTTTATATTGGTGTTCTGAATTTTTTAAAGATCAATAATTTTGGCTTTTTTTCAAATAGGTGGAGCCAAAAACAAAAAATGGAGGAAGTCCTTGTTTCTTCACGGAATCCAAGCCAATTCGACTTGTCTACACATTCGAGGGTAAGGCTTTTTTCTGTTGATAACATAAATCCATCTGAATGAATTGATGAAGATGAAGTGATTATAGGTTACATGCCACTGTCAAAATATTCCTTCATACTGTATTTCATATTTTTGTTCTGTAACCTTTCTACAATTACTCAATAATCATGCAGCTGTTGAAGCAAATGAATTGTAAAATAACTTTTTAGTATTTTATTAAAGTTTATATAACCACAAATATATTTCACTATTTTCTATGGAAAATATGAATGTCTGATTACAATTTTGTATAGTGCGTCAATGGTCGCTACTCAAATATGTTCAGTTTGGTAATGAAAGCAGTTTTAGAATACCATTTTTGATGGGATGCTTAGATCTGTCTGGCCACAAACCAGTGAATGCATGAGTGGTCACACACCCTTTTTGTGACATCATAAACAGAATCATTGCCTCATGATCTATACATCTATCGTAACAATATCACTGAAAATAACCAATAATTCAGAAAATGTTTTCCACTCAGTCAGATAAATCATTTGACGATGTAACACTGTTAAGCATTTGGTGTATTTAAGATAATCACATCAATGGTTATTAAACAATTATTTATGGCGGTATTTCAGTTGAAATAATGATGCCCCACTCTGTACAGTCTGTTTATTACATCACACCCAACAATGGTACTAAAACAAATTAAAAATAGGCAGTGGAATAAATCATGCTGGTTCTCTCTGTATGATTCTCTTTTGATTTTAGAACTCCTGCGTTATTCTGTAAATAATGCAATCTTGGCTTATTTAGGCTTATTTGGTACAAGGGAAGTCCATAGAAGGGGATATACTCACTTCTATGAACTTATTGACATCCCCTCATACATGTTTAAGATAAATCATAGATATTGACGTTATAAACCGAAGATTATGATAACAGGAGAAAATAAAGACTATTTTTCTTTTCCGTCAGATAATCCACCAGAGTTCTCCATGTTAAACACCGCTCTGGCTGTTGTTGGTGGCACCGTGTTGGGAGCCATGTTGTTAATTGTCCTTATAATATGCTGGAAGAAACAATGTAAGTCTATTGTCTTTTTGCTATCGCCTTTTAAGCTCATCATGCTTATAGATCATATCAAATTCTTAGCTTATCACAATTCTTTCGATATTAGCATGTTTTCATGTAAACCTTATTGTAATGTTTATTGATTTTAATTATACCCCCGCCTTACAGCGTAAGCGGGGGTATATAGCGTTCATTCTGTCCGTCCGTCTGTCCGTCTGTCCGTCTGTCTGTCTGTCCGTCTGTCCGTCTGTCTGTCTGTCCGTCTGTCCGTCCGTCACAAATCTTTGTCCGGAGCATATCTCCTAAACTATACATGCTACCTTCACCAAACTTCATACACTTATCAACCATGATCCCTAGATGTGCCTTTTGAGGGTTAGACCAACAAATGATTTTTATTTTTTGCGGTTTCCATGGAAACATGACTAAAACAGTGACTCTATGACCAAGTTCTTTGTCCGGAGCATATCTCCTAAACTAAACATGCTAGCTTCACCAAACTTCATACACTTATCAACCATGATCCCTAGATGTGCCTTTTGAGGGTTAGACCAACAAATGATTTTTATTTTTTGCGGTTTCCATGGAAACATGACTAAAACAGTGACTATGACCAAGTCCTTTGTCCGGAGCATATCTCCTAAACTATACATGCTAGCTTCATCAAAATTTATACACTTATCAACCATGATCCCTAGATGTGCCTTTTGAGGGTTAGACCAACAAATGATTTTTATTTTTTGCGGTTTCCATGGAAACATGACTAAAACAGTGACTCTATGACCAAGTTCTTTGTCCGGAGCATATCTCCTAAACTATACATGCTAGCTTCACCAAACTTCATACACTTATCAACCATGATCCCTAGATGTGCCTTTTGAGGGTTAGACCAACAAATGATTTTTATTTTTTGCGGTTTCCATGGAAACATGACTAAAACAGTGACTCTATGACCAAGTCCTTTGTCCGGAGCATATCTCCTAAACTATACATGCTACCTTCACCAAACTTCATACACTTATCAACCATGATCCCTAGATGTGCCTTTTGAGGGTTAGACCAACAAATGATTTTTATTTTTTGCGGTTTCCATGGAAACATGACTAAAACAGTGACTCTATGACCAAGTTCTTTGTCCGGAGCATATCTCCTAAACTATACATGCTAGCTTCACCAAACTTCATACACTTATCAACCATGATCCCTAGATGTGCCTTTTGAGGGTTAGACCAACAAATGATTTTTATTTTTTGCGGTTTCCATGGAAACATGACTAAAACAGTGACTCTATGACCAAGTCCTTTGTCCGGAGCATATCTCCTAAACTATACATGCTAGCTTCATCAAAATTTATACACTTATCAACCATGATCCCTAGATGTGCAGCTGCATGCCTTTTGAGGGTTAGACTAACAAATGATTTTTATTTTTTGCGGTTTCCATGGAAACATGACTTAAACAGTGACAAAGTCCTTTGTACAGAGTATATCTTCATAACTATACATGCTATCTTTACCAAACTTCATACACTTATCAACCATGATCCATTGATGTGCCTTTTGAGGGTTAGACCAACAAATGATTTTTTATTTTTTTGCGGTTTCCATGGAAACATGACTAAAACAGTGAATTTATGACTAAGTCCTTTGTCCGGAGTATATCTTCTAAACCGTACATGCTATCATCACCAAACTTCATACACTTATCCATATTGGTGCATCTCTTGAGGGTAAGACTAAAAAATTATTTTTATTTTTTGAGTTTTACATGGAAACGTTACTAAAACAATGACTATCTGACAAAGTGCTTTTGTCTGAGCATATCTCCTAAACTATACATGCTAGCTTCAACAAACTTAATACACTTATCAACCATGATCCCTAAGTGAGCTTTTTGAGGGTAAGACCAACAAAGAAAGCCAGACTATAGTTTGAAGCGGGGGTATGTGAGCTGTGCTCACTTCTTTACTTGTTGTAAAAGTGAAATGAGATAGAGAGATATAAAATGGGCTGTTAAAAATTGTTGCTTAAAAATAATTGCATGATGAACTAATGCCATTATAAATTGTGTGACTTTTAAAAACTAAAAGGTTTAGTAAACTGAAGTGCTCTTTATGGTTTCTTGCAAAATGTTAATAATAAATTGCCAGCTGAAAGACAGAGAGTCCACGCCCTCTAAAGCACACATTTTGGGAATTCAACTTTTATAACATGAAACAAAGCTGAAACCTCTCTTGGGGTGTTTGAAGCCCCTACAGTCCTGAAATCTTGTGTGCATTTTTTTGACAAAATGGCTTGTAGATCTATTTACCATTAAACAAGAACTTCTGGAATTATATTTATTTCAACCTTTTTTTGAATGTTATTTAGAGCCTAAATACGAATTGATTTTCTTTTAAAAAGAACACTAAGAGTTATTGGCTCTGAGTAAAAGATATTCAGTCACAAAACATACCCAAGAAACCAAATTAATGGATTAATGCAGAATAAAATTGTATATTTGATGACTATTTGTTGCTCCTCAAAACCCAATTACCTTGCCTTCTACCTGCATGTAGATGGTATTGGGCTAGTCCAAGACTTTTGTACTCGGGGTTTTACGATATTTTTCTACGAGCTTTATAATTGTTGATTTTGGTCTCAAATTAAAAAAATATGTTGTAAGGTCTTGCTGTTACGAATGCCGCTATTTGCTAATATCACAACGATGTTTGTAATGTAAATAATGCCGTGAATTCACATTAGTTAGACCTTATCTGACCTCATACAGAAATAGAACAGTCACAAAGTCCTTTCCACACAAAGAATAAGTACACAAAAAATAAGTATGCAAAAACAGAGTTCACTCTAAAACTTCTAATAACTAACGGTCATGATACAATATCGATAAATAGTTGCGTTTGCCGTCGGTTTTAAACTAAATTTGCGGGCGTTGAATAACAATGAATCCCGGAAATTTTACAAACGCAACTATTTATCTTCTTAATACCTTGCCCTCTACCTGCATGTAGATTTGATTTGCTGTACTATTTTCATTCTCATTGTATTATACTTCCTTTCAGATCCCCGGATACCAAGACAAACACAAAGGATTTTGATTGGTACAGACAATGACCGCAATTTAGTGCATGAAGTAGCAACTGTTATCAAAAAGAAAATGAACGTACATGTGAAGGTTGCAAATGGAACAGGCATTACTTTAGAACGCCTGGTCAGAGGTGATTCACAAAATACTGTCATCCTAGTGATTTGTTCCAAAAATGCTGCCAAATTGATCAACAAAAGTCACTTGCTAAATTATTCAAATGACTATTTCTGTCAAGCCATGACTTTTCTACAGAAAAATGCTCTGCCTTGTAAAACGTACATTGCTTGTGTGCATGGTGAATCTAACTGCCCTCACATTCATTTGAATCTTAACCAACATTTAAAGCAAGGATTTTATAGGAAGCCTTTAAATCTTCTGAAGAAAAGGAAAGAAGAGAAGGTATACAATCTGTTAAATGATTTTGACAAACTTGGAAAAAAATTCGGGAATGGCTTTGTTGAAGATGATTATGACAGTTCAGATGAATGGTTTAATCTTAAAGAAGCAATAAATGGTTGCCCAAGTCGAAGAGGTCAAGAAGTGAGAGAGTCTTCAGAGAGTCTTCAGAGTAGTCAAGGTTCCTGCATTAATATGGAGGACTTTCTTCTTGCAAGGAGAAGTACAAACCGTATAGCACATAGTAGTGAGTCTGTCATTAATGAGTCAATGGATAATTTTATGACAATACCACATGAAACAGAGGAAGAATCAAATGAACAACTTGACCGACACAAATTTTCAAGCTGTAACACCTTGCAGAGCACAGAAATTGAGGATCCTCAACAACAGACACAAGAGACACTGTCTAATCTTAGAATATCAAGGGCTCCAAAGTCACTATCTCCTCAGGGGACACCAGGGGCTTTTCAGTCAGTATCTCCTCTGAGGACACCAGGGGCTTTACAGTCACATTCTATTCAGAGGACACCAGGGGCTCCTCTCTCACTACCCTCTCACATGGTATCAGAGTTTCCAGAGCTTGATGAGTTTCCTTCTGATTGTATTCCCAATCCTTCTACAGAATCCGAAATGAATCATCTTCCCAGGCTCTTCACTCAACCATCTGACCAGCCATCAGCAAATCACCATGGAAACTGGTTGCAAGAACATCCAGAGAGTCATTTTTGTCAGAAACATAACAAGTTTGAAAACATTCAACAGTGCTATCAGCACAGAGCTCAAGACATTTGTCATTGTCATGACATAAATGAGAAACCACACCAACATTATGGGTTTCAACATAACCCATCACCATTTCAACAATCTGTCCCTCCTCAAAATCACTCTCAAATTGAAGATGGGCATTGTGAGAGTGGTTTTATTTCAGGAAATATGACCAACCACCACAGACCTGAAGATGCAAATTATAGATCAAGATGTGAAAATTGTCACAGACAAAACTCTACTTTTTCTGAACAAGATTCCAATTCTTCAAATTACTCTCGTCAAAATCCAAATTATTCCAATTACTCAAGACAAGGTTCAATAACATCAAGACATGGTTCCAATAACAGTCCAACTTCTTCTCAAAGTCCACAAATGCATTACATGAGAGGAAGAGATCCTTTCTATGAGGATGACCTTGAAGTGGCACAACCCCTTCTCAGCAATGACCCAAGTTTCAAGAACACAAATTACATATGGCCTTTACATGATAAAACCTCCCAAAGAAATCCTCTTCTGTCTAGGAAAGATCCTTATGAGTCTTCTCCAGGGCCTGTGAACACAGTGTTCATACCTCCAGACAGTCCAGACAACATGTCTTGCAACGAGGAATTCTTCATTGAAGCAGATGAATCTGGAGAGCCACATATTGTATCAAAATCTTTCAAGTATGATCATCCTCCCATCGCTGTAGAAGATGATGTAGCATGTGATGATTTGACCTTTGAAAGGACAAACTCTGACCCTGAAACATGTAAAAAATTAACATATGAAGTTGGAAGGAATGAAACTAATTCAGTATTTGTCCAGCAAGAAGAAAAACCTTTAGGTCAGGTTCATGATACTGAAGACCAAGAGAAAGTCAATGCTGCTCCAGAAGATCCTTTGGTAAGGAAGATATCTGCTAGGGAAAATTATGACTCTGGCATGTATTCCATGAAGTAGACTCTGAACAGAATTGTCTTTCTTCCACTCTGAAACATTAGCAATATCTCAGATTGCCCGGTCTATGAATGGCTGAGAGCCCTTTCTCATGGTGCCGTTTGTGTTCATTTGTGTTCATGATTGATATCAAGTGTCAGTTGTAAATGAAGCTATTACAGGTTTACCATGTTTTTATTACACATTGTTATATGTGTACGGGTCTTAAACATTATTCACAAACATGAAATTGCTGGACATGAATGCCACTTATAAATGCCCTTAGATTTGATTTTCACAATAAGCAAGTTGTTATCTAGAAATTATTGCTGATCCTACGTAGCCCACTTCCAAATGCCCTTGGATGTGATTTTCACAATAAGGAAGTTGTTATCAAGAAATTATTGCTGATCCTATGTAGGCCACTTCCAAATGCCCTTGGATGTGATTTTCACAATAAGGAAGTTGTTATCAAGAAATTATTGCTGTTCCTATGTAGGCCACTTCCAAATGCCCTTGGATGTGATTTTCACAATAAGTAAGTTGTTATCCAGAAATTATTGCTGTTCCTATGTAGGCCACTTCCAAATGCTCTTGGATGTGATTTTCACAATAAGGAAGTTGTTATCAAGACATTATTGCTGTTCCTATGTAGGCCACTTCCAAATGCCCTTGGATGTGATTTTCACAATAAGGAAGTTGTTATCAAGAAATTATTGCTGTTCCTATGTAGGCCACTTCCAAATGCCCTTGGATGTGATTTTCACAATAAGGAAGTTGTTATCAAGAAATTATTGCTGATCCTATGTAGGCCACTTCCAAATGCCCTTGGATGTGATTTTCACAATAAGGAAGTTGTTATCAAGAAATTATTGCTGTTCCTATGTAGGCCACTTCCAAATGTCCTTGGATGTGATTTTCACAGTAAGGAAGTTGTTATCAAGAAATTATTGCTGTTCCTATGTAGGCCACTTCCAAATGCCCTTGGATGTGATTTTCACAATAAGGAAGTTGTTATCAAGAAATTATTGCTGATCCTACGTAGCCCACTTCCAAATGTCCTTGGATGTGATTTTCACAATAAGGAAGTTGTTATCAAGAAATTATTGCTGTTCCTACATAGAACACTTCCAAATGCCCTTGGATGTGATTTTCACAATAAGGAAGTTGTTATCAAGAAATTATTGCTGTTCCTATGTAGGCCATTTCCAAATGCCCTTGGATGTGATTTTCACAGTAAGGAAGTTGTTATCAAGAAATTATTGCTGTTCCTATGTAGGCCACTTCCAAATGCCCTTGGATGTGATTTTCACAATAAGGAAGTTGTTATCAAGAAATTATTGCTGATCCTACGTAGCCCACTTCCAAATGTCCTTGGATGTGATTTTCACAATAAGGAAGTTGTTATCAAGAAATTATTGCTGTTCCTATGTAGGCCACTTCCAAATGCCCTTGGATGTGATTTTCACAGTAAGGAAGTTGTTATCAAGAAATTATCGCTGTTCCAGTGAAGGCTTCTTCCAAATGCCCTTGGATATGATTTTCACAATAAGGAAGTTGTTATCCAGAAATTATTGCTGTTCCTACATAGAACACTTCCAAATGCCCTTGGATGTGATTTTCACAATAAGGAAGTTGTTATCAAGAAATTATTGCTGTTCCTATGTAGGCCACTTCCAAATGCCCTTGGATGTGATTTTCACAATAAGGAAGTTGTTATCAAGAAATTATTGCTGTTCCAGTGAAGGCTTCTTCCATATGCCCTTAGATGTGATTTTCACAATAAGCAAGTTGTTATCCAGAAATAATTGCTGATCCTACGTAGGCCACTTCCAAATGCCCTTGGATGTGATTTTCACAATAAGGAAGTTGTTATCCAGAAATTACTGCTGTTCCTATGTAGGCCACTTCCAAATGCCCTTGGATGTGATTTTCACAATAAGGAAGTTGTTATCCAGAAATTACTGCTGTTCCTATGAAGGCCACTTCTAAATGCCCTTCAAAGACTTGATGAATCATACTGATTATGAAAGTTGTGTAGTGCAGTAACCACAGTATCATCTAACATGCTGCTACAGATATGACTAGTAAAGACTCTATTTACCAATGTTAGAAAGATTTTTTATAATGATAATAAGGCTATTTATATAGCGCTGGATTCCACGTCAAGAGGAGGGACATGCTCAAAGCGCTGACAAATGAAATGTGAAAGAAACTGACTCTGTTTGTCTTAGTCTTACTTCAAACTATAGATATCTGGAAACAATATGTGTCCACTTTCACAGAGCCCCTTTAAACTAAAGTGATCCTAACTGAATGTTATGACAATGGCCCGGGTTACTTGGAGAACTTAAAGGCTGATCTTATTGGTTTAAAAATAATTGTGAAACATGCATTTAAAAACAATTTAGGGTCACTATGTGCACCATCTATCTGATTTTATTCTTTCTTCTTCTTTTTTCTTAACGTACATTGTGAATTACTACAAAACAAACATAGCACTGTTTTTAAACAAATAGTTTATTAAATATAGCCCTTTAGATTGCGTGAACCAGAAAATTTCGCTCTGGCATGGCACATACGTTGTTCTTTTAGTTTTGCCATTTTAACTGACAAAATTAATCTTTCAGACTTACAAATTCTCATGCCTGTTATATACACTGAATTTATGGCATGAGAAATTTGTCATAAAACATCATGAAGCCTATGGATGTGGTAAAATGTGAATGTTATGGCTCTTACTTAAGGAATATCTACAAAAATAAATCCTTACCTTTGCTTAGTGCTTATTACAAAAGTGTTTTTCATTTGTTTATCTTTACAGGAAGTAAAATATTCTTTTACAAGTGAAAGATCAGAGATAAGAATAAAGACAATGAAAAGTTGGTGTTGGTCAAGTTCCGGCATAGAAGAAAAAGTGTGATGTTATGAAGTGCTTTATTCAAGTTTTACTAACTCACATTTTAGCTGTCAGTGTCAGAGCATGAGACCAAGATGACCGGGGGTGTAATGAGGGTTTTGGAGAATGTACCCAATCGGGCATGCCCGATTTTTTTTCTTTATGAAATTTGGAGAAAAAAGTGAACTCGATTGAGTACATTGCATATAGGTAGCTACGTCCATGATGACTGAACACTGAAAATGAAGAAATTTGAGGAGAGGTGAGTTGGCATTTAAAGCTTTCAAGATTATTTCACTTATATAGCAGCTCTTAGTATTATTGCAGGGAGAAAGCCTGCAACACCATTGTGGCTATGCATTGCGGTGAAACCTGCGACCATGGGCTGAAACTAGCGAACCATGGGTGGTACTGCGCTGAAATATAGTGTAGCATTGCACCCAAACCTGACTGCGTGGTGAACAGTTCTCTACTGCAGACAAAGTTACCGAGCCCCTGACAGGATTTGAACCACGGACCTCTTGATCCGAAGCCGAACGCCCTAACCACTGCGCTATCCCACCCCAGAAGAAAGTTTATCAAACTCTATCATATCCCTTAAATCACAACACAAGAGGGAAAGTAACTCTTGCAGAAATATAGCTGAGCAATGATTTTCCACATTTCATAAAATTTTCTTTGCTTAAATGTGGTAAAATACTTCCTGTAAACAAAAATACAGCTCAAATATGCTTGAAATCAGCAACATATAATATTGTACCAACATTGACCGTCCTACCATCTACCCCACCACCCATGTTTACAAACCATCTCAAATACACATGAACCAAAATTACACTATCTCTCCTGCCTGACACTGAAAATACATCAGCTGGACACAGGGAACCTCTGGAAAAGCAAGGCATTGGGTGTAGTGTTTCCCTACCTCTACCAATCAACAGACCCAATACACATCTAATACGCACAGAGAACACGGAGTGGTACCTTTTTTCCCTCTGATTAAACTACAGATGCAGTTATCATTCCAAGAGAATTATTTCAGTGGTTATATTTTGCTTTCTTATTGAGCTGTAGGCATAATATTGGGCCGAGAACTGATTTTCAGACCAATATGATTACATTTAACATTTTATCATCACTCAGAATATTTCCCAAGATGCCACCTCAGTATACATGTAATTAATTTAGCCTTTCTCTTACTCTTTCTAAAGTGCAGTACATGATTAGGTGATTGAAAACAACTGTAAACATGTCGGAAATGACTATAAAGCTAATCTCGCTTCAAGACATTCTGCTGAATACAGGTCACTACACATACAGTACAACTGCTCCCTGGACATTCAACCACTCCAATACACATTGTCCTTTTCACAGAAAGCTTATTGGTTATTGGGGGTTGTCGGTCCGTAAAGAGCCACTTCGTGATTTTCATAACATATTATTTACCTTTGATACGAACCTAAATGTGATATGTTGTGATATAGAATCAAAACATCTTAACTTTTCATGTCCAAAAGACATATATATGACAAATACTGGTTTTCCATGAACATCTAAAAACAGCCTTATAAATGCACAGAGGTGTAGATATCACGTCCAATATAATATACATGGATACTAGTTATATACCCTTACAATCACCTATCAACTCCCCTCCTGGCTCTTTTAGATAGGTCTCCAAAATTACGTTTGACTGTTGGATGCTTGCCACTGTCCAGTTTTCAATCATAATTGAGATGTTCTTCCTTTATATTGTCACTGTAAAAAAAAAAAAAAGCTTTAAAATGAGTCTTTTTGGTAACAGTCGATACTTCGAGATCAAATGACACCATTGATTAAGTTTGGCATATATGACTCCACAACTCACGGAGTGGCTCAATTTAAGTTAAAAATCTTGATCCCCTTATAATTTAGGCTATGTTAGCCTATAAGCAACTTGACGGAAGCAAGGCTGGGTCATGCCATTAGCTAATCTCGCCTTTCAGGCCTGATAAGCAAAAATTTCAAAGAATTTTATATCCTGAAAAGGCACATCTCAATGTAAACATTGTTTATAAATCACACTATCATTGAAAAAATAACCAACAGCAAACACAAAAAAATAGAGCCATGGGCTCTGTAGCTCATCAGACTTTTGATAGAAATAGGTGTTTGGGTTTAGACCATGGGGTCTTGGGCAGTGTAGGAAAGATAGCCTGTCCCAACGTCCGAGACGGGTAACTTTGGTTGAGGACGGGCTGTAAAATTATTTAGTCCGTCCTTGTGTCGGGCCAATTTTGTCTAACCATAAATGCATTTATATCTAATAACCCCGAGAGAAAAAATAAACAAAAGTAAATAGCCACATAAATTACGGACTAAAGGGCACTTAGCAGGTTTTGTTCATTAATAATTCAATTACAGCAAAACTATAATATTTTTGTTCAAATTATGCTCTCTTGGATAAGAAAATTCAGATATAAGTAAATCAAATCAAGTGACAAACGTGTTTACTTGAGTCAGGCAACTGAAACGTCAATCAAAGTCTTGGTCGACCTAGTGAAATAGCTGAAAGATTGCCGAAACGTTAAACCCAAACTCACTCACACCAAGCTTGAGGGATGGTCTATTATTGTGCGGGGTGACAAGACTTTAGACAACCAGGGGTAACTTGGGCTTGAACTAGGGCACATTGGGACATTGCAAATTGTTATGTTGAGGAAAGAAAACAACAATGTATTTCTTAAAAGTTATTCACAATCAAATAAAAAAGGCCCATTGCCCATTTGGGGTCAAGGGGTCACCGAACCTTCAATTCAGAATCCCCATTGTCCAAGGAGTCTACACACAACTATTAAGCTATCAAGACCTTTTGGAACTGGAGAAGAAGATGAAAGTAGGATTTTAAGGTTTTGACCCCTGTGACCCCATTTGGGGTCAAGTGGTCACCAAACCTACAATTTAGAATCCCCAGTGTCAAAGGAGTCTTCACACAATTTTTCAGCTCTCTAGACCTTTTGGAACTAGGGAAAAAGATGAAATTAGGTTTTTTAAGTTTTGACCCCTGTGACCCCATTTGGGGTCATGGGGTCACCAAACCTACAATTTAGAATCCCCGTTGGCCAAGGAGTCTACACACACCTTTTCAGCTCTCTAGACCTTTTGGAACTAGGGAAAAAGATGAAATTAGGTTTTTTAGGTTTTGACCCCTGTGACCCCATTTGGGGTCATGGGGTCACAAAATCTACAATTCAGAATCCCCATTGTCCAAGGAGTCTACACACAACTATTAAGCTATCAAGACCTTTTGGAACTGGAGAAGAAGATGAAAGTAGGATTTTAAGGTTTTGACCCCTGTGACCCCATTTGGGGTCATGGGGTCACCAAACCTACAATTTAGAATCTCCAGTGCCCAAGGAGTCTACACACACCTTTTCAGCTCTCTAGACCTTTTGGAACTGGAGAAGAAGATGAAAATAGGTTTTTCAGGTTTTGACCCCTGTGACCCCATTCTTAATGTTTTTCATTCTTAATGTTTTTCATTCTTAATGTTTTTTATTCTTAATGTTTTTCATTCTTAATGTTTTTCATTCTCAACAGTTTTCATTCTCAACAGTTTTCACTTTCATTATTTTTCGTGCGACGGACAGTGACACTTGACATGTATATTGAGTATAGAAAACACGAGTAACTGTTATGACGTGACATGGCGCCAAGACGAGTTGTATATTTCATACAGGAAACAGCAGATGGCGCCATGGTTAGTGGTGAATTAAGTCGAGTCGTCTTCAATGGCGTGTCAATCAAATCACTCAACCGAAATAACATTCTGTTTCTCTTACTGCCATTGACACTAACTGCATAAGCAAGTCTGTAAACATTCTTGCATTGTCAGGAATGAGATTGACATGTTTCCTATTGTGTTTAGAGGAAACAAAATATGTCTGACGAGAAGTCAAAATATGACCAATAAATGACTTAATATTTTTCTCCTATATAACATGATATTTCTAAATTCAAACATGTTGACAGAGACGACTGTCACCATTAATATTTTAGAGAAACATTTATTCAAGAAACGTAAATGTCAAATAGTGTGTACATCCAGACTATATGACGTTTATACTAAATAATTTTATGGAATTCTAAAGTGTAAGCACTTGCTTTTTGTGCTACAAGGTAGTTATGCCTCTGGACACCTTGATCATAAGGATACCCACGTGGATATCATAATTTATGAAAAACTTTAAAAAGATGTCAAATGAAACATTATGTCGGGCACATCATTGCAAAGAGTCATTGAAGAGTATTATACGACCGCTTCACTTAATCTGTGCCTAATATTTACTCACCGATAGAGTTCAACGCAAATTAGACCAGCCTATTTTGAGTTATTTTAGTTTATGAAAAACTAAATTTACAGTGTGACCCCACGTCGCGATGTATATGTGTTCTTGATTAATTTGTATTCCTCTGCCAATTATAAGGTTAAGGTAGGTTAAGGCACTAAGGTTTATCTTAACTCCACTTCATTAACATTACACTGAGGCTAGCTTATGAGCGATACGATGCAGATATTAACAAACAAACAATCACCAATGTCCACGAAAGCTGGGAAGTCTATTACCAACCTGCATGACTGAGATTTTCACAGTATTTAAAGTGACACTGAGTATATTTCATGATTTTCAATGTGGCTTTAGTGAGAGCCAAAATACCTTATGACCTGGGGTAAGTTAAAATCACTTGCCTAAACTTGCATCTTTATCTCTAAAATGTTTTCACTGACAATTGGAAAATGGCCTAATGAATGTTAAGGAATCAAAATTCTGCATCCAATCCACGTGTTTATTAGTTAAAATGATCTACTTAACACCGTCAACCAATGTTTGTTTTTGTGTCTGCTGTAAACAAGTTTCTGAAATTACGTTTGAATCTAGCCACTGTCGTGTTTTCGATTACAAATCACGACTTTCACCCGTTTATTGTCACTTTACTGAACTGATAAGCATTAGGATTCTGATTTTCAATAAATTTTCGATAAAACAACCCCATTTATGAAGTTTGATATATTTGACCCCAACAATATACTCTGTGCTCCTTAAATTGATTGAAAACTAATTCAAAGTAACTACAATATTTACAATTAGGAAATAAGTTTGAAAACAATAGTCATATATAAAGGCCTGTAAATGCTCTTGCTGAAGCATACATGAAACGATTACGTTTATAAATACATTTTAACTGCGCTCATAGTTGATAAATTCAATTACTAGATAATTGATACAAAAAAGGGCATCGGTGCATTGGGCATTTGGAATCGACTATAAATCAAGCCCTCAGTTTTAGATGTCGAGATTTTTTTATTTTTACGTAAAAATTACGGACGATTGCAACCAGCTAAATTGGTAAACACTTGTTTTCCCAACTCTTTATAATATTCATTCTTCTGTCTATTTTGTTTTCAACCACTGTTACAAATCGGAATCATTATTAATGACGATTGGTATTATTGTACGAGCGCTTCGAGAATATTTTCAATGACGATTGGTATTATTTTACGAGCGCTTCGAGAATATATTTTGTCAGATTTAGGTGTCCAAAGTTCCATCATTTTGGTATGTGAATTATTGCTGACGAAATTTCTCAATCTTAATTCACTACTAACCATGGCGCCATCTCCTCTTTCCTGTATGAAATATAGAACATTTTTACATTCTGATGTACAAATCTTGATGAAGAAAACAAGGTATCGTTAGCAGAAGTCCATAATTCACTTGCATATTTGGGTCATCCGAAGCTATCACAAAGACTCTTGTTCATAATATTTCAACATTTAAATAACCCTAACCTTAAACATTCCCTCTTGAAAAGCAAGTTTAAGTTAAAAAAGAACCATATAGCCATTTCCCGATCTGTTTAGGTCTATATCAAGTAGAATAATCTTTTTTGATTCAAAACACTGCATGGACTCTCTAAATCGTTCTTGCCGACTGCGCCTTGGATGCAGCTAAATACCGTCCTCGCTAACAGTTTTATAATGGCCTTGTAAGGAAAGTTAAGACTTAAATAAACATTATAGAAGAAGAGGAAATATATTTTATCTATGTGTCACGTGGTACATAGTTTCTCACAACACATAGTAAACGCTTTAAAAGATTGTACCACCCGGCCATAAGGCCTATGAAACACATGAAAATCTTAAAATTGTCATGTATAAAAAATGTACATTACAATACAAACATATACAAGAGATGAAGGTGATATATGCGTACTATACTTGTTTTCTTTTATCATACATTTTTATTAATAGAGCGACAAGAGGCTTTACAAACCTCTCATCACGTAATATGAATACAGATTGGGCGGTTAAGGACAACTGTCTAAAGGAAGGATTGACACGAGAAATATCCTGCCACAAGTAATACCTAAGATCAGAATAAAAGTCGCACTCAGCGAGAAATTGTATTTAATCTTCAATAACATTGCGATTGCAAAACTTACAGGTCCTACTCTCTCTCTCTCTCTCTCTCTCTCTCTCTCTCTCTCTCTCTCTCTCTCTCTCTCTCTCTCTCTCTCTCTCTCTCTCTCTCTCTCTCTCTCTCTCTCTCTCTCTCTCTCTCTCTCTCTCTCTCTCTCTCTCTCTCAAAAAGCAATTTTATTATCACATTTGTGTACATTTTCCAGCTTTTTTTAACTGTGAGCAATATCATCGATCTTCCCCTATGAGCATATATAACGACAGCCTATATGCTTTACCCTTTCCCCTTATTCAGTTTTATATGGTTTCATGTTTTAACATGAAAAATTATTACAGAACAAAAAAGAAACATAAAAAAAATTGTGTCATATAGTTTCAAAGATTAATGGCGCGTTTATGGATGTAAACAATATATAATCAACTCAAATTCAGAATATATGTAAATGTGTCTGTTATGACAGATAGATAGATAGATAGTTTATTTTGGTCTCACACTGCTTTGAAAGTTTATCGGTGCTATAAATGGATGATGCAAAATAGGCCATTCTTGTCACACTTAATCATGAACTTACATAGGGTTGAGATTTCCATACGAGTTCACTAAGGCGTATCTAATATCGATTGACGCCAGACTGAGAGACAGTTACAAATAGATCACTTGTAACAAAGATAGAACAAGCTTGTTTTGTACCTCAAAGTACTTATATAAAAGTTTTCAAAACTTACATACTTAATCTGTTATCAGTATGAAAGTTTTGTTTCTCGGATGTAGCTCCTTTATATGTAGCTATTTATACACATAAATGACAGATCGTTTTTGCATTTTATGTTAGCCCATGGTTAACTCTATTCAGTAAAGAGATATCGGGTATATTTCTGATGATTTTAAAACTTTGGATCAAACGATTTAATCTTTTCAATAATTTCAAGTCCTAATCAAACTTTATAAGATTTATAATGATCGAGACTTATTTGAGATTTTGTAAAAAAGGTTACCAAAAATTTGTAAAGCAGTCTCGACATCGATGATTGGACAATATTTTTTAACCCGTTTTATTCTCAGTTAATGACTAGTTGAAACTGTTGTAAGAGACAGTTTAACAAAAACGTAGGACTAACTGTGTTTTCTTATTAACCAACCTTCTTTTTGAAGGCATTTAAAGGCCTAGCGTGTTCTATAAACTATACATATTTGTATTGTGAGTGTCACTTATAATGTTTAACTAAAATTTATCCAACTGTAGCAGTTCGTTGAGGGTTTTCTTGTAACAGGAAGACCTGTGCCGTATCAAATGCCGCTGCGTGTAAGATCTCATTGTGATTATTGAATAATTTCGCGGAAAATCTTACACCGTACACAACAACGTACAGCTATCTCGATTTGACAACTTAACAACCAATGAGGGTAAAGAAGGAAGCAACTATTATGCTGTAAGATTAATGTCTTATGGGAACTCTCGATCGATCTTTTGATCGTTTGTTACTTGTTAGTTTGTTGTCATGTACGAGAATTAATAATATATTGCATTAAGTTTTGTAAAAGCCTCTCCAGTTTCTCTGTCTCTGTATGTCTCTCTATCTCTGTCTTTCTCTGTCTGTCTCTTTGTTTGTTTGTCTCTCTGTATGTGTCTGTCTGTCTGTCTCTGGTCTGTCTATCTCTCTGTCTGTCTCCCTCTCTCTCTCTGTCTGTCTGTCTGTCTGTCTCTGTCTCTCTCTCTCTGTGTCTCTCTCTGTCTCTGTCTCTCTCTCTCTGTCTCTCTCTCTCTCTCTCTCTCTCTCTCTCTCTCTCTCTCTCTCAAAAAAAAAAACCCATTAAATTGCCTCACATCATCATGAAAAACTTTATTATAAATAATGTCCCTCTTATAAGAAATAAACTGTCATTCACCCGTAAAGAATCATACCTTTTCATTCAACTGGTTACAAAGGTATTCACCCGACTCAACCGACCTGTGCTCGAACCGGATTTATAATCGGGTACCAGTTGTTGTTTGACATACTTCCTGGTTCGCGACACGCGTTTATCAAGTCAATTATTTTCCTGCTGATCATAGTTGGGAAAATGACATTTACAGTAATTCGCCCTAACAAAGAATCATGGTCCTGACCAAGTGTATTCTCTTCGGTGTTCTGAACATCGGATTACTGATGGTCAGGGAGGCAAATGGAAGTGTTGCCATGGACGTGGACACGAGCTGCGTTCCCAGAAACTGCAGTCAGCCAGTGAGTGTAAAACATATTACCATCATCATAATATCATGTTTACAATCATCATTCATACATATATAACATCCGGGTGTGATTTGTTATCACTCCGAAAATTCCAATATTAACTTGTATCACAACGTTTCCCTTGATGTTACACATTGTGTAAACGTTGTTTAACAAAGTTAATCTAGTTTCACTTTTTAAACTTAAGTTCAACAATGTCGTAGCAAAAACAGTCATGAAGCATATGAGGCCTTTTGTAGTCCTTACCTTAAATGAAAACCTCCATAGATTTGTCTTTTAGCATAATTCTTTGGTAAATATGCCTTTATAGTAAATCATAATCAAGCTTTATCTGTCAGTGAGCCCATTACCATTGGCTGTGTTTGATTTGGTAGAACTAGGTCATGGGAAGAGTTTTCCTCAAGATAATCAGACATTAACAGATGAGTGCTCAAGGTGTGTCATATTTTCGCTTATAGTGTATCTACCAGATTAAAACCCAGACTCTGTAAAAACATTATTTATTTTTACAAATATATTTAAAATATAAGAAGTAAGGGATCCTGAGATTACTCTATTTAAACATGCTTTTCAACTATAGTGATTTTGGTTAGGTTAAACTAAAAGCCGTAAAAGGCACTGTAGCTTTTGTCAGGGGGGAAATAAATTGATGTCACAAAAAGGAAATAATATTATGGAAAGACTATCTTTTTCAACTAATACTAGGGTTTCTTTAATAAAAGTACCTTTTGATCCATTAAAGGGGAACTAGAATGTTTTCTAATGAAAAGAAACAGAATTCACAAATTTGAATAGAAATATTTACCAGTACATTACCAAAAATATAGGTCGTTTTATTAACAAATATAGAATACAACACTTACTTCACTTGGCCATGATAGAATCATTGGTTTATAGTTCATACAATTAACTATCATATACGTCTATTTGATAAACAACATATTTTAAAATTTTTGGTGCAGTAAGAGGATTAAAGAATTATTGTTCAAAGAAAAACTATTTATTATTTTTGTTTGCCTTATTTTGAATGCCTTAGTATGTGAAATGATAAGCTAGGTTAGTCTTTTCTTTTCATTTTTATAGAATATAAATTAATATTTTTCAGCCCCTTAAAGCTGGTCTGCCACCATTCCCATGTTACATAGGGCATCGTAAAGGTAAGCAACGATTTGATGATGATGAGTTTTGAAATTTTACGAGTGCTTCCAGTGTAGCTGATTTTGCACCTGGGCCCAGAGGGCCTTTAATAACTATCAAAAAGTATATGAAAAATGAATTTGAAGCTGAGCCTGAATTTTTTAATCTGAATGAGGTGGGTTTGAAAAGAGGAGATCGGGTAATGAGGCAGGGTTGGTTGTTATGAGGTGGGGTGGGACAGAGGAAATAGGGTACTGGGGCTGTGGGGCTGGGATGGTGTCATGCAGGGTTGGTCGTTATGAGGTGGGGTGGGACAGAGGAAATAGGGTACTGGGGCGGTGGGGCTGGGATGGTGTCATGAAGTGGGTTTGGAAGGAGGAGGAGTTTGGGCGGTGAGGCAGAGGTAGTGTCAGGAATGGGCAGATTTCAGGAATGATGTGTTGCCAATACTGAGTTGATTTGAAGTAAATCAGTACATGTGATTTTTCTGCATATATTTTAGTCAAAGTTTTTTAAAGTTTACTTTTGAAAATATCATATCATCTCAGAAACTTAAAAGAGATTATTTCATAGAAAATATCTTTTGTTTCCAATTTCAGAATGTGATGCCGCTGAAACGTGGTTTAGTGATCACATCACAGAGGTTGGGTACCATAGTTTCGCATACCTGGCAAACATCGGTACCCGGTACATTGACAGGGAGAACCCAAGTCTAAATTTCACAATAAAAACACCTTATGGAGGTAACTATATGGTCTTTTAATTTAATAAAAGTTTAGTTTTATTTTTTAAAGAAATGTTTATCTTGACCTCCTCCTAAACAGAATTTGTAACAATATTTTACTTTGCCATGCACAGTTGTTCCAATTGGTAATCCTTTTTTGAATGAATAACATAAGATGACTACAGCTGTATATATGTTTTTAAAGAGTTTTGTTTACAAATTCTTAAAAGAAAAGAAAAGAAATTCAAGCCGACATTTCTGTTGATACAAGTATGTTATTAGTACGTAATTTAAATAAAACCAAGTCGAAACTTTTTTAAAAGAAAAACTATATTTTTACAAAATGCAAACTGATGATAGAAGTTTTTTTTATTGATTTCTCATTTTACATTAGGTCAGGAGTCAGTGACAACTAGAGCGGTGAGGGTAGATTTTGACAGTCCACCTGGATATGGAGAAGACAGTTTTTATAGTAAAAATCCAAGATGTCGTTTAATTGACTTCCGTAATGCAACACGGCAAACATTTGACATTTCTCATCCGGTAAGTGTAATCTTACTTTCATAATATACTTGTTGAGCGATTGGTGTAGATTTTTGCTATATCTATTGCAATAAAATTGATGAAAAGGCTTTTATTACCCTGGGCCTAGATTTTCGAAGCTCTCTTAGCGCTAAGATAGTGGTAAGTACCATCAATTAGCATTGGCCTACGACTATCTTAGCACTAAGAGAGCTTTGAAAATCTACACCCTGGGACTCATTATGAGAAATTTTTGTTGTTGAAATAACCTGCTTTTGAA
Organism: Phorcus lineatus; assembly: GCA_921293015.1. Lineage (NCBI taxonomy): Eukaryota > Metazoa > Mollusca > Gastropoda > Trochida > Trochidae > Phorcus > Phorcus lineatus. The sequence goes on along the minus strand of OV121086.1, from coordinate 35,689,171 downwards.
TTTCATTATGAAACCACCACGAATAGGAAGGCTAAACATGAAATTACGATATTACATTTCTTGGTTTATCAGAGTTTAAATACATCTTCATGCTTTAAGCACAGTCTTCTATGCAAGACAAAAACCTACCAAGACCATAATCTGCCTTGGAGTGTTCATATAACCAATCCAGGAAGCAATTTAACTGGCCTAGTCTGGATGTATCTATGTCATTTTTAACCACACGTTGGCCTAAAGTCATCTTATCTTTGAAGATATCCAAAGTGCTTTTAATGTAAATTTTCTCCATTATAAAGGTCTTCTCAAAGCTATCAAACGTTATCAGGCTGAATGGAAGATAACCACACCAACTTCTTTCCCACAACTATACGATAATGCTGTCATTTGAAAGCTTATGTCTGGGAAAAAAGGGGCCAAGTGTTATTATTATATATTGAAACAATCTGATGTTAATCTCAATTTCAAGCACTAATGGGAAGAGTGTTTTCTTGTGGAATTGGATTGGGGTAAAATATTTGTGCAACCTTTAAAGACAACATTGATACTAAATTGAGATGGTTCCAGTTTAGAATTCTTCAATATTCATAGTAACTATCAACTAATTCTTTCCCTTTAAAGATAAAATTATCAGACAGCAACCTCTGTACATTTTGTCAATGTGAAGTGGAAACAATCACATATATTCTTTGGTACTCTTGTTATGTACAAACCTTTTGGAAATCTTTTCTTAAGATGTTTAATGAAAAATGTCCTCATGTTTACAATATGAATTTTGACTTGCAACTTATCATATTTGGACTAAGAAAGAATGTATACACTGACGATGTTTTGATTTACTGTCATTATTGGCCAATTTTAAAATAATTATGACTGTCAAGTTTTAAAAACTACTCTTGATTTTAATCACTTTAGAAATTATAGTAGGGTATAATGGGGGTCAGAACCAACGGTGGCCAAAACGTATCTTCTCATTAATCTTATGTCAAAACTACTAATGAGAAGATACGTTTTGGCCACCGTTGGTCCCGTACCCCCATTATAACCTACTAATTATATATATAGAACAAATAAGAGGGATGATGTTTTCTCTTGAGACAAAAAATATTTCTTATTCAGAATATATGATGGTTACAAGGATTGATATTGCGTTAATGTTAACAAGGAAAGTTGTTACATCCTGGTCTTCACTCAACGATACTTTATGTTGTAGCAGTATTCAATTTCAAACATATTTATACAATGCAACACATGGCACAGGTTTTCTATAATGATACCTGTCATCATATCACTATCAAATTTCAAAATGATTGAGATAAGGCTACATATGGTAAAGTAACATTCATCCTATCAGATAATACAAGCTTTGAATTTCGTGTTTAAAATTATTTAATTTAACCTTAAGATTTAAGAAATACTGAGTAGCCTCTACCATCATGTGTTTTGCAATAAAGTACAGTTTTGCCCTGACCTAGCTATCATATATAGTAAAAGCTTTAGGCTGAAAGGCGATTTGTTTCACATTATTATAAATTTGGGAAAAGTGTACTTCATTGCAAAAACATGATGGTTTCATCTACTCTATTTCTTTTCTAGCATGTTGATTTCAATTTGTGTAGGCTATACCTCAACCTAAGTAAACGTAAATGAGATTAAAAGAATTTGGCCATGAATTGAAAATCCAGGGCCATTGCTAGCTATTAATGTTGACATCATGGACCATTGTTTCGTGACGTCATTAACAATACATTATTGCGGAATTAAGGATGGGCGGCGCCTTTGAGCTTTACCGAAACAACACTAGAATAGATAATAACATAATTCTAAAATCTTTACCAAAATTAATTATTATTTTTTTAAAATCATTTGCACTGATATTTGAAAATAAAAGGTCCAACCCTTTAACCTCATTTTTGACATCTTTTAAGTCATTGGCAAGATCACTAAAAACTTGTTGACAGACTCCTTAGTAAATGGTGAATAATATGTCATAATATGCTTCATGTCATTTTCTTATAAGAGTTACCTGTCACTATATGGAAATACTCACCCAGGCCATATCCTTAAAACCTAGTTATTGTATTATAGTTTTTAACCTTTAGGTAAAAAATCATACACAGCCTGATTAGATAGAATAATGACTTGTATCAAACAATTATTTTTGTGAATAAAAAGGCATACTGAAATGATATAGGAAGTTATTTTCAGAGGGAAGTGAGCTATGACTGTTTGGTGGGCCTGAGGATACGCAATGAAGTGACATACCACTATAGGCTTCGTCTAAAATCGCTACCTTCCTTTGCCCTCACCGAATACTTTCTGGTTGTTCACAGTAAGTACTTTCTACTGAGAGGCAATTCAAACAGTTTTGTTGTTCATTTATTCTTTTACGAATTAAAATCCACCAGGTGCTTGGAAAGTTTGCAGTAAGATTTCGGTGTAATGCTACCATGGTTCACTAGTTCTAGTCAATGGCGTGCAGATTTCATTGCTATACATAGTCACAATAGTGTTGCGGGTTTTCTCCCTGCAGTAATACTAGCAGCCATTCATACTCTTGTAAATTGCATTTAACCCCCAAATCAAGATTCACTATATCATGAATTCATTTGAAAACTTAGTGAAAAAAAGATGTAATTTTGTTTTAAAGAAAAAGAAAAGTTTTTACAAAGAAGAAGCAATAAAGAGAATATATTTTGATATGTTTAAATATGTTATAGCCATTTCATAGATTTATAGCCAAGGAACCATACACCAGGGATACTTTTGGGGCTGCAGCACGTTTAAAAACAAAATTATTTCTTAAAATTTTCCCAAAATAAATATATTTTTATGCCAAATGCAATATTTTCAGAGGGTAAGAATATTTCATTACTCAACACGATCATCTGTTGTCGTAGAATATACTTAAAAGTATCAAAGATTAAATAAGATTTGCACTTTGTAACATTTTTGTTTTTCTGAGATCCCTTTGTTTACCTTTACAAACGTGCTGCTGTCCCCCTAAAGAGACACTGCAATTTTCACGGTATTTTATTTGATTTCCACATATATTGAAACACTGATTGTGACCTTCTTTCAACTCCTCTTATTCATCTTATGTTTATCAATGTTCATCTAAAATGCTCAATACATGACAACTATTTGTTTTCAATGAAAATCGAACAACACATATACGTACGTGTGTATGCCAAAGTTGTAAACAAGCATATCATTACTGTGAAATCTAATTATATAAAGTTTAAAAGACTATCAACTTCTACCTGCTTTAGACAAGTTTCCAAATAAGTTTGATTTCTTGACACCTATCTTTGTATTGTCTTCTATGCGTCTTCTATTGTCTTCTATGCGTCTTCTATTGTGTTCTATGCATCTTCTATTGTGTTCTATGTCTTCTATTGTGTTCTATGCATCTTCTATTGTGTTCTATGTCTTCTATTGTGTTCTATGTCTTCTATTGTGTTCTATGTGTCTTCTATTGTGTTCTATGTCTTCTATTGTGTTCTATATGTATTCTATTGTGTTCTATGTATTCTATTGTGTTCTATGTCTTCTATTGTGTTCTATGTCTTCTATTGTGTTCTATATGTCTTCTATTGTGTTCTATGTCTTCTATTGTGTTCTATATGTCTTCTATTGTGTTCTATGTCTTCTATTGTGTTCTATATGTCTTCTATTGTGTTCTATGTCTTCTATTGTGTTCTATGTCTTCTATTGTGTTCTATGTCTTCTATTGTGTTCTATATGTCTTCTATTGTGTTCTATGTCTTCTATTGTGTTCTATATGTCTTCTATTGTGTTCTATGTCTTCTATTGTGTTCTATATGTCTTCTATTGTGTTCTATGTCTTCTATTGTGTTCTATATGTCTTCTATTGTGTTCTATGTCTTCTATTGTGTTCTATATGTCTTCTATTGTGTTCTATGTCTTCTATTGTGTTCTATATGTCTTCTATTGTGTTCTATGTCTTCTATTGTGTTCTATATGTCTTCTATTGTGTTCTATGTCTTCTATTGTGTTCTATATGTCTTCTATTGTGTTCTATGTCTTCTATTGTGTTCTATGTCTTCTATTGTGTTCTATGTCTTCTATTGTGTTCTATGTCTTCTATTGTGTTCTATATGTCTTCTATTGTGTTCTATGTCTTCTATTGTGTTCTATATGTCTTCTATTGTGTTCTATGCGTCTTCTATTGTGTTCTATGCATCTTCTATTGTGTTCTATATGTCTTCTATTGTGTTCTATGCATCTTCTATTGTTCTATGCGTCTTCTATTGTTATATGTCTTCTATTGTGTTCTATGTGTCTTCTATTGTGTTCTATGTCTTCTATTGTGTTCTATGTCTTCTATTGTGTTCTATGCGTCTTCTATTGTGTTCTATGTCTTCTATTGTGTTCTATATGTCTTCTATTGTGTTCTATATCTTCTATTGTGTTCTATGTCTTCTATTGTGTTCTATGTCTTCTATTGTGTTCTATATGTCTTCTATTGTGTTCTATGTCTTCTATTGTGTTCTATGCGTCTTCTATTGTGTTCTATGCATCTTCTATTGTGTTCTATATGTCTTCTATTGTGTTCTATGCATCTTCTATTGTTCTATGCGTCTTCTATTGTTATATGTCTTCTATTGTGTTCTATGTGTCTTCTATTGTGTTCTATATGTCTTCTATTGTGTTCTATGTCTTCTATTGTGTTCTATGTCTTCTATTGTGTTCTATGTGTCTTCTATTGTGTTCTATGTCTTCTATTGTGTTCTATGTCTTCTATTGTGTTCTATATGTCTTCTATTTTGTTCTATGTCTTCTATTGTGTTCTATATGTCTTCTATTGTGTTCTATGCGTCTTCTATTGTGTTCTTTCATCTATGCGTCTTCTATTGTGTTCTGTCTTCTATTGTGTTCTATGCATCTTCTATTGTTCTATGCGTCTTCTATTGTTATATGTCTTCTATTGTGTTCTATGTGTCTTCTATTGTGTTCTATGTCTTCTATTGTGTTCTATGTCTTCTATTGTGTTCTATGTCTTCTATTGTGTTCTATATGTCTTCTATTGTGTTCTATGTCTTCTATTGTGTTCTATATGTCTTCTATTGTGTTCTATGTCTTCTATTGTGTTCTATGTCTTCTATTGTGTTCTATGTCTTCTATTGTGTTCTATATGTATTCTATTGTGTTCTATGTCTTCTATTGTGTTCTATGTCTTCTATTGTGTTCTATGTCTTCTATTGTGTTCTATATGTATTCTATTGTGTTCTATGTCTTCTATTGTGTTCTATGTCTTCTATTGTGTTCTATATGTCTTCTATTGTGTTCTATGTCTTCTATTGTGTTCTATATGTCTTCTATTGTGTTCTATGTCTTCTATTGTGTTCTATATGTCTTCTATTGTGTTCTATGTCTTCTATTGTGTTCTATGTCTTCTATTGTGTTCTATGTCTTCTATTGTGTTCTATGTCTTCTATTGTGTTCTATGTCTTCTATTGTGTTCTATATGTCTTCTATTGTGTTCTATGTCTTCTATTGTGTTCTATATGTCTTCTATTGTGTTCTATGTCTTCTATTGTGTTCTATGTCTTCTATTGTGTTCTATGTCTTCTATTGTGTTCTATATGTCTTCTATTGTGTTCTATATGTCTTCTATTGTGTTCTATGTCTTCTATTGTGTTCTATATGTCTTCTATTGTGTTCTATGTCTTCTATTGTGTTCTATGTCTTCTATTGTGTTCTATGTCTTCTATTGTGTTCTATGTCTTCTATTGTGTTCTATGTCTTCTATTGTGTTCTATGCATCTTCTATTGTGTTCTATATGTCTTCTATTGTGTTCTATTTGTCTTCTATTGTGTTCTATGTCTTCTATTGTGTTCTATATGTCTTCTATTGTGTTCTATATGTCTTCTATTGTGTTCTATGTCTTCTATTGTGTTCTATATGTCTTCTATTGTGTTCTATGTCTTCTATTGTGTTCTATGTCTTCTATTGTGTTCTATGTCTTCTATTGTGTTCTATGCGTCTTCTATTGTGTTCTATGCATCTTCTATTGTGTTCTATATGTCTTCTATTGTGTTCTATTTGTCTTCTATTGTGTTCTATGTCTTCTATTGTGTTCTGTGTCTTCTATTGTGTTCTATGTCTTCTATTGCGTTCTGTCTTCTATTGTGTTCTATGCGTCATTTATTGTGTTCTATGTCTTCTATTATGTTCTATGCGTCATTTATTGTGTTCTATGTCTTCTATTATGTTCTGTCTTCTATTGTGTTCTATGTCTTCTATTGTGTTCTATGTGTCTTCTATTGTGTTCTATATGTCTTCTATTGTGTTCTATATGTCTTCTATTGTGTTCTATGTGTCTTCTATTGTGTTCTGTGTCTTCTTTTGTGTTCTATGTGTCTTTTATTGTGTTCTATGTGTCTTCTATTGTGTTCTATGTGTCTTCTATTGTGTTCTTTGTCTTCTATTGTGTTCTATGTGTCTTCTTTTGTGTTCTATGTGAAACATATTTATTCATGTACATACAAATGTAAATTTGATGCCAAAAGTTACATACGAGTCCAAAAATTTAATTGAATCTTTTACTTCAAGCAAGGACGAGTTGAATTTTATCTGCAAAATCAGAAATTAGAACTCATCTCATGTGAATTATTTATGCAACACTAACTTGACCTGGAACTCTATGGCACGGGTCTATAATTTTGGGTACTGCAACATGCAGGACACTTGAACAAATACTGTGACTTAAGTTTCCGGTCGCTAAACTTTGAATGGGCACTTCATAAGGATGAGCATCGTGGTTTTAGTTAGTATGCCTTATGGCGGCAAAGCTGCGTACTCTGAATTGATTTAATGTTGAAAAATATTTGTCTGAAAGAGTGAAAAACAAACTGCCTTCAAGAAAAATAGCTGGTTAGTGGCATTGTGCAAAGGTTAATATAACAATATGATGATGAGAATAAAATCTTAGTAATCTCTCTTCTTGTTTGTAAAGGTGAACCTAGGAAAATGGAAAATTACAAAATTGTGATTGCAACAGCAGTGATCCCTGTGCACAAGAGCGTGCATGTGGTTTGGGAGCAGCCCCCCTTAAGTTTCAACATTGTCTCCTATAATGTCACTCTGAGCACAAGAGAGGGACATCTAAAGTCAACGATGGTAAGTATAACAGGGCCTCATTCCATATGGCAATCAATGCTAAGGTCAACTTTTAATCCTTGTTTAAATTATTACATCAGGGTTACCTTTTAGTGAATTAGGATGACGTTATGCTTAATGAAAAGTAGCCAAAATCTTCAGGGGCTAATTGAAAAGGGGGGGGGGGGGGGGGGGGGGGGAGAGTGGTGGAATAAAGGTTTTTGACTTCCCTCCTTTTATTTTTAAAAAATTTACCCAAACAAAGGAAGACTGACCTACCTACCCCCTTTAAAAGGTGAACACCCTCTTTCAATATTCTTGATCTAGCACTATCCCTTACCTGATAAAATATTTATATTTAATATTTGAAGTCGCAAATGGTGAATATGTTCGAAACTATAATGCCAGTGCAAAGGATTGTATCATACATGTTCTGTATTGAGCTGAAATTGGTGTATTTATAGGTTTAATGAGGTATAGAAAGAGAAATGAAGAGTAAAAAAATTGCTTATTAATGACAAGAATGTCAAATTCTGTTTCCACACAAAAATTCCCCAACATAACTCTAACTTTAAAGATAGAACTTTAAGAAATATCTTCAGTTGTCAGATAACCAATGTACTCCTTGAATACTTTTCAAACCATATATAATATTGTTCTCCTTTGGTTTACAGATAAAATATGGTGAACAGGATTTTGAGTTCAAGAATCTGAAGCCAGATGTCTTCATTGTGAAGGTGATTAAGTTTCAATATTCATGTCTCACGGGCCAATTGTACTCCAGAGTTAACCAAAAGGCCATTCACGAAAAGATAGAGGATATTTGACATTTCTCGTCATACTATGGATATCTCATCGAGTGAAGTAGAAATTTATATTTTCATGAGTGGCGTAGCCACGAGTGTAAAAATGTGATTTTCTACTTCACAAGATGATATATTCATGGTATTCGACGAGAAATGTCGAATGTTCTATTTATTTTGTTTCCAAAAACCCTGTAAGTGACCCTAACTATATGAATGGAGAAGCTAAAACGCTTCGCTAGCGCGGCCGTTGCATGAATTCATTCAATTGTTTCATGACGTCGCAGACCACGTCATATGATTGTTGCATCATTTCACTGAGTAGAATACCATTATTTCACTCAAGTGAAAATACAGGTTTTATTTTCACCGGCATATTTCACCATTCGAAATATAATATACATGCATATTTTAATTTATCACCCATATGGCAAGTTATAATCAGTGACATATTTTTGATATGTGCAAATGCACTCGTATCACTTTTGCCCAGGAACAAATGTTTCAGCTCAAGTTACCACATGCCGTTGTCTACAACATAATAAGACCTTTGCTCGCAGGGGCAACACAAAAATTTACTTTCGTTTTGTATTATATTATCATATTACACACTTCCTTGATTAATAACCCTTAATTATCACCCTGCTTAGTAATAAAATATTAGTTATTGAATTATACCAAAATCAAAATGATTAAAATTCCTCATTTTTGATCTCTGTGATATTGGGAAACAATCGTTTTAACTTGCTTTCTCAAAGTCAATAAAAGGCGTATCATATTAAGAAATTATCTCACTCTTTGTCCAAATATATATGTATTCATAGAGGCAAAGAACAAAAAAGACTAAAGATATATCTCTTTTACATTGTATAAAGGTATGACAAATGAAAGATAACTTTATATTGGTGTTCTGAATTTTTTAAAGATCAATAATTTTGGCTTTTTTTCAAATAGGTGGAGCCAAAAACAAAAAATGGAGGAAGTCCTTGTTTCTTCACGGAATCCAAGCCAATTCGACTTGTCTACACATTCGAGGGTAAGGCTTTTTTCTGTTGATAACATAAATCCATCTGAATGAATTGATGAAGATGAAGTGATTATAGGTTACATGCCACTGTCAAAATATTCCTTCATACTGTATTTCATATTTTTGTTCTGTAACCTTTCTACAATTACTCAATAATCATGCAGCTGTTGAAGCAAATGAATTGTAAAATAACTTTTTAGTATTTTATTAAAGTTTATATAACCACAAATATATTTCACTATTTTCTATGGAAAATATGAATGTCTGATTACAATTTTGTATAGTGCGTCAATGGTCGCTACTCAAATATGTTCAGTTTGGTAATGAAAGCAGTTTTAGAATACCATTTTTGATGGGATGCTTAGATCTGTCTGGCCACAAACCAGTGAATGCATGAGTGGTCACACACCCTTTTTGTGACATCATAAACAGAATCATTGCCTCATGATCTATACATCTATCGTAACAATATCACTGAAAATAACCAATAATTCAGAAAATGTTTTCCACTCAGTCAGATAAATCATTTGACGATGTAACACTGTTAAGCATTTGGTGTATTTAAGATAATCACATCAATGGTTATTAAACAATTATTTATGGCGGTATTTCAGTTGAAATAATGATGCCCCACTCTGTACAGTCTGTTTATTACATCACACCCAACAATGGTACTAAAACAAATTAAAAATAGGCAGTGGAATAAATCATGCTGGTTCTCTCTGTATGATTCTCTTTTGATTTTAGAACTCCTGCGTTATTCTGTAAATAATGCAATCTTGGCTTATTTAGGCTTATTTGGTACGAGGGAAGTCCATAGAAGTGGATATACTCACTTCTATGAACTTATTGACACCCCCTCATAAATGTTTAAGATAATCATAGATATTGCCATGATATTCCGAAGATTATGATAACAGGAGAAAATAAAGACTATTTTTCTTTTCCGTCAGATAATCCACCAGAGTTCTCCATGTTAAACACCGCTCTGGCTGTTGTTGGTGGCACCGTGTTGGGAGCCATGTTGTTAATTGTCCTTATAATATGCTGGAAGAAACAATGTAAGTCTATTGTCTTTTGGCTATTGCTTTTTAAGCTCATCATGATTAAGAATCATATCAAATTCTTAGCAAATCACAATTCTTTCAATGTTAGCATGTTTTCATGTAAACCTTATTGTAATGTTTATTGATTTTAGATAGAGAGATATGACACAGGCTGTTAAATAATTTTGTTTAAAAATATTTTCCTAAGTCTACAGATGAGCTAATGCCATTATCAATTATGTGACTTTTTAAGAAATAAAAGGTTTACTATACTGAAGTGCTCTTTATGGTTTCTTGCAAAATGTTAATAATAAATTGCCTGCTGAAAGACAGAGAGTCCACGCTCTCTAAAGCACACATTTTGGGAATTCAACTTTATAACATGAAACAAAGCTGAAACCTCTCTTGGGGTGTTTGAAGCCCCTACAGTCCTGAAATCTTGTGTGCATTTTTTTGACAAAATGGCTTGTAGATCTATTTACCATTAAACAAGAACTTCTGGAATTATATTTATTTCCACCTTTTTTTGGATGTTATTTAGAGCCTAAATACGAATTGATTTTCTTTTAAAAAGAACACTAAGAGTTATTGGCTCTGAGTAAAAGATATTCAGTCACAAAACATACCCAAGAAACCAAATTAATGGATTAATGCAGAATAAAATTGTATATTTGATGACTATTTGTTGCTCCTCAAAACCCAATTACCTTGCCTTCTACCTGCATGTAGATGGTATTGGGCTAGTCCAAGACTTTTGTACTCGGGGTTTTACGATATTTTTCTACGAGCTTTATAATTGTTGATTTCGGTCTCAAATTAAAAAAATATGTTGTAAGGTTTTGCTGTTACGAATGCCGCTATTTGCTAATATCACAACGATGTTTGTAATGTAAATAATGCCGTGAATTCACATTAGTTAGACCTTATCTGACCTCATACAGAAATAGAACAGTCACAAAGTCCTTTCCACACAAAAAATAAGTACACAAAAAATAAGTATGCAAAAACAGAGTTCACTCTAAAACTTCTAATAACTAACGGTCATGATACAATATCGATAAATAGTTGCGTTTGCCGTCGGTTTTAAACTAAATTTGCGGGCGTTGAATAACAATGAATCCCGGAAATTTTACAAACGCAACTATTTATCTTCTTAATACCTTGCCCTCTACCTGCATGTAGATTTGATTTGCTGTACTATTTTCATTCTCATTATTATTATACTTCCTTTCAGATCCCCGGATACCAAGACAAACACAAAGGATTTTGATTGGTACAGACAATGACCGCAATTTAGTGCATGAAGTAGCAACTGTCATCAAAAAGAAAATGAACGTACATGTGAAGGTTGCAAATGGAACAGGCATTACTTTAGAACGCCTGGTCAGAGGTGATTCACAAAATACTGTCATCCTAGTGATTTGTTCCAAAAATGCTGCCAAATTGATCAACAAAAGTCACTTGCTAAATTATTCAAATGACTATTTCTGTCAAGCCATGACTTTTCTACAGAAAAATGCTCTGCCTTGTAAAACGTACATTGCTTGTGTGCATGGTGAATCTAACTGCCCTCACATTCATTTGAATCTTAACCAACATTTAAAGCAAGGATTTTATAGGAAGCCTTTAAATCTTCTGAAGAAAAGGAAAGAAGAGAAGGTATACAATCTGTTAAATGATTTTGACAAACTTGGAAAAAAATTCGGGAATGGCTTTGTTGAAGATGATTATGACAGTTCCAATGAATGGTTTAATCTTAAAGAAGCAATAAATGGTTGCCCAAGTCGAAGAGGTCAAGAAGTGAGAGAGTCTTCAGAGAGTCTTCAGAGTAGTCAAGGTTCCTGCATTAATATGGAGGACTTTCTTCTTGCAAGGAGAAGTACAAACCGTATAGCACATAGTAGTGAGTCTGTCATTAATGAGTCAATGGATAATTTTATGACAATACCACATGAAACAGAGGAAGAATCAAATGAACAACTTGACCGACACAAATTTTCAAGCTGTAACACCTTGCAGAGCACAGAAATTGAGGATCCTCAACAACAGACACAAGAGACACTGTCTAATCTTAGAATATCAAGGGCTCCAAAGTCACTATCTCCTCAGGGGACACCAGGGGCTTTTCAGTCAGTATCTCCTCTGAGGACACCAGGGGCTTTACAGTCACATTCTATTCAGAGGACACCAGGGGCTCCTCTCTCACTACCCTCTCACATGGTATCAGAGTTTCCAGAGCTTGATGAGTTTCCTTCTGATTGTATTCCCAATCCTTCTACAGAATCCGAAATGAATCATCTTCCCAGGCTCTTCACTCAACCATCTGACCAGCCATCAGCAAATCACCATGGAAACTGGTTGCAAGAACATCCAGAGAGTCATTTTTGTCAGAAACATATCAAGTTTGAAAACATTCAACAGTGCTATCAGCACAGAGCTCAAGACATTTGTCATTGTCATGACATAAATGAGAAACCACACCAACATTATGGGTTTCAACATAACCCATCACCATTTCAACAATCTGTCCCTCCTCAAAATCACTCTCAAATTGAAGATGGGCATTGTGAGAGTGGTTTTATTTCAGGAAATATGACCAACCACCACAGACCTGAAGATGCAAATTATAGATCAAGATGTGAAAATTGTCACAGACAAAACTCTACTTTTTCTGAACAAGATTCCAAATCTTCAAATTACTCTCGTCAAAATCCAAATTATTCCAATTACTCAAGACAAGGTTCAATAACATCAAGACATGGTTCCAATAACAGTCCAACTTCTTCTCAAAGTCCACAAATGCATTACATGAGAGGAAGAGATCCTTTCTATGAGGATGACCTTGAAGTGGCACAACCCCTTCTCAGCAATGACCCAAGTTTCAAGAACACAAATTACATATGGCCTTTACATGATAAAACCTCCCAAAGAAATCCTCTTCTGTCTAGGAAAGATCCTTATGAGTCTTCTCCAGGGCCTGTGAACACAGTGTTCATACCTCCAGACAGTCCAGACAACATGTCTTGCAACGAGGAATTCTTCATTGAAGCAGATGAATCTGGAGAGCCACATATTGTATCAAAATCTTTCAAGTATGATCATCCTCCCATCGCTGTAGAAGATGATGTAGCATGTGATGATTTGACCTTTGAAAGGACAAACTCTGACCCTGAAACATGTAAAAAATTAACATATGAAGTTGGAAGGAATGAAACTAATTCAGTATTTGTCCAGCAAGAAGAAAAACCTTTAGGTCAGGTTCATGATACTGAAGACCAAGAGAAAGTCAACGCTGCTCCAGAAGATCCTTTGGTAAGGAAGATATCTGCTAGGGTAAATTATGACTCTGGCATGTATTCCATGAAGTAGACTCTGAACAGAATTGTCTTTCTTCCACTCTGAAACATTAGCAATATCTCAGATTGCCCGGTCTATGAATGGCTGAGAGCCCTTTCTCATGGTGTCGTTTGTGTTCATTTGTGTTCATGATTGATATCAAGTGTCAGTTGTAAATGAAGCTATTACAGGTTTACCATGTTTTTATTACACATTGTTATATGAGTACGGGTCTTAAACATTATTCACAAACATGAAATTGCTGGACATGAATGCCACTTATAAATGCCCTTAGATTTGATTTTCACAATAAGCAAGTTGTTATCTAGAAATTATTGCTGATCCTACGTAGCCCACTTCCAAATGCCCTTGGATGTGATTTTCACAATAAGGAAGTTGTTATCAAGAAATTATTGCTGATCCTATGTAGGCCACTTCCAAATGCCCTTGGATGTGATTTTCACAATATGGAAGTTGTTATCAAGAAATTATTGCTGTTCCTATGTAGGCCACTTCCAAATGCCCTTGGATGTGATTTTCACAATAAGGAAGTTGTTATCAAGAAATTATTGCTGTTCCTATGTAGGCCACTTCCAAATGCCCTTGGATGTGATTTTCACAATAAGTAAGTTGTTATCCAGAAATTATTGCTGTTCCTATGTAGGCCACTTCCAAATGCCCTTGGATGTGATTTTCACAATAAGGAAGTTGTTATCAAGAAATTATTGCTGTTCCTATGTAGGCCACTTCCAAATGCCCTTGGATGTGATTTTCACAATAAGGAAGTTGTTATCAAGAAATTATTGCTGTTCCTATGTAGGCCACTTCCAAATGTCCTTGGATGTGATTTTCACAATAAGGAAGTTGTTATCAAGAAATTATTGCTGATCCTACGTAGCCCACTTCCAAATGTCCTTGGATGTGATTTTCACAATAAGGAAGTTGTTATCAAGAAATTATTGCTGTTCCTATGTAGGCCACTTCCAAATGCCCTTGGATGTGATTTTCACAGTAAGGAAGTTGTTATCAAGAAATTATTGCTGTTCCTATGTAGGCCACTTCCAAATGCCCTTGGATGTGATTTTCACAATAAGGAAGTTGTTATCAAGAAATTATTGCTGTTCCTATGTAGGCCACTTCCAAATGCCCTTGGATGTGATTTTCACAATAAGGAAGTTGTTATCAAGAAATTATTGCTGATCCTACGTAGCCCACTTCCAAATGTCCTTGGATGTGATTTTCACAATAAGGAAGTTGTTATCAAGAAATTATTGCTGTTCCTATGTAGGCCACTTCCAAATGCCCTTGGATGTGATTTTCACAATAAGGAAGTTGTTATCCAGAAATTACTGCTGTTCCTATGAAGGCTTCTTCCAAATGCCCTTGGATATGATTTTCACAATAAGGAAGTTGTTATCCAGAAATTACTGCTGTTCCTATGTAGGCCACTTCCAAATGCCCTTGGATGTGATTTTCACAATAAGGAAGTTGTTATCAAGAAATTATTGCTGTTCCAGTGAAGGCTTCTTCCATATGCCCTTAGATGTGATTTTCACAATAAGCAAGTTGTTATCCAGAAATAATTGCTGATCCTACGTAGGCCACTTCCAAATGCCCTTGGATGTGATTTTCACAATAAGGAAGTTGTTATCCAGAAATTACTGCTGTTCCTATGTAGGCCACTTCCAAATGCCCTTGGATGTGATTTTCACAATAAGGAAGTTGTTATCCAGAAATTACTGCTGTTCCTATGAAGGCCACTTCTAAATGCCCTTCAAAGACTTGATGAATCATACTGATTATGAAAGTTGTGTAGTGCAGTAACCACAGTATCATCTAACATGCTGCTACAGATATGACTAGTAAAGACTCTATTTACCAATGTTAGAAAGATTTTTTATAATGATGATAAGGCTATTTATATAGCGCTGGATTCCACGTCAAGAGGAGGGACATGCTCAAAGCGCTGACAAATGAAATGTGAAAGAAACTGACTCTGTTTGTCTTAGTCTTACTTCAAACTATAGATATCTGGAAACAATATGTGTCCACTTTCACAGAGCCCCTTTAAACTAAAGTGATCCTAACTGAATGTTATGACAATGGCCCGGGTTACTTGGAGAACTTAAAGGCTGATCTTATTGGTTTAAAAATAATTGTGAAACATGCATTTAAAAACAATTTAGGGTCACTATGTGCACCATCTATCTGATTTTATTCTTTCTTCTTCTTTTTTCTTAACGTACATTGTGAATTACTACAAAACAAACATAGCACTGTTTTTAAACAAATAGTTTATTAAATATAGCCCTTTAGATTGCGTGAACCAGAAAATTTCGCTCTGGCATGGCACATACGTTGTTCTTTTAGTTTTGCCATTTTAACTGACAAAATTAATCTTTCAGACTTACAAATTCTCATGCCTGTTATATACACTGAATTTATGGCATGAGAAATTTGTCATAAAACATCATGAAGCCTATGGATGTGGTAAAATGTGAATGTTATGGCTCTTACTTAAGGAATATCTACAAAAATAAATCCTTACCTTTGCTTAGTGCTTATTACAAAAGTGTTTTTCATTTGTTTATCTTTACAGGAAGTAAAATATTCTTTTACAAGTGAAAGATCAGAGATAAGAATAAAGACAATGAAAAGTTGGTGTTGGTCAAGTTCCGGCATAGAAGAAAAAGTGTGATGTTATGAAGTGCTTTATTCAAGTTTTACTAACTCACATTTTAGCTGTCAGTGTCAGAGCATGAGACCAAGATGACCGGGGGTGTAATGAGGGTTTTGGAGAATGTACCCAATCGGGCATGCCCGATTTTTTTTCTTTATGAAATTTGGAGAAAAAAGTGAACTCGATTGAGTACATTGCATATAGGTAGCTACGTCCATGATGACTGAACACTGAAAATGAAGAAAGTTGAGGAGAGGTGAGTTGGCATTTAAAGCTTTCAAGATTATTTCACTTATATAGCAGCTCTTAGTATTATTGCAGGGAGAAAGCCTGCAACACCATTGTGGCTATGCATTGCGGTGAAACCTGCGACCATGGGCTGAAACTAGCGAACCATGGGTGGTACTGCGCTGAAATATAGTGTAGCATTGCACCCAAACCTGACTGCGTGGTGAACAGTTCTCTACTGCAGACAAAGTTACCGAGCCCCTGACAGGATTTGAACCACGGACCTCTTGATCCGAAGCCGAAAGCCCTAACCACTGCGCTATCCCACCCCAGAAGAAAGTTTATCAAACTCTATCATATCCCTTAAATCACAACACAAGAGGGAAAGTAACTCTTGCAGAAATATAGCTGAGCAAGTATTTTCCACATTTCATAAAATTTTCTTTCTATGCTTAAATGTGGTCAAATACTTTCTGTAAACAAAAATACAGCTCAAATATGCTTGAAATCAGCTACATATAATATTGTACCAACATTGACCGTCCTACCATCTACCCCACCACCCATGTTTACAAACCATCTCAAATACACATGAACCAAAATTACACTATCTCTCCTGCCTGACACTGAAAATACATCAGTTGGACACAGGGAACCTCTGGAAAAGCAAGGCATTGGGTGTAGTGTTTCCCTACCTCTACCAATCAACAGACCCAATACACATCTAATACACACAGAGATCACGGAGTGGTACCTTTTTTCCCTCTGATTAAACTACAGATGCAGTTATCATTCCAAAAAAAATGCAAGAGAATTATTTCAGTGGTTATATTTTGCTTTCTTATTGAGCTGTAGGCATAATATTGGGCTGAGAACTGATTTTCAGACCAATATGATTACATTTAACATTTTATCATCACTCAGAATATTTCCCAAGATGCCACCTCAGTATACATGTAATTAATTTAGCCTTTCTCTTACTCTTTCTAAAGTGCAGTACATGATTAGGTGATTGAAAACAACTGTAAACATGTCGGAAATGACTATAAGCTAATCTCGCTTCAAGACATTCTGCTGAATACAGGTCACTACACATACAGTGCAACTGCTCCCTGGACATTCAACCACTCCAATACACATTGTTCTTTTCACAGAAAGCTTATTGGTTATTGGGGGTTGTCGGTCCGTAAAGAGCCACTCCGTGATTTTCATAACATATTATTTACCTTTGATACGAACCTAAATGTGATATGTTGTGATATAGAATCAAAACATCTTAACTTTTCATGTCCAAAAGACATATATATGACAAATACTGGTTTTCCATGAACATCTAAAAACAGCCTTATAAATGCACAGAGGTGTAGATATCACGTCCAATGTAATATACATGGATACTAGTTATATACCCTTACAATCACCTATCAACTCCTAACTTCCCTCCTGGCTCTTTTAGATAGGTCTCTAAAATTACGTTTGACTATTGGATGCGCGCCACTGTCCAGTTTTCAATCATAATTGAGACGTTCTTCCTTTATATTGTCACTGTAAAAAAAAAAAGCTTTAAAATGAGTCTTTTTGGTAACAGTCATACTTCGAGATCAAATGACAGCATTGATTAAGTTTGGCATATATGACTCCACAACTCACGGAGTGGCTCAATTTAAGTTAAAAATCTTGATCCCCTTATAATTTAGGCTATGTTAGCCTATAAGCAACAAGCAACTTGACGGAAGCAAGGCTGGGTCATGCCATTAGCTAATCTTGCCTTTTAGGCCTGATAAGCAAAAATTTCAAAGAATTTTATATCCTGAAAAGGCACATCGCAATATAAACATTGTTTATAAATCACACTATCATTGAAAAAATAACCAACAGCAAACACACAAAAATAGAGCCTTTGGCTCCGTAGCTCTTTAGACTGTAACTTATTTTTTAAATGGTCACAGGCCCTTTCAGTCCAAATTAGCTAAAAATTGAATTTTGGAAACCCAAAAAGGCATCATTACACAAGATGGATGTAACGTTTCATTGAGATTGGCCGCGTGGGTTTTGAGGTCTGTTAGTGTTATGCTAACATGCTATTATTTTACTGGCGCTTCACTAATTCAAAGCCACTACCTAGTCTATGCAACTTATTTCAGTTCAAATCGTATCAAATTATAATTTCTTGTAAGAGTAAAAACTTCAAATATTGCAATCTGTTACAATCAATACGTGTAATTAACCAACTGTCAAGCTAGGCACAAACAAGTTTAATCAACGAGGGACCACCACGTATGGAAATGCGAAAAGAGGACTTCCAGCGGAGTAATATTTAGATATAAAAAAAATTCAATGGCATTTTCCTTATGTCTGGAAAGCATTATATTTTTTCAATTTACACCAGTCGATTATTTATAATAACAATAAATAATCCTTTCTGAAAAGAACCAAAAAAACCATAAAATGAAGAACTATTTTGTATAAATGCGGAAGTCGGAATAGCTTCCTGTGAGGTGTTGCAGGGCATCATGGTTTAGTGCGAAATATGGAAACACAACAATATTGTAATGGTTCTCTGTGTTTTTGTTCTGATATTGTCCTTGGTGCCAAGCGCCGGTCGTGTATATTTGTTTAAAGGCACCTGGGATCCATATGACAGCAAGTATGGCCACTTCCCAGAGAGTGACAGGCTTGAGATGCTTCAAGCTGCGAAAAATATGTTTCATTTTGGTTATGACAGCTACATGAAGTATGCCTTTCCTCAGGATGAACTGAACCCAATCAACTGCAGTGGGCGGGGGCCGGATTATGATAACCCGTAAGAATCTTCATGATTCAATTAATTCAATTGGACACTTGGCTTTTAATTTGGTATTGTGTATATTAATTACACTTTATAAATTAAGAAGGTTTTTTCACTTTATAAATATAGACCATTTGTTCATATTTTTGTATAACTTCTTTTCCAGGTGACACATAAGTCATAAATGTTTTTCTTATTTAAAATAATGCAAAAGCAACCTTTCTAATTAGTTTGAAATAACATCCCAAATACCCAATAGTGAATATTACTAAAATATGTGATATTATGGTCATACCAGTTTTTCCAGCCGATACCTTCCTAATAACTTGAAATGCTCATTATGGTAATGAATTTAATTACATTTATTCAAAGCCTTTCAGGGTTTTAGTATTTCTTTAACATTCTTTAAACAGGCTCTCTCCTGCAGTTTGGCAATTGATCCTCACGGTATTATTCATTGAAACAAACATGAAACAGGCATGATTTCTTTGAGAGGTATTTATGAATTGTTTGAATGAATGCAAAGATGCATTTATTTGATGGATTTCAATCAAGTTTATTTCTTAAAAGGCCTTAGGCCCACGTA
The DNA here is from genome assembly GCA_921293015.1 of Phorcus lineatus. NCBI lineage: Eukaryota > Metazoa > Mollusca > Gastropoda > Trochida > Trochidae > Phorcus > Phorcus lineatus. Next base: position 35,669,554 of record OV121086.1, on the reverse strand, counting down.
CAATACAGATGGATTTTATCATTAAGATGCATTTATTTGATGGATTTTATCATTAAGATGCATTGATTTGATGGATTTTATCATGTATTGCAAGCTTTCATCATAGACAGTGCTAAAACCATTGATATGCTGGACATGATTTTTGTAGCTGAATTTATACTTAAATCATTTATGTTATATTTATTCAACTATTCCAACTATCTGAGTACACAGTGCATAATAAAGATGGCCTGGTGGATAGTAAGCATTTTATTATGATATTATTTTCTTTGCATATTTTAACAAAATATACTGGTTCATAGCGATTATGATTATATTAACCATTTAATTTGTTTTGCATCTTTTATAGATCAAATATCAACATCAATGATGTTCTCGGTGACTATATTCTTACCCTGGTTGACTGTTTAGACACACTGGCCGTAAGTTTTTGTTGTTGAATGACAATTTTTATAAGGTCTCAAAATAGAAAACATCACCAATAAATTGATTGAACCTTGAATCTTGCAGACTCAAATTGATTGTTTTTAAAATTGGACATAAATAGTTTTAATAAAGTCCTATTTACCTAAACAGTTGATTTTCATTTCTTTAATCAATAAGAATGACATTGTCAACTTTTATTTGAGCATAATTTTGTTATTGTCAACACATTTATCAGCAAATTCTTTGAAAGTCAAATTTGTAAGTCAAACATTTTTTACTTTGAAGGTAATGGGAAATGGCACTGAGTTTAAAAAGGCTGTCGATCTGATAAAAACAAATTTAAACTTTGAAAAGTCCAACACAGTTCAAGTATTTGAAGCAACTATAAGGTAAGTAATTTCTTTATTTCATTCTTAAGAGAGTTCGCCTTTTAAGTCCATTGTTGACCTTGTTGACTTTGTTGAAGTCTGTAGTTACTGAAGTTTCATGTGATTAATTTACTAAGATTAAATATATAATAAGTTTGATAAAGATTGATATTTTGTAATTTGATGAGAAAAGTCATTCATAATATGAATAATAAGAGAGACATTGTTGTAATGAAGTTATGTCTTATCCTCTTACTTGCTGTACAATAAGTGCAAAATCACTTTTGACTTATTGATATTCAGGAATCGTATTTTGTCAAAAATACAGGTGAAAAGATTATGATAGGATTACTTTTGTAAATAACTCTTTTAGAATGAAAACGCCTGAGATGTACTATAATGTTTTAATTAAGGATTTCTGTATTAATCTATGTATTTGGCAAAGATTTTGGCATTGGTATTGTCGAAATTCAGTACAACAGACCAAGGACTATCAGTTTGTCAATTCAGAAATACCTAATGACAATTTGGTTGATATACCTCTTTGTATTTTTAAACATTTCAATTTCACTGATATTAGATTTTCTACACAGACTGATAAACATGTAGCTGATGAAAGTTTTGAACATCAAAAGAAAATCCTCAAAGTTAGCGGAACTGAGCAAACTTTGCAAGGGTAAGGTCTGTTTGAGGAGGTTGATTTCATACATTGTTAAAACTGAATTTAATTGATTTTTCAGGGTAATGGGAGCTTTACTTTCGGCGCATATGATAATCTTGGATCCAGCTCAGCCATTTGGTGACATGGTGCCTAGGCATTATGATGGCGAGCTCTTACATTTAGCCCACGATCTGGCTGCAAGGCTTGTCCCTGCATTTGAAAATACAGCGACTGGCATTCCCTTTCCACGGGTAGGCTTCTCTTGAGCTTAGTCTGTATAGTGTACTCCCTGTGATTAATCAGCAACTGGTTTCTTATTACTTTTAACAATAAAGCAAGTTAATTTGATATATGAGCCAGATGTTTCTATTGAGCAGGTGTTTACAAAGGCTTCTTACATTGAAACCACATGAATATTCAGTGGTTGATCCCAATCCTTTTTGGAAAGTTCCTTAAATAACCCTGTTTTCAATAGGTAAACCAACTTTAAAAATACTTTCTTTGCCTTTGACCTTTCAAAGAGATATTTTGCCTTATCTTTCAAATAGGATTAACTCCAATATGATTGCCCTTGGAGGGAATACACTGAAATTTTGTTAATATGTTTCCGTTAGAGACAATGAAAAAGAATTCATCAAGATGCACAAATTTAATTTTTTCCCTAGGTGAATCTACGTGATGGTGTTCCCGGGGACTGCATCAATGAGACTTGTACAGCTGGTGCAGGAACTCTTGTGTTAGAGTTTGGCGTATTATCTCGTCTCCTTGGCGACCCAGTTTATGAGTCTCTAGCAAGAAGAGCAGTTCAGATGTTGTGGAAATATAGATCAAATGTAACCGGCTTGTTTGGTAGGTGGTTATTAATATTATTATGTTGGTCTTTGACTATGAAATAAATTATCTTATCTGAACAAGCTTCACTGATTGATGTATGCTTAAGCAGTTATGAATATGCAAGATATTTTGCTTGCCTTTTCCTTGATAGTCAGTAAGATAAAGGAAAAAAATGGTAGTATCAGTACATAATGATATCTAAATGTGTAATTAATATAATGGACACAAATAATTATTTATAGATTATAAAATTTTGAAAAAATGTTTATCTTTTAAGTGACATACGGATGAAATGTCTGTCATTAAAAAGCAAACATCCTTAACTTATTTTGTTCATTATGCTTTATTTTGCTATCAATCTTCTGAAAACATAACTGTCGTGTTGTCTCCCCATATGTTTACATTAATGTGGATAGACCACGTGGGGATATGTTTAGAACTGAAAGTCATTTGTAAGGGCTGAGTTTGAACTATGCAGCTCTGTAAGTTCCTTTATTACTGGTATTTTTTGTGTGGTATTTTGCAGGCAATGTGATCAACATCCAGACTGGAGAATGGGCAGGGAAAATGAGTGGTTTAGGTGCTGGGGTCGACTCCTTCTATGAATATTTACTTAAGGTATGGCAAATGGAAAGATGCTAAAAAAAATCTGTAAGACCATGGTCAATGACTTAAAAAAAATTAGCTTTGACTTAGCCAAAACAAATTTAAAAGGCAATAACTTGCCCCTTTTTGAAATAAAGTAACTTAAATATCGGCTCGACTTTCATACAGATGTTTGCCACGGTTTTAAAACGTGACATAAGATATAACATATTGACCCTGAATAGTTTTTTTTAATTCCTGCAGGTATATAGTGGTCATTGTCCATCAGACTGTAGGTCCAGTCAGTTTTTTTAAACATGTTTAGGTGCACATGAACAAAAATATTTACTTTATTTCTCAAGAATTTAAGCTCATTTGCATATTTCGTGGTTTTGATGTTGTTGAGTATATTAGGGTATATTTATTCAAATAAGTTATTTCTGATAAATTGTATATAATGTTCACTCCAGTGTTGTACTATGTAGATGTCATATGTCATAATGGCATAAAGATTGTCCTGGCTGAGGAATTTCCAACCGTTTAGCATTACTAAGACATTGCTATCTATTAAATGTCCTCTCTATTCTTCAGTCCTACATCATGTTTGGAGATGAAAGTGATCTCAGAATGTTCAATGAATCCTACGAGACAATCAGATTCCATATGAGAAGAGGGTGAGTACACATATATCATTTTGATTATATCATTTCCGTTTAAGACATAAGACAATCTGCTTTGGAAGTCAAATATCTTGTTTAAATTTGATTTAATTACTTAATTGAATTAAGGCACAGTGTGTTTTGATTCTAATTGTAAACTTGAATGTATGATTCTCTATCTTTAATGTAATGCATGGAAATACGCTTTTTAGATTCAGGAATTGGTATCAAGAAATGAAGTTCATTACTCATCTTTTAGCAAACATTTTTAAAAATGGTTTCATAAGTTTATTTTTCGAATATATTCATTTATTTGAATGAAAAGGATTCATTTTTTGATTTGATAACGAGATGGCCATTAACATTTTTTCCTCAGACGCTCAAGTTGTAACTTTGGAGATGGAAATCCACCAATATATGTGAACGTGAACATGATGACTGGAGAAACAGTGAACACGTGGATAGATGCTTTACAGTCTGCCTGGTCAGGCGTGCAGGTAGATCAACCTCAGCACTAACTATTGGAATTAAATTGCTTTAGTATTTACAATGAAATTTTTCTTTTTCTCAGTTAACAAAAATACAAAATGATATTTTACAGTTCATCTTTCCTGACATAAATAACAAGTCATCACAGTTCTTGATATCATCAAGTTATCACAGTGCTGTGACATCTGTTAATGTTGTCACAATGTCATGACATCACAACCTGATAACACCATAAAGCTTTAGCATCGTAATTTTGATGATGGTGAGATGCTATCAGCTCACCGCATCCCAAGTATAATGGCATCGGAGTAGCTACCTATACGCAATGTACTCACATGAGTACACTTTCTCCAAATTTCATAAAGGAAACAATATCAAACATTTTATGAAAAAAATAACATCTACTCACATCTTTTTCAATAGAAGCTGAACATGGACAAAAAAGCGACATTATTGTAAATTATCTGACTGCACTGTCACTGAAAGCATGTCTTTTTTCGACCCCCCTCCATTGAGTACATTCTTCAAAACCCTGGCTACGCCCCTGAATAAACTTGATGATGGTGAGATGCTATCAGCTCACCGCATCCCAAGTATAATGGGGATGGAATTTGAAGAGAGACTGATGAACAAGTTTTTAGTGAATTTCAAGATTTTGAAAATATCCTTGGCATGTTTGTATAAGCAACTTATCCCAACTCTGGTGGATATATCTGATATCAAGGAAACTTGGATAAGATTTTCTTTATGTAACTATAACTCTTGGTTTATATCTGAATACTCAACCAGTTTCTCATACTTCAGGTTCTCAACGGCGACATCGAGGAAGCCATATGTTCACACGCACTATACTATTCAATATGGCGGAAGTACGAGTCTCTTCCTGAACGATACAATTGGCAGCTGAAAGCCCCCGATGTCAGTTTCTACCCATTGAGACCCGAGCTTGTTGAATCAACATATTATTTATACCAAGCAACCAAAAATCCATTTTACCTACACGTGGGGAGAGATATTTTAAATAATTTGAATCAACATGCTAAAGCTGAGTGAGTAACCAAACTCCAATACAAAAAAATCAAGAAAATTTGCTTTTATCTTTGAAAAAGTCAAATTAATTATTAATCGTAAACTCTTTAATGGCACAAACTTTAATTGTTAACTGAAAGGAGTAATTGAGTTTTTATCTGAAAAGAAGAGTTAGACTATAATCCAATAACCTTATTGTAATTCAATTAATTTGTAAGTTGATGTTAATTAAACGCCTTAGTGTCAAGCTGAATATTGTCAAATTGAAACTAAGTGTGTATGTTTATGTTTAATCCTACAGATGTGGCTATGGAACAATCCATGATGTGAGAAGCAAGTCATTAGAGGACAGAATGGAGAGCTTTTTTCTCAGCGAAACCTGTAAATATTTATACTTGGTGAGTTCATTCCACAACATTCATAATCTTCTATTCAGTTGAGATAAATAACCCTAAATAAAGATAGGTATCTTGTCTTTCTTAGATTTTATTGTTCGAAAATATTTCAGGATAACCTTGTCGGCCATTTGCAAATTCTCTGATTGTTCCCGTATGAATCAGCCACAGAAATGTGATTAATTACTTCATGGTTTAATTTGTAACAGCTTTCTTGTAAATTGGATCTTATGATTGGTTGATTCCTTTAGCTGCAGGTGACAGAATATTTCAGTAAAGCCTTGCTTATGTCACATAGTAAACCCTTTTATAGTTGGACTTAATCCTGTCATCTTCCAGGATAGCCCAACTTCATACAATGGATTATTCTCTTTATAAAAAGACCTGTAATAAGGCCACTGAGAATGATTTACTAATCATACATTTAGCAGTGTCAGTATGTTGATAGCAATCTGGGTGCCTATTCTCTAAAGTATCTTAGCTAGTATATCTAAGCTATTCAGGATAGGATTTTATCTTAGATCTTTGGATCAAAGTTTAAGATATCCTGGCACAAGGATAGTTTCTAGAATAGGCACCTTGGTACCTGCACGTCAAAGATCATGTAAAAAGGATGCAAAGAGTTTAGTAGATAAGAGTTTAATTTTTAATGACAGCTGTTTGACAAGGACAACCATGTGAACACCCAGGGCAGCAAGTGGTTGTTTACAACAGAGGGGCACCTGTTCCCTGTCAACAGTCAGCTGCGCCGAAAGACCTGGGAGGAATGGCAGCCACAACCTCCTAAAGTCCCCCTCAGTGTCGTAGATGTCAGCACCAACAAGTCTAATGTAAGTATTCGTTTTCATTGTATGTAATAGGCTTATAGCATTGCCATCTTGTTTCCATCACTTACAATATTTGTATTTTCAGTGTATGAAATAAGCTTGAAAAGATATCAGTCCCAATGTCATCACATGTCAAAGCCTTGCTCGCAGGCAATTTAGAAGTTGACTATCTATTTAACCTGGTAACTGTAATCGTACAAGCTTCTGAAATGTTACTCAAAGAGGAAGTTCAAATGATTTTGTTCAATTATACTGGAAAATTTAAACTGAAATTTTGAAAATTGCCCAGTCCAAGACAAAAGTGAACAGGCTATAGACTGGTAAATGGGACATAATTTCAAACACTGTTACCTGGCTAATTTGAAACTAATAAGGATTAATTCATTAGATATATATGAAAGGTGACATGTTCATCATAAAACCCTTGAAATTAGTTTTTGTGTTGCCAACAAACACTCAAAGTAATGAAAAGATAGCAAAAAATTGAAAGATACATTTATTTAATGATCATATGACTGTTCTCGTTGAATTCCATAGAGATGTTGAGTTATAAAACCTGTTTGTTTATGAAAAACAAATGCAGTCTTTGAGAAAACATGATTTTTGACAAAAGTCCCTCACACAGTGTAATTTGTTTCATATTCTGTCCCCGCAGGATTCTGTCTCATTGAAAGGATAATTTGTTCTTGTTTTAGTGTGATACCATTTCCTCGGACAGTCGTTATTTCCTGCCAATGAAGTCGAGATACTTGGAACAGATGGAAATGGCGGTGGGACTGTATGACTAGCTCTCTCACATTCCTGATGCACACATCCATACAACAGTAATCCATTATGCCAATCTTGAAAACTGTCACGATCTGACAACAGTCATGACAAAGTCATCCAAATGACAAACAGAGCAAAGGCATGCAAATCAATTCAACTTACAGAAATGGCAAGAATCTTATGAAGGATAAATTTATTATTCCCTTATTGATTATCCATAACATCCTCATCATCTTAACACTACAAACTTGGTTGCCTCCCAGATGGTTCATCGAAACTTACTAACTTCCTATATTAAAACGTGACTTACTAAATGATATGGTAACTACAATTGTTACATACCAAAAACTCTTATGACTTCAACAAGGATATGGCTACCATTTAGGCCAAAATTCAAATATGTTCCTCTGCTCAAAACGTTCTTATTGTGATTATTGCCAAATGGTTAGAGTGATAAAAGTCGTAAATGGAAGCATATTTCTCTAGCAGAGAGAAGGTTTACAGTTAACTTACCTTATCATTGCTGTGACAAATCTCATTGAAGGTATAGGTTCCCTCTGATTTCAATGAAATTGCTTTACCCGAAATCGCTGCTATCCTAAATATGCAGTAGGAATAACTTTGAACTAACTTATTAAATTTGACTTTTTATGATTCGAAGGCATTTCAAAAGAATAAAAAGTCAATAATTATTTTAATGAATGAACATATATGTATGATAATTTTACACATTTAAGAAAATTTCATCATCTTGTACAGCTTTTGCTGTTTGCCGCCCAAAATATTCAAAATTGGAAAGTTTGACAAATTAGAAAAGTTTAATGATTTATGAAAGTTGCTGCTTAACATTTAATGGTAACTATATGGAATCCATGGAATAAATATCAATCCTTAAAACAACACTTTTATGTAGATTTCATATTTAAAGTCGTTTAAAACCTTTATATATATTATAATATTATGGTCTTGATGACCGATTTCATCAAGCCATAATCTCTGTTAACTGTTCTTTATGAAAAATACGGCTGCAGTTCAGATGCAATAAGCACTAGGCCAGTAGTTACGTATTGTTATCCATATTTGGATAGTCCAATTGTATCACAAATTTAGTCAGAGAATTTGGTGTTATAATCACTCAACTGTACAACTGAGCCAAAATGTTATGAAGATACTGTATTTAATTTGATAACCTGAAATCACAGGAGTAAAGGAATTGATCAAGTAGATAAAATCAATCTCCAGTAAACACATGGTCTCTTGTTACACTGTAAATTTTTCTATGAGTTTATAGCAAATTCAAAGGAATTCCTTCTGTTATCAAAAGCACCAATTATTATAAACCTTAAAGAACATCTAGATACTAAATAGACGTTTTGTATTTTATACTATTGTTATTTCAATAGATTACTTATGCAGTTTGAGGTCTTCCAATTTCATTGAACAGTTATATTGTTATGAAAATATTTATTTTCATACGTATTTATTTTTTTAGATTGTATTTGTCAGTTCATGCCAATAGTGATTGTGTTTATTATTAACAACACTTATGGGTATTTTAGTATTTGAATCAACAACATTTGATTAAAACAATCTTCCACTTTGTAGATGCCGGGTTTGCCATAACAGGACATGTTTTTTCGAAGACACAAAGCATTGAATTTTTTATACAGCATTTTAAGCAGCTTTCATTGATATGAAAACCTTTAAATAAATAACCAACGTCTGTTGTTTTTATGTATCAAAGTCTGTCTTTGTCATCCATATTTATTTGGCCCTGACGAATGATTGTAAACATTATATGTATATAAAATCCAAACAATGAATAATTTTTGTTGACCTCCCATCTCACAATTTTGAATTCCGTTTGTAAATATTCAAACATAATTGAGGATACAGGATTATCCAGTGGGGCTGAAACAGTTCTATAACTCAAGAAATTTGTCAACTTATGCTATGCATATAGTTTATTTGAACTGTCTTAGATGTATCTATTTATATGATCGCTGGTAAAATACCAAGATCTGTCAGGGAAAACAAATATTAACAGTCACTAGCGAAAATAACATTTGAATGTGATATCAGTGAGAAGTCACTACTCACAGTTATTGACGTAATGGCACACTCATGATATCATGTTGTTGTAAAAGTGACAGGCTCTTTCAGGGGCAGACTTAACGAAATGAGCTACAATTCCTGTAAAAATACTACCATTTAGTCATAAGATATATAAAATTTGTCTTTACTTAGCAAATACCATGTTTATCTTATCTTGTGAGGCAGAAAAGTTATATATATATATTATCACTCATGGCTGAGCCACTAAACTTACTAGACAGAGAAACTAAATGCAAATTCTTTTACTTAATAAATGAGTTTTAGGATGATTTATTCACAAGCAACCTATGTGTAATACCTCAGAACAGGCTATGTCAGTTGTGTGTGTTCAATTTGGAGTACATACGCTGTGTCATTGTAAGCTAGATTTTGTTCACTTACACTTTGTTGACACATAATTGTTGAATTTATTATGAATTTGATCATTGACAAAATGCAAACATTGCAGATTCTTTGAAAAATCAAAAGATTCAAGAATTTATAATCAATATTTTTTATTTTGATATTGACTTTAGATGGAAGGGTATCATCATTGACCTTAAACATAAACATGCAAGATTCTTTCTTCAAAGCTGTAACAAAAAACTTTTAATTTCACCTTTATGAATGTTGAAAAATCTCCTACGGTTTCTCAAGGATACTGTCAAATTAGAACAGGTTATGGAAATAAATTACTTGAAGTAGCACTACCTGGTGAGATTAATAGTCCTGACCAAATCCAGTTTCAAAATTACCCAAAAGGTTAAGAGTATAGGAGACTTATTGAAAGAAGCAACTTAGAAACTACTATTTTCCTCTAAGACGCGCTGGGTTTCCAATAAGCGCCAAGCCTCTAATAATACAGGGGGGTCGAGGGGTAGTTGAAAAAATAAGCGCCGGGTCTAAAGTAATAAATGCAAGATCTCCAATCACCACAGTGCTTCTAAAAAATGGGGGGGAGGGGGGGGGGGGGGGGATAATCGCTCAGTTGCTTATTAGAGGAAATACGATACATGTTCAAATGAGTACAAATGGGTTGATATTCCACTTTCACTGACATATTTTTTATTCTTTGATTTCATGAATATTATGTACCAAGTTGCCTATATTTGTTAATGTCTGATATTCAGTTCAATGTTTGTCACATGTTATACCTGGATTTTTAATAACCTTATTGAATAATATGTTAAAAAAATAAAAATGTATATCAAAGCTTTGATGAATAAATGTGATGATATACACAGTATCATTTAGCTTCCAAGACCTTAATTTTTATTTCTACCTCTTTATGTGACTTTGATATTAATATATTATAGTAATTATGGTATTATCCCCTTATATATATATATGTAAAACCATAAGTTGTCAGTGAATCAGTTTTTAATATGTTGATGTATGATGCTGTTTGATTTTAATAATCATATTTTCAAAACATGTAAATAGAATATGTCACTGAAAACATTAATTTATGCAGATATGATTGTCAATATTGTGTTGTGTTGATATTTAGTCAAAAAGTTATATTTATATGACAACCTTTTAGAAAAAATAGTTTTTATTCGGAATAGCATTAAAGGTTTCATACTAAATTGCATAGTTATATTATTGCGTGAAGAAAATTTAGGACTAGTATATACATGTTTTAGATTTTAGATTTTTGTAATACATGTTCATACTAATGAACTCTGTTGATTCTTGTTGATACCATCTTGCAAAGACGATGTGAATGAATAAAAGCTACTTTGTTTTGATTTTAGTTTCATGTCATTGTTTTTTAAATATCTACTGACCCAATACCCAACAAATCTACAGGCCTGAAATCAGTATTCACAATGTATCTGTTCTAGGGAGGAAAGGGTTAAAGGGACCCAATACCATAGTCAGTCATTCTTTGTTTGAAGCTGCTATGTTAATAGGATTTGTGAGCCTCTCAAAACATTTGTTACAACAAGCTTTAGTCTTTCTTTGAGGAAATTCATTTGCAATTCCAGCTCTGAGATCGTGCCAAGAGATCGGGTCACAGCCAATAAGCAGGGACATTTTTCTTTAAAAATTTCAAATTGAAGCTCCTGAGTATGCACAGGAGAGTGCTCAATTCAAACTCAGCGTTACCAACAAGCGTATACCATGTTCTCGTATCTACCTGTTTCATTACAAGGCTCAAGGGCAGCATTCTCTCCCAGCAAAGGTAGCTACGTCATAAATTCCTATACAACCTCTGTCCTTAAACAAGTGTTTTTTGGTCTAGAAATGTAGAAGCCTGATTGATGATGCAATCAAAGTAAGTTGTGCAATGAGTGACATGGTTTCAAAAGTTACCATCAAAATGCCTCAGTTACTTCCATATGGTTTTGAAAAGGTAACTTCATTCTAATTTGCACTTTGAGTATTATTTACTAAACACATTTGCCTCATTTAGCGCTTGCAGCATTGCTTAGGCCTGTGTGAGAACAAATATCCATGCATGGAGTGTTATCTTTGGCTGAAATATGGCAAGGTAGTTAATGTTGAAAGAGGAGCCTATGAAGTTTGAGAAAGCTTGTATTAGAACAGAGGCTGTATAGGAATTACTGCCTCATAAAAAGCCAATGCATTACCATCAACATTTTGCTAGCTCAAGTTCCATGCTGAGGCAGAACTATAACAACTTTCCCGTATGCTAACTGAAATATATTTTTTATTTTAGGAACCTGTAATTACCTCTTTCTACTTTCCTTTCCTATAAGGGTTAATCAAAAGTTTGAAGAATGACATTGAAAACAAGACCGAAGTATCCCTTTTTGCATTTTATTTTTCAAGAAACTCTCCACTGACGTCAATACGTATGGACCAGCAATGTTCCAGCTTCCTTATGCCATTCTTGCAGAACTCCACATCTTGGATCCCAAGAAATCTCTACACGGCAGCAATCAGGCTATTGTTATCAGCAAAAACACATCCACATTGGGGAAGAGAAAGAAGTCTGATGGTGCCACATTTGGTCACAGCAGTGACAGTAACATATGCCGTGTGGCCGGAAGCATTATTGTCCCGGAGGTAGAGGGGCAGCACTCTTGCACTGAAGTTCCCTCGCCACTCAACCTTGATATCTGCCCTTTATTGCCACATTTCATCAGCATAATATGCCCCGTTCATAGTTTGGCTCTTCTCTAAGTATTCTATCTTTATGATACCCTGGCTATCCCAAAAACCAAGGCCATCACCTTTCCAGCAGATGGATCTTGCTTGAACTTTTTTAGGGGCGGGTGCATGCTTCCTTCCATTGTTTGCTTTGGTTTTTGGTTTCAGGAAAAAAGTGATGTACCAATGTCTGATCTTGGGTCACTAATCGTTATAGGAAATTATCCCTGTCTCACCTGAATTGAGCCAAAAGTTCCTTTGAAATGTCCAGGCATTTCTGTTTCTGGTCACCAGTTAAACATTCTTGGAACCCATCTTGCAGAGAGCTTGCTCATTTGAAGAACAGCTGTAAGTGTTGTGCATACTGACCCAAAACTTATGCCCAGTATCTTAGCTATGTGTTGAATTGTCACACGACTGTCTGCAAGCACCATGTGAACAGCATCAACTTGAACATCAATGGTGGAGGTTCTTGGCTGACCAGACCTGGCATCATCTTTAACTTTCTGCCGGCCCCGTTTAAATTCACTAATCCACTCTCCACAACTGTGGAGAATGCAAGATAGTTATCACCAAAAGTATTGACCAAAGCTTCATGGATTTCCTGTGCAGACATTCCTTTTCGGAATAATTACTTTTTGATTTCACGCTTTTCAACAGCATTCATTTTTCCAGTTTCTTCACCTCATGCACTTTGGGATGTGACATCTCGAGAACTATTCTGCGGATGGTTGCAATATTTTGTCACTAGCTTCAGAAAAGATTGCTTTCCAGGTTTATAGATAATATGAAGTAGTGGATTGTTACATCATGCTTATTCTACAAACATTTGATTAACCCTCGTAGGATACAAAGAGTCTTAAACTGATGCTAGAATCCAAAATATTGTAAAAAATATCATCTTGGTATTTCAAGACTAAGATGCGTAAATTTCATTGTTCTACCCCAAAGAATATGGGCATGGCAGGGATGCATATTTGAGGATATTCACCATAACTAAAACTTGTTGATGTAGGAAGCTAAAATTTTCAGAATAACATCTTTGTTCCATGAAGATTAAACTTTGTAAATTTGGTGAGTGAGGTGAGTTGGTATTTAACGCCGCTTTCAAGATTATTTCACTTATATCGCAGCTGCTAGTATTATTGCAGGGAGAAAGCCTGCAACACTATTGTGGCTATGCATTGCGGTGAAACCTGCGAGCATCGGCTGGAACTAGCGAACCATGGGTGGTACTGCACTGATTTCAGTGTAGCATTGCACCCAAACCTGACTGCGTGTAGAACAGTTCCCTACTGCAGACAAAGTTGCCGAGCCCCTGGCGGGATTCGAACCACGGACCTCATGATCCGAAGCAGAATGCGCTAACCACTGCGCTATCCCGCCCCTTGTAAATTTGGTCTTGACCCCTATCATAAATGGCATTGCAGGGCACCCCCCCCCCCCCCCCCCAAATATTCTGTTGTCTTTTTTTCGGACACCAAGCATGCTAGGTATCTAAAATTTTGAGAATGTCTTCCTTGTATGATTGAGACCAAGATGTGTAAATTTTATTGACCTATCCCCAGGTATAAGGGTGTGGCAGAGTTGCATATAAAAAGGGCTAAATTTTTTTAAAGCTTTGTACAATGGTCAATTTAAGCATATGGATGTGGTGATTAGGATTCAAATAAGCCGAAATTCATGTTTGTAGCACAATTAATAAGCAAAATATACATATGAAATCTTGTAAGCACTGCATCGGCTCAGTTAGCAGGGACAGTCAGATGGAAAACTTATCTATCTTTGTGATGTCCCTGGGTAGTGTCAATGATTTGGTTGATGTTAATTTGGAATGGGAGGACAACAAAGAGGGTAATCAGAAGATTGAGGTAGGATGTTCCTGAAATGATATTTTTGAAATTTAAGCAATGAAAAAATTTCCACAAGATAAAAGAGAGCAAACATATAAGACTGATTAAAGGAATCAGAATATAGCAGTCTGATTAAAATCGACCGTGTTCCAAGTAATAAAAGTTTTAAAATATTGACTCGAATGGGATTCGAACATACTCTATCAGGGGGCTGTCCTCTCCACAATCCCTAAATGCTATTTTTGTTTTATTTTGGATAATTATTTAAGGAATTTGAAATAGAGAATACTAAACGATATCCCATTTAATAAAATGATTAGAACACAACTGAATGATTTTGTATATCTAACGAGTGAAAGCAAGTTAGATACCTATACTGTTCACAAATTTCATAAAAATGTACTTAATTTGGACTGAGTTTTGTAATTTATTTATTACTTTCAGAATTATATCAAATAAAAAGCATGAAAATTGCCAAGATTACCACTGCTTCCGCGCCGCTAACATTGTGACATCATTCTTAAAGATTGTGATGTCAAATGACGTCACTTTGGACGCTATGTTTTGACACAATGTGTAATAACATTGTGGATATGGCAGTATATTCAACAGGAGTAATAAATGGTTTTATCGACTTTCTTCCAATTTTGTGCTAAGACGCGACAATTTTAGTGATGTATTTCACTTGGAGAACTAATGGGTGTATATCTAAGTCTTGAACAACAACATTACAAAAGCTGACTCTATTTCTTTTTATTCAAACACAAAAAGATTGATGTTGAATGATGAATAGAGTACGTTCTACTCTTGTGTCTTCTGATATAAAATTATCAAGCCACATTGATAAAGGAAAAATATTCTTGGCCCTAACCTAAATTTTTTGGGACTTTTATAGGCTTGTGTTGATATAATTGGATATTAGATGATGTGAATAGATTATATATAATTTATAAAACACAAAAGAGTTTAGCAGCCCACTTGATTATTACTATTCAGATTCATATAGAAAGAAAACATAACTTTTTAGGTCTATTTGAGTTTTTACAACATAGGAGTAATGAAAAAAATGTGTAAGATTTACAATAAAAAAAGGTTTTTTTATCATATTTACATAAATGTATGAATTAATATATTATAAGAATAATTAAATACGATTCCACACCCCCGTTTAATTTTTTTACATAAATTTTAAGAATGTTGACACACAAATTATCATCTTGTTACGACGAAAACAATAAGCTAGGTCAATGACCTTTCTTTTTCATTCATTCACATCGAAACGTTAGTAAAAAGCAATGCAGTGTTTTGATTGGTCAATAATGGGGGTAGGGCACTTGGCGGAAGTGATGTAATATGTAGTGTGACCATGGCCGAAGACGAGGATGCCGTCGTGTTGAGTTTTTGTGACAGTCTTTTACGAAAATCAGATCTTCAACTTTTGGACGATCATGGTTGGATAAATGACAGACTTATAGGCTTCTTCTTTGAGTGAGTGTCTATGATGCAAACAGAGTAATATGCAAATACAAAGCCAAACATTCGATACCGACCGACGATAAAGTCCCTGAGACCTTATCGCTCAGTAAACAAACAACATCTCAAGGAGATTACCAACACACGTTTGATAAATGGTCCGTGTATTACTAACGAGAAAAAAATTATGTTTGTTATCGATGGTGCTCCATTTGACATTTATCGTGACTTTGTAAACTGTGTCACATGGAGGTTACATTTTGGAAACTGTACTGATCGGCTAGGTCTCGATTTAGTGCCCCTGCGCATTTGCATAGTTTGGTCCACGAGATTGTGTTGTTTTTATATACTTGTCGTTATTGTTTGACCTTAGTTTTGTTTGCCTAAATACACTTTCTACTGGGAAAATTAATGCATCGAGTGCAATTAACTGACACTGTATTGTCTCGGAGCTAAAGTAGGATTTACATGAACTGGTCTCGATGTAGGTCACATACCATCCATCACCTCTTGTGATTATAAAAACATGTGTTATGGACCGTTTTATTGGAACCAAGACTGTTTTTTCAGGTTCTGTGTTAAGTATAGCGAGGTTGATGTCTCTGAAAGATATTTATCGGATTTGTGCAAATCTAAATGTGTTGGTTGTTGATTCTTTTTAAATTAGTTCATAATACTTTAAAGGTCACAAGTGTAGTGTGAAAACTAAAAGAATTAACAAAAAATCTGAAAATTTTCAAGGTTATATTTAATTATAAAATGTCTATCACTTAAAAAAAAAATTATGTGTGTCTTTTGTGTACTTTATAGATTGACATTATGATTAGATGGAACTGACTAAAATCCTGGAGATTAAGCCTGTAAAAGGAAAAATGTTAGTGGTCTCTATTCCACAGTAATTGTTTGAACAATGTGTACATGGAAATCAATGATGGTATGTCCAAACTAAGAAGAGTAAGTCCTTGGCCCTTATGAAGTAATATCTCATTACAAACATAAACCTAGCTAATATTGTTTGAAACTATATAATTTCATAATGATAAGGATAGCACCCAGACACCTTTTACTGATTTTTGTCAACTAGATATGAAATATTATGTATTTGTCTCTTTATTATACACATCTCCAATTTTCATTACATGAGTCATTATATGAACTTATCTTGTGGAGAATATAATTCAGAGCCATTTTTAATATTCTTTGTTGCATGAAAACTTTTATGTCAAATGAAAACATGCCTACAACAGATTCATGATTCAAGAGCATGCAATTTTATCTGTTGTGACAAAATCATCAAATTTGTTTTATAAGTTAGTTTTAAATATATCTCAATCCCGGTACACAAATATTGTTTCTCAAGCACTGGTAATTGGAAAAGAATTCCTAATTAGTTACAAATAGAGCTGTAAAGATACGGCATATTATACAAAATCGTACCCAAATGCACGGGCAACAATACGATATATTGAATTAAGGACATATAATATGATTCTAAAGATATTTTTTAATGCTATTGAGATAAAATGTAGATGCTGTGATATATCTATGATATAGATTTGAAAAGTACTTTATTAAACAAATGAGAACCTCTCCTGAAACTAGAAAGTTAGATTTTCATTCAGTATATAGAAAATTCTTCAATGTATGATCTGGAAAAATGAACTGGGCCTCCTTTCACCCAGCAACCTTAACTCCCATTCTTTAGCATTGGACTAAGGTTACCTTAAGGACTTTCGATCATCTTAGTGCATTGTGAAAGGAGGCCCTGGTTCATATCATTTGTGAGAAAATCATTAGTGGAAGTAAGTGGAGTGTATAGGGGGTACATATTTCATTTTGACCTCCCCGTATTGTTACACAACATGATAATATCCAATATTTTAAATATATTTTGTCAATATCTGTATGAACAAATGTATGTCTCCAGCTCAAGAAGTTGTCTAATGCACACTGATTTAACTGGAAGCCGATCAGCCTTATCTTACTGTTAACAATCATCACTCAAAAGTATGTCAGGTTCATGCTTGGAGCATGTCAAGTAAGTGACTTAGCTGTGAAAGAAAATTCATACATGGTAGAAGGGTTTTTGAAAATAATTTTTAAAAATAATTTTGCAAGGTCAATTATTAAATTGTACATTTGAAGGTATAAACAATTCAATTTAAACTGACAAGTGCAACAGTTTTTTGTGGATAATGAATTTTTGATATATATTTTTTCATTTTCAGATATTATGAACGAGAACAATTCAATCATTCTGCTGATCGCCTTTGTTTCATATCCCCCTCAGTTACTCAACTGTTGAAGCTCTCACCAGGTAAGACACACATATATGCCACCATGGTAGTTTTTATTGAAATAATTGTTTTTTCTCTTTTTGCATCTTCACTTCATCTTTATCTTTGATGGCTTTTTATGGTTAGAATGATGAAGAATTATTAAATGCAAATGGATAAAAATCTTCTTTATATATATGTAGAAACATCTGCTATTCAGATTAAGGAAGTTGTACTAAATTTGTCATCATTCTTTATTATATTGAACTTAAGGTTCAACATGTTATCTACTAAGGGTGCGAGGTATTATCGGTATATTGCAATACAAGAACACCATGACACGTACCAGTACACTCTTCTGAAAATATCCAATATATCGGAGGGTACAGAATTAACATTTTCCTTGTAAAATTGCAGAAAAACCTAACACACACCCTATGATTTTAATGACTTGCAAAGGGAAAATAGCACAGACATTGTTAAAAGTACCAGTCACTTGATTATCTCTCTTTACAAAATGAAGTGTTGTAATTTCTGTTATTTAGTCAAGCGAACATGTAAAAATCAAAATCTGAAAAGTATCAATTTATTGCGATACGTATTGCAATACGCTTTTCTGTATCGCAATACATTGCGATATGGAAATGAGGAGCGATACCCATCCTTTTTATCTACTGATTGTGAAGTGACAAACCATTCTGTTCAAATTAAAAATCATTAACAAAAAATAATATTCAAGGAATATCCTGTCCTTTTACAGGCTGTTTGAGGATATCACTGAAAGTACAGGTGAAGAAATATCATGATTAAAGGTCACAACACATTCTGTTTCATCTTTTTAGCTCATCAGGTCTGAAAGACCCGATGGGCTTATGGCATGGCATGGCATCCGGCGTCCGTCCGTCCGTCCATCCGTAAACTTTTCACTTTTTCGACTTCTTCTCCAGAACCAATGACTCTAGAGAGCTGAAATTTTATGTGCATACTCTTTGGCAAATGGGAATTCTAAATTGTAGATTTCGTGACCCCATGACCCCAAATGGGGTCACAAGGGTCAAAACCTTAAAAATCTATTTTAATCTTCTTCTCCAGTTCCAAAAGGTCCAGAGAGCTGAAAAGTTGTGTGTAGACTTCTTGGCCAATGGGGATTCTAAATTGTAGGTTTGGTGACCCCATGACCCCAAATGAGGTCAGAGGGGTCAAAACATGAAAAACCTATTTTCATCTTCTTCTCCAGTTCCAAAAGGTCCAGAGAGCTGAATAGTTGTGTGTAGACTCCTTGGGCACTGGAGATTCTAAATTGTAGGTTTGGTGACCCCATGACCCCAAATGGGTTCACAGGGGTCAAAACCTTAAAATCCTACTTTCATCTTCTTCTCCAGTTCCAAAAGGTCTTGATAGCTTAATAGTTGTGTGTAGACTCCTTGGACAATGGGGATTCTAAATTGTAGGTTCGGTGACCCCTTGACCTCAAATGAGCAATAGGCCTTTTTTATTTGATTGTGAATAACTTGGACGTTGGGACAGGCTATCTTTCCTACACTGCCCATGACCCCATGGTCTAAACCCAAACACCTATTTCTATCAAAAGTCTGATGAGCTACAGAGCCCATGGCTCTATTTTTCAATATTGTACCTCCAATTTGAAAGAAATAGGCAGGTGATCTTCATTTATTTAGGTTACAATTCCAAACTGTTTTTCCATTGAGTGACTGTCACAATAATGATTAATTTTTAGTCAGTTCAATATAGAACTTTGATTAACTGAAATCCTCTAAAACCTTAAATTCTTTTCATACTGAAGTGGTAAGCACCAAGCTTTATAAGTCTCGGACAGTGGCTGCTAGAAACCAGAATATTATTGCATGTTCACACATTTGATAAAATTGATATGACTGGGTCATCATTGAATATAAATTTTAGCTGACCTGAACGGCTAAATGGGCTTATGGCATAATATCCAGCATCTGTCCATCAAGCGATAAGTCTGAACACAAACCGCTTTCTCGACTTTTTCTCTATGAACGCTGACTCTAGAAACTTGAAATCTTGTGTACAGAACCTTTAACTAATGATTATAGGTTATATAAAAAAAAATTATTATAATTTCTTTCTTTTTGAATACATAGACAAATACAGGACATTTCATTTATAGATAAACATTTTCAATATAATCACATAGGAACATGGGTACAGACAAACTGCAGAGAAAAAGATTGACAATAGAATAGAGATTTTATAGTACGTTGGGACCGGGCGTTTTTATACGAAGTTATAAGGGTGTGCGGTATTATCGGTATATCGCTATATTGCAATACAGGAACAACACGATATATACCGGTACACTCTTCTGAAAACATCCAATATATCGGAAGTCATAAAATTTGCAATTTCCATGTAAAATTGCAGAGAAACGTGACAAGAAAAATGTGATTTTACCGAAAGTTGTAAACAATTTGTGAACTCGCCTGGTGAAAATAGCACAGACATGGTAAAAGTCCGAAACCAATCACTGAGTTATCTTACTTTACAAAACGATGGCCAGTGGAGCATTGATCACTGATATAATTACTGCTATTCAGTCAAGAGAGCATGGAAAAAATGAAATATGAAAAGTACCAATATATTGCAATACGTATTGCAATATGCTTTTCTGTATCGCAATATTTTTTCTTTTAACAAAGTGTATATGTTCGATGTGTTTGATATCACTTAATATTCAAATGAGTTTGATGGGGATAGTGTTGTAGTTTCATATTTTTACCCTCTTTACTCTATCATAGAATTTGAATGCTCATGATCGTAACAAAAGGTTCAACATTTTCATTAACATGTTTTTGGTTTTGTCTTTCACAGAGGTAACTCTTTATAGCTTATAGTTTGTGTATACAGATAATGTATTTAACGGTTTCTTGGTAATCTGGTATGACATGGAGTACAAAAAATATATTTTATCTTTTCCTGTTTTTTTAGAGGTGTTTTTCTTTGTTTCCTCAGTTGAAGAGTTGGTCTGCATTCTGGAACCTCTCAATCTTTCCTCAAAACAGTTTGTTTTTCTTGTTGTCAATGACAACGAATCTTGTGACAACGCAGGAGGTTCACACTGGTAGGTGTATTTACCTGAATTTGTTTTTGTACCTTGTATAATCAACAGCTTTTTATACAGATCGAGGCATGCATGTGATAATGTGCCTTAACCCAACACTATATTACTGGTATATCATAAGATAACCAGAAGGCTTATCTCATGTCCTTCAATTGCCATCAGTCATCCTTAATCATTACTTTTTCTAGCTTTTTTTAAAACTTCTGTCCCTCAAATGCCAAAATATTTCTGGATGGGGGAAGGGGAACCCATACTTCTCCTCTGAACCCCTCTGAGCTTCTACCATCGAGGTGAGGGTATATTGGGTTTAATGCCGCTTTCACTTATATCGCAGCTGCTAGTATTATTGCAGCCAGAAAGCCTGCAACACCATTGTGGCTATGTATTGCAGTAAAACCTGTGAGCATCAGTTGGAACTTGCGAACCATGGGTGGTACTGCACTGAAATTCAGTGTAGCATTGCACCAAAACCTGACTGCATGTAGACCAGTTCTCTACTGCAGACAAAGTTGCCGAGCCCCTGGCAGGATGCGAACCACAAACCTCTTGATCCAAAGCTGAATGCGCTAACCACTGCGCTATCCCTTCCCCTTCTACCATTGAAAACAATCTCATTAAAATGGATTCTAAAATGTGCGTGTAGGTCTGACTAGGCTCTGTTTTGCAAGCCGTCAGGTTCGGCTCTTACATAATTTTAAATCAGCCAATCGGTGAAGTTGCCCCATATTCTACGGTGCAGGCAAATTTTATTTTGCATATACGTCAATGCTTTTCAGCATTTGAAAACCAAAAATGTCCGCCTTTTCTGGAAACAAATATGTTCAATAAACATTTCGTCTTTTATTTTGTAGTAATCGTTGAATAATTTTTTATTTTGTGAAAAGAAATAACCATAGACTTGTTGAAAAAAGAAATACAAACAAGTACAAATACCAATAAGAGGTTTCTTGGTAATTATATATATATATCAGTTATATGCGACATACATATGCTAATGAGATTGACCCTTGTTTCGTTAAAGACTGAAATGTTTTAGCTTATTCTGTTGGGTTGTTATTCAATTAAAGGACATATGCAAATGACTTCAACTTGTTCTATATAAAATGGAAATATTATTAGAGTAACTTCAAATAGCGAAAATACTCGGAATCTCTTTGAATGCTTAGACTCGCATTGAGATTGCTTGAAGTTATCTGCGTCAAGCAAATGAGATTTAGAGGTCAAATTTGAGGCAAAGGTCAACCTGACAGCTTGAGTAAAGGAGCATTGTGAGATCTATAATCTGCGTAAAGTTGTGCAGGAATATTAGATTTTTATTTTAATGAGATTGCCGTTAGTGTAAAATTGTTTTATATTGTAAAATCAGGATATTTATTAAAGTTATAGCCAAGCGTATTGTTGATAACATAATGTTAACTTAGTTTCATGAGGACTATATGACATTAAGAAGACACATTTTAAAGCTTGTTGGTCTTTTACAGTGACAATATGAAGGTCGTAATTTTGATCGAAATCCGGACAGTGGCGAGCATCAAATAGTCAATCGTAATTTTGGAGACATATCTAAAACAGCCAGGAGGGCAGTTAGGAGTTCATAGTGTTTGTCAGTTTATATAACTAGTATCCATGTATATTATATTGGACGTGAGATCTACACCTCTGTGCATTTATAAGGCTGTTTTTAGATTTTCATGGAAAACCAGTATTTGTCATATATATGTCTTTTGGACATGAAAAGTTAAGATGTTTTCATTTCATATCACCACATATGACATTGAGGTTTGTATCAAAGATAAATAATATGTTATGAAAATCACAGAGTGGCTCTTTAATTTCACATGTTGTCATATGTCTGGTTGTAGGAGTTTGCTGGTGTATGTGAGGAGTGTCCAAGAGTTCCGCCACTACGACTCGGCAAGTCACACCAACCAAACAATTGCCAAGAAGCTTGCCTACAAGCTTCAGCCTCATGTACATGGTTAGTATATTTATCTCCTTATTAACTCATCACCGAAATCACTTATCAATGGGCTCTTGCATAATGTCAAATTCCCTTCAAGCTTAAGTAGTCTGATTAAAATTGACCATGTTCCGAGGAATAAAAGCTATAAAACTTGAACGGGATTCAAACACTGTTGTTGAGAGGGAAGCCCCTGATAGAATGAGTTTAAATCCTGCTAGAGTAAATTTTTAATACATTTATTCGTCAGAACACAATTTATTTTAATCAGACTGGCTTATAGCAATTTCAGTTTCTTCTTGAAAACCACTAGGCCTAGATTTTTTAATCTCTCCTAGCACCAAGATAGCGGTAGGCCATTGGTAAGAAGCTATCTTTGATTTAGGAGAGCTTTGAAAATCTTGGCACTGGTTCCTGCAAACTAATTTCTTAAATCTTAGGAAGAGGCACTTTGGAGATTGCTGTAAGTAAAGGTTAAAAAGAGCTATTTATCAAGCCATTGCCTTGAAAAGGATGATTGATATCTTCCAAGGCATATGTTAGTTAAATTTTGTTTATAAGATTGATAAAGACATTATGTATTATAAAAATAGGCATGTCTTTTGGAAATATTTTTGGAATATATGCTTACCGTTGGGTTATGCTGTGAGGTAATTCTATATCCTATACTTCTTTCAGCACCCTATGGAAGAATGAAATTCATTGAGATGGATTGTCCACAGCAGAAAAATGGTATTATTACATTTGATTTCTGAATTTTTGTTGTTGAAATATGTGTGAAATGTTTTATTTTTCACGTTCAATTATTAATCTTTACATGTTAATACAATTCATTTCTGATCAATACTTATACTTTTTTCTAAAAAGTTGTTTACTGATTTTTTCATGTTTTTTTTTAAGTTTGAGTACTGAGTTAAACTTATATTGTTATAGCTGCTTATTTTGTGGGGGGATTTATTTTCATTGCATATTGCATATTGTCAAATACAACATATTTATTGATTGCAGGGTATGACTGTGGAATGTATGTGATCTCTGTGTCTGAACATCTCTGCAAGGAGTTCTGTGAAGTGGCCGGAATCGACCTTGCAGATGCTGTGACCGTTGATTCCATTAGCAAAAAACGAGAGACTGTAAAAGATTTGATAGAAGAATTAAGCAAAGAGCAACAGAGATGACCTAAGCACTCATGAGGATGCGTTGTTTAGTTTGTGATTCACCATTTACAGCAAATAAGCTCAACTTTAAACCTGGACAGCGTCAGTCAAAGAAATTCTTCGTATTTCGGGCATTGGTTTCTGACAGCCTCCTTTGATTCAGATAATACTCTGGGTCTTATTTCTGAAAAATATGTAACCTAGGTTTATTGTTCTTTGTTTTTTCTACCTTAATTCAAGATAGAATTTGAAATATTACTATAGATTTGAATTGGTTACAATCTTGGATTATTTTACAAAATTTAACATATTTAAGTCATCAGATGAGTTTTTTTACATCAGCTCTCGTCTTGCAAAGATAACAAATCATGATGAGCTACAGAAGTTATGGCATGATTGTTTTAATATCAAATGAGTTGAATTGCATTATTCTACTACAAGTTAAAGGATTAATTTTTAAAGCCTTTGTAAATGAAATGTGAGAGAAAATTATTAAAACTAGGGTTTTTTTTATGAATGAACGCTTGTCTCTATGAGGGTGGTTTTGAGAACTGTAAATAACACTGTGGAGAAATACAACAAGATACTATTGTTCTACACTTCGGGGGCATTGAGGAGTAAAATATTATATTGACAGATTACCATTGACATAAACAAATTGTATTAGCTAGTAGAAATGGACCCATAATAATATTTGAAATATATAACTTGTTATGATGGATTTATTCTATAATACACATTACATGATCTGTTTTGTACTTTCTCTGTTCTTAAATATTCTTTAAAGTACGGTAGTTTGAGACACACAAAAAATCATTATTTGTTGTTATAAACTACACATAAATTAATGACTTGATTTATGATTTAGAACAAAAAAATAATTTAAAGCCATGGTAATATATGACAAAGTAATAGACATGTAATAGATTATATTTTTTATTAAATGTATAAGGGATAAGCTATTCAATGAGTGAGTGAGTTATTGTTTAACACCTTGGGCAATATTTCAGCCATTAGCGGCGATGTATAAGCTATTCAGTTTTGCCAATCTTACAAATATCATTCATGAAGTCATACCAGTGTTAAGTCTGGGACATGTACCCAAAAAAAAAAATGGCCAGGTTGCTGCAGTTAATTCTTGCCAGTTTAAATCTTGAAACTGACAGTAAAAGAAGTACTCTTATAATGGCAGCTAGATCAACATCAAGACATCGAGTAAAACATCATAGAACCAACTCATTAAGGAAATACTCAGTTTGGTAAACAGCTTTACTCATAGCATTACAAGACCCGGTGATTGAGTGGGAAAGCTTTTAGATAGTCAGTGCTGGCTGTGGATGCCTCCTTCCGAGGATGTGGCTTCAAATATATATAATGTGTACTCAAAAATATAACAATACATTACAATATCATTAGCTACCATAATGATTAAAGACCCAAGACCACACATTTTCACCCTAAAAATTGATTGATCCCAGATAGTAAAATGTCAAATGGTTATTGGTTTGTTTGCGTCTAATTAGAATGATTTGCATGACCCAAACAATACATTACACTTTTGATATAAGGTAGTAATAAATTGCCTAAAAGAGAAAATACAACATTTACAAATTGGTTTGGTGTAACATAAAGTTTAACTAAAGTTTAAAGTTTCAAGAGCCAACTTCTTCCAACAACTTTTTAACTTCAATGAACAATTTAGGTAAAAGCTAAGTTTATATAATAATGTGTTGGTGAACAAACCTAACAAAATACTTAACATCTTATTATAGTAGCTATGCGAGGTCAAGGGTCCCTTTGAGAAAAATGCTTATTTAATCTGAACCAACTCACCAAGTTAGCCTTAAGGTGAATCTAAGTAAGACTTCTGTGTTAAGGTTATACTAAGGTCCTTTTTACTGAAAGCTCTCTTACTGCTAAGGTCACCCTTAAGTCTAGCGTCACTTGAGCAAAACACTTATTTCATCTAAACTCACCAAGTTAGCCTTGAGATGAATCGAAGTAAGAATTATGTGTTAAGGTGAAACTAAGGTCCTTTTTACTGAGAGTTCCCTTAGTGCTAAGGTCGCCTTTAGCCTATGGTAAGATATTAAAATATCAATTTTGGATATTGAAGACCTGTCCTTAAACAAATCTTGTTCTATTTGATCCCCAAAGTCAGGATAATGTAGCCAGTAAACAACATCAGAATTGGAACTTAAACCATTTGTTGTTGACTGTGACCCTTTAAGGCAAGGTTAATATTGTTTCTGTATGACCTTCCATGTCATGAAGTTGTGTTTGTTGGGAAGCCTACCTACTTAGTAAGCATTTGTTGTGGAGTGTGACGAAGGTTTTGCATTTACATAATCATCTTTATGCTTTTAATAGTGTAACCTTTCTAATAAAATATATGTTAAAAGAAGATTGAATTGATCAGACTGAATACATTTAAATTCTAAAAATCAATAAACATTTGTATTTGTATTCATACATGCCCTTATCTTTTAGCTTTTTCTTTTTTTCTATTCATCTTTCTGTATAATAATAGTTCAACTATTCCAAACAATTATTTGTGATACGGCTATGACAGATTTGTTAAGGATGCATTTAAATGTTGAATGTGCATTTGGTTTTTATTCTGATTAGTTTAATTCAACAGTAGTATCCATTGATATTGGTTCCATGAAACATTTTATTTATTTAGAATACTTTAAAACTGGTTGGTACATATTATTATCAAATATGATTATGTTTAGTTTCATAAAGAATACACCAGTAGTTGAATCTAGCATAACATTTGACCTCCTACTTTATCAGAATACATACATCATATATTCTGAGATGGATGTGATCGGTTTTATCTTTTTATTGTTTTGACATACGTTATGTATAATTTGGTTGTCAAAGGATGTATTTGGGTGGTATGGCGCAGTGCTTAGTGCGTTTAACTTTGGATCAAGAGATCCTTGGTTCGAAACCCGCCAGAGTCTCGGCAACTTTGTACACAACTAAAAGTACACGCAGTCAATTTGGGTGCAATGCTACACTGAATTTCAGTGCAATACCACCCATGGTTCGTTAGTTGCAAAAGTTGCTTACAGGTTTGACCGCAATGCATAGCCACAATGGTGTTGCGGGTTTTCTCTCTGCAATAACACTAGCGGCCGTGATATAAGTGGAGCACTATTAAAAGCGGCGTTTAGCCCCATATCACCTCACTTCACCTCAAAGGATGTATTATGACATATGTAAAGGTATAAGTATCATAGTGCTTGTTAATTATGATATGTATTTTACACCAATATTTTTTAGTTATATGAAAATATATGGGGAGGGATTTGAAATTGTTATATTGATAAAATGAATTTGCTAAGATAACAAAAGGATCAGAAGTAAAAGAAATCTTTGCATTGAAAATAGTGTGGTATTAGTTCTTATCATTGTAAACTCTGTATACTAAAGACTTTCACTTATACTGACCACCAAAAGAACCGCAATTTGGTATGGGATGAATTTTGTTAAATTAAAATTTTTCTGCCCTTTATTTTGTGTAGGGTCATTTTGAAACGGTCAAAGCCATTCATAATTGAACCATAGCAACCATCCATTTAACAATCACGTTCCCATCGTGATTCAGAAGTTGTAAATTTCATGTAAGGTTGTGTTTTGTCACGGATATTTTTACCTCATTCTTTGATCCATATTCTGAACATGTCAACTTGCATATTCGTTATGACAAATCAAGTTATTAGGACCCCACTGGATATAAAGAATCAGCCATATTGCATTTTCATTGAAATATAGTGGTTTGAAAATATCTTGTACATTTACTTTGACAAACATTTGTCTGGATGTTATGTCAAAGTATGCCTTGATAATGTGTGTCCCAACATTTCTTCTCTTTTTTGTTGACTTTGATTAACATAACAATGCAAACTTTTCACATTGAATAACATATTTACTGCAGATTAGGAATAAACTGGTTTTTCTTTTCAAGTGTGTTTTCATCTTTTCACTTGATATACCTATCAGAATTAATAATTTTATTCTGTAAACTTGGTTAAATTGTGTAGATTTTGGACAGTATGTGAATAATGACAATAGTAAAAGGAAGTAAACAGGCCCTCACGTCTCAGAGTGTTGTTTGCACGTAATATTTGTTCAGCTGGAGGATTTTGTCTGAATGGTAGATAGAGTCTCACCTATATCATGGGCTTTTGACCGACCAATCACTTATCAAGATTTCAGGTAAAAATACCTTTCACAACAATCAAGGTCACAACAGGGTGTAACAATAGATTGAACTAGTATGGTTGTATCACAATAGTCATCTTTTCAATCATGAAATGAAATACATTTTTGTTTGGATCCAAAAATATTGCAATAGCAATCACAATAGGAACAATTACATGTATTGTTAGTAATTATTAGTAAACTTACATCTGGGATGAGCTGTGCCCCTTCTCTCTGTTCCCTGAACCTACCTACAGAAGACTGAAAGTCCTAATAAAGAAAAACTAAGTCATAATTACCCTTAGTGGTCTGCACCTCCCTTCATCCACCTGGAGTTACTTCCCTTGACCCTGTAGGTGGCAGCTTCACATTCTCGCAAACATCCCGAGACATCATCTGGAATCATGCGGGGAGGTATTAGTAACTTTTACTCGGGAGGGTGTAATTCGCTCATCCCAGAGGTAAGTTTACTAATAATTACTAACAATACATGTAATTGTTCCTAATTATTGGCGTAAACATTCCCTCTGGGATGAGCTGTGTCCCCGAATCCCACATAAAGGAGGATGGGATCCAGCTCGATGTTGAGGGAATATCTACACCAATAATCCTCTACTTCCTTACTTGACCATAGAATACTTAGCATGTTTATTATTAAACACTTCATTACTTCAAGGTATTAGATCCTTTCCATTGGCAAGCCGCCACAAGGTGATCAATAGATGTTGACTTCCATGCTGCTAATGATGTAGCTAGCGCACGAATCTCATGGGGAGAAAAATTCTGATTCACTGTATCCTGATCCATGGCCTGGTAAGCAAAAGCAATAGTCTTCCTCAACCATGAAGCTATAGTGTTCTTTGAAATTTCTGTGTCCACCGCTGTCTTACAAGATAGAAATAGTCTCCTTCTTGCACGTCTGAAGGATGCTGTCCTCTGTAAATACCAGCGAAGAGCTCTCACTGGACACAGTAATCTTGATTTATTAGAACGCGATGACGACCCTGGCAGAGCCGGAATCCTATAGATTCTCGATCCCAATGGTCCTAACGCTGTTGATTGATTCTTGGCTATGAACTCAGGTAACGCCCTACATGACACTTCTGTATATCCTTCTGAGAACCTTATTGATGCATTATCAATAGCATGGAGCTCAGATACTCTAGCCGCTGAAGCAAACGCGAGTAGAAAAGCCGTCTTGAATGATAAGAACTTTAGGTTTGACGCCTGCATCGGTTCGTATGGTGCCTTCAAAAGCGACTGGAGTACGATACATAAATCCCATCTCGGAAACACCGACGGTGTTGACAAGTCCTTAATCTGGAATGATCTGATAAGCTTATGTAACGAAATATCAGAACCTATCGATAGTCCTTGAATGTCACACACTGAGGCAATGGCTGATCGGTAACCCTCTATTGTACCATGTTTAAGACCCCTCTCCACTCGTAAATGCAACAAAAATTCCGCTGCCATGGGAATAGAAATGTTTAGATCTAACAACTGTCGCTGTTCTCTCCATCTACTAAATATGTTCCATTTTGCATCATACAATCTAGAGGTAGAAGGTCTGATCGCCTTAGTGATTGCATCAGACGATCCCTCGCCGAATCCTCTATCTCTGAGCGCTCTCCTGACAATCTCCACACGTGTAGATTCAATGCCGCTCGGTTCTTGTGGAACACTCCCGAGTGAGGCTGAGTGAGAAGATTGTGCCATTGAGGTAACTGAAGTGGAGCTTCCGTCAACAATTCCAACAGATTTGGAAACCACGGTCTTGTGGGCCATGCTGGCGCTACTAAGTAAACCCGACACTTGTGGCTCGCGATCTTGGCTAACACCTCTGGAATTATCTTCATTGGTGGAAAGGCATACGCTACCATACCCTCCCAAGAGATTGACAGCGCATCCACTGCCCAAGCTAAAGGATCTGGAATCGGACTCACAAACGTTGGAATGCGAAAGTTCCTGCTCGTTGCGAAAAGGTCTATCGTCGGATACTCCCAAGTTCGCCCTATCAACTGCACGGCTTCCCTGTGAAGAGTCCACTCCGTAGAAATCACTTGATTCCTGCGTGATAGAGAATCGGCCAAAACATTTAGTTTCCCCGGAATGTGCCTCGCTCTTATGATGATCCTGGCCTGATCCACTATTTGGAAAAGTACACGAGTGAGATCCATTAAGTCCTTCGAGCGAGTTCCCCCTTGTTTGTTTATATACGCTACCACTGTTGAATTGTCTGTGGCTATCATGACATTCTTCCCGTACAGTCGACGCCACCACTGTCGAACTGCCTTTACTACCGCCAACATTTCTAGTATGTTTATGTGCAACGATGCCTCTTGGAGAGGCCATGAACCTTGGGTCTGAAACCGATCTAGATGAGCACCCCAACCCTCTTGGGAGGCGTCCGTAAATATCGTGATCTCTGGCGGTAGCTCTGTAAACCTTGTTTCTTCCATCACATTGCACTCCTTTGTCCACCATAATAGCTCGTGGCGTACTCTGAAAGGACATGTTATGCAGCTGTCCAACGGCCAACGCCTGTTGTCGTTTATCCAGACTTGGAAATGACGAAGGTTTAGCCGGCCCCTGTAAGTGAATGCCTGGATTGACGTGAGCGATCCCAAAAGCGACATCCATCTCCTTACTGGCGCTGCTCCTTGTTGAGTTAACGTGAGAATCAATTCCTTGATCACTAACCAGCGGTCCAGAATGGGCAAAATGAGACTTCGATCCGCATCCAGCACAGCTCCCAGAAACTTGATCCTTGTTGTGGGTGTTAATTCCGATTTCTCCGGGTGAATTAACCAACCTAGATGCGTAAACACGTGGATAACGAATTCTGTCTGTTGTAAAAGCACCTCCGTTTTCACATGTCTCCCCAAAAAATCGTCGAGATATCCTTGGATGGCAATACCCCCCTCCTTCCTATAGGATACACCGCTAGAGGTGGACGAACTTGGAATTGAAGTTGATACCCTTCGGAAACCACCGAATTTATCCAAGGATCCCGCGTGATCTGTTCCCAATTTTGGGCGTAATGTTGCAGTCGACCCCCCACTGGCGAGGGAACGACTGGAAGTTGAAATCCGAAATCTAAAATCAAGTCCGTGGACATGCGAGGGTCGAAAGGTTCTGACTGTGTCAAAACGTCCGGAACGGAGTCAACGACGTCGGGGGGGGAGCAGACGCGCCCCTAGACCCCCTGGAACCTCTGCCTCGAAAATTAGATGGCTGAGTGTTGTTTCTCGGTTGCTGATACTGAGCTTCTGTCTGACGACCCTTGGCCTGCATATTTGCTCTCTCCCACGCTGAACGATGGAGGGGGGAACGGGTCTGAAGACTGGGGCCACCTCTTCTGCCACTGGGGGCGCCGCGATTTCTGGTCTGAGCTAATAGAGCCGCCGTCAGTCTGGAGTTAAGGTTCCTAGAAGTCTGCGCATCCTGTGAACTTATAGCCTGACTACATTTCCCGTTAAACATAGACTCCGAGTTAACAGGTTGCTGAAAGAGATCCTCCTTCGAGTCCTGTGGCAGATTCCTAACCCCTTCCAATAACTTAGATCGTTCCAAAGCTGTCAACCGTCCTATTGTGCCAAGTTGAGCTTGGGTAGCATCACTGACTGCCAGGTAGATGACGTCCAGAAAAGAATGAGCTATGGCCACCTCCTCCGCGCTCATGACTACCAAAGATTGAGGTTTCACTCCCTTATAGTCCTGGAAGGTAGGGGGTATGAGCTGTCTGACCCCTGCAGCGAACCAGTTGATATACGACAAGATATCCACTGAACTCCTCGCTGAAGAATCAATGTCCCTTATATCCTTGCGTGTGAGGGAAAATTTCTTCATTGCTCTCCTCTGGAGTGCCCTGGCATCTAACTGGCCAAAATCCCTGTCCAGATCTGGTGCAGAAGCAGGAAGCATCCGATCATGGATGACATACGCTTGTTTCAAGCTAGCTCTAGGAAGACTTGAAATATCCTTGGCCTTAGACAGAGTACTGTTAATCAAGTTCAAGCCCGTCTTAACAACTGAGGAATGAGGCAAAGATCGTTTGGATGGACGAGGGGTAGGCAGCATGCCTGTGGTACCCAATTCTTCCGGAAGAGCCTGAGAATCCTCCTGATCCAAAGACGACGGAGCCGTACATGGCTTAAGTTTATACAACATCTCGAGTTTGTCCACGAATGTCCATTCCGGTACTAAGTCCGCGGCCGAAGTGTCCGCCGGCGGAATAATGATCATCCCTTCATGCGTATCTAACTTCGCATCCATAGGCAAGTTACCTCCCGAATTCTCATCCGTGATTATAGGCAAGATCGGCGGATTGAAAACATCAACAAATTCCGACAGCTCCTGTTGTTGTTGTTGATTGTCACCTATCAAGTCATCATGACCCAGCCCGAGCGGGACGCCCGTGCCGTCCGTGAGCTTAGAGGCTGGCAGCTCGCCCGACCGCCCGCCGCACGTGCTAACCGGGCCGGTAATTGATGAGTATGACCCACATTCCGTACCACGGTTCATAGCCACGGGCTTCATGCCCAGCACGTGCGACCCGGCCTTTACCGACCCAGTGGCGGGAGGGAGAAGGTTATCGGTGTCACGTCCGTGCGGCCCGATCAACCCTGCCCCACTTGCGGCGCCTGGTTGAGAGCGGACACTCACACTTCCTAGGTCTCCACGACCTGACAAAGACGGCAGGCCCCCAGGGGGTAAACACTGCCTCTTAACGGGAAGATCGTTAGACCTAACCTCCGAACTCCCACCGTTGGGGTCGGCAGCTCGCTTACCAGCCGTAGTCTTATTATCATCGGACTGCTTAGCTCCGGAACGGGATTCATACCCCTGGGGGGCAGCGGAATTTGCCGAGCTACCCGAACGGGACTTAGATTTATTGAGAGATTTCTTAAGTTCCTTAAACTTGGCATCGTTCCGTTCCTCTAAATCCTTGACTGACTTGGAAAAGGACTGAACTAGCTCTTGCTTAAAAGATGAGAGGAGAGCACCTAAATCAAGGGAGTTGGACTGAGTAGCTACCGTACCAGACAGGGGAATCTGAGAAGAATTTAACTGATCTTCACTTAAGGTAGCTGTAGGTTTCAATGGAGTGGATCGGGACTTCTTCGATCTTATTTCAAACATTTTAATCCAATCTTCATCGGGTAAATCCTTACACATAAGGCAACGTGAGGCCATAGAGCAGATTGAATCTTTGTCACATAAAGAACACAATGAATGAGGGTCCCTATCCGACATAAATCTCTGACAATTAACACATTTACGTTGCGACATCTTGAATACTTCGCGGAAAACGGCAAAGTCACACAAATTTCAGAGTACAAGACACACAAAAACACACATGAAAGTCACAAATAAACACAATGCGATTGTCCAAAGACCCAATGTCGATGTCACATACCCTATTTAACAAGAATCCAACGTAGCACATGTGGAAGCAAAAAGAATTTCCAGTCTCCTGTGAAGTAGCTGCTGATCACATGGGCTACAGAAGAGAATGTGAAGCTGCCACCTACAGGGTCAAGGGAAGTAACTCCAGGTGGATGAAGGGAGGTGCAGACCACTAAGGGTAATTATGACTTAGTTTTTTCTTTATTAGGACTTTCAGTCTTCTGTAGGTAGGTTCAGGGAACAGAGAGAAGGGGCACAGCTCATCCCAGAGGGAATGTTTACGCCAATAATTGGTCTATAGCTAGCCTTATAGTAGGTTGCAATAGACTATCGCCATACTTAAATTAAGTCAATATTCACCCCAAGTCAGAATTTTTTAAAATATCACCTTATTTGAATGTTATAAAGACAAAGATTACACATTACAAGAATGAAAGTCTCCGCACTGACACATCGTAAGTTTGCAATTTGAGCTAGGTGAGAATAAAACTTTAACCTCAGTCTGAAATGGTAAGTCAAGTGCTTTGACATCAAGGGTCATAACTCTCAAAGCAATTAAGTAATTGTGCAATACTTTGTTATCCACAGCAAATGAAACTGGGATCGTAAAAAATCATCTTCTGAAGTATAAATGTATTACTAATGATGATATTCTGCTTTGGAAAGTTTTCAACTAAGAATATGAGCTATTGAGGGTTTTAAAAGAAAACAACTTCTTAACTATTGTTCAATAAATCAGGATATAGCCAACTCTGTCGGCTTGTTTGATTTCAGAGGTTTTTTTAAGTGATACATTAACTAAATTAAGGCTGTAGACATAATAAGAATCATTATTGAGGTATAATTTATTTTCTATTTATATTTGTACAAGATATGAAATACAATGTGTATAACAAATATAGATATACAAAACAGGCACCTATCATTAAATACCCTTTATGCCAAAATTCCATGAGCAACATTCTGTAAGAAAAGAGATTGACTTCTGTTTTGACTCAAGTCAAGTTTTTAAAGTCATAAAAGAAGTTATGAAACCACAGAAGGAATCTGATTCTCTGCAAAAGCAGGGTTCGAAATAGGACAAAATAGGCACTAATAGGCGGGTACCCCAATAAATACTGTACATGTAATCAACAAAATATGTACACTACATTTCCTTTTTTCATCTAAGTCTTCTAATAATGAATCCAATGTATCAATAATAGATTATTAATTCTTGAATATCCAAGAACTAACACATCCCTTTTTGTGGCTTAACAGTTCTGATGTTTAACAAGAATTCCAATGTGAATATACTTATCAGACCAGAATTGTGCACATATTCTTGGAATAGATTTTTAAGAGTATGGCAAAACACCCAACTACCATTAAGAGACGTTTTCACCTACAATTTTCTTTTAATAAACCTTATTTTGAAAAATAATGATTTATCACATGGTTGTGTATCATGATAACTTTTCTTCATCTGCTTTCTCCTGGAACTCATCACACACATTGTCTTTGAATGTACTTGGACCATCAAGGTCAGCCTTAGTGAGAGTCCCGTGTCCATCGAAGGCGCCGAAACGGCCGTGCACAGAAGAGTTTGTGATCTGAGTTAATTCATCCAACTGCTGCCTCTGTGTGTCGTCCAAGTTGTCCAGACGCTTCTTGAGAAGACGGAGATCCTCCTGGTGTTCCCGCTCCTGGAGAAAATTATAAACGGATTGAATTGATCACTGCTTATACTATAACAGTAAATGTCTTATCATAGTGATAAAAAAACAGGCACCTATCCTTGACGCTTACCAAGATAAAGTAATATTCAATATTTTTTCTTCTTATTTTACACTGTTTACATAATTTCAGTTTGACAACAGTCTACATATAAATGGAATAAGGGATGTACATATAAACAAATGAATCAGCTAACATTATGATCTGTGGTATATTTTTTATTGGGCTGTGAAAAAGCCTCTTTACTTTACATTTTCTCATCAAACTACAATGATATGCTCATTACCAAAATTCTAGATAAGAAAAGGCAACCGTGACATGTCAACTAAATTTAATTTTATCCTCATCACTATTATGTTATAGTTTGGAATGATTATGGTTTTTATCTATTGGTATCAATCCTGCACCACTCACAAGATCTATGATGCTCCAGTTTGGCAATGTAGCATCGAATGGCATGTTGATAGTGGCAAATTCCTTATCTCCGATGTTGACGAGTCTCACTCCGGGAAGCAGCATTGCACGGAACTCCTGGTGGCGGCGGTACAGATCCTTCCACTGCTTCTTCAGGCGGTTGTACGCGTCTTGAGGGACACATCTCCTGGAACATTATGACATTTATAACTTTATCTCAATCACCTATGGATAACAAAACCTAGCACCTATTGGTCTGTTATTTTGAGAGTTACTTGTTTTCTAAAAACAATCAGAGGAGGAAAAATAACTCTTTGTGTAGCAGGTCTTACAACTGTCATCTTTACTTATTGTTTGCATGGTCTTGATATTGGTCAACTTTTTTCAAAATAAATTTTTTTTTTAAGATGCTTTGGAGTCAAACTTTCAGTGTAATGTTTCCCTTCATACTCAGAAAATGGAGTTCTTTTAAATCGTTAGTTGATTCTTACTGTGATGGCAATGCCCTCACCCTAAGAGGAAAGTTTACACTTGTCATGAGCGTGTAAAACTTACGCGAGAGCCTGCTTCTCCAGACTGAGTTCTGTGTTCTTGGCATCCATGAGCTGAAGCTTGTCCTTGAGATGTTCCGTCACCTTGTGATACTTCTTCTTATACTGGAACAACACTCAAACTCTCAACAATCATGCTGCCTATATTGTTACAGATATCAAAGAATCTTTACTTTAAAATTGTTACAAAACAGATCAAAACCAGTGAAAGGCGAGTACAATTGCTTTAAAATCTGAAAGTAAGTGATGATTTTGTTTCTTCTCTCACAATATTTTCAGGTCACTGAAGAAAATGTCGTTATTGATCTTCAGAAATTAAATTTATGGAGAAAAAGCCAAAGGTAAGGTAAAGAATCCGAACTGAGCAAGCAAAATATATTTTTTGCATTCACTACCTGTCAACATAAATCTAGCAAATCGGACAATTGGATCAGGATACACCGAATTGATGTTACAATGTTCACTTAGAATCATAACATAACAGCAAAACTCTTCAAAGCATATATTTCACCTATTCACCTTTTTATGTATGGTGGCAGCTTTTTGGAGTTTGGAGAAGGCACTTGAGTATCTCTCTTCTAGTTCATTAACACGGAACTCGAGTTGCGTCTTCTCCTCTATAAGTGCTGCCCTCTGCTGGGCGAGGATGCGATCGTGACTGTCCTGAACCTTAGCCATCTGGTCCTGTGTCATCCTCATCTCATCCCGGAGTAACTCGTTCTGGTTGCGCAATCTGATCACCTGGTCTGTCATGTCCTGCTCGTTGCCCATGAAGCCACCAAGCTCTGCCTCCAGTTTGTTGATCTTGCTCTTCAGCTCCGAGTTATCCAGTCTCTCCCGTTCAAGCTGTGACTGTAGAGACTCAAAATTCTGGATGCGAGTCCTGGGGAGAAAGAAAAGACAGAGGTTCTCTATATATGTATTATAATAATGTGCATATTTATATGGCGCCTTTTCCAAGTCCTAAGACATGCTCAAAGCGCTACCTACATCGTTACTCTGAGGGAAGTATACTTTCAAAGCTGCTATACTTAGCCCTAAGCGCGACCGTATAGGTCCGTACATCTCTATATTCAGGTACCCATTTTAACAACTGGGTGAACTAAGTGCAATGTGGATGAAGTGCCTTGCCTAAGGACACAACACAGTTTTGGACCCACGTCACAAATTTTTGGTGTCTCCACCGGGATTTGAACCCGAGTCGTCGGCGTGAGAGGCCAGCAAGCTAATCACTACACCACTGTATTGTGAAAGCTAAGTAAATGCAAATGAAAGTAATGCTTTGTAGTTTTTCAAGAAAAGATAGACTTTTTCGGAAATAAAAATAAAATAAAATTTTCTAACAAAACATCTTTGTGACTTACCATTTCTTTGATCATATTAAGGAATGGAGGAAAATAATTGATATGTTAATATTCCCAGCACTTAGATCTTCAGAGCTCTAGATTTCTTTAGCATGACAACTTTGAGACATATTTTGAATCTTGAAAAATTAAGAATTGAAGCAAGATTGGTGACCTACTTGAGAACAAGCAGGTCCTTCTCAGCCTGTTCCTTAGCACTGTGTGCGGCAGCGAGTCGCTCTGCTACTCTCTCCTTGTCAGCATGTCTCTCCGCTTCCTCGTCTATTTTCCGCCGGTCTAGCTCTTGGAGTTTTGCCTCCAACTCCAATCTGTTAAAAACATTTCAGAGACAAGTTGAGAATTAATAAACAAACAAATTAAGAATAGCAATGTTTTGAAAAACTGCAGTTGAATTACATTTTGCTAGACTAGCCAAATTTTACATCATTTTGAGTAATTTTGCATTACTGGAGATGATTCGATATTAAAAAATTCAGATCTATGTGATTTCAGAGGTAAATCTGACACTCTGAATCATGTATTTCCCAGCTCATATGGTGGTCTAGGGGTTACAAGTCTCTTAAAAACATTTGTGCATATTCAGCGCACAGTTCAATAAACATATATCAGAATGTCCTATTTAGGAAGTGATGACATAAAACCAAGACGTACTTCTCATTCTCTGCCTGTGTAAACTTGGTGAACTCCTCCTCGCGAGCAGCCTGCACCCGTCTCACCGCTTCTCTCTCCTTCTCCTCCAGGGCTTGGCTCTGCTGGCTCAACTTGTGTTCCGCTATGTCCAACTGAGTCTGCATGTCTGTACATGGACATGGTAGTTTCAGAATTTACAATCATAACTGAGAAATCAAAGAAAATACAATATATAACTGAGCTGAATTCAAAGTTAAATGAATGTAAAACTACAAAAAGAAAAAAATCTCGTAATGATATTGCGAGAGAGGCATTGTTAGAAAGATTATACAGACAAAGGGCCCAATCAACTTTTTCCAATGTATGAAATAAGGCTTAATAGACAGCAGAAAACCTAGTAACTCTTTGTCAAGCTGGTGACTTTTAGAGGTTGTATTTAATTTTGCCATTCAAATTTAAAAATTAACAATTTTGGTCAAGCTACTTTTTAAGCTGTCATCATGTACAGCCATGTCCAAGCTTCTTACGATGTACCTTCAAAAAGAGCAAATTCTTTAAGATTGTCTCCATCACTCATTAGCCCCAATATAGCTAAATTCTTTTGTAGCAAGCCCTAAGTCAGTACAAGATATGAATAACAGTACAAACTAATTTATTTTTATGAGATATAAGAATAACTACTACTGTAAGTAATAAACAATGTCACATTTGTTTACTACAATGGCCTGTATCTCATAGCTGAGAGGACAAAACTTAACAACATCTCTACTAACACACCTTCCATCTTGTTGGCAAGCCTGTCCCTCTCCCTCTCGAGGTCTCCGCGCTGTTTGAGCATGTCCATCTTGAGGTTGGTGAGCTCAACCTTGTTCTGGTGGGTGAGTTCCTCCACCCTGTTCTTGTAGACCAGGTTCTCCTTCTCTAGCTCATGGATCTGCCCCGTCAGTCGGTTGTGAGTCTCCCCCGTACCCGACAGCTCTCTCTGCAGGGCGTCCGCCTGGCGACGTAAAGACTCGCGCTCTGCCTGCAGGATTAATATTGTACCTGATTATCTTATTCCTTACAAATCTACAATGAATTTTGAAGGAGAAAAGGACACATTCTCATTATTTTAAAACATAGGTAGCCGGCATAATCAAAGGCACTGTGAGCAAACAAATAGAGAATTTCATCAAGAGAGGATACAAGTGTAATTAGGCTCTGTGAACAGTGATCTCAGTGTTGTATCAGCATTGTGATGTCATAAGCTTTAGAACATGATCACATGATTCCTATGACATCATCATTACACTGAGAGTTAAAAGTTTGTGATCCCTATTCTCTGTGATGTCAAACCAATCTGGGGTTAATTACTTAATGTATTAAAATTACGATATTTTCACATAGCCTTATGTTCTTGTGGATATTGCTTGATCTCACTTAAGAAATATCTATTGGAAGAAAAAATTTCACGTGCTAAACTGCTTTACATTTGTCTCACTTTTTAATCATAACTTGTCTCAGTAGCTGTGTACTATTATAAATGAAATTCTTAACAGACAAGGCAACTTAATGTGTATGATACCCTTCTTCACTACATTCAGATGAAATCAAAAGATATTTAATACTGAATCAATTCCATGTTAGGACTGACAATCCTTACAGTTGATTCTAAAATGACATACAAAACATTCTCTCACCTCAAGTGTTTTGATGACAGCAGAATTCTCTGAGATCTGTTTGGACTGTATGCGCGTGACACTGTCTGACTCCAGACCGATCTTCTCCCTCTGTGCGCGGATCTCCTCCAGTTCGGATAACAGACCCTTTAACTTGAGATGGAGCTGGGCGTTCTCGCGCTGCAACACTCGCACCTTCTGAGAGTCAGTTGTGTTCTCTGTTTGGATACGACTGATCGTAGCTTCCCTTTCCTTACGAAGGTTGCTCACCTGGGGGAATATTATAAGGGTAAGAAAAAGAAAGAATTTTGACAACTTTCACATCATCATTGGAATGAAAATAACTTAACTATTTCCCAAGGTTTTGTATGAGCCCAAAAAAGGTTGATTTGATTGTTCCGGAATTATAGAATATAAGACTTCAATTTATCGTTGACATTTTTGTTGGTTTTATTAAGTCCCAGGACGAGATGAAATCTTGTGTCCAGGTACCTTTGGAGGAGCATTAAATGTTTGCAAAACATCATTAAAAAATATATTTTGAGGCCAATTTCATGTCTATATCATCATATGAATCACTTACTCTCCCCACACCCAAGTGTAACAAGTATAAATAGAATTCAGGTTAACGAAGGGCATATCGAAGTAGCAACAAGATAAGTACTTTAATGTTAAAATACAACACGATATTCAGCTCCTTGACTCCTAACCTCTGCATCATGCTGCATCTTGACCTCCTCAAGAATCCGCTGTTGCTCCAGCTTGTCATGCTCATACTCGGACTTGAGGAAGGAGAACTCGTAGCGAGTCTTGTTGAGAGCGGCACGATACTCCTCCACCTCCTGTTCCATCTTGTGGTATTTCTCCCGGTATGTCTTCTCCAGATCGTCCACAACCTGCAGTTTCAGGATCTCCAGCCTCTGGGGGGTCACCACCTGAGGTCATAATAGAGGATGATGATGAGTTGGCATTGAAGAGGGAAAGGCAAGTTAAGTATTGAATCATAGTGGGATCCAAATGGGAGGTTCAGTTTTGGCACACCCCAAAGGTAATCTCCTTTTGGTGTAAATCATTTGCAACTGAAAGAATGACGGATGAAAGGACACCCTGCAAACAATTTTATCAATGAGACCATAAAACACCAAGATTAAAAAGGTTATAAGATCCGACAAAGTAGTTGTTCTCTGACTGATGGGCACACCTTGAAAAGGATAGGTAGGAAACATAGCTATACATTTCAGCCTATCAAGGCGCAGTCTACCATTACTCTGGACAATTCACAAGTCAAAGCACAATTGTATCAATAGAAGAATCCAGTATTCTGTTTATAAATTACCAAAACTAATTAACAATGTTGTTGAAAGCGTGAACCAAAACTGCCCTTGAAAACCTACCATTTTCACAGAAGAAATAACTTTAAATGTATCTAATCACTATATTTTTGTATTCATGAAAAATAATCACAGCATTATTTTCCTTCGGAAAGCAATAGGCAATATCATTCCATGGATACAGTTCAAGCATCCTGCTCCATCAGGTATATGTGTCTGCAAACAGTTACTTTAAATACCCTGATATCTTTCTGGCTAAACGCTTCATATTGCTATTCATAATCAGCCAATGAAATGACTCGCAACCCAGTGATAGCGACATCATCCAGATGAGAGGTCATACAAGAATCAATGACATGAGCCAAAGTGAGCGCTGCTTACTACATGCAGTTTGTTGGAGTGAAAATACAATGGCACATTACCAATGTAGATTGTCAGAGATTGACAGATATATCATCGAAATGCACAACCAGAATGACTTATTTTCAAGCTCTCTTGCTGCTAAGCTCTCAAGACGTTCTGCTGGACAAAGGTGCATGGTGTTGTTTTCATTGGCTGACAAATTACAGGCTATAAAAAGCATTGAGTAACCAGTCTCTGTATGATTAGTGAACATTAACTCAATACTGAGCAATGATTTCTTCAGGTCATCAGCAATCAGTCATCAGTGATGCGAAAATTTTGGCCTGAAGAATATCAGAATATTCAAAGGAGCTGGACTATTAAATTAAAAGAATTATGCTGTTTGAGCTTAAGTTCAAGAAGATATGTCTTAAATGCAACAATCTTTAATTAGATAGGTGACAAATCAGACATACCTTTGTCCTCAACTCCTCAATTTCTGCAGTCTTCTCAACCAGTTCTCTTTTGGTCTGGTCCAGCATTGACTTGTATTTCTCCTGCACAATCCGTGACTCCTCGATTGTAGTCTTAACCTCCGTCTGTAGCTGCATATACTCATCTTGTAGACTGCACACGGGAAAATTATATGATTAAATTAAGAGTTAGAGTAGACAAAAAGAGACATAAGTATTCAGGGACAATAGGAATCACTTATGCTCATAGAGATAAGAATAATTGTATAATAAGAATAATGCATCTTTGACAGGCTAGTTGAGATTACATCCCTGGATACAAGTAAATATTCTTCCTGAGAAGACTACACACAAACTCTGGCAAAGTGCTCAAACCAAGACCACTGTAACACATCAGCCATAATCAGGTACCTAATCTTTACATTTTCACAAAAGTAGGTTTCTCATAATGATTAATCTTTATCATCATGTCTTTTTTTTTTTTTCTTTTCATAAGAACCAATCACTGTTGATAATAGGGTTAATAATGATTAAAATAGTTATCAGGTTTCTATTTTAATACATGGTTATTAAATTCATCCATTGTCCCATTTATAAGACACTATAAGAGAGTTAAATACAGGAAGATAATCCTCTCACCGTGAATGCTCAGTCTTAAGCTGCTGGTAGTTGGTCTTGTGCTGTTCACTGCGTATACGTTCATCTGTCAGCATCTTATGCAACTCCGTTTCCTGTGTAAGTCGAGGCAGCTGATGTGACAGTGATGATCCACCCCCTGCCATGGAACTACCAGCCAGAAAGCTTGCGGTAGCCGCCATCTTGCTATCCACACCCTAGGGAAAACGAAAGTGAATATTCTTTTCTAACATTGAAATATATGTGTGTATTGTCATAGATGACCTCTTAAGGGTGATATGGCTTAAAATTTCAATAGTTGATTTCATCATTTTGAATCTGGTTCTGTAAAATGTGTAATAAAATGTTTTTCAGTTTATACCATGAAGCATGTTTTCATCATTACTTATCTTTCATTATTATGTAATTTATTTCATATAACTGCAGTTGTATTTTAATCATCATGACAGTGAAAAGATACATTTGTCTACCGCAACAAGAATCAATCTAAAGAATCAGTGTACCTTTACTTTCCTAATAAACATAGTCACAAGCAGAACAAGACTCTTGTATGCACAATGTATGAAATTAGAACATCTTTGAAATAACTATTATCATGCCAATGAAAAATTCTTTTTCCATTTGCCATATCTTGGCGGTCTTATTATTATACTTGAATTCATTTATAACATTGTTTCCAAGAATCATCAAAACAAAAGTT
This sequence comes from Phorcus lineatus, assembly GCA_921293015.1. Lineage (NCBI taxonomy): Eukaryota > Metazoa > Mollusca > Gastropoda > Trochida > Trochidae > Phorcus > Phorcus lineatus. The sequence continues at coordinate 35,626,032 of OV121086.1, read as the reverse complement.
AAAACCTAAATGAATAATATGTCCAATGTTGTGCATGCAGTAAACTCTCTAAAATTAAGATGAAACTGCAAACTTCAAAATACTTATTGTGCTAAGAAATCTAGATTGTTGAATTCATCTGTGTGAATATGCGTTTTCTTGATTAAATTGTTTTGCAAAGTGAATATTCTTAATTCCTCAATGATGTTTAAAACTCATTTAGACTGAACATTATCTATTCGTTTCCCTTTTTTAAAAAAACCCAACTCAATGTGTTAAACAGTATTTGTGTATTTCTGCAGATATTTGCTGTGTGAAAGCTTCAGCTCTCATTGCAAACAGTCTGCCTTCTCTCATAACAATTGTCAATGGAAACCAAAATATTGATCCCAATATCGGTTTTTCCTTACATTGACTTCAGAAAATAGTTTTAAACTCTGTCAAAATCATAATAATATAAATGTTAGGTGCTTTTCAAACACATCCTGTGTATCTTTAACCTACACATACCGATCTTTGCATATAGGGGGATTAGTCGTTTGAAAACCGTCAGTGTCACTGACAAAAACATTTTAACGTGCATATTTTACATTAATATTATCGCTGACGCTCTAAACGTTAACAATGACGGGGTGTATATCCCATATAATGTATTTTTCTCAGATGTAAGACTATATATCTCTTACGAGCGTAGCTTTACCCGACAGCACTGTTTCTTTCATGAAACATGCCTGGACCCATCACTGAAAGCGCACAAAATCTGACAAAAACACAATGAATGCAGATTCTACAACATTAACGACTGATTTGAAATGGATATAAAAAGGGTTTTACCGTGCACTATCGTGAGTACGGTGCGTGCACAACTTCCAAATACTTGACAAAAACCTTGTTTACAAACTTCATGTCATCTTCCACATTTCTGTTCAAACTTGACAACAGTAATGCCACGCATGCGTGTAATTGTATATCCGGGTGGAGTTATCGTCCCTGACTTCGTTCCGCTCGCGGAGGAAGGCACGGAAAACAGTAATTTTGTATAAAGAAAATAGATTTTCTCCAGTAAGTGAGACTAAAAAAATGTAATTTTTTGAAAATGAAAAATTATTTTTAATTTTGAATGAGTGTATGAAAAGACAACAATCAACATGTTTAATACTTTATAGCATAGCGAAACATTTCAAGATTATAAAAGTTTATAGTTACATACAGTTTTATTCTCGGATTAACTTGCATTATCTTACACGACGTATTACATAAAAGCTGGATTTAACCCCAAACTGGTTTTGATATAAGTCGTTTCAATAGAAAAGGTTGTTTGCATAGAAAATCAGTTTTTAAAATACGCTTGTTTTAGGGTTTTTTAACAAAATTTAAAAAGTTAACTAGCTGAAGAGGTTCAAAACTTATTATTTAGAAAAGAAAGTCATTTTTACGTACATGTGTCTGCGACTTTCAACAAAAAAGTGAATCCCGTTCTTCATTATAAATTCGTAAAAGTTAATTTGTAAATAACAAACAAAGCAGTATTCATACCTGCATCCTTAGTTTCCTGTCCATCCAATCGTGATTAGCTCAGAAAACGTGTGTCACGGACCAAAGTCGCGGTGCAATAAACAACACGACGTTGCCAGGTTTGCATGGAGGGCTGAGATCACGTGAAGCAGTGAGGAATAACTGACAGCTTGCCATGTACATCCTCAAGTTATCGCTGATTTGACGGACGACAGAGAAGACAGCCAATAGGCTTACAGCATCCCAAGGGGTGCAACGGAGCAATGCTTTGACAAATAATGCTCTTTCTGACGTCATGTTAATTAAAGTGATGTTTCAATTGTCCCGTTAATTAGTGCCACCGTTGTTAATTTTTTAATTGATTTAATGCACTTACACTATTAACAAACAGATTAACACAACCAATTAGCATGTACATTGCAACCTTTACCATCGCTTTAAAAAAATGGGCCTAACCGTGCCATGAACGATAATTACATGGGAAATAAACAGCACAGAGCTCCAGATAAGTTTTTGCCCATTTGGATATGATACCCACATATTGAATGTTCAATGGCTATTTCAAATTGCAAGTGCGTATTCACACATTTTGACACCCACCATATTTTAAAGTTTGCGTATTGATTTTACAAGCTAGATATATTTCACAAATAAAACCAGTATAAAAGTCTACTTAGTCTTTATACCGGACCAATCAGTAAGTAGTTTTGAATGTCGATATGAAATATATGTCATAAGTCAAAATAAATGATAAAATATGTAAAATGCTCGCATGCAAATTATATTCACGGATACAATATTTACATAAATAGTGTTATGCATGGAAATGGACAGTTTACAACTGTTTTCTTATCTGTTTGCAATTCATTCGTTAACCGAAAATTTTATTAATATTAAAAATCTATAGTTCATGCTGGTGTTCATATATCGACAAGATCAGATCAGATAACAAAAGGTTTTTCAAACTTCTATTACAAACATAACTGAATATTTACAAACACGTTTTTCAGAATACACAAGGATGAAAATTTCGATGTTAAAATATCCTCATGTATCAAAGAATATCTGTGTGATACGATACGCATAATGTTCTTCAAGTTTTGTTTAAATACTCAATGATTTTTTACTTCTTTCTGAATTTTGAATTTTTGCGTATTTCATACATTATTTTGCGTATCAAACGCAGATACGAAGTTTATCTGAAGCTCCGCAGCATTTACATAAAATTATCATCATTGATTGCTGTAAGTAGTATAACATAGATATCGCAAAGTTAGAATCAACTGAGATCTCCTTTTTGTTTAATTGTTATAGTTATCCAAGCTTTAAAATCTCACCTGTGTATAAACTAGTCTTCTTGACATGAATTACCACTATAATAATTGTTTCAATATTATACTGTTTATCTAATTGTTTTATAAGTCTACATTTCAATACGCATAATCCAAAAATATGTTCTAACATATTTGGTTTATTCCAAGTTTGTTTATAGAAAAAAATACTGTCTTATTTTCTGAAACAAAATTATAGAATTTGTTTGATGCACTCAAATTTTAAAAAAATCCTTATTAATCGTTCTTATTTGCTGATTAACATAATAAGGTAAACTTTTCGGAAGTTTCATATTAACATCCGGATTATTGGCATGCGTCATGATAAATCATATTTGAGTAGTATTAAAGGGGCAGCGCGACAGGGTTGATATTAAAGAGGGTTTGTTTCCTATGTGTATTGAATATGTATTCAAGCACAGTCAAATGTAATTTTGAGCTTTTTATTCGGATGATATTTTGAAGAACAATAACACCATTTAACATAAACAGGCATACTCCCTCGAATTTCGTCTCCATCAAATTACGTCAGTCATTAAATTATTAACTTTCCTTTGGAATCATTCATTGATAAAAACAACTAGAAATGAAGTTTATATTTTTGGAAGATATTTTTCTGTAATTATTTATCTCAATTGAAACCTTCAACCTTAGTCCTGGAATGCGAATCTTCTTAAACCAATCCAACCCATCTTGAGTAATAATGAACTGGCGGTTTTAAAACACAATTGATTTTACTCGTATCTACTTTCATCTTGACATACTAGTAGGGAGTTTATCAATATAAACAAACGCCACATTGAGTGCCAATTTCAATAAAGACCGAAAAGGCAAATCTGGCTTTTTCTAACAGAAATTCAAACATGGAAAACTAGGTGAAAATAAAAAGATTAACATTCGGTTTGTGATTAACTTGTAATGTTCATTTTCTTGATGAAGACGAATATGATTTTTTGTACAAATGACAGAAAATCGTTGACTAAATATCGATGAAAAAATATGACTTGGTTTGTAATTATCTCGCAATGTTTATTTTCTTGATGAAGATGAATATGATTTTTCTTACAAATGACAGATTTCGGAATTAGTTTGTCAGAAGCCAATGATTTTTCATCTACTAAATCGAACTACCTGCTGTTGTCTTGTTTACCACATGCTCACCTGTGTTTCTGATTAGCCTCGGCGTTCTGTGTGCACAGGTAAATATAATTACAAAAAACGTTAATTGCGGAGTCACATCGACTTTGTTTGTTGCAATCAATAGCTAATTCCATGGCTTTAATCTCAAAACCAATCCAAATGGTTCGTTGACAGCGAATCAATTCAAGACCTTAAAGGCACTAGTGCACGATTTTACGGTTTAAATTGTCTATTTTAAGGTTTATGAGGACTTATGTATTCACTTAACCTTTCTATCGATGCAATGAAATACTTAAAATTCTTTACAATTGACCTGCTGTCAACAATGAAAAAATTTCGACAGCCGCTGTCGGCTTGGACATATAAAAAATCTAAGTTTAGCTGTGCACAAAACGGATATCTAAAAGACAGTTAAACGCAGCTGAACTATTATTATGAGCAGCTATTGAATTTTCCTATACTCTGAGCTGAGACCAAAGAATGAATTATGTTTTATGAAAGCAATGTTGTAAATAAACCGATTTAATAACACAGCATTAGCATTGCTATTAGATTGACCAAAGCGGCTGCCGTTTCCGCTTTTTTGGTTATGAGCAAAATCTTAATATTTCCGATATCGTAGTTCACGCGGATTTATTGTAGCGTAACATTAAATACTTCCGGTCTTTAAAAATCAACTTTACTACCTGAATACGTAAATATTCGTTAAATAACTTACGAGGTAGATTACTTGAGTGAGGATCTTGAATAATATCGAGAGATATACAGAATCTGTGCAATCGTTGTGTTAACGAAATATTGGTGTGCACTAGTGCGTTTAATGTTCAATCTCAAAATATCTTACGTCGATCGGAATAAATAAAAATTTAAAAAAACTGTTTCAGAAGCTGAATACGTTTTGTATAATATAACTAAAATATGCAGATTATCTTCATACCAAAAATGTAGTAACTTAAAAATACACAAATATTTCTTCCCAATCTACCGAAAAATGCTAAGGTTATTTTGAATGAGAAAGGGACACTATCAAATATTGAAGGCCTATTCTTTAGTCTAATTGTACAACCGTGTAAAGCTACTACAAAGATTAGGGAAGAGACGGATTAGCGTGGGTTATTATCTACAAGATGTCGATCTCACCGGATGAATCGATCATGGTAATGAATTTCAGTCTCCGGTCATTTTGCCCTCTCAATAGCTGTTTACATGTCAACTGGTCATTATAAGGACTGGAATTATAACGTGCTTATAGTCTCTGCAGGCTTTGATTAGTATGGACTCAGTATATACATTGATGCTATTTATCTTCGAATCCCTCGTTAAAGTAACACAGAGTATGTTTCATAAATTTTTTATGTGGCTTAGATAAGAGCCAAAATACCACTTGTCCTGAGGAACTATAAATCGCCTTTTTAAAGTTCTCATTTTAAATCTTATTTGTCAAAATTACGACATTTTCAACGGTCATACGAATGTCAAGAAGTCAAAATTAAGCGTCCCATTTATATTGTTTCATATTGTTTTCAAGTTTTATGACTTACTTAACCCTATTTGTCTTGATCAGATGTCTGCTTAAATAAGATTCCAAACTTACGTTTCAGTTTTTGGCATGCGCCATTGTCCGGTTTCCGGTCATTAATCACGACTTTAACCTTTTTACTGTCACTATTTTGAACTGATAAGCACTAAGGTTATTATTTTCAGAAACAGCCACTATTCTCGATAGAATAACACAATTTATGAAGTTTGACATATTTGACTCAGAAAACACACTTTGTGGCCCTTTTATGGTAATAACGATATGTTAAGAAAAGAAAACAAATGTTACTAATTCTTAGATAATCGTTTTAAACAAATACAAGGAGTCTTACCAATTTCGGTTAAGCTATGCTGATCAATTTCCATAAGTTCAATGATTGAAAGGTGTTCACACTGAAATGAAACAAATATCTTTTTCAAAATAAACGTCAACCCTAGTAACTTGATAAACCTCTGCCATCTGCTTTCATTCAAATAATGCAACGTCAATGACGTCATCGCCAAAATATCTGAAAGCCTACCGAAACTATAGATATTGTTGGAGTTATGTATAGGTCATGGTACCACGAAAGTATCCTAGCTACGACATATCCTAGTTATTCAGGATAGAAGTAAGGATATCCTAGTACTAGAGAAAATGTACCAACACGAGTTTAATGGGTTCTGAAGGTGCTGATAACCCCAACCCTTGATCGCTGACATTATTAACATTGTTCGAATGTGTCATTTGTGTGTCATTTTTCAAACACATTGGAAATATTGAGCCCAAACCTTCCTCACTTCCAGAAAATTATCAGCAAATGCCACTGCCTCTGGTTCGCTAATATTTGCTGGTCTATTCACTATCTCATGGGTTTGAAGGACCATCTTGGACGTTTTTGAGGTTTTTCTTCGATGTCGTCTCCATTTTGCCTAAATTTAGCTGTCTATTATATATGTATTAGTAAAAATGTCAGGTGGACATATAGTCTTTACAACTAGCCTACATCCTACGTGGGATTTAGTATCTCCTACACGTAGGAACTAGTCCTTCCAAATCATCTCCTACGTAGGACTTTCTATCTCCAACGTAAGATAGACCAAGGCAATTAACCATCCATATAAATTATACTGTTTCGACCATCATGGATGGCATTCGGCGATGAACCATTTTCAAAACTTTATTTTGTTCTCATGTTTTTAAGACTTCTCTATATAGTCACCATCCAGAGATACACATATTTCCAATCGCTTCTTCACCTTGCGCAGACCGTCTCATAGAAGACCCTTGATTTCATTGAAAACCAAGCCTCCACCTCTCGAATGATGTCAATGGTGTCCTTAAAACGACGTCCACGAATTGCATTTTTCATCTTGGGGAACAAGAAGAAGCCATTTGGTGCAAGATCGGGTGAATAGGGGGGACGAGGTAAGATTTCAAAGCCACATTGCCTCCACAGCAGCTGATTGACAAGTGTGATCTGGGGCATTGTCACCTAACAGGCTTACACCTTTGGTGATCATACCGGGGCGCTTCTGTTTAATGGCATATCGTAACTAGCTCAGCAGGTTGCAGTAATAAGCTCCAGTAATGTTTCGACCCTTAGCTAGATAATCCGTCAAGATGACTCCACGACAATCAACAAACACCCCAGACACCATGACCTTTTCTGCAGACTTTTGCACCTTGGCCTTCTTGGGAGGTGGTGACGTAGCATGCTTCCACTCTTTGCTCATCTCTTTTGTCTCAGGATCATATTGATATACCCAGCATTAATCCATGGTAACAAGACGTTGAAGAAATCCTAATCTGTGGCCTATTTGGAAATTCCTTTTCCATCTCACAACAGTGTCATAGGATGGGCTGTCATTGTCATAAACAAATTTCATTTCATCATGAATTTGACATACAGTATAGCCCATCAAATGTAAAAAAACTTAATTACACTGCGCGCCTCAGTTTTCTCCATAATAGGGGGTACCGTACTATTAGGTCAACAGACGTAAAACTGGCTGTTGCGAAAAAGACTATTGTTGACCCAGGAACTAGATAAGGATAACTTATGCCACAGTGACCATTTGGTCGGTATTCACCAGTAAATTCTTTGTGATAATTGAAACTTTTTGATATTCCCTCGTACATATAGCTTCGCTTAATTGAGAAGATCAGTCACGTTGACGTTTTCACCAAATGTTTGGTGAACTGATCAGCAATAAGACGGTGATATTCAGAGACAACCACTACTTCTCGATTGAATAACACCATTTATAAAGTCTGACTAAAAAAAGATACTCTGTTTCTCTTATTTAAAGGGCCCGACGAGGGCTCTTCTCTCAAAACACAAACTATGCTATACACAATGCAGCAAGGCTTGAGTTGTCCGGAGAATGACTGACCATTTATAATAAGAGAGACGTAGGAGATGGAAGGAAGTTATTTTTCCTATGTTAATATGAACACAATAAGGCTATGTCCGAAGAGTAAAGGCAAGCCAAATCAATTGAAATACTTACAAAGATCTTTTTGCACGGGCTAGACTAATTTCTATTGTAGATTGTACCTGACTATGGCGATGAAAGTGTGACATCTCAAGACTAATACTTTGAAAGGAGATCGACACACTAACAAATATTGATGGTCTTATATGAAAGAACCGTGTAAAGCTGCAATGAAGATCAGGAAGAGGCGGATTAGCGTGGGTTATTATCTACAAGATGTCGATTTGACCGGATGAATTGATCAAGGTAATGAATTCCAGTCTCCGGTCAGTTTGCCCTCTCCAAAGCTGTTTACATGTCAACAGGCCATTGAAGAGATAATTATCAATACCGATAATCTCTGCCTGCTTGTTATGGGCTTATTAGTATTGTCACCTGAGAAAATTTGAAAGGTAGGCTGACTTGTAAACTCCCTAGCTAGCCAAGGCTATAAGTTACATTAGCTTATGATTATTTATTGCACCAAATGACTCTAAAAGTTTCTGAAATGATACACACATGAAGGCTTCAAATCGGGTGTTTGAGTTCTAAAACCATTTATACAAGACATTGCCATCGCCAGTAGAACTGATCTAGCAGGGCAATGCGGTTTTAACACTCGATTATAGTAGACTGTAGAATTCGCTCAGAGCCTATTTTAGGTGTAACAACGTAAACTGAGGCTCCCACCCCAAACCAATCATCAAGTAGACTCTTCCATACGCGCATAATGAAGTCGTGACCCATAATTCCTCCCCCCTCTGGGATTCTATCAGGTCTTGTACCTGAAATAGAGAAACAAGAATGCATAAGTAAAACACATGTGACGTCATGGTTTTTATGACGTCATAGCATTGTGATGTCATTACTTGATGATGTAAAACAACTGTGATGTCATATACTTGACGTCAGAGGGGCATTGTTCAAAATCTACTGCCAAAAAGATATCTCCTAGGAGATATCGCTTGATCCTCCACAAGAGATATCTCCTGTGGAACAGAGTTTTGGATGATAAAGTAATAATGGTATCACACATGTGTATCCACTCATACGGCCAAAGCAGAACGACTACTAGAGCGTTCCCTGGCTGTTATTTTCATTTCATGTTCAATTAGCTTATCTTCAGTAGTTGGTGGCATCGTACATCCGTCTGGAATGTATTACCCAGAGAGTTGAAATATTTAGGAAGAAACAGGGACTGGGCTCTCAATGTATCGTATTATAGCACTCTCAATAATGGAAGGCCGGTAAGGTAGAAATAGTTTGAAGAACATAACAGGTAAATAGATATAGATAAACATGGAAAAGAAGACCTTAATTGATAAACGAGGGTATGAAGAGATTAATACTTGCGTGAATGGAGAGATTAGGATGTCCTGAGCTTATTGAAATTCGATGAATGGATGTTTCTTAATCATGCAGCTAATGAAAAGTCGCATTAGCGCGGAGTTGTAATGACGTTTTCGCATTAACTCTACGAGAACCCGTTGGTATTTGTAATGCTGGGGTCGAATTCGATTTTGATGCTTCTATAAATCCCTTTGGTTCTATCTTACTAAGAGATTTTGGGTCGATGTTACGGGTCGAATATTAATCTTCGATATCAACAAATCAAAAAAAAAAAAAAAAAAGTTAGGATCAAAAGTTAGTTAGGATATCACATGTATCGAGTAAAAAACTCAAATCATCTCATGGGTGCAAACGTGAAACGACAACCTCTTACAAATATCTCGATGTATTTTTAGATCTATGGAATAACCAACGAGGTAGAGTGACTTTGGGAAATATGCAAGAATTGAAATAATGTTCAGCCATGAGCCTTTGCTCAAGTAATCTAGTTAGAATTTAAACTTGTGATATAAATGTATACAGAATGTTCTTCGGACTGCGCTTTTCTTTGAATCGCGATTCGTGATTTCGGCACCTTCTATTTATCAATGAATCGTGAAAATCACTAGAGAGAGCACGTGCGGACATAACATAAATATCCTCCAGTCTAATATGGGTAATATGGATAATATTTTACTATAATTCAACCTTGTCATTGCATGTCAACTAAGCAACCGTGTAAACAAAGTGTATTATTATCAATATCATGAGCAAATATATATTCTTTGAGTATCATTATGAAGTCTTTTTTCAAAGTATCTCAAGCAAAGAAATAAATGATTTCTTTAAAGGACTAAGTTTTCGGATACAATCATGTTTGCAAAATAAGAAACGTACATTTCAATGCATATAAAACTTTTGTAAAAAAACAAGGTTGGTGTGATTATGATATGAATGTGATATTTCTGCTGCCGAATGATTGTGTGTATATCCAGGGCAAGAGCGTCAATTATTTACAAATTAGCACGATTTTCGTAAAAGTACGTTTGCACACTTTTGAATGTACCTACCGTCTCACTTTAGTGTCATTGGCGATGCAAAACGATTTGATGTCGACGTCATTGCACCATGAAGAGTTCGCAGATTGTTTTTAATTTTTATGTGACTAAAATGGTATAAAATAGACAGTAGAGACAGTAGGTACATTCAGTCTCGCTTGAGTGTCATAGGCGATGGAAAAATATATTCATGTGAAATATGATGTTATGGAGAGAGAGAGAGAGAGAGAGAGAGAGAGAGAGAGAGAGAGAGAGAGAGAGAGAGAGAGAGAGAGAGAGAGAGAGAGAGAGAGAGAGAGAGAGAGAGAGAGAGAGAGAGAGAGAGAGAGAGATTTTATTCAGTATTGGAGGCCGCGTACAAGTACAAAAATAGTGTACAATTTATACTAATGTTAATGTACATGAACATGCTGGTGTGCGAGTTTAATTTCATACATACACATTTCTTTTTAAGTATATAGCAAAACCTTTAAGTACATTTTCATTTTTGCAAGACAACAGTTCAACAAACTTTTGCTGCGTTGGAAACTGACAAAATCGATTTGGTATGAGTTTCGTTCTACTATCCCGAAAGAAAGGACAAACAAGAACAAAATTAAATTCATCTTCGACAGTTCTTAAGTTACAACGTTATGATGTTATGATACTATTTGGTGTTATGATTTCTTTCATACGGCGTGTTTCTCTCATATATTACAGAAGAAATGAACCACAAAATTTAAAAAAATATTGACGAAACTTAATTTTTTGGGGGCTGTTATCCAGAAAAATATATACCGGAAAATGATCTTAGTTGTGCATGCGAACAAGGCTTTAGTGTTGCTTTGAAGGGAAAAAGAGCATTTTTTTATAAATCTTATGTGACTTAAATAAGAACCAAAATACCACAAGCTCCTATGCAGTGCTATCAATTATTATTATTTCGTTACCACAACACATGCGATCAAATACATTTCAAATACTAACTTAGAATCAAACTTCATTGTTACATTATGCCTACCTTTGATGTTTTATAACTATTGATGGGTTTGATAAAAGAACGGATATATAGTGAAAATCTCCTTTCCAAAGCGATCATTGTACTTTTATTTACGTTTCCGTTTACTAATTAAAGTACATTGTGTAAGACATCTCACAGGCACAACATCGTCTTTAAAGTGACGTCATGTGAACGTGTTGCTATATTTGGTCATGTCACACCTTGTGACCTACTTTTACCTGGATACATCAAGTTCTGCCATTGGCTAGACGTTTCAGGTTGACCAATGAAACATCTCAAAGCATAAACAATACCTCTGTCATGTCGCCATTGCGAACTGTTGACCGCAGATCAAAGTTAATTCCGGGTTGGTGACTAATTTGGACGAAAGTAACGTAATCAAGACACACCTGGTCCATAATTAAAACCATCAACAGGTAAAACAATCAGTCTTTATATGATCTGAAAGCTGAAAAGAAATTTCTCATCCTAACAGATCGATAAGAAAAATTTGTTTACGTGTGAAATATCAAATTATTTGTAATCTTGAATTACCTGTTACTAATTCAGGTATATCTCAGTTTACCTACAATTAACCTGATAAGATTTCTGTCACAGGTATGTCAAAGAAGGAACGAAGGAGAGTTTTGGCGGAAATTTGGGGGACACCAACCCCTCATGACATCGATTTCTTCGACGAAGGGAACGAGATCGTCGTAACATCGTCGCAGAGGGATATCGCGTCATGGTGGATCCAAATATTCCAAACAGCCTATCCAGACATTACGTGTACAGAGAAACGAGATGTCTTGAAGCTGAAGCCTGCGATAGGCGTGACCCTCAAGCTGAACAAACTGACTGGGATCCTGAGGGTGACGGGCAAGAACCACTGGGGGTGGTTTATAGAGAGGTTCAATGGTTTACTAGAACACGGCAATGATAACGTTGAGACACTCACAGAGGCCTCTGAGAATTCTGTCACTCGATTCCTTCAACTGGATAAAGATGATGAGGAGGTGATATTTCTTTGGATTTATTCACAATGATTAAAATTGATTCTTTAAAATGAGTCTAGATTAGCAAATGATAGATAAATTTGATAGTTCATATCCAATATCTCATATCCTAGAAAGATTTTTGGAAAATAATCCATTATTATCAAAACTTAGCATTCTGCATTTGCCAAATGTTGAAAGATTAACCTAAAACTTGAGAAGGACTAAGCTTGGTGCATATATTGTACCATTCACATGTCTTAACTTATTTGCTGGAGTTAAGCAATCGGCCAAGGGACATTTTTCAAACAAGTCAATTAGGATCAAGAAGCAAATTCATATTACATTAGTATATACTGACACACAACATATTCAATATGCTGAATATTAAGACCAATGATTGCTTGCGTTCACTAATTATTCTAAAAATTCTAAAAACTTGTTTAATAAATCACAGGAAGACATAAATTATATTGATATTATCTACACAGGATGCACAAGTACAATGTATGCAATAACAATGCCTCCTACACAACATTGTTGTTATTTCATGTCAAGTTGACCTCAGATGGAATGAATGTTGCACAATGTTGCTAATTATGTTGGAATGACCTCTTAAAAAAACCAACCCAATAGTCTAGCACTCTATGAAAATTACCTTCCCATAATTGAAGTTCAAATTTTTATGCTTACAATTTATGACAAAAATAAAAGGTACAATTATTCCTGAAAAAGACTTATATAACTGTTCTTATAATAACTTGTTTAATCGATCACTGCCAGCAGTATTCAAAGAGTTATGTATGTGATAAGCAAGTGAAATGTGTAATTGAAAGGTTGAGAAGCAAAATGACCTAAATAGTTCTTTGAAAGTTTTCAAGAGAGACAAAAACTGATATGGAGGAAGAATGAATGTTTTATTTGTTTAATGTATGTGGTGGTAAGCAATACATAGTGCTTTTCTTTAATGGTGTTACAATATACTTTAAGAATTAGGACGACTTAACAGATTTTCGAGTTAATCTCTACTGGCAGAATAACCTAATTATAAGAGACATTTTTAATGGAAGATTGCCTTTGTCACAGGAAACTTAAAGCAAAACATCCTAAGTCAGAAGAATTTAGGAGAAAAAAGACTCAACTAGTACTTATTCCATTTCTGCATTGGTATGCAATTTTCAGGTATATATTCTATGACAAATCAATCTCTCAACACAAAAGAATATTGCCTTCAACATATTGATGGCCTGATTATCTGACTCAGGTTGTAATGATTCACAACCCTATACAGTACCTCTTCACAATATTCGTTATTACAACTTGAATTATCTTTTTACATCAATTAATGTTAAAAACAATTTATGTGATGTCATGTTTTACGAGATGACCGATACAGTTTTGATATTAAAAATAAATTTTTCTCTCCCTGTAAATATTTTGCCTTGTACATGTGTGATACCATTATTACTCTATTGGTACCTTTTCTCTTGAGCAAAACTTTATTATTCCGCTCATCACTGTATAAGAATACTTTCATTTCTGTTTCGTCTTGTATAAGTTTTACAAAGTGTAATAACTTTACAAAGTAACCGTTCATTTATATAGCGCAGAACTTCACACAGGGTGCTCTTTGCGCTCATGGGGCAGGATGATATATTAGAGAGAGTATTCTTTAAACAAGTGGGTTTTCAGTTGAGACTTAAAGGATGAAAGGCTGGCAGCAGATTTTAGGGTGTCTGGTAAATTGTTCCATTTGGTTGATGCCGAATAGAAAGTTCTTTTGCCAAAGGTTGAGGATTTTACTTTAGGGGTGACAAACAGACTTTTATCTTGAGATCTTAATGTGTGTTGTGTTTTACTCATATAGTTTTGTTTCTCTATTTCAGGTACAAGACCTGCTCGATAGAATCCCAGAGGGGGGAGGAATTATGGGTCACGACTTCATTATGCGCGTATGGAAGAGTCTACTTGATGATTGGTTTGGGGTGGGAGCCTCAGTTTACGTTGTAACACCTAAAATAGACTCTGAGCGACTTCTACAGATGATGTTGCTTATGATCAGAAACAAGGGAACGGGACATAAAGCTACACTCGTGACGCCGACAAAATCAGACGGGGAGAAATTTTCAAGTGTGATGGACAAAACAAGACGAAGGATGAAGGAGGTTAAGACTGGGCGTGGAACAAGATTATTGTCCGATGTCAAGATCGAGTGGGCGGAACAAAATCTGGACATCCGCCATGAGGATTTTTCGACAAACTTTATCGCAGCTTTTAAAGACTCTGAGGCAGAAGTTTTAACCACAACCGCTCATTTCCATAAAAGCCATTTTCACTTCAATCAGAAAGACAATGTGTGCTACAACAGATTACCAACAACAGAATTGAAGAAGAATTACCTTTTCCCTCTCGGTATTGGAAATAGCTTGTTTTAGATATAATGAAATGATTTCATTAGGTACCTTAACCCTTACCCTGCCAACTACAGTAAATCATACCTAGACTTGTTCAACCCCATGTAAAATACTAGTATGATATTATAAGTTTATTATGTTAAAAATATTGTGGGCTTAATGGTTTCAGTACCTTAGCACCAAGAAAATTAAAACCCGTTGGAAATTTGACTTCAATGTCTATCTAAGCACTAAGAGGTCATAAATGTAAGTCCAGACTGTGAGTTTAAATCTCCACGTAAAACCAGAGCCTATTAAGCAATATTGAACATTTTGAAAGAATATCATATGATAATACTAAAGTATAGTGCCTGTAAAGTGCTATACGAGCTTTGAAAATCTTAGCACCAGTTGTATATAAAAACTTAGTAAACCTTGTTATTCTAGGGCTGTCAGAAGGATGATAAGAACCCGATGCATGGTGTTTACAGCTATCTAAGCACATTTGAAAAGATTCACCAAGGCTGAACCTCACCTGGAATTAAGCCTTAAATTGAATATTTTGAATAAATAAATAAACATTTGAAAAGATTCACCAAGGCTGAACCTCACCTGGAATTCAGCCTTAAATTGAATATTTTGAATAAATAAATAAACATTTGAAAAGATTCACCAAGGCTGAACCTCACCTGGAATTCAGCCTTAAATTGAATATTTTGAATAAATAAATAAATTTAGAATCCAATGTCAATCTTAATATAATTGTTTAGATAAAGCCAATCAAAACACTCTTGCGTGTGTTATCATGAATATATATTGCAGAGATTGATTTTTTAAACTATTTTTAACATATTGAAAATAGAAATTTCTATCATATGATAAGGAAGGCTTCTTCCCTGGGCATGGTTTTTCCTGTAATGATGGAAAAAATAAGATATCTCTGGATTAAGTTCACTTATCCTCCTTGATCTTCTAAAAAATGAAAAATAGTTATGATTGATATGAAGTTATTTGAACTAGAGTCTTTAAGAATTGTGTCAAATGAGATCAGGACTGATTAAATGAATTAATTCTAGTTGAGTAAAGTTCTGTGACTGTACAGGTGCATTCTTTTCTAAAACTAAAATGGCTAAAAGATCCCATTGCTTTTGTCTCTACACAATATTGAACTCGGTTACATTGTTGACTTTGTATATAGGAAATCATTTCTGATAGATCAGATGGTGACAGTTATTTTTAAAATTATTTTGTTGTTATTTTTTTTAACCCTGAATGTGTGTTATTATTTGTATGATTTTTTATGTAAAAGGTGAACTTTTCTTTTAAACCAAAGCAGTATGTATATCACTGTGATTGAAACTAGACTTGTTTCAGGTCTTTCTGCTCTTTTGGTATTGGGGGCGGGATAGCGCAGTGGTTAGCGCGTTCGGCTTCGGATCAAGAGGTCCGTGGTTCGAATCCCGCCAGGAGCTCGGCAACTTTGTCTGCAGTAGAGAACAGTTCTACACGCACTCACGTTTGGGTGCAATGCTGCACTGAGTTTCAGCGCAGTGCCACCCATGGTTCGCTAGCCTATGCTCGCAGGTTTCACGGCAATGCATAACCACAATGGTGTTGCCGGCTTTCTCCCTGCAATAATACTAGCAGCGCAATATAAGTAAAATAATCTTGAATGCGGCATTCAACCCCAACTCACTCACTCTTTTGGTATTATCATTTTTTTTGCCTGAGAAGGGTAACTAAGAAAAACTGTGTACTCTCAAGCAATACTTCGGGTCTTACTTTCACAAATGTATTATATACAAAGGTTTTTGGTTCATAGTTGCAAAATTGATTAGCAGTTACCAAAAAAGCTTAAATAGTGATATAATTTTGAGTAAAAATCTTTGGATCATTTAAATATTGAATAAGTGGCAAAGAATTCCAAATCACTAGATGCAAATGTTGATAACCATCTTCAAATTCAAACCAATCTATGACACATAATGTATTTTTCAAACCAGTGTTTACTTTTGTTTCTCTTTGACATGTACTCAGATTAGATCAAACCCAATATGTCTAAATATTATTTCTTTAGCCATGAAATCCACTAAATATTTAAAGTTTTCAAATTGTATAGTTCATTGTATATTTTCCCTTTCCATAATGTACATAGGAAAGCAGGGACTGATGATTAAATCAAGTTTCCTTTCATCTTTTGTTTTTCATGTGCTTAATAAAATAACTTTCATTCTGTAGTTTAATAGTTATTTATGAGATTATGTTTCTTTCTCCTTGTGTTGGCGAGGGATTTCAAAATATTGCCTCTACACAACTGTCAGATAACAGCATTTATCCTACCTCAGAGATCGGTCCTGTGACCCTAAACAAATATATACATATACACTGTCACCGAGGGATGATAAATCCCTTATACCCTGCTACATGAGTAAAGCTTCCACGTCAATCAATCAAAGTCACGTGATCAGGTCATAGGTGTTGTTCATTTCTGTTTGTCTTTTTAATAATACATTAAGACATTCAGTAAGATAAATTCGTTTTAACATTCTGCTAAGAGGGATATATTATTCCTATGTCGCCCTTGACGGAATGTTATAACTAAGATAGATAATGTATATCTAGTACATCATAGAATATGATAGTATATTATTGTTTCGTTGAGAGCATATTAACTTTTTCTTTCCAATGTTGGTATAGTTCCTTATCTATTGTTAATAAGTCTCCCTTGGAAAAAGTTGTTCAAATTGCTGGGAAAAGTGCCAGAGTTTCGTCAATTGACCTCATGGGTCACGAGGAAAATGGACCTTTTTCTGAATATTTTCATCCAATTAGATGGTATATAATTGGTAATAAAGAAATCGTATATGACTTTACAAAGTTTTGTGTATAATCACACTCTTTTTGTAAATGTTATACAACAGAGTTCCTTGGGTAATAATCTCCATGTCTTAAAATGTGTTATCTTACATTCAGCTTGTCTATTAATCTGTTTATGTGAACAAAATTTAGTTGTTTTTTTCCACAGAGACGTGCATGCCTTGATAAAACCACTTTGAAAGAAACTTCAGATTACTTCCTGCAAATGCCCTTGTCTTGAGTGAGCAAGTTAGTGTTAAGCAATTGCTTGGGCATTTTTCAGCCATTTGTGATATTCCTTTCCTTGAAACAATTTCTACATTAAATTAACAAAGAAAACAACCAATCACTTTTTTCATAATTTATTTATCATTTCAACAGAAATGTAAATTTCCAAAGAGTGAGAATACTCACTCGAGTTTGCAGTTGACACCACTATAGAGGTCAAAGGTCACAGCACACCATAATGGAACCTGCGACCTCTGAGGTCAGTTCAAAACAGCAACTGTGACCTTTGACCCCATTTGAAAGAGCTGAGTGATGGAGAAATATAGAGAGCGGCAGAGACAGTGATGGATTGAGGAAGGGAGGAGGAATGAAGACCTGGAGGAGCGAAGGAAGTTAGGAACACAGCTGTTTGGGATGAATAAAAATTTACATGTCATGATCGTTAAAATATATGGAACATTAAAGTTTTAAAATGGACATGTCTGCTTTTGCCGGCAGATGCAATATTTCTTCATGGAGTAGGCCCTATATCATATTTTGGTGACATTTCAACTTCTTTTGATTGTCTGCAGTTTCTATTTCATGAAATGAAAACTAAACATCATTGTAATAGACTCTTTCTTCCTTAAACTAAAATTTATGAAATGTTTTCATAACTCATTTATTTCATTCTACACAACTTACTGATGCGAAATTAAGATAAAAATAATCCAATATCTATGCTAAAATTCATTTTCAAAAAGTCCTTTAAATTGAAATAACAATTTCAAATAAACTGGTTAAATATTCTTCTGCAGATAAATGCAAAGAATTTTAATCTATACTTGAGTCTTATTAGAGTAAGAAATTTAGCATCAAAGAGTGAGTTCACAAGTGGTTTGAATGATAATGATGATATGTATGGACTAGAACTACATGTATATTGGTGATTAATATCCTTGTATCAGTCAATGATACTAATTTTCATAAGCACACAAAAGTGTTGTTACAATGGTGTTTAGTAAATTTTACACTGTTTGTATTAAACACATTTTCTGGATAGGCGATACCCTCAATATGACCTTGACGAAGTTTGCTAAAATATTTGTAATTTTTATTTAGAGATTATTACATATATTTCATAAAACTAAAATATATTCGTTTACCCTTAAATATTAAGACAATAGAAGATTGGATTTAACAATCAAAAGAGAAAGAGAGAAAGCCAACAGTCCCCCATAAATCAGAGCTTTGGATTATCTTTTCACTGTTTTCTCATGATACAATATTTTATGAAATGCATTTTTAAAAGCATAAAACGTTAAAGATCCTCTACATAAATATATGGAATGTCCTCATAAGCTGTACAATTGAATTATCAAGAGTTGTCAATCCATATGCCGTAAGTAACAATATCAATTAAAATCTCATCTCAGTTTTAAAATAATAAACCTTGTTCTTTTTTTTAAAAATTATATAAAAATGATTGTTTTCTTTAAAATCATTTACACTTGTTAATATACTTAGGAGTAATGCAGCAACCATCCTTTACATCCAGGTCTTGATGAATACTCTTAGACAGTGAGAGGAGTAACCTCCCTTTGACCACTGGGTGAGACTTACTACATTAGATCCCTGTTGTGGACACAGGGCGGGAGAAAGGCAGACAGGCAGTGTGCAATTATCAGTAGCTTTCTGTGAAAGCAGAATATGTCAGTAAAGCCTGTCCAACTAACTGCTTTCTGTGAAAGCTTGAATAGGCCTGTTGCATAAATACTAACCACTAAGTAAACAGGCCTGCTTTGGAACAGAATTGCACCGTGCGGCAATCTGGCCAAACCAGGCTTTGACATCAACAATTACAACACTTGTAATAAATTAAGGCAAAAATTTCACACTGAAAAACTGTTTTTCCCATCCCCATTAATGAGGAGTGGAGGATGCTGTTTGAAAGAGTGCGACGCATTCCCCCCACATCAACCCCTGCCCACCCGTCCGTTACAATGAGAGTCACATTATTTACATAGGGAGGAGTATTTACACAATGTACATGAACAACCATAAATAATTTGGCAGAGCACAGACGGACCATAATCAGAAAGAAGACGCGTCCATAGTGGTGTGGTCCATCCTCTTGAAGGTGATCTCCAAGCAGGCAAACCACAGAACTCTTCCCGAGCAGCAATCACTCAAGTATCCTGGGGGTATGCACAAAGCTCTCTTAGGCTAGTAGAATGTTATGTCATTCTTAGTTGGATTAGCACTAAGGGAGCTTTGTGAAACCTCTGCTGCAGTCTGGTCGACATCTCAATACTCCATTGTCTCTTAAAAACACAATTCATGCACCAATCGTTCCATTTCTTAGCACTTTTTGAAAGCCATATGAACACAATTGTTAAAATTTCAAATCAATCAGCTGTATCTCACAAATAAGAGACCAATTGACATGTAGACCTCGAGTTGTTTATTTAGAGCACTGCCTCTTTATACCTGGTGACTGTCCACAAACCGTCCTGTACATCACTCGATCGCCTGTGTCGAGCACTTGTCTACATCGTTTGATGAGGAGTCAATCAGAGACAAATCTGCATGTACAGCCTTCATCCTGCCACATAACATCTCTTTTCATTCAAATCAAGTGATATCCACCTTGAAGGTTTAGTGGCCAGTCAAGGATATGATCTACACCTGTATAACCAACTTGACAGAGGAGACCTTAACATGCCCTGCGTTCAGTAACACAGAATTTCCCGGGATGTTCGCGAGCGCTCACAAACATTTAATTTTAAAAGAAGGATACACGCCGTAAAGGATGTGTTACTGAACGCAAGGTGGTCCTCATTCCTCTTCTACGATGATGTCATAACTGGTACATAGCCCTTCAGTTCAATCAGCAACAGCTGTTTCTCATGACACTTGACCAACCAGTAGGAATTTGATCAGATTATTAATGACTCATGTGCATCAGCTTATTTCTTCTCTGCTCATCATTGCATTAACAGTTGGGAAAATCCAGTGTTTGTTCAATCTCTGCACAGCCAATCTTTGATGACACATACACATTTAGGACTGGTTCTCCACAGGCCTTCATCAGCACACAATATACAAGCCTCTTTCTCACATTTGCTTTGTCTGAACAGGCCATCTTTGCTGACACACATTATACAAGCCTCCTTCTGATGTTTGCTCTTTAACCGAATCGGCCATCTTTGCTGACACACATGATACAGGCCCCTTTTTGACGTTTCCATGCAGCAAATCTCTGCTGATGAATAATATACAATTGACCTCTTTCTGACATAGACAGCAATCGGAATGATTCCGAATGGCATATATCTGCGTTTACATATTAACAGTTGGCCTCTTTCTGACAGAGACAGCAATTGGCATAATTCCGAAATGGCATATATCCACATTGACACGTACACAGTTGGCCTCTTTCTGAGGGACAGTGAGCACCTGGTGCGAGGCTACTGCAGTAAGGAGAAAGACATGGTAGATAGTCCACCACTGTGTGAGCATGTGTGAGCAAGCCAGCAAGTGGCCATCAGGGGCAGACTTTTTTCTAGGGAAATAACAGACTGAACCACATTATCTTTCCTAGATTTTTCTTTAAAATATTCTTTAATTCAGAATAATTAACATTTTTTTTCAAATCCTTACAAAAAAAACCCCCCGAGTACTAACTGTTAAGCATGTTTTGCATAAAATTTCCAAAAGTACTTGGTTTTCAAAATTTTCTGACTCTTGATAAAGTCACAAATCAAGCAAGAAGATATTAGATATTGTTTCTGTTATGTATATTTTGCACAAGATTTTGAAAAGCACTTGTTTTTTCAAAACTGGAGTCACTTAGATTTGAAGGCTTGTACTTTGAGACAGAAATACTTTCTAAATAGCAGGTGCTTATTAAAAGCACCTTTTCCCCAGCGAAAGAACATCCCTAAGCTCAAGCTGCCCCCTGACGAACCACAAGAGTGACCAAAGCCACCAGCTTTGCCCCGCCACAGCACTTCAGTAGTGAAACCCCCCTGGGAAAAAGGAGAAGTGTCCGAACTGACTGTTTATAGGAGTCTTTGGTGATGCACACATGTATTTGAATTCCATGTCAAAAGAGTCTGTTCTGTGAATGGCAGGCTCTGATTTACTCCTCTTGATCTTTGGTATAGATAGATATAGGTTCTCCAGGATTGCCAGAACCTACAACACAAAGTATTCTATGTCAAAGGGTAGTGAGTGAGGTTGTTAAAATTACTTTTTTTTATTAGTTCCCATATGTTACAGAGTAAATTACATAATATAAGAATAGGAAAAAATATGAATAAGAGAAGTGAGTGAGTGAGTTATCGTTTAGTGCCGCTTTGGAAATACTTCGGCCTTATACTTTATATAAATATAATAGAAGGGAACAGAAAGGGTTAATTATAAGGACATCATGGCCTGAAGTACAGTTAATTAAATGAATACACCTGAGTATCACCTGACATACATATGGGTATTTAATATATAAGGTTAATTAAGGGTAAAAATTTTTAACCTTCGTGAAATATAAGACCGGATAAGGTTAATAATTAACTATTCACGATAACAGCTTTGGATGAAAGGTTAATGACACAAAATTATTATTTTAAATTTATTGATTACGATTTAAATTTATTGATTACGATTTAAATTTATTGATTACTCAATCTGCTCTTGGGAAGAAAAGAATCACGAGATGAAACAGGTTTATGAATATCATTTCAAAGCCATACGCTCCAGTACTCACTTGTGGAAACAGAGGCCTATTGTCTCTGTCATAACAGACACAGTCTTGTACGAGACGCTTGTATATTTTAGGGGTATCGGTCCTAGCTCTTGTCATGTCTGGCCGCAGGTAGCCCTTCCCCACCATGAAGAGAATCTGCAAAACCATATTGATTGTGTGAAAAATATCTACATGAGTAACTGAAGAAGGAAAATTCAATATAAACACAAACATGTTTACAGCCAGAAACAAAAGTTGTCAGCGCTTTCCTCTCAGATAGGAATAATTTCAAATACTGTATTTGAAAAACATTAAGTGCCCTCACCAAAGCAAAGCATTTTTTTGCAAAACACAAAAATCCCCCCCTCCTTCTCAAACTATCTCTTTATCTAATCTAGTGGCATCCTAGACTGAAAAGGCTTATCAATCTTGAATCTATTTAGTTAGCAGATTTGTTATTTGTTTGAATCTAGAATATCAAGACATTTTACTCAATCCATTGAATTCTATGACAAGCCATTTTGATAACTGCCCCCTGAGTAAAATTTTCTAAGCGCCCAATACATTGACTTTAGTATTACTTTTGCCATTTGGATCTGAATAAAGGACACTTTATGTGTATGTACAACATATTTAATCTGTTACCTTAAAGAAACTTCCAGTTTCTAATAAAATTCCACATTTACCTGATCTTTATTGTTAATGTTTGCGTAAGGCAGCTCCTGTGTCATGAGCTCGAATATGACGATTCCAAAAGCGTACACGTCTGACTGGAAAGTATAGGGATCTGATTCCTTCATCTGAATCACTTCCGGTGCCTGGAAACAAGGGAGACAACTCTTAATCTAAATCAAACTGAACATGGAAGCTTGAAGACAAAGAAGGTGACTATACCCATTTCAAAATACAAACTTATGAACAAAAATACCTTGTTGAGTTTTATGTTCTGAAATAAATAAACCATAAAATTATCTTCCTAATCTTTCTAAGACACACAACACATAATTTTAAACTATTATGGATATTGATTCCAGAGATATCCTTTAGCATACAATATTTTCATACATCTAACAATACACAAAACATTTAGAAGCTTTTATGTTCTTGAAAATTAATATTCCTTAAAAGTTGGATCAAAATCCTCTGAAAAAATGCATCGATTCAAAAAATGCATCGCCTAAAAAAATGCATCGCTTAAAAACTGTTATGGACTCAGAATAGAGATAGTATGTGATGATGCAATAGTAAGTAAGGATGGGTATCG
This sequence comes from Phorcus lineatus, assembly GCA_921293015.1. NCBI lineage: Eukaryota > Metazoa > Mollusca > Gastropoda > Trochida > Trochidae > Phorcus > Phorcus lineatus. The sequence continues at coordinate 35,602,243 of OV121086.1, read as the reverse complement.
CTGCTCATTTACATATTGCAATACATTGCGATACAGAAAAGCATATTGCAATACGTATTGCAATATATTGGTACTTTTCATATTTTTCCATATGTTCTCTTGACTAAATAGCAGCAATTATATCAGTGATCAATGCTCAACTGGCCACTGTTTTGTAAAGAGAGATAAATCAGTGATTGGTTTCGGACTTGTGCTCTGTGCTATTTTCACTTAGCGAGTTCACACTTTGTTTACAACTTTCAGTTTAAGTTTTTTTTGGTTTAGTTTCTCTGCAATATTTACATGGAAATTGTGAATTTTAAAACCTCAGATATATTGGACGTTTTCAGAAGAGTGTACCGGTATGTACGTATATACTGATATACCGATAATACCGCGCACCCTTAATAGTTAGACACCAAAACTTTTGCCTACCATCCAGAGTATGGATCCAGATGGCTGCTGAAACTGATGTGAACCACTCCATCTTGTTTTCACTGTTGCCAGTCCGAAATCTCCAATCTTCACCGTCATGTTTTCCGTCAACACCTCCGTCAAGAAGATGTCTTTCAAGGTCAAGGTTATACAACAGGGTTTCTCTTGTTCAAAATTTCTAAGATTTTGCATTCAAATTTTTTTAAGCATTGAAGTTTGAATTTTCCATACCCAAGACTGGTTCTGCCAAGGTCTTAAATCTTTAGGAAATACATGACAAAATCATGCCCTACACTTTAATTGTATACTCTTAGATAAGTATACAATAACGACTGTCAACCTTTACTATAATTGAAACTCTCTTGAGAGAGGTGTGCTAAACCCAAAGATCAGCTATAGCTCAGCCTTTGAGAAACATTGATATGAAAACTTGGATTGTTAGCTGAATAAAATGAACAGTTTAGGTATGGTTGTCTGAAGGATACTGTTTGTCTTCAGATCTCTGTGGATGATGTGCTTGGCATGCAGGTAGCTGAAAGAAACAATTCCTTATTACAACCCATTGTCCTTTAAACTATTGAAAATAAAAGGTGAATCGAATAATTTTATAACTGTTCTCCAAAAAGCATTTTACTTTCATTGAAGCAACAGAAAATATACAGGGAGAAAATCTCTATTAGTCCAATGTCGTAATTCATTCAATTTTGTAACTTTCATAATGCATTGTAACTTTATGTTCGTGGCCACCTTTAATTGTATTTTACATCAAATACATACTCATCAAAAGTTCAGAACCAACCCAATTTTCAATATTAAAATATTGAATTGTTCATAAAATGATTAATATGACAGAAAATGACAAATATTTTTCAAGACTCACAAACCACATTACTCACTGACTGGTAAGGGTGGTCCTTGACTTTTTGTTTAGAATATATCACGTTTTTCCATCGGGGTCAATTTTTCAATGGCATATAACTCTTTTAATAGGTAGGTTACCCCTAAATTTTATTTCATTTTTGAATTTAGCACATTGAAAAGTACTTATATACCTAAAATGAGAAAAGTCTTGAAACTTTTGTTACTGGGTAAACTTATACCCTTAAGAATATATCTGTAATATAAGAATGATAGACTGAAACACTTACTCCATGCCCTGAGCAGTCTGTTTGGCGACCATGATGAGCTGGTCCATTCTGAACTTGGTCTCCTTGACGTGGAGATGCTTGTAGAGACTGTGTCCGTCACACCACTGAGTCACAATCGCAAGATGGGGCTTAGACATGCAGCCCATGAACAGCAACACATTGTAGTGACGTGTTTTCCTGTCGGGGGCAAAAAGTTTCACATCAGTTTGATCCACTTTTTTAAAATTTCCTTATTTGATAGTTTTCAAAATAACAGTACAACCATCAATTTTTAAGATTTCTTTATTCAATAGTTTTCCAAATAACAGTACACCCATCGACCAATTTCTGGTTAATTCAAGATGTGGACACTTGAAAGTTCAGCTTGATTATAGAATTTCCCATAACCTATGTGTTAATATATTACAAGGCAGGTAAGATGTTTTTAGCAGGGCCGGTGGAATTTTCAAATAACAAGCCCTGTTGCTAGGAGAGAATTGAACGTATTGAGTATATGGACACCTACAATTCTAAAGATGAGGAGAGAGGGGAAAAACAGTTTACATGTACCGCTAATTTAGTAATTCAACCATTCAGGAATGGTACTTCTAGCGTCATCTTACACAGAATTATTTATCTAACTATAACTCATTCAGTTATAAAATCCTAACTTTCCTTTAAGCCTTAATCCATAAGTTCATCAGGCCTTTCATGCCACATGAGCTAAATTATATAAAAACAGCAGCAAGGATTGAATCAAAGCGGTGATCAAGCATTTCAATGTTCGTTGGTACGTGAGATGAAAGCCTGATAAAATAAACTGACCTCAGGACTCCGACCTCGTTCTTGAAAGCATGCAGCTGAGCTGGAGTGGGGTCGGTCACATTCAGCTTCTTGACCGCCACTGGACCATGCCAATGTGCCTTGAACACCGTTCCAAACGACCCTGACCCAATTCGTTGATAGTACGCAATTTCTTCAAAAGGAATCTCCCAGTCCTCGTTAGAGTCTCTTCTGTGTCTCTGTTGATAAGATTTTTAAATTGATTTGAATATTTCATTCTATAAGTAGAATTTTACAGTACTGATAAAACAGAAATCTCCCACTTCTCTTAAGTGTCTCTGTTGGTTCGTTATTGCTAATTGACTACAGCACAGTTTTTACTACAAAAAAAGTTTAGAGATTACATCGGGGCATCCAATTATCAAAATTACATCAGGTTGATAAATTACAATATATTTTTCATGATAACATGATAGATAAAGGTAAAGAAACCAATTGAATTATAACCCAAATTAAATGGCAATCATTATAGAATAACAATTAACCCTGTTCAGTGCATTTTCATTCACTCATGAATGATGGTCTACAATGATTAAGTCACTGGTCATCCCTATACAAGAGGTAAATCCCTAACATGAACTCCCTATAGAAAGAGATGCTCAAACAGTATTTGTATTTTGGGCTTTGAAATAACTGTCTTTTTCACTTTTTCAATTGTGATGGCCAAATTAAGCTATTTGGTTTTCATCAAAAGCTAGTTCACTTACTCTACTCTTTGCTGGATCAGTTTCGACTGACTTGGCCCGTGGTCTGACGTGTCTGGCTGTGTTAGTAGGCGAGGAGTTGGCACTCTTTGTGGGGGACCCGCTGGGAGTCTGGGAGTGGCTCCCCGGCAGTGTCAGGGTGTTGGAATGCTGACCTGGGGGCAGAGAACAGGGCTTAATGTCTAGATTTCAAAGACAAATAAACTGAATCTCGCTTACCCCTTATCAGGCTATCAATCAAGGGTTTAAGAAACATTTGCTGACTGGATCTGAAAACAGGGCTTAGGATCTTCACATTAATACTAATAATCTTAAAAATGTGGAGTGTGCACTTAGCACAGAATACCAACAGTGTATCGTAACTTAAACCTACTTGATACCTGAAAGAAAAAGGGGTACTTAGGATCTACTAAGATTAACAATCCAAAATTCTTTTCCCTTTAATATTAATCAAGAGTCTAAGAAACACTTCTTGACAATGACAGAAATGTAGGCCTATGGGAACATGAGTGATCTACAACTTATTTACACCTGGCATTCCGATAACCTTGCAATCTAGTATGTAAGAAACACTTCCTGGCAGTGACAGAACATAAGTATTAGGACTATTATTCATCCAGTCAGACAAAAATCTTTTTAACTTCTTTAATCAAGATCTTGCACTTACGTATAGGTGTAAGTGACAGAAAAATGGTGCTTATGCACACACCTAGATAAACAAATATCTACAATTCCTTTTAAGTAGTTATGCTATCCTGGAATTTCTTTTATTTGATTCATCATATCTGAATTCTCGACTGCTCCATCAGTCACTTCAAACTTTACATCCAGCTTAAATGGTCATGCAAAAATAAGATTTGACAAATGGGGATTACTTTCTGAAATCTCATCAATTGTTAAACCATAAAAAATTAACTACTTTTCAAAAATATACAAATCTGAATTTTTGAAAATTCATTTCAAAATGCAAAACCAAAAATAAAGTGCATGTGAATTTAGAGGAATTAACTTACTACAAAAACAAGAACAGGGAAAATAAATATTGGATCAGAAAGGAATGGTTAATTCTAGGAAATGAAACATTACTAAAAACAATTATTACAGCATGTTTGCATAGATAGAAAAACTCACAACAGTGACTAAGGTGTAACGGGTGAAAACAAAGGAAGTGCATTTTCACAAAAACAAATTCTTGCATGGAAGGGAAACAACATCTCCTGTCAAACATCAGCAATAATGACGTATCTTTCCTTTTACAAATATATTTCTCTTCTTTATCTTTTCTAAACCAGAACATTTGCAATCTAGTTCTCTATTTCCCAAGTCTATTGTCAATTAATTTAATTGAAACTAACAGTTGCTAATGCTTGTCTATGAACTGCTGTTTTTTTAAAAAACAAATCGACTGAATGCTAATAATCAATGTAAGTGATGACAAAGGTATCATGTTAATGGTTTCCTTTTACATATCCTAAACAAGATATTTTAAATTCACATTACCACAATCAAAATAATAATGGAATCACACAGGAGGGGGAGATAATCTACTAACATTCCCTTCTATGATGTCATTGTTAAAGTCCAAACAAGTCAGTATTAGTTCAAACAATGGTGTTTCCAAAACTGACCCCGGGTCAGGGGAGGTAACTCATGCCTACTCTCACCAACAATGACTTTATGGCTGGGACCAAAGAAGAAATGTTTATGTGAGGGGGCACTGCTGTCACTAGCGTGCCGTTTATCTTTATATTGGGTGTATCGGTTTGGAATCTGGCTCGCACTGCGTGGGGCATCTGCAAATTCAATTCATATCTCCTCCTTGTAAAATCATTAAAGAATCAATGGACATAGTTTTTCTTCATAATTATTTTGTAAACACAACGAAATCATTCTCTAAATTTGTGGGAGTACATTTAAAATAATCATTAAAATACAAGTACTTTTTATTGAATAATAGAATTTCATTGTCACATTTTTTTGCTTTTTCAGGACTAACTGTATCACTTATTCTATTACAAATCCATATGATGTCTTATACATACCATGGTGTCGGGATCCTAATGATCCAAATCTTCTACTTAAATCCTGAAACCAGAAGAAAGCGTATGGTTAGATTTACAGAGGATCATATAACACATTCAATAAGTTTCTTTACTTTTCAGAAAAATTTTGATTTCTACACAAAAGTGTATTTGGAATAGGTTTTGGAAGTCTTAGCTTCAACCACAAAAAGGCAAAGGATTTTAAACCATCGAAAGGTATACATATTATATCATATCTTTTATCTTAATAAACTGAAACATACCTGATCTCCACTATCGACTAGATTGACACACACATTAGGGGCGGACGTGGAGCGCTCCCTCTGTGCAAGCTGGGGCGCTGGTGCTCGACTACGGTGGGCGGTGCGTGGAGACGCCAGACCCTGATTCTTCCGCTTCCTGCTCCGCTGTTCCTCTTGTTCTACCAACAACCTTCAGGAAGGAGAGGATAGGCTCCATATGTTATCTCATTTATTCAAGGTGAAGCCAGCTTTAACTAACTTCAACTGACAACCATTCTAGGTGATAATTGACTGTGAGTTTAAGCTAAAGAATACTCCAAGTGATAAAAGTCTTCATTTGAAAGAAGAAAAATTTATTATTGTTTTTACAAAACAAATCAAAATTATTTGATGTATACTGGCCTCTTTTCCCAGAGATCAATGACCAACCTCATCTACACGTGCAACCTCATCTATACATGCAAAACTTTTTACCTGTCTGGCTCACAAATAATAACATATAACAAATTGTTCATATAGTGAGTTCTGGAAAACAGAGATGTTACACAACTGTAGAATGGCCAATACTCACTGTCGCATGATCTCGCGGGAATCCTCCCGCTGAGCGCGGAAGTAGTACTCGAGGTCACCCTGACATGTGCGAGGGACCTTCTCCTCGCATCGTTGGTGGAACTTGAGACCACATGTCTGACACCTGATGCCTTGAAACAACAGGTTCCGGCACATATCACAGAAAGTCAGCGAGAAAAACGTCTTCCGACCCTGCAGAGAATACACATTATATAAGAAATTGACCAGATGTAGTATCCAAAATAGAAAATGAACAGCAAAAAGACTCCAGGTGTGATGTTGCATATTAACAGAAATAACATATCAAGTGCAGTGGGGCAGGAGGGGATCTTGTTTTTTGGAGCCCCATCTCTTCAGGATCTGGCCCCATTAAGGTAGTGGTATATAAGCATCTAGAGCATATGTGGACAAACAGGAAGAGGAATACTCACAAAGTTATGGGAGAGTATGACAGCGCGGGTGGTGTTGCGCTGGGAGACACTGGAGTCCTCCTCGCTCTCCATCAGCTCTATCGTTACCTCCTGGCCTGCCAGCTCCGCCATGTCTGTGTTCCATGTCAGGGGGATCCTGAACAAAAGAGGGATACAATGAAGGGTTTGTAAAATACATGCCATTCATGAATGAATGTAACATTGATATATATATGTTTCCTTTTTTAAGGTCCATGTAATCTAGGACCCACAAATTGGTTCCACTTCTGTGGCATTTAATTTTTTAGATCTAATCTGAATTGGACCGAATATGATAAAATGATACAACTATTCTATAATATCCCAGTAAATTGGGCCAACATATGATGTCCATTTTCTACTTTATGTAACTTTATAAAACACCATAAGTACTTAAGAAAATATTAGTTTAAAAATGTTCATGTAATTACAATGCTGAAGTCAAAATCCATTTATCAACAAAGAACATAGAACAAAGGCATGTAGAGATATGGAAGATAAAATTATTGGTATTGCATAATTTAGTCAATGAATAAATATATATACTTATCCAAAATTTCAAAAGTTACATTTATTCCTAACTAAACTTGTCCAGTAGAAGTCGGTAAATGTTCTTCACCTCGCTGATGAGCACAATACAATGTATAGGTATGAGACATAATAATTACCTTGTTTTATGACGAAAGACTTGACACTTATTTGGATCTAGCCCTCTTCTCCGCATTGATTTAATTAATCCTTCCTTCAGTGTAACTCCTGGTGTTGCATTCACCTAGAAGAAAAAAACAAACTCAAGACATTGCATTTCAAATGTAAGGCAGAGGATATGTTCCCCAAATTGCCTTCCAACAAGCAACCTAACGACAAAATTACAGCTCTAGGGGTGCAGTTGAGAAGTTGAAAATACTGAAACCAGCCAACAGACAGAAAACATAAACATTTAACCCCTTTTGCTGATCCATCTGGCCTCATTAGCCTGAAGAACAAAAAACTATAGCCATCGGATCAAAAGCTCTATAGTTTTCTTATCTTTCTGAAGATTTAACAGTGAAATCATAGGTTCACAATATACGTTTTGTCAAGAAACTTGCAGTTAATATCTACTAGTCATGTTATGTCTGCACATGATTTTAGCATTCAAGACCATGGATAACAAGGCGTCTTCATTGATAATGATATACAAGATGCCAATCAGACGCCTTACATGCAAGATAAATCTAGACGCATGATATAAGTTCATAATTCCTAATCTTAGCCATAAACTCATACATAAAAAGCACATCTACATTGGGATGAAAACCATTTCCCTGAGTATCTTCCTAAATTTAAAGTAACATTCATTAGTTTCAGCTGGAAAGAAACATACAAGACAGTATTTGAACCTATCATGTCAAGAGGATCCAATAAAGACTAGAGAGTATTTTTATCTCCCCCATTCCCACCACCAAGAATTATTAAAGTATTTTTCAGAATAATGCTATGTAAGCAACAACAAAACTTGAAAAATGATCAAACCCCCAAAAGGCATCTACGTGTTATGTAAAGGCAGTATACCAGTATATCAAATTTGGTAATGATTGGTCAAGTGGTTTTAGTTATGCTTCAGGAAATGAACACAAAGTCCACATTGTTGTCATGGAAACCAAGAAAATAGAATTGAAAAGATGTTCAAAAAGGCACATCCACATATTAGGGAGAAGCAGTATACAGAATTTGGTGATGATTGGTCAAACAATTAGAGTTATACTCTGGAAACAATATGGGAATGCTTAGCCGACGCAGACAGAAACTCAACCAAAACCAAACTGTCCCCCGACCCTTTGGCGCGGGGAATAAGTATAGAATAGAGACTCAATAAAGATATATTCTTAAAATTTGAGATTTCTCTAGCAATTGAAAGCTGAATAGAATAAAGAAGATATTCTTTCAGATTCCTTTAGCAGTAGAAAAATGTAGAGACCTGATAAGCTGAAGAGATACTCACCGATGATATTTGGCTGTCAGGCAGGTAGGCCTTGATGTGCTGGGTGTGTCCAACTGGAGACTTGAGAGCGGTCTGGGGACTGTGGTGACCTGTGTTCATTGACCACAGGTTGCTTGAACTGTTGTTGGGGGTAAGGGGAGGGGACATCACAGGGTGGTCTGGCTCCGAGGCTGCCCCTCCAGACTCTGGGGAGGGGCTTGTAGGGGGAGTTGCCCGCCCTATGCTTATTTGTTCTAAAAGAAATTGCTCTCGGGTCTGGTATTCGTGGATTTTGTTTGCAAGCTCTTCATATTCCTGTTGATGGAAAAAAATTAATCAAATCATTGATTTTTTCCTTGCTGATTATGGTATTTCAGATTCATGCTTAAAATTTTGTTGTATGCAAATTTGTTATGTATAGTATATCATAACAAAGTATATAAGGTATAATCATATGAAGTCAATGAGTGCAACAGTTCATGAGATCATGTGACACATGATTAAAAAGTTGTTGAAGAGTATCGTGCCCTTGGGTACTGGTTAGTTTCATAGAAGTTGAGTTGTGTCTGCATATTTCCCTGATATATGCTGTCATTATACTTATGATCACAACAGAGAACAGGAATTAAATAAACAAGAAAAGATTCTGAATTTGAAATGGGGAAAAAAGATTTTTTTATGGTTTGTAAATTCAAATTTTTTTTCTCTTCATGTCCATATAGTTTTATTATCTAACCTCTCATCGTGACACTGTGATTCAGAAACATCTCGGTCTGATATGAAATATTTTGAAACTATTACTCCTATAACCAATGTTGATTGTAATCGGACTGCAGAATGAGTTTATGTTGAGTCAGCAATGTGTAATCAATAGGCAGCTTACCTCTCACAGACCTACCTTGATATACATGGGAGGAGGGTGCTGATGCTTTCAAAAATCAAACCTGCCTTGATATACATGGGAGGAGGGTGATGATGCTTCCCAAACTCAGATTTACCTTGATATACTGTAAAATCATTTATTTTCGACGGGTGTTATTTTCGCGCAAACATAAAAAATGACTGATTCGCGGGGTTTAATTTTCGCGCATATCGACTAAGCAATATAAAAAATTTAGTGAGAAAAACTACATGCACCGTGCAGAAAAGAAACTAGTAGTAATTTACAATGAAAACAATAATATTTATTCAAAAGTCAACGATAAAAATTTTATTTATTGTCATTAAACGTCTTCAAGTTTTGAAGTGGTAACGATACCTGTCGCCAAGCTTTCCCGGAAGTAAACATTCGGAACGAATTAGTTTGATCTTTAACTCCCAACAATAGTGTTTGAATGATGTGAATCCTCGAGATCTCGTTCAAAGAAATATCATACCGAACCGAAAATATATTTAAACCGAGGGTCCTGTACCGCAATACGCTCCGAATCGAAGCTCAAGCGTACTGCAATCAAAACAATAGGACACGCATATTGGCGATCAAGAGTGGATTCCGTCAGGCCGGATTATTGTGATGATTGTGTTTGCACAATAAACAACGTGCATATCGGCGTACACGCTTGTGAGAGCTCTAATTAGTGACTCGTCATTAATGAACACACCAAACAATCCTGTGAGTAATAAAATGTGTCAACCAAATTATTTGTCTGTTATTGGTTTTCTTTACGTTCATGACCATAATATTTCGCGATGTTTTATTATTCGCGCACTATGACTTTGCGCGAAAAGCGCGAAAATTAAACCCCCGCGAAATATTATGATTTTACAGTACATGGGAGGAGGCTGCTGATGCTTCCCAAACTCAGACCTATCTTGATATACATGGGAGGAGGGTGCTGATACTTCCAAAAGCCAGACCTACATTGATATACATGGGAGGAGGGTGATGATGCTTCCCAAACTCAGACCTGCCTTGATATACATGGGAGGAGGGTGATGATGCTTCCCAAACTCAGATTTACCTTGATATACATGGGAGGAGGGTGATGATGCTTCCCAAACTCAGACCTGCCTTGATATACATGGGAGGAGGGTGCTGATACTTCCAAAAGCCAGACCTACATTGATATACATGGGAGGAGGGTGATGATGCTTCCCAAACCCAGAACTACCTTGATAAACATGGGAGGAGGGTGCTGATGCATCCCAAACTTAGACTTACCTTGATATACATGGGAGGAGGGTGCTGATGCTTCCCAAACTCTGCGTTCATCTCCTCCAGCTTCTGTCTGGTAACCTCGATAATCCTCTGAATGTTTTCAAGCTGAAAAGTAAAGAATTTGGTGAGAAACATTGACAAGTACATACAAGTTTCATTGAGATTTGTTCAACAGGACCTAGCTGTGAACAACTACCCCCAAGGCATAACCTGCACCTAATAACTGCCTTGAAGATTTTCCCCAACTATTATGTGCTTGCTCTCTTGGCTACTGTGACGACACTCAGTAGTCATATTAGGAACTTATACAAAATTAAGCTTTACACCTAATAGTGTGCTGTACACTAACCACAAATTGTGCTGCTTAGCAGCAAGGTTTAGATTAGCCAGGGGTTGAGACTAGAGCAAGTAATGCCTTGAGCATGAAGATGAGGGGTGTCACTTGATTGATTGTCAGCTTTGCAAGAGTCTAATCAGGGTCATAAGCCAATAGGACCTTTGGTGATCTTAGCAACAGAAGAAGAGAGAATTTAATATTGACAAATTAAAATGCTAACATACCCACTTTGGAAGTAAATTGGACATGAGTAATTGAGTTTACGATTTATACTATTGATTACAAAGGCTACATAAGCTATATAAAAAAGAACACCATCAGTTACAATCATAAGATATTCAAAATCTTTGAATTAGATATAACAGACTCCAGTGACTGACCCTTCCAAAAATACCTGATAGCCTTCAGCATTCGATGGAAGATATCTTAAAGGAAAGGCAGGAGCATCAGCAGGAAACAGGTTAACATCTGTCATCTAACAATAAGGTTAACGGATAACCTCACTTAGCAGGAAACAGGTTAACATCTGTCATCTAACAATAAGGTTAACGGATAACCTCACTTAGCAGGAAACAGGTTAACATCTGTCATCTAACTATAAGGTTAATGAATAACCTCACTTAGCAGGAAACAGGTTAACATCTGTCATCTAACAATAAGGTTAATGAATAACCTCACTTAGCAGGAAACAGAATAACATCTATCATCTAACTATAAGGTTAACGAATAACCTCACTTAGCAGGAAACAGGTTAACATCTGTCATCTAACTATAAGGTTAATGAATAACCTCACTTAGCAGGAAACAGAATAACATCTATCATCTAACTATAAGGTTAACAAATAACCTCACTTAGCAGGAAACAGGTTACATACAATCATTAGGTTGTATTTATTAAGGAATATCTTCACCCAGCAGGCAACAAGTTAACATATAATCATCTAGTTGTAGAGGTTAAAGAACAAATTTACCCAGCAGGCAATGGGTTGACATATAGCCATCTAGTTGTAAAGGTTAAGGAATATTCTAACCCAGCAGGCTATGGGTTAACATATAACCATCTAGTTGTAAATATAAAAGAATATCTTCACCCAGCAAGCAAGAGGATAACATATAACCATCTATGTGGAAAGGTTAAGGATTATTCTCACCCAGCAGGCAATGGGTTAACATATAACCATCTAGTTGTAAAGGTAAAAGAATATCTTCACCCCGCAGGAAACAGGTTAACATATAATCATTAAGTTGTAATGGTTAAGGAATATTCTCAGCAATCACCAGGTAAATGTATAACCATTTGCTTTTAAAGGTTAAGGAATATCCTCCCCAAGCAGGCATCAGTTTAAGATTAATTTAAATGCCCCACTGCAACTTTCGTTATTCATTAAAATGTATTCCAATTTGACAGTTACTTAACTTTGAATTTCTGAAAGCGGCCAATAAACAACTTAACTATGGCTTTCTCTTAACAACAGCTAACTAGCACCAGTGAACAGAACTGAAAGGGCCTGTGGTAAATGAAGCGCGAGTCCTGCCATGTGATGTGTTTTACGGCGCCCCTATAACCTCATCATATAGAAAAGACCAGCAAACCTTGCTGTTTTAACCACAATTCAAACATATTAAAAGTCATCCAAACAATTCAATCCTCCATTTAATTAATATTTCATATATCTTCAGTTATTTGTATTGTTCCAAGCTAAAGACAGTGCTTAAATACGATGATGTGCCCACTATCCTTCAGCATAGGTACATCAATTACGATGTCTGCCCAATGCTGTCACAAAAATCAGACTGGGTTAGAGGTTACAGGAGCCCATTAGGTAATCTCATCGCATTCAAATTCAATTCTTAATTTAATAGTCTCTAATTACACCTATTGGATTTTCATGACTTGGACCCGTTGGTAACTAGCGGGTTATGTAATGGTATAACTCTTGGCATTTGAGTGCTACTTAGCATATTGTTACGACGTCCAATCATTACAGGGCTCCAGATAAGATGCGTATCTGCGTAAAATACGCACGGGTAATTCAGATATATGCATTAAAAATGAAATCAATGAGTAACAGATAAGCATAAATTTCCCACATAACGAGTCAGTTATTGTTTACATGCGTGAACGTGGGTTGTCAAAACAAAGTTTCAATTAAACATGTCTGATCTTTACATCTCGATTGACAAACAGTAGCAGACTTGATGACAACCTGTGTAGAAACGAAGATTTTCGAGTTCATCTGAATGCAAGCCCGTATACAGCGAACTTGTATAATGAGGATCTGAAAACGATAAACCTTGAAATACGCCGAGTTTATTTTCCCTTTGCAATTTTACTCCTCAATTTTTATTTCGAGGAGTGAAATACCCCTTGATTCTAATAATTATCTGGAGCCCTGCATTATGAACCAATGAACTTGGAGAATATATATATTCAACCAATAAATTAAGAGGAGATTAGGCTTTCGCTTTTCTACCAATGATAACAATCATTTGAAAAAATAGATCGTTTCAAGCAGTTACCAAAATTCTTTAGAATATTTTAAGGATGTTAATATGTTATTATATCATTGATTGTTACTCTCAAAGACTGAGACATAACCACACTGTATGAGATGTAATATAAGATAACCAGATATGTTATATAACTACAAACAAGTCATCCACTTTGTCCTAAGTTGTCACAAAGTAATGTAAAAGAAAAGACAATTTTCTGCGCAAAACATGATACAAATCTAATTATAGTAAATGTATATGACATTGTATCACGTTCATTAACAACTTTCATTTTCTTAGACAATTTACACTTTATAGCAATAAATACATGATATAACAATACATGATATAAGTTCTGAACTTTTTTATATAAGCCCACCCAAGAAAAAAAGCTGGAGTTTCAGTGGCCATTTAATACGCCTCACATTGGGCATGGCTTTGATTCGTGCTTCGATGATTTTGCCAACACTTTCCCCAGTCTAGTTAGGTGGATATCCAAAACGAGCTTATATAAGGTGTCTCAGTAATCAAATAAAAGTGTATATTTTCTCATTTTTTGGCTCTTTTGATAATAAGTAATAAAAGTACGGATAATACTATGGTAAAAATTATGTGTAAGGCCTCCTTTAACAAATAACCATCTAGTTGTAAAGGTAAAAGAATATCCTCACCCAGCAGGCAACAAGTTAACATATTACCATCTAGTTATATAGGTTTTTTGCATTGCTGCCTCTGAAACCCTTGATTAATTACTCTGGAACTGACCAGGTGCTTACCATAAGAATGCCTGGAAGATCTCTGCATAAGTATAGAAAGGGTTATGGATTTTACTGATGTCAGTCAAAGATTTGAATTGGCAAGGTAGATATTGTCGTTGCTCTAAAAGCATAAGGTAATGTTCATACATCAGTAAGGGAGAATACTATTACTGGGTATGTCCATCTCTCAAGAATCATGGCTAATGAGGTAAATATGTAGTAATAATGACCGGGTACAAGCAATTATGGCAAAAAAGCTTGCAAGGGCGGTATTAGGCTTACACTACCGCGGAACATTCCTACAAAGTTTTCAAACCAAACAGTTTTTATAAAATTAATTTGTAAATGTTTAACTTTGCTTGTTTATGTGTCCTGACCGAACGATTCCAGTAGGATTTTAACAATATCTGACTCTTGAGATTTTAATGCTAAATATTCCAGGGTTCGAATCCCACTTTCGCTAATGTTAAGTCTTATATACTTAATTTGTAAAACTATCAAAAGTCTAATCTTTGGTGTAGGTTGAACATCTCATAACACCCACCTGTGTAGATGGTGGATATGGCATATAGCCTTCAAATAAGAACAAAGGACATAATATCGTCTGCCCATTGAATGGTATGTGATAGTGCCCAAGGGCGATATGGAGAAACGACCGATGATGACGTTATAACAGGTTGATATGAAAATGAACCAATGTTAAGAGAATGGGAACATATCACACCGAGGTGTGTAAGGTAACATAGTTACCTGGAGTCATCCGCAATCAACTGATGCTAAATCATCTTCTACTGTCCAGTTTTAATTGTGTCTTTGACAAAGCCGATTGAAAAACTGAATTTTTAAAGCGATATAGCTTTTGATATTCCTTAATATAGATAAATTTTCAGAATGTTGAGAAATCTTGACATGCTTTATTACTGGGCCTACTTTGGGTTGCTTTAGAATTCATGTAAAATAAGGTTTCAAAGGACTTGCACATGAAGATGAGGTGATTTGAGTTAAATCATGTTCTTGTTATTCATTGATTTACATAATCGCAGCTTGTAATTTTGTTGGGAGAAAGCTTGCGAAGACATTGTATATATATTAAAGGGTAGGTGGAGTGATTTGGTTTATCACCACTTTCAAGTGGCTATGTATGGCGGTGATATCAGCAAGTATTGGCTGGAACTAGCGCACCATAGGTGGTACTGTGCTGAAATTCAGTGTAGCATTGCACCCAACGTTACTGTGTGTAGAGGTTCTCTACTGCAGACAAGGATGTCGAGCCTCTTGCAGGATTTGAACCACTGACCTCTTGATCCAAAGCCGAATGCACTAACCACTGCTCAATCCCGTCCCAAATATTAGAAGGAACTAGCAACCAATTGTGACAAATCAAATTGTTTCTGGTGCATTTGATTTCAATTCAAATTGCTCTCTAACTTCACTGCAAATAGAAATGATCTTAACAGTTGCTAGGCCATTGCAAGGAATTGAAACAGAAACTTTGTGATCGAAAGTGAAACACAATAAATGTCCTGCTATTCAACCCAAGAGGACTGTGGAAAGCTGTTTTGAATTACAATTTAGCAAAATAAAAAAAATAAAAAACCTTCAACCATAAGGAAAGGTCTACGTAATAATTTGGCACATGCCTTCAACCATTCAAGGCATAATGTCAACTTGTTATGCATGGGATACCTACAGGACACTTAAATACATACAAAGAGACATGTAGTATCAGAGCTCCGAATAAGATTTATAAAAAACTTTTAAGATACAAACTATTTCGACATCTGGTGGGTATTCCCCAAATTGAAGTTGGTGTTCATATGTTAGATACCCAATACAAATTATAGGAGAGGGTATCAAATCTAAAACATTGTGCATGTAGTTCATTTGCGAAAAAAAGAGTCAGTGTCACTTTGTACCATTGTATTAAAAGGGCTATGTTATGTTTTTTCGACTTTTTGGCTCTTTGCATATATAACATCACATCTTGATATATCTGGTAATTAAACACTGCCATAAAGACGACATCAATCAGCACTTGATTTTAATCATCTATAAGTAATACCATTAAAGCGGCTCATTTCAATCATTCTGCAAAGGATCAACCATGTTTTCAATGAATTGTACACAAAACCACCTGAACAATACATGATTTGAACCATCTAAGAAATGACAACAGTCAGCATATGATTTCAATCATTTTGTTAACAAAAACAATTAGACAGCACATGATTTTCAATCATTCCTTGAATGAAACCATCAAGACAGCACATGATTTTAATTATTCATTCTGGAAGGATACCAACTAAAATGCACATGAGATCAACTGACTGTTTGACAGAGAGAACAATATGGCAACTTAAAATAAGAGAGAGCTCTGTAGCTCGTCAGTCTTGTAATGTTGATGTTCAAGACTAAGATTCATACTTGTAGTTAGCAAGGTGAAATATATCACCAAAATTTTCAAGTGTTGGTGCATCAGATAGTATGTTTAAACATAAAATTGGAAGAAAATAAATAAAACCATATCATATTCCTTAAAACACAATACAAATAGAAAACAGATTCTTTATTTCTATTTAGAAAACAGATTCTTTATTTCTATTTATTCTTTATTTCACTACTCAATATTTGCTCACTTCTAACTCGCGGAACCACTAAACTCATTTTGAATATTTGCACTTCTCACATATCCAACTTCTGCTCCCTATTTGTTGTCCACCCTTACCTAAATATCATCAACCAAACCCGTGCGAAGAAATTGTAATGATACAAGGTTTCCATATACCAATCCCTGGCATACCTTCATATCACAAAATGATAATACCGTATTCGACTTAATAACCGCCCACTCCCCTATAAGCGCCCACCCACCACGTTTTTGACTGAACAATATGCGTCCTGATTTAGCGCCCACCTCTCAACATTGCTTACCTTGCATGCTGATTCATTGAAGAAGGTTTTTTCAGTCTTTCAATAAGTCTTTTACTTCCACTTAAGTGAAGAATACAGGGTATTTCAAGACCCCCAGCCACCATCAAAATGATAAAAGTTACAAAACCATATTTCAAAGACATGTGTATCGTAAGAAAACACTTTGAAGACTAAACTTGAGGACAATTTTTATCCTTTTAATAAGCGCCCCCTTTTACCAATTTTTTAAGCGCCCCAGGCGCTTATCACGTCGAATATGGTACTTCTAAAATTTCAGTCATTGGTTCTTGAGAAGAAGAATTTTTACGATTTTAGGGAAAATGTCTGCCATGGCCATATTTGAAAGAGGGGGGGGGGGGGGGGGGAGAGAGGAGAGAGAGAGAGTTGATGGGGAGTGTCAGTCTCAAATGTACATTTTCGGTTCATCATTACAACAAAATTTCAGCATTAGGGGTGCATCAGTTTCTGAGAAGTAAAAGATAATTATTACGGGCCAAGTCATAAGCCAATCTGACTTTTGAGGTATGTTTATCTATTAAGATGTTATCTAAACCCAATTTGTGGACTCGATTATACATAAATAGTTTAATCGATTATCAATCATAAACAGTACTTGATTATTATAGTAAGATAATTTTGGAAATGTTGTGATGTGAGATGCACCAAAGGGGGGATGAAATTGTAACTGTTTATAAATGATATTTGGTTATGGCTTGATTTCACTTGGTCTACTTATAAAGATTAATTTCCAGTAATTAAAAATATGCTTCATTACATAATGCCTCCGTCTGATAGTTCGTCCAAGTTTTATATATCCTTAGATAACAAAGGTATAAAAGAAGGTAAGAAAATTAAATTCAGTAAACAAAATTTTCCCATTAAACACATCTACATTCTACCCACAGTTTTGATTGAATGATTTTGAAGAAATATGTTTTGAGAGAAACTATTAACTGGCATGCATGATAATTTGCCTCGCAAAATTGAACCAATGACATTATGGGGAAATGCTTAGGAATTGAATAAATAATTGAATTCATTTGAAATAGGTCATAAATCTATGATCCCAAAACCACATACTATCATTTACAAGGAAAACAAGATTTCAAGTTAAGAACTTCCTTATTATGAAAAGTACAGAAATACCTATCCAGAAATCTTTTATTATGTAGGCCATTTAAGTGACCTTCACAGACTGTAATTTATGTGAGTACTTCAACACTAGGACTGAGACGTAGTCTGAGACAGACTCCACACAATTGTGGCTATGCTTTGTGGTGAAACCTGCGAGCTTTGCTGGAACAAACAAACAATGGGTAATTCAGTGTAGCATTGCGTGAGGTGAGGTGAGAAGAGTTGGTGAAAGCTGCTTGTCAAAACTTAATTTTCAATTTAAAATCCCTAATAAAAGTGTATCACGACTGTATTTTATCAAATTGTATCGTAATGACATCTCCAGTAAATATGGTTATCACTTTCTTAAAGAGATTTATTTGAAAATATTTTTTGATTAATAGCAAAAAACAAAATAAAGTAAGCTTCCAAATAGTGAAGTTAAACCCTGGGATAGCCAATTATTAGCTAATGTTCACCTAATGTTTTTGTCTTTAATAAAATTTTATTGTTCCTGTGATAGTAACAAGATATTGGTAGTATCGATGTTTTCATTGTTTATTACTCTATACAAAACACCTTTATACCATACATCAGGATATCCATATCATGAGGGTCCATAATACAATGATGTATCACCATAAGAGATAATTTATCCCAATATTATCCACATATCTAGTTTCAAACGAATAACTATATATGCTGACAAACTTTTTTTCTATTATAGAGATAAAAGTGATTAGACAAACAGAAAATATAAAATATTCTAAATATCTTAATAGCAATTTCACAGTCTCTCCAATTTTTTTAATTTGTATTCATCTAATATCCATGGCAGGTGGATAGCTAAGAAATAACATTACTTTTCATGTCCAATCTATTCTTCTTTCATTTACTGAAGAGAATCAGGACAAGTATTGTATCTCAACAATTGTATCGTGATGACTTGGTAATATTTTCATACTTTTAACATCCTGGTAAACCTACATTATATATTTAAAAAAGAAGAAGAAGATAGTGTTAATCAGTCTTTGGTTTTTAGTTCGACCGTAGTTTAAAGAGCCACTCCGTGAGTTGTCGGAGTCATATATGCCAAACTTAATCAATGGTGTCATTTGATCGCGAAGTATCGACTGTTACCAAAACGACACATTTTAAAGCTTATTGTTTTTTTACAGTGACAATATGAAGGTAGAACGTCGTAATTATGATAAAAAACCGGACAGTGGTGCGCGTCAAAATGTTTTTTTTTGAAGACTTATCTAAAACAGCCAGGAAGGCCGTTAGGAGTTGATAGTGTTTGTTAGGTTATATAACTAGTATCCATGTTTATTGAACGTGATATCTACACCTCTGTGCATTTATAAGGCTGTTTTTATATTTTCATCGAAAACCAGTATTTGTCATGTATATGTCTTTTGGACATGAAAAGTTAAGATGTTTTGATTTTAGATCACCACATATGACATTCAGGTTCGTATCAAAGGTAAGTAAAATGTTATGAAAATCACGGAGTGGCTCTTTAAAGCATATCAGGAATTAAATTGTGAGCACAGGTAAATGAAAGTCAGTGACTTACCAAATCTCTGCCACTGACTCACCTAAAAAACACTGCAAAGATAACGATTGTCTCTTTTTCTACACAATTAACTACTGACTGGCCTTACTTTCTTATAAAGTTCTTTGACTGATTGCAAGAAACTACTGTAAGTCCAAGATTTACTGACTTCTAAAAGACCTTTAACGCTTTCTCAGCCATTGTCTTAGAATAATTAACAGTTTCCATTTGAAGGAACAGGAAGTTATACATAATCAGTTCAGCAATCACTATATCCAAACGCGTAAAAAACATTTCTTTCTTATCAGGATCCCTCTTGTAAATGTAAACAATTTCCCTGTAAATGATGGACAAAATACTGACATGAATATATACATATTAATACTTTTCTTGAAAATATTGAATTAAGAAAGGAATTACTAAACTATCTACCAAAATTTAAGCAAAAACATTTTTTTCATAAATGTGTCACTATTTGGGAATAGATGGGCATTGTTTTTGCAACATAATGTGCTAACATGCTTGGGATATATATCCTATATCAATATACCATCTCAAATAATAAACAGTAAGTAACAACAACGTTATACATTTATATATTTAAGCAATCAATCTCTTCTCATGATGATATTGAGATTTTACATTGTATGACAAAATGAAAATATTTCTAAAGTGATATTGCAATATCAACAACATTGCAACATTAAGTTACAATTGAATACATTATGGATAAAAGAGTATTGATTTTAAGAACATTTATCTCCATCATCAAGTGTCTCACACACATCTATTTATAGAACACACCTATTCTATTAATAGCATGACCTACAACTGTTTCGCATCCTGGAACCTCTAAGATAAAACATGACCAAGGGACTAATTTGGAAACAATACATATTATTCAGCCTTCATTCTACAAAAGAGCATCAAGTTTGTTGTTCAGAATAAAAAAACAACACTACATCATATATAGATGAGACAGTTTAGTGGAAAACTATGGCTGGAGTTTATGCAATATAATGCAATTTCTAAAATACATAATTAAGATACCTGACATTCCAAATATGGCAAATAAAACAAAGTGTGCTTTTACATGATAATTCACTGATAAACTTTTGTTGATATCAGGACTGGACTGATCTTGAAAAAAGCTAGGTTCTGCCTAGACAACATTTGACAATTTCAGCATCGAACGAAATGTGACATCAAAACCGTCAAACAAATTTCATAACCTGGATGTGGTTGACATCTATATTTTTCAACTTTACCTCCAATATGAAGCATAATAGGTACTCGTTTATAAAATCGCAGAGATTTACTGTGCAAAAAACACGAATGACATGGGGCTTTATTGTCTAAACAATAACATTTTCTATTTTATTTCAGAAATTTGCATTTATGCTATGGGAAATGCTGAATAAAAGGTACGTAGATGTGTTTATCAGAGACGTTTATGTCGAGGTATCTGTGTTTTGGGGAAAATAAAAGACTATACCTCATCCTGAAGGTTCCCAGTCGTATAAACATCCTCATCCCGTGGCCCTATAGTAAAATTTGTACTGATATCACCGTTCATTGTTGGTTGTTCAACGACCGCCATCTTACATGCTTTGACGATTTGCTCACGTGACCTCCTAAATTATCACTGAGTCTCGCGTTACTTCGACGCAGCTGTGAGATCAGCACTTGCGTAGATGTTTATTTATCACAAAATATTTGATCGTACTCGGCTCTATTCTTTCACGAATAACCAAATTTGGATGAATAGCATTCTAGGGTTCATTTCAATCATATCCGTGAAATAAACTGCAATGGGAATAATGCATTGTACTTAATTATGAGAGTATATTACTGATGTCATAATATATTTATGTACGAAATCACATGATAAACAAACGAACTTATACGAGTTCTATAAATAAACTTCTCTGCTCAGATTATCAGAGGAAATCTTACGACATGGTGACACCCAGGAAATATAAATTATTATTGAGAGTAGAAATATTTCTTTTGGGTTATTTATATTTGTAAGAAAATACGGATGCAACTCTGTAACAGAAATTCCGGGAAATTGTACAAATTAAAATTTGAAATTCCTGTAAGGATAGAATATGAGAACTTTAAAATTTACTGATTCCCACTATTCACATATTTCATATAGAAATGATATGAAGAATATAGATAAACTATAGATAATTGAGACTCCAAACATTTTGGAATCATGATCTTCAATAACACCAATAGTAAAGCATATAGTCCACAATGTTATGAATTTCCCTAATAATCGAAAATGAAGAGGATTATATAATGTTTCAAATTTCCTTTGCATGACAAATGAAACTCAACAATAAAGATTATGTAACACCCCCCCCCCCCCCCCCCCCCCCCATATTTATTCATATTAATGGTTATCGCCAGGAGCCCTGATGCGTTATCAAGTTGGTCCCTTGGCGTCATAAGGGTTAAACCGGATAACATGTTTAACTTTATATATTTTTTCTGACACATACGACTCGTTTAATAGGAACCACTAGTGTTAAACGTTTTACGAATATCTATGTTTTCACATTTATTTTCGTAGCGTTATTCTTTCATGCATGGCAGAGGGTCAGATGTGAAAATGGGAACATTCTTTGAAATGATTTTTCACCACAATTTTATTTGGTTCTGTAGTAATCCTTCATTCCATATATGGAGAATTACAGTAATAAGCAATGTATCTATTCAACTTTAAACGAATTTGATAATTTCCTTAATATCTGCTTTACATATTACCGATGCTTACTATATGAAAAAATAAACTTTTGGATGGATTACGTATACCCAGATACCAAACAGTGTAATATCATGGAACCGTAAATAGATATTAATACTCTTCCGAGTCGGATAATTTCTTAATTACCGATAATACTCCTTTTGAAATATCCAGATACCCCCCTGGAACTCTTGTTCTGCAGAGTTGAAGTGATCGGCTGACTATCCGCCTGATTGTGCAATGATCGGCTTCGCGTTAATGATGTGATTTGTTAAAAGTAGATTCGTCATTTATAAATAAGATAAATTTTAGTTATATGTCAACAGTATAGGAAATCTATACTTATTATGGTTATTCATGGAAAGATTTAAGCTGCTATGTCAAACTTGAAGAAAGTTATCAGAAATTATCAGCAGAATACGTTTTCATGATGACAAATTCGAAGTTACTACCATAAAGGTTTTAAGATATAGTTTTCAAGATGCAATAATTGTTAATGACGCATTTTTCAACTTACAAGCAAAATATTTGCTCAATTGTGTACATAATATCCTAAAAATATGCATAAAACAAATAATGAAATGATCGGTGTCAATGACTGTACAATCTCTGCAGCGATCGTATCACTGAACATCAGTTTACATTTTGTTTTATAACTCTTTTTATTTTCACCTGAATATCTTCAATTTTTCATTTAAGAAATTGTTGTTGATAATTAGTACGTCTATGCTATTAAGAGAAGAAATATAAATGTACAAGGGTATAAACTTAAAATTTTATTATCCGGAAAACATGTTTTTGCCGATAATATCTGATAACTTTCTTCATGGTTGGCCTTATTAAAGCTGCTACGCCAAACATGAAGAAAGTTATCAGAAATTATAACCATCACAAACTTAAGATTCGTGTAATGTTGATATATTAGGCCTATTTATTTTTTTAATATTTTTCACAAACGACAAAACTATTTTGAACACCGAACACTAAAAAACTCTTCTGATCAATTCACATTCGGGCGGACAGTCAGCCGATCGCTTCACCTCGAGATCGGTAGAAAAATCGGTTCCAGGGGTAGATATACCGCCATCTTTTCTTGCGACACGAAAGTGGCGTTTTAAAGATGTCACAGACGAAGAATACGGTAATACGCGCTGAAACAATCGTTGATAAGCAAAAGTGATGTTCGCACAAGGAAACATCTTGTGTTTAAACATATTGGAATGGTCCTTAATTTTGGTGACGATGTTACTATGAATTGGCCGAAAGTAAGTTTAGAGGCCCTACATCCTACCTCTTATCGTGACGATGATACCCGACATTCTATAGGGTTACGAAACTTGTAGGTCTACTGAAATCTGTGCTTCAGATGCCCAGAAAACCTAACTTGCATTCTTACTGACCCTTAAAGAGCCACTCTGACATTTTCATAACACATTATTTACCTTTGAAACGGACCTAAATGTCATATGTGGTGATATTAAATCAAAACATAATAAGTTTTCATGTCCAAAAGACATATATATGGCAAATACTGGTTTTCCATGAAAATCTAGCCTTATAAATGTACAAAGGTGTAGATATCACGTCCAATAGACACGGATACTAGTTATATAACCTAAAAAACGCTATCAACTGGCTGTTTAAGATAAGTCTCCAAAATTTCGTTTGACTATTTGATGCGCGCTACTGTCCGGCTTTCGATCATAATTGCGACGTTCTACCTTCATATTGTCACTGTAAAAAAATTAGCTTTAAAATGTCTCTTTTTTGGTAACAGTCGATACTTCGCGATCAAATGACACCATTGATTAAGTTTGGCATATATGACTCCAACAACTCACGGAGTGGCTCTTTAAAGGGGCAGTAGCACTTTTTTGTATGATTTATTTCTTCAAGATGTCCACGACAAACCTTACTTTAAGCGTAATGCACTATCTTCAGAGGGCCAAACATCTCATTACTCAACCCGATCATGCGTACAGAAAATAATCAAGTATCAAGCAAAAACCACAGGCGACCATTTTTGAGTGAACACCTCTACCTCATTAGAGGTTAATGAAATGGATTCGCATAGCTTAACTGATTATGGTACGTTCGTTTTAAACACATTCTCTTACAATTGGAAACATTTAATTTTGTTTTTGGGAGATCCGTGTATCTATCTTTAAAAAAAACGGTGCTACGCCCCTTTAAGACACGTTGAGTACATTTTATTTCATCTAGTTGTACTAACTGCTTCTATTAGTTACTATTTTAGCGCGAGTAATGTAGGTGTAGTATTGTCACCATTTTAAGATGCAGTCGTGATTGTTATTTTTTTTCACCGAAAACCAATCGTGTGCCAATTAATCAAACCTAATTCTTGAAACATTTTGTCTATATCAGATAGGTTGGTAGTGTTTGATAGGTCATATAACTATAATGGTGTCAAAAGGAAAGCTGACAATCCAAAAAAACCCAACGTGTTTCACCGAGAAGTGAATATTTTCTATAAAAAAATGTAATATATTTGTATATAATCGTTGTTCATAAAATTTCACAAAACGTCTTTTAATTAAGTAACTTTGTTGAAGAACGCTAAGAATGAAAAATATAATTTTAAGTCAAGAACCAGAAAATGCACGTGCACAAGAGCATTTAGGACAGTAAAAAAAATCACTCACAATAATGTTGAGATTATATATCCATGAAGAAACAAGGAACCATGGCAAGAAGTGACGTCGCCATACTTGCAACCTTTAATTTCAGCCGTTTTAAATTCTACAAACTCAACGTTTAAGAAGAGAAAAGGTACGACGTCAGACAAACCCAAAGCAGCCAACACCGAGTAACCATGCCCATCGGAGACAGATGGAAACTACCGTGAAAATGTTTTGAGCCCCGAACGTCGACGTAACGCAATGACGTCACAACGATTTCTTCAATGCAACTACCATAGTACAACTATTTACCATAGAGGAAACCAAGCGAACATTTATTGGACACTCTTTGTAGACCAGTTACCCTCCAAGAATTGCCAAAAATGTCTAAACTTCGCGCCGAACTTCGTTCAACGTTGATGCGATTTCGTCTCTGGGAATGCACTGAGAATCAAGGAGGACATAAAAGAATGAAATTGGGATTTTTCTCTTGTACCGACTTCGCAAATAGCTTCAATTTTAGACCCAAATGAGTTTGCTTGAAAGTCGTTTTTATTTACTAACATGTATTGTGATAATGTTGAAAGCGTTGTTAGAAAAATGACTATTCTTGCGAGTGAAAGAGTTCCCTTCATGTGGCATCACATTGTTATGTACAAATGACAACTTTCTTCAGTGTAGAATGCAACGCAATGAGAGGTTTAATTTCGGCATAATTCTGTCTTTAACACTATAAGTTGGTATATATTTGACATTCGGGGATGAATATAAATGTATGTAAGGATATACAAGTCGACTGAAATGATTTGACCTAGAACACAAAAAAATGCGTTTCAACTTATACATTCAAAGTTGTTAACCAGGAATGGGCGTTCATATTGGATGAAACGTTCGTAAAATATCTTATTGTGTGTTTCAATAAAGTTTAAAGGAATAATGAACGCAACTGTCTATTATAAAATGGTAGCGCTAGCTAAATAATTTAGATAGCATGCCTGGTGTAAAATCCCACTGAAGCTTGTAATGACACTGAATAACTCAATAAACAAAACCAAAAGTACAAGTGATGATCAGTTTCAACTATATGTCCATGTCAGAGTGAAATTGTGTTTATCATCCAAAACTCTGTTCCACAGGATAATATCGCTTGTGGAAGATCAAGCGATATCTCCTAGGAGATATCTTTTGGCAGTAGATTTTGAACAATGCCCCTCTGATGTCAAGTATATGACATCACAGTTGTTTTACATCATCAAATAATGACATCACAATGCTATGACGTCATAAACAATACGACGTCACAATGCTATGACATCACCGTACTTAGAGACTTAGGGCAGCACGGTGTTCGGTAATGTTCATTTGTCATTCAAATGTAATGAAAAATGATTTTGGATGATAAATAGAATCTCACCCGTTGATAAAAGTAAAAATATCCTCGGCAAGCCTTGGATATTTGTAACTTTCATCAACTCGTGTTGATATATTTGATATCAGAAGACACTTGGGTGAGATTCTCTATATATTTCCGTATAAAGGGGCCATCCGTTCATAAGACAAGTTCTAGCATCACAATATATGATTTTTTTTAAAACGTAACACAAAGTTGTGTTTTTTAATACATTTAAGCAATTTCTCCCAAAACGCTAACCAAGGGTTTTCTCTGACGTATATACCGTCATGCATAATAAAACAAAGGCGAGTACAATAATGTACTTGTTTTGAGTGCATGTCGTCGAATTATCCAGTTGTTATGTGCAAATGAAATATATCCGTTTCAAGATGAACTTAGAATAAAAATACAACAGGCATTCGTATTCTAGATAGCTTCCCTCTGTGGTATAGTGGCAAAGTCTTTGGCTACACTGCGGGTCCGATTTAAGCTTTCTCTACTGTGAGAATTTCAACGGAAATCTTAGCAGAACCTACGGATTACATAGTGAAATTTATCTTAATTAGGTTGTAGGTCTTACTATATGATTAAACTATCGGGGGCGCCCCATTTGTCAGACACCTCACTTGTCAGACACTTAATTTAACAGATTTACAGAGGCTGTTACCCATCAAAAAACGGAACCTTCCAACAAATACCCCATTTGTTAGACAGCAGGGCCAAAAATGACAGAAATGGAACCTTCCCTGAGTTGACCCCAACTGAGTTGATAAATTTACACTCTCGTGTTTAAATTAAAACACTTCTGTACTTTTACAGGGATTTGACTATTAGACAATATCAATTGAGTTCAAGTTAAGTTCTTTATTCACTAAAACCACTCACAGTGGTACATACTACACTTTTACATAATCATTAATACATTTTCACAACGAGGCAACATCATATTTTTGAAAGTTGTTCAGAGATACATCTAATGAACCCTGGTTTTAGTTTGAATTCCATCGGTTGGTAGAAACCTGGACTGTGTTAAAGCCTACTTAGAGTTTATATAGGAACTGGTGTATCCACATACTAAATGCTTCATTTTTTGGCTTTTGCTTTGAAACGAATAACATATTTTCTTCAGAACTGGACTTCACATGGCAAAATGATACTGCTGTAATCTCGAGCTAGTAAAAGCAAGTTGATATATCAAACGTGTCGATAGTCCGCCATCCTATCTCAATTTTCAGAAACTTCTGGTAATTATGAGCAGTGACATAGCGATACAAAAAAGTATGAAGAGTAAGGGTCCTGCTAATAATGATGATATGTATAATTGGGCAGACATTGTATCAATCGTATTGAATCGACGCTCGACATTTTCTTGTAAGTTCATCAGGCCACTTGGGGCAAGACGTCATTGTCCGTGGCGTCCTTCAGAAGGTTGGCGTCCATAGATTATTCACATTTCCCACTTCTCCTCACGAACTGCTATGCAGGACCAAGAATTTTCGAAACTCCCTTTGTGCTAAGATATGCGTAAGTAATGTCTTAGCACTAAGAGAGGTCCGCCAATATTTTTTCAGAAAGCTAATATTAGCGAAAAGTTTGTTTGCACAAAAGGAGTTTTTCCATACATTTGGGCCTGACGCTTAAAAACTTTTACTCGCAGGTCTGTATCCGTTTTTCCGTCATCTGAATTTCTTTTAGCTTCTAGAACAATTCATGGTGACTATTCTTGGACATTTGAGACATACAGAATCTTGACCTAAATCTGCTTTTACAACAATATTTTTTTAATGGATACAGTATCAAAGGTCCTGGGACTTTCTGCGCTGAAAGCACGGAGCTTCCTAACGGGGAAACACCGTTAATCGGAACACGCGTCACACGCTTATTTTCGTTTAGGTTAATGTGTATCGGTCGATAGAGAGCGAAGACTGCGTTACTTGGCATGGCTGTAGTCGGCTCGCTTCGCTTTACTGTGAACACGACTCTCGTTCGCTCCACGAATACCGCGTGACGCAATCGGCTGACGTCAACGGGTTATTTTGATAGCGAGCCACCGTTGATCAGTTATTACTGTATAGAAACGTCTTTGCTTGCACTAAATAAAGGAGTTTGTAAGCAATTGTTGAAGCACTCACTTTGTAGTATTACTGGCTATTTCGAGTCGTATCGGGAATGTAGACAAAAGCTTAAAAGGTTATATAAGCCAATGTACACCTAAGTAAATTGATGGAAGTTGTTTACATGAGATGTATGGCAATCATTCTCTGACTAAGGCGAGGGATTTTTATTATCTCAAAAGAAAAAATATTTTATTTTGCTTGATATAAAACTATTATTACATAATAATTATACAATTGATTATCAAACTAAACAATTTGCGGCTTTTTTCGTTTTGAAAAACAAAGACATTTGTAAAAGTTCACCCTTAAAGTATACTATATTTGAAAAAATGTTTGAATATCCTCACCTATCCTATCCTTAGCTTTCTGATAATCAAAATACATATTTTTTGTTTATTGTCTAATGCCAGCAAAGAACATGGATCTAAAATTTTAAGCATAAGGTTGGCCTTTATACATCATTCCTAATCTTGGAAAATTCACCCATAAACTCAAATGAGTCTATAAAAACGTAACATTAATTTTCACACAGAATTGATAAATGTACGGTTATGACGTAAATCTTAATTAAAGAAGTTCATGCATTTCAAAATGAGCTATTAAGTAAACTGACCAAAGTACTCGGATAAAAGGTTATCAAATCTAAAGATATTTTCGCAGGACGAAAATGGGTATTATGGCACCTCAAATGGTCTGAATGATAAACGGTGATTAGACAGTCGGCTTTATTCAGATAATGTGTCTCGATTCCAAAGACGACATAGAGCAGAAATAATGGAGCTATATATACCTCATTAATTTGCCCGGGTTTCTATTAATGGAACTGTTCCGGTTTAGCAGAAGCGTACATGACAACCATCACGTCCAACATTGGGATTATATGGCGCTTCAATAAATTAGCCTGAATAATTCCGGCTTGTAAGAATTACATCCCTTTCATTTACGGATTGCGGGTTGGATGGGTTTTTATTAAACAGACATCATTTATCTGTAGACAATGGACTGTTGAATTTAACAAATTGGAACACTGATTTTTATTTATTAATGATAACGTTGGATTAATTAAATGGATTAATGAGAAGTATTTGTTGAGTTCTGCATCCACAAACATGGTGTAATTTATTTAATAACCTGTCAATTGAAAATTAATATCAATTGTTGCATTAAATAATTAAAACTAAAAATTTTCACATTCTTGTATTTTTTCATTTTGAGTTCCTAGTTGGATATGAACTTACATCCTAAGAATAAGACACCAATTGCCATGACAACAGTTTATCCGCTTCTTTTAGTGGCAATTTCAGTTAGCAATGTTACCAAGGTATTCACAACAAAACTGTGAAAATCAAGTTAGATCATTGTTTTAATAACCCCAGTATGTTTTAGGGGGAAAAAAATATATAAATCTCCAAAATATAACAACAACAATCAGCATGAGCCAGAGTAATACTATTCAATTATATCCAATGAAGTTGTTATCCCAGCAAATACAATGTAATAGAGCCTATATTCAACTGAGAAAAGCATTTTAGCAGTAACAATGTTTTATTCATTCGTATGTTTGAACTGTTTTATTTTTTTTATAATAACCCTAAAAATTATTTTCAAAAAATCATTTTAGGTAAAAGTATCAAAACTACAACCAATAGATTAAAAGACAGTTATATACTCTATTACCCTGTCGTCAAAAAATAAGAATGCAAAAGTAAACCAAAGCAAATGTTCACATATTCATATCTAGACATACACAATGTTTGAACCAATATCTCCTTATGGTACATAAATAAATAAATTCAGCAACAAATCAAAAGCCATAAAGGTGAATTTGATGAATAGCATTTTGATTTGCTGTTTGAAAAAAGACAGGAAATGAAACTTGAATTTGAAAAACTAATCATTAAAGTGGACACATGAAAAACATTGACAGTTGAAACAAACATGTATTGCTAGTAAGGATGGTTATGGGTCCTCATTTCTGTACTGCAATATATTGCGATACAGAAAACCGTATTGCAATACGTATTGCGATATATTGGTACTTTTCATATTTTAGTTTTCCATGTTCTCTTGACTAAAAAACAGCAATTAGAACAGTAATCAATGCTCAACCGGCCCATCGTTTTGTAAAGAGAGATAATTCAGTGACTGCTTTCACATGTCTGTGCTATTTTCACTTTGCAAGTTTACACTTTGTGTTACAACTTTCAATAAAATCACATTTTTTGTTAAATTTTTCTGCAATTTTACACGGAAATTGGTAATTTTAAAACCTCTGATATATTGGAAACTTTCAGAAGAGTGTACCGGTACGTATCGTCTTGTTTCTGTATTGCAATATACCGATAATACTGCGCACCCTTAATTGCTAGATTGGACCAGCACAATGGACGAAAAAACAGATAAAAGGAATATCAGCTTGAAAATTATAGCCTCACATCAATAGTCTCATTACAATGGACACAATGTCACATTTCAAAGGCCTGCTACTGAGCAGTTAAAAGGTATGGTAAACGTTAATTTGTTTAGTATACGTCTTATACCTGCTAGGAATAGTCACAAGATAAACAATTATTATCAACTAATTTCAATGGTCTTGTATTAGAAATAAATTTTATAATATCAAATGCCTATCACTAACAAATCAAACGTCTTTAACAAAGTGAAAGCTTACAATCTGAAATGGTTAAGTCAATAGCTTTTAGTCAAGAGATATATCTCTTGAAATATTCATCTTTGAACCTTTGACATTCTCGTGACTAATGTATACCCATGACATGGTCAAGATAATCAAGACTGACCATAAACTGTCAGACAAATTAATTTTACATCCCTTAATCTCTATTGAGATATTTATGTACCACATAATATGAAAACCCTCATATATGTCCCAGATATCCTGATAAAAAACGTGCAAAAAGAATCCCTCCCCTAGACAACTACATGCACTGACAGTGCCACAAAATTTAAAATTAAAAAAAAATATTCGAACACTACAAAAAATATACATACCAATCTGAAAACTACTAGAAATATAGATGTGCTTCAGCATCTTGTAAAATAAAAGGAGAAGAAAAACACACTATTTTAAAACAATCTCAATTTAGTTCCTAATATGAAAAACAAAACATTGCCATTTTCATGCACCAGGCAAATACAATTACAAGACCCTATTAAAGGGAGATAATCTTCCCATTGCAATAGTGAAATCTACTGGAGAATAATGCACACTAGTCAATGCAGCATTTCATGAGCCCCTGTTGACAACATACAGTCATTTATCACAGCATTACTTGATTATATTCAAATCAAGGCATGCTTGCCGTTTCGCAGCTTTTGAATCCCTTGAACACACAAATCTAAGTATTAGTGTTAGATAAGTGTTCTTTTGGCAGAATAAAAGCACTCAATCTGATTAAAATCAGATGACGTATCGCGCGCCTAACATTTTTCCATCATCAATATGCGATACTAACATCTGACACTATCCCGCTAGAAGGGTCACCAGATTGACATTCGTCCTTGAACTCCCAACCAACAACCTATTGAGATATAACCAATCAGATTACACGTTACTTCCATTGTTCGGGTCACCATTCAAAACGGCGGTTGAAGTACGCGAACTGGCTTGCGGTGATCTCGTAGAAGAAAAAAATTCGTAGACAAAACAATTTCGTAGACAGTATTAAATTTCTATTTCTAAGTCACTATTGACCATTATTTTTAATTATTATTATCTTTTATAGTAGTTCATATCATTCCAGGAAGCAATTTAACATCGGGCCAGTACTGGCACAGTGCTGTGTAAAACAAATAATTAAATGTAACAAAATGTCAAAAGATAAAATATTACAAAACTAACAGAAGGGGGCAAAGTGAAATTGTTATCGATCCAGAAATTTGAATATTCAAAAAACCTACACTGTTGCTAACATAGGAGAGGTAATCGAAATATTAATATAACTTTCAGATATTGAAGATGACAAAGCATCGGAAATAATAAGACACGAGTAATTCATTTGTAATGATATAGTATATCAATCATATATTATTGATTTATTATTCATTTTAGTTCAGTCAAACGAAAGGCAAAGCATTGGACAGAAGGGCCTGTTACCTTAATTTATTTTATTAAAAATAAAACAAGGAGTAAAAGAATTGCAAACAACACATGAATATGGGGTTATTTTTAAAAGTTTCAAAATACAACAAAATTTACTAATTATAGGTTTTAATCACTTTATTTCCTAAACGAACCTATTAGTGTTCGAATCTTTGATTTTGATAAATGAAGGTTTGTAATTATTGCGTGTCTATGAAATTGTTTTGTCTACGAAATCGCCGCATTTGTTTTGTTACTCCAAGTTGTCTTGATAACATCGGACAAGAGATAACACCGACGTAAGGTTCAAGCGTGTATTACTTTAGCTCTCTACATGTTGAGTGACGTCATACACATAATTCAATGTGACGTACGCAGATGATGCGAAGATGTACAGGTGCTAAATATAGATTTACTATCGTAACATCTTTCCTTTTTTAGGAAATTGAAGTGAAGATGAAATTTATGAATAAACAGTTGTCATAAGCACTTTAAGAAATTATATATAACTTTAGAGTCCATCAGATTCTTCAGCATGAGAGTGCTTATGGTTAATTAAAATTATTATGTAAAATTGAATTAAAGTTTGTTTTTTCTATCTGGAAGAAAGTTTCACTTCACTGGAAATTAACAGGAACTTCAGATAACACATTTACAGTCTTTAACACTTTAAATTAAACACTTTAAATTAGTCATTTCACATAGTCCCTCAGGTATCTGGGAGGTCTAGACACCCTTCCACTTCTCCTGGTTGTCTGCTGAGAACTCCTAACTGTCAGGGGGGACAGCTCACAGGAGAGGTCAGTGTGACCTAGGTCGGCATGACCTGGATCATCAGTGGCTGTGGCTGGTATCTCAGGACTGCTTCTGAGATGTCTTCTGTTTCGTCTAAGCAATTTTCCATCTTCTGTTTCTACCTGATATGATCTTATATTCACCTGATCTCTCACTCTCGCTCTCTTCCATTCTTTATCTTGATGTCTCAGAGGTTGTATCCAAACTTGATTTCCTTCATGTAGTGGTGAGAGTGTGTGAGCAGACTTGTTATAGTTTTCTTCTTGATGTTCTTTCTTCTTTTTCTTCTTTTCCATGACTTTTGATGGTACTTGTGGAGAGAGAAGTGTTTTTGAAGTTGGTAGGAGAGTTTTAGTCCGTCGATTGAATAGACGCTGAGTTGGTGATGAGTTGGTTGCTTCCGTAGGAGTGTTTCTGTAGTTGAGAAGAGCAAGGTATGGATCAGATTGAGCTTTTTCTGCCTTCTTGATGATATTCTTGGCAATCTTGACTGCTGATTCCGCCTTTCCGTTTGATTGGGGATAACCCGGTGAACTGGTTACATGATCAAAAGAATAGTTGGCTGCAAAATTCTCAAAGTCTGTTGAGTTGAAGGGAGGGCCGTTATCCGACACAACAGTGTCCGGGATTCCATGGCGGGCCATGTGACCTTTGAGTCGTCGAATTACCTCGTGGTGAGTTTTGTTGGTGATCTGGTCTATTTCGAAGAAGTCGCTGAAATAGTCCACAGTGACAAGGTAATCCTTTCGGCCGTGTGTGA
The DNA here is from genome assembly GCA_921293015.1 of Phorcus lineatus. Lineage (NCBI taxonomy): Eukaryota > Metazoa > Mollusca > Gastropoda > Trochida > Trochidae > Phorcus > Phorcus lineatus. The sequence goes on along the minus strand of OV121086.1, from coordinate 35,567,983 downwards.
AGATGTCTGTTCCAATTTTCGACCATGGCCGATCTGGTATGTCATGAGAGATGAGAGGTTCTCTTGACTGCTTTCTCTCAAAGGCACTGCAAACATCACACTTAGAGATGAAGTCGCTAATTTCTGAGTTCATGTTCGGCCAGTAGACACATTCCCGTGCCAGTCGTCTGCAAGACTCGATGCCGCTGTGAGAACTGTGAAGACGCTTGAGAATATCGGGTCTTAGTTTTTTTGGTACGACACATCGGGAACCATGAAAGATGATACCATCCTGCACAGTGAGTTCATCCTTCATGTGATAGTAGGGAGTTGCTAGATTGGGTACATCCTGTCTTCTTTCTGGCCATCCGGCTTGGATCAAAGACTTGACAGTCTGTAGCGTTTCATCTAATTCTGTTTCCACTTGAATGGACTGGAGTCTCTTGTCTGAGATGGGTAGATATTCTGCCATGTGTATAGACTGGATTTCTGTCTCCACTGGAGACAAGGATATAGACAGTACTTCTGTTCTTCTGTCATCCGGTTTGTCGCACTCAGGTAGGTAGGCTCGTGACAAAGTATCCGCAAGATACATTTCAATTCCTTTCTTGTAGACTATTTCATAGTCGTAGTTCTGAAGTGATAACAGCATTCTCTGTAGACGCTTTGGTGCTGTTAGGAGAGGTTTTTTCTGTATTGAGACTAGAGGTTTATGATCATTTTCAACAATCACTTTTCGGCCATACAGGTACTGGTGAAACTTGTGAAAACCATACACAATGCTCAAGAGTTCCTTTTCAATCTGTGCATAGTTTTTCTCTGTGGGAGTAAGGGCTCTGCTTCCATATGCTACGGGCTGGCCTCCTTGTAGTAGAGTTGCACCTAGACCTGTGTCAGAGGCATCACACTGTAGAACTACATCCTCTTGACTCTTGTAGTATCGAAGTACTGGCGCTTCGGTGACAGCTTTCTGGATAGCTACAAAAGCCTTGTCATGTTCATGAGTCCAAGTCCATGCTATGTGCTTCTTGGTGAGTTGTCGAAGAGGTTCACAGATGTCTGAGAGATTCTTCAAGAATTTGGAGAGATAGTTGACAAGTCCGATAACCCGTTGGATCCCTTGGACATCATTAGGTTTGGGCATCTCGAGAATCGCCTTCACCTTGCTTGGGTCTGGTTTTAAGCCTTCGTCAGTGAGAATGTGTCCTATGAACGAGAGTTCTCTTTGTTTCAGTTCCAGTTTGTCAGGGTTGAGCTTGATTCCAGTCTGTTTGCAGCGTTCAAGTAGTTTGATGAATCGTTCATCATGATTCTTCACTGCTTCTTCGTGAGTGGATCCTTCGCCGATGATCAAGATGTCATCTGCAACCCTGAATGTTCCTTGGAGATTATGTAGAGCTTGGTCAATTCGGTACTGGAATATCTCGGGAGCTGGAGATATGCCAAATGGGAGTCGTAGCCATCTGTAGCGGCCAAAGGGTGTACCGAAAGTAGTGAGGTAACTTGATTGCTCTTCGAGAGCGACATGCCAGAACCCATGTCGAAGGTCACACTTGGAGAACACCTTCGCTTGAGATATGTCGGGAAGTAAATCTTCTACAACAGGTAGTGGGTAAAGACTTCTTTTGAGAGCTTTGTTGAGCGGTTTCGGGTCAATGCAGATCCGTAGTTTCCCAGTTGGTTTCTTCACAATCACTAGACTTGATACCCAGTCAGTTGGCTCATGGACTTGAGTGATGACACCAGTCTTCTCAAGATGATCAAGTTCAGATTTCAACTGACCTTTTATTGCATGAGGTATTCTTCTGAGTGGTTGCTTGACTGGCGAAACTGTCGCATCTATTTCAAGTTTTTGTTCTCCTGAAAGTAGACCCATATCCTCTCCAAATACATCTTTGTACTTCGACAAAACATCATTCTTTGTGAGATCAGATTTAGAGTGAGATAGAGATGAATGTTCAACTTCAAAGATATTTTCATAGAGCACTTTGAGAAAATTCATCTGTTGAGCAGAGCGAGATCCAATCAGAGGTACTCTTTCTTCTGGTACTACTACAAATTTCCCTTTGTAGCGTTTAGAGTTTTTTGGGTTAGTGAGATGCAACATAGCTTCACCTAGGTTTGACATACTAGAGTTGTTGTACATCTTGAGCTTTACACTTGTAGGTGTAACTTTGGCAGATTTTGGCAAGTCGGCTTGTGAGATCACATTACAGGTAGCCCCGCTATCAACCTGAAATTTGGTTAGTTTTCCTTCTAGCTTCAAGGTTGCAAAAATTTTGGATGCAAATTTCTCATCAACTGTATTCACGTATTCTTCATTTTCAGTTTCAACAGTTAACAAGTGTTCTTCATAGCTAAATTCGTCATCACTGGACTGATCAGAGAGCTGGTTGATGTGTTTAGACTTGTGTTTTGGTTTACTTTTATGACCATAGGAACGACCTTGTCTGCATACTTGTGCAAAGTGAGAAAGTAGACCACAATTACTGCATCTCTTACCAAATGCTGGGCAGGAGTCTCTGTCAGGGGCATGCTTTCTTCCACAGAATTTACAATCAAACTTGAGAGTGTGAGATTGAGAGTTAGATTTATGACCTGTACCCTGTTCACGATACTTTGGTTTATGTGACTTAGCATGTTTCCTAGAACCCTGGATAGCATGAATTTCTTCTTTGCCAGACATAGCTTTCAGTTGAACAGCTGTTGTTTCTGAGGCACGACAGATATCTATACATTTCTTCAAGGAAAGTCGAGATTCTTGTAGTAATTTCTTCCTAACAGAATTGTCCCTTATTCCACAAACTATTCTGTCCCTAATCAGTTCATCTGATAAGCCCTGGAAATTACAAGACTGTGATAGTGTTCTGAGCTGAGTTGCATATGTATCAATGCTTTCATGTTCTTGCTGATTTCTGTTATTGAAGATGTATCTTTCATAGATGACGTTAGTTTCACCTAAGCAGTGTTGCTCCATAAGAGAAAGAATAGTATCCATGTTTTTCCTAGCATCAGCATTTGCAAATGGCAATCCATTGTAGATTTCTAAACCTTCATTTCCAACACATGTTACAAAAGTGGCTACACGATAGCTGTGTTCTTGTATTTTAGTGTTACTAACTATTTCAAAAGAATCCCAAAGTTGTCTCCATCTTTTCCAATTAGTTGACAGATTTCCTTTCACTTCTAGTTTTGATGGTAGAGGAATGTTAGAATGAAATGTAGGAACAGGTGGGGGATTTTCTCTCGACATATTGGAAGTTATGAAGAAATTCTTGGTAGATATTTAGAGAGTTAGTGACACTTATATCTGTAGATAATTCACACAGATGTCATTTGGAAATCTTCAGTTCACTTCGAGAATGAGTGAAATTGAGAGAGAGAGAGAGAGAGCGTGAGCGTCTGCTAACGGTAATTCTAGCCTTCGTGAATTCACCGATGTTGGAGCGAGCGAGTGAGAGTTTAGAGTGTCAATTTCCAAAATACATAAGTGAAATGTCAAGTGCACATGTTTTGAAGAAACTTTCAATCATATTCTAGAGAGAGATAAGAGTTAAAGTCACTTTTAGGCTCGAGAGATGCGGCCTTATCATATCACCAATGTAAACAATATGGCGGACCGCCAGACGACAGTGAGAGTAGCATTGTGAGATCGAGTTTCAGAACAAAGTTCCATACATACAGTTTTTTCACATGAAAAAGTTTGTAGACGTGGAGAGTCGAGTATCACTTTCTTCTGACACCATGTTTTGTTACTCCAAGTTGTCTTGATAACATCGGACAAGAGATAACACCGACGTAAGGTTCAAGCGTGTATTACTTTAGCTCTCTACATGTTGAGTGACGTCATACACATAATTCAATGTGACGTACGCAGATGATGCGAAGATGTACAGGTGCTAAATATAGATTTACTATCGTAACAGCATTCACGCGAAATAACTGAAGAATTTTTGGAAATTCCGAACTCAAAGTCGAGCAAGTCAAAAGTTTGAATTGTTTACTTGACCGTAAAGATTGTATGGCAATTATGGCTACTGGTTATAGTAATTCACTACCCTTTCACATGTACTGCAAGGTTGTAAAATCAAGAAACCAACAAGCTTCGCGTCAGGTCATTCCCTCGATCGGGTATTAGGCCTAGTTCCCGTTCGGGAACCAACACCCCGATCGGGATAATAAAACCGTCTAAAACACGGTCAAAAGTGTTGTTTTTCTGTTATACAATTTAATTTCACATTGGCGCATCACGACGAAAGTACCTACACGTATGTATACCTTATAACCAAACCTTTCGGACAACTATCGGCAAAAAAATGTCTGTGTGGAAACGATGCTGCATTTTGGTCGCTAGCCCGTCCAAACACAGGACCGCATTCCTAACTTTTCTACATTATAGCCGACAAAAGCATGATTTAAGTCCATGTTCACACAAGTATTAGCAGAATTGCAAGTAAAATACTTTCTAACAATTTCGGCACCCATTTCTGAAATTTCTTTTTGCGTAAAGAGAAACCACACGCAAATGAAAGTCTTTGGCTGTAAGACAGGATGACATGGCGTCTGCTGTCAATATCTACATTTTTCAAATATTTATATTTAGGCCTACAGTACATGAACATGAAATGTGAATATTCAATGATCGCTGAAGAAACATGCTAACTCCAACATGTGTCGCAGCGTATATGCGATGGAAAATCACCGCGGAATACACCGAACGAAGCACTTAGAACAGATCGGCTGTTTCCGCCATGCCTAGCTCCGCGCAACACCGAACGTACGCTGTATGGAGTCCAGGCTGATGGCATTTATAGCCTAGAATTTGATTGGTTAATTCTCGTAAGCCCGGGACATTCAACTTAACGGGGCAGTGTCAGATGGAATATAGCTTGTTAAACTGAAACGAAACGAAACGAAACGGAAATAAAACGAAAAGAAGTTAAACAAGCGGAATTCCATCTGATTTTAATCAGATTGAAAAGCACTAGACTTGTCTCTAAAATAATATGAGCTCATTTTTTTACTGTAGCTTTTCTGGAAGAGAGGTAGACCTTGGATACCAGCTCAGCAGTCTCATTAAAATGGACTGTATTTCGGAAGAATAGATTTTTTCTACAAGTTGACTCTTACTGATTACTTTGCATTCTATTTGAGGTTTTCCTCTACATAATGGTCTGAAAGCAGCCTCCTTGCTTGCAGGTTATGATGTTTCACTGCATTGGCTTTCTTTGTGTCCAAAATGTAAGGAATAACGTTGTTTGAGGAAAGTTTGTGATTGTGTCATGGCAGTTTGTATTTGTTCCTTTGTCAAGAGGTTACATTTCTGTAGAGCCATCAAAAATTCTTCCTTTGCATTTCCTGCAAAATGATTGGCTAGAAACGCTGGCAATCCTCGAATTCCGTCGCCCATTGTGAAAAGAGGAGGTCTTACTACTCCATAGGTCTGCAAAACAACAGATTTCTTTCAGTCACACAATCCTTGAATTATAAAGAGATGGTATTTAATGTAGATCTTAATCCAAAGACATTTTCAAGTTTCTATTTTGAAATGACAAAAATAACAAATATTCGTCTATTTAACATTTAAAAACCTGTCAACAAACTGTATTCATTAATTCACTCTCAATACTTATACCTGAATTGCAGCATATCCGTTCCTAAATACACTTTTATCATGTCAAAGTTTTTACCAGTAAAAATTGTCTGATCATAAAAAGTAAGATGTATGGTATAATAGATATATTTTCTAGCATTTTAAAAACACCAATTGTAAACATTTTCTGATCAAAAAAATAAGTTGTATGGGATAATTGATTGATTTTCTAGCAATTTTTGAAAAAGGATTCCCTGTAAGAAAAGAATCTATTTTGAAAACATTTTGGTATTTCTTCTGTATATGAACAAGTGCGAAATTTAGGTTTATTTGTTGTTACACTACTCCTTAATCAAAACACAACACATGAGGTAACCTTGAGGTCTTACCTCAATTCCATATTCCTCGGCTTGCAAGTTGCGAAGCTCTAACATCTTGAATTCCTCCATTGATACTTCCAGTACATAAAAGTGAAGGGCAAGCTTCTTATCATCGTTAATGAATGAAGCGACGTGGTCAGAGTCAGTAAACTTGTGTTTGTCAAGGTCCAGTCCAATCTCTTCCACCATTTCCCTGTTTAAACCAACAACTGGGTCTTCTCCCTCTTCAACCAGACCTCCTGGGAACCCCAGAACTCCATCAAACCTCATCTGCATCTGTAGCAAATAATGAATATCATCAACAATTGTGATTAGAAATAATTTGATACCTCACTAAATAGAGCTCTCTGTAAAGTCTGATACTTGAATTTAAAGAAGACCGTTGTCCATCTTTTTCTTGGAGAAAGGTGAATAAGAAAGAACTGTACGTAAAAGGCCCTGCAACATTCATAGTCTAGCTCTTTACAGCGAGTTTCTGCTCAGTGATGTCACTAATATACTCGCTGACATCAGAAGGCTTCGGAGAGAAAAAGAAATAACAAAGCGTGTGCAAGCACAATTTCTGTCACACGCTCTAAGTGAAACTCCTAACTCGTAGTATTCACAATGCAACAACTCAAGAACAAGTTCAGCAAACAAATATTTTTGTGATTTTATTAAGTTTCATTTGAATTATTTAAACTTGTCAATCTGTCCATCAATTACCTCATTAAAAAAATATATATTTCAAATAGATTACACCAGCTTTTATTATATACATATTAGTAGCATTTCAAACATACTCTCAAACTGGTTTAATTGTAATTGTAAACTAAGCTTTTGGTTCGAGGTTATCAATGAAGTCAATCATTTGCTTGCAGTGATCTCGTACACAAAATTTTTCGTAGACACAGGAATTTTGTAAACAAAACAATTTCATATACAGTGAACTCGTAGACAGTATTAAATTTGTATTTCTAAGTCAATATTGACTATTATTTTTAATTATTATTGTCTTTTATAGAAGTTCATATCATGTTGCATGAATATTGATCATGAGAATGTTGTAAGCCATGTTCATGTCGAATGAAATTTTAATTTCAAACTTGTGGTTTATATACTATATGTGTTTTGACAGGTCTACTCATGCAAGTGGATTAAAATTAATTGTTTGACTGAATATATTTGTAAACAATTTATAAAAATATGATTTGCTATATGTAATTGTTTTGATTGTCAGTGACTTATCGTCTTTCATCTTCCTGGGTCAGGGTGTCTTCACGTCTCTATGCTGGTGTTGATTGTGTTGTTGATAATTATATCATACTTACCTTAATTTATTTATAATATCAATATTGGATTACTTTAATACATTCAAAACACAACAAAATTGACCATTTATAGTTTTTATTAACTTTATTTCTTTAATCGAACCTATTAGCGTTCGAATCCTTGAGTTTGAAAAATAAAACTCTGATATTATTACTTATAATCCTATTTTAAAACCTGTCTACGAATTCACTGCTCGATTCGTCTACGAGTTCACCGGATTTCGTGTCTACGAAATTGTTTTGTCTACGAAATCAGTGTTGTTTTGAATCAGTATTAAAAAGCCTATAGCTCCCCTGAATGAAGGCAGGGCAACTATCGTAGGGGTATCAAAGGGAAGGCACCCTCACTCACTAAAACGGCCCCACGACACGGATATAAATCCCATAACATCCTGTCATCCCTGGCAAATATCATTCCGTGAGAGGCATGCTTGTGAGTTGAATATTTCGTTTTAGCGTCAGAATAATCAATCGTTTTGAAATCATCTTTGCTATCGTCAAGTCGCCCAAATCTCTCGAACTGTTCCAACCATCCCCAATCGTTGTCCGCCATAATTCCTCTTGATGGCTCTTAATTTTGATTTTGCATCTTTTCTTCTATGAGTTTTGATTTTTTTTTATGTGTTGGCGTGTACATGACGTACACAATCGAGAGTTACGTCCCTTTTGAGAACCTCATGCATGTTGTAATTTTCCAAACTATACCTTTAAACTTGACTCATATTATGTTCAAATTTCATTCATTTGGTAGTACAGATACATAAAAGACTTATAGTGAAACTTTTGAAATAACTATGATTGTCAAAATGGGTAAGAATGTCTATTATTTTTCATATAATCGTACGGTTTAATGAAGTCTCCCTTATTGACTCTATTACCGGACGGAACCTGATTTGAAGATTGTTTTACCATCCCTCTAATAATTTTGACATGTTACAATCCATTGTGAGTTGGGTATAATTATAATAAAAATGTTTTGTGAAAAAAGGATATAGTTTCATAGCTTCAGCAACCTTAGAATTACGTTTGAGACGAAAGACATTTTGAGAGATATTATTTTGTTTACATTTAGATCTATAACATACATTCATTCTTCATTTTAACATTTTAAGTACCTTTTTTGTGATTTTGGAAGTAATAGATAACCGATTAGATAATATGATGAAATAAAAAACTAGATATATTTGGAAACTGGGTTATATTTTTTTCGCACTGTGTGCTATGGCGTATTAACTGCTAAAATCTATTGAAATTGGCTTCTGTTTTATATCAACTTCTATGAAATTATTTACTTCCCTTCGTACTTTGTACTTTACAGTAAATTCGTTTAGTGTACATCCAAGAAAATTAAACTTAATTATAGTTAAAAACATTTTCTTTTATAAGTTTAAAGAGCCACTCCGTGAGTTGTTGAAGTCCTATATGCCAAACTTAATCAATGGTGTCGGTTGATCGCGGAGTATCGACTGTTACCTAATAAACAATTTGACAGCTTATCGTTTTCTTTTACAGTGACGATATGAAGGTAGAACGTCGCAATTATGATCAAAAACCGGACAGTGTAGCGCGTCAAATAGTCAAAGGTAATTTTGGAGACATATCTAAAACAGCCAGGAGGACAGTTAGGAGTTGATAGTGTTTGATACTGATAGGTTATATAACTAGTATCCATGTATATTGGACGTGATATCTACACCTCTCTACATTTATAAAGCTGTTTTTAGATTGTCATGGAAAACCAGTATTTGTCATATATATGTCCTATGGACATGAAAAGTTAAGATGTTTTGATTTTATATCACCACATATGACATTTTGGTTTGTATCAAAGATAAATAATATGTTATGAAAACTACGAATGGTTCTTTAATGTATAAAAAACTAGATATTTGCCGGATTTTACAGTCATTCGGATATTTGTATACGATCTTTTAGTGCGAATGTCTTACATTCACGTGACTTTTATTGATCAAAATGGCGGCGTCGATGCGGTTCGCGTTGTTATTGCTCCTCCTATCATGTCTGATAATTAAACTAGTAATTAGTGAAGATGAGACGTGTAGCAACAACAATGGAGAAACTTGTGCTCCAGAGAAAAAAGACTGTGGGTGTTCTCAAAGTAGACAGCATTCGGAAGCAGACCCGCTGGTCTCTAAACCAAAAGAGGGCGTTGAAGCAGACGACGCGAAGGAAAAATACCTTCCTCAGAACAACATTGTCAGTCCGTACAAGAGGACTAACCAGATGGTTTATATTCCAGGCGGCACTTTTAGGATGGGCACTGATAAACCGGTCTTCCAGGCAGACGGCGAAGGACCAAGCAGGAAGGTCAAAGTTGACCCGTTTTATCTTGATAAACATGAAGTCAGCAATGCAGAGTTCGAACTTTTTGTCAACCAAACTGGTTATAAAACAGAGGTACCTTTTTACAAAAAATAATCATTTTTCTATATTTTTCTACTATGACTTTCAAATATATGTATGATTGCTTTATAGTGATGGTTTAGCACCATAATTTGTGTGATTAGAAATATTACAAAAGATCAGATTTCTGTCACAGGATGTTTTTTTATTCAAACAAACTGATATCTAGTTGACAATCTCAATCTCAAAATATAAGTATTATAAAGACAAGGGAAGAAACATCTGTTCTGTGTTTTATTTTTAGATTAATTCAATTACACTAAGAGTTTGTGAGAGTGGTAAAAATTGATGGAAAAAAAATCCATATATCAAGGACAGACCGTGTATTCATCAAGTACTGAGTGTTTGTGAAAAGCATAATTTTATGCTCATCTGTTCAGTAAAGTGACAATACATATATAGGTATAAAATTATTATTCTGATGAGAAAAAAACTTCTGAATGGTGAGAGGCGCCAATGAGTCCAACATAATTTTTTAAAAAGTTTTGTTAAAAGAGGTAGAAAAAATAAAATTTGATATTGTTACAATGCTTTACACCAACTCAATAAATCACTTACAATTGTCAACGAATTAAAATCTGCCTTTATTTAAAAGAAGAGAAAATAATAATTTTCATCAAAATATAGCTTTAACACATTTTAAATTCATAACAGTTGCCTATTAATGGATAGAAGCAATCTCAATGAAACATTAATTCAATAGACAATATGAGACAAAGCAGATAGATTTGTGGCTACTTAACTAAGGATGTACTTCATGACTTCAAGTGTGTCCCAGATTCAACTCAATAAATGCCCAAAAAAATCATTGTACATTAAAATGTCTTTCATTTAAACCAATATGATATTGAGAATCTATGTTAAGGCTTAAGCCCTCTTACCAAGTCTGATTTCTAAATCAGTACATAGAACTAAATGGAAACTAAATGATTCCTATATGCTATAGATATACCAAATAATCATTCTCTATATTTTCTGTCATAGCATTCTCATATTTATATCATGTTTTTTGTTTGTATAGTTCCTTTTCAGGATAATGTATCACTTATTAGCTGAGCTTATTGACCAATCCACTTCATGTAGTTTTCATGAAATAGATATGTTTAACCGCAAATGAAAACCAGATATTTTCAACAATAAACTTCTTTATGAATTCAACTCTATTATATCAATGAAAGAGCATGTATTTAGCTGCAGGTAGTTTTAACAAGATTGGATCAACTATTAACAGTTACTGAGTAAAGGGAAAATGACCTTTTTTTTACACAAATGTATATCAGTTCAAAAACATCAAACTAAGTATCATAAAAATTTCACAATTCTTTTAACATGTTTTTCATGCTCCTGAAATAAGTTAAGGTTATTCAGGTATAATAATGAATTAGGTGAGGCCCCCTCGGGCTCATGTCCCAGATTTTGAACTCTTTGAATGCTGTGACCCCTGACTGTTTTGTTTGAATGTACCGGCAGTTATTTCAAGTGTGTTAAATTGCAGCAGAGATATCTTCGATATTATGGCAATTTTTAGCTCATCTGGCCTGAAAGGCTCAGTGGGTTTATGGCATGGCATATTGACCTGTGTCCGTCTGTCTGACAGTCTGTCTGTAAACTTTTCACTATTTCATCTCCTTCACAAGAACCATTGACTCAGGAAAACTGAAATCTTGTATACAGAATCCTTAACTGATGGGGATTCTAATTTATAGAATTGGTGCCCCTGTGACCCCTAAGAAGGGCCACAGGAACCACGCCCCAAAAACCTATTTTCATCTTCCCCAGAAGCAAAAAGCCTAGAGAGCTGAAACCTTATGTACAGACTCCATAGCTGATTGACTCTCTAATCAATATATTTGGTGATCCTATGACCCCTAAGAAGGACCAAGGGACAATGCTCCAATAACCCATTTTCATCGTCTTCTCCAGAAGCAAAAGGCCTAGAAAGCTGAAACCTTGTGTACAGACTCCTACGCAAATGAGGATTCTAATTTATAGATTTAGTGATCCTTTGACCCCTGATTCAGACCATAGGGACCACATCCTAAAAACTCATTTCAATAAATTGTGTTTGTCACTTTTTTTCAAAAGAAAAGGCCAAGAAAGCTTACATCTTGTGTACATAGTCCTTAGCTGCCAAGGATTATGTTATATGGATTTGGTGATCCTCTGGCAGCTCATCTTTTGACCCTATGACCATTTATAAGATAAATTATGAATAAACTGATGAGGCTAATGGCTCTAATTTTAAGCTCATGAACAAACTGGTGCACAGTGCTCACATTCTATTTGATTCTGACATAACGACTGTTGTTCATGATATTTTGACCTTAAATTCATTTATAATCTTGAAACATAATCTCTTTAAAAGCAAGCATTGATTTGGGTTTATCAACAGTCTCCACGAATCCCATTTAGCCTGAGGCTCTTTAACTGTTGTAGTAATAGTTTTAGAAGCTGTATCTTATCACATTGCTATTTATATTTTTGCAAACCATTTACATACTTATTTCAAGATGTTTTAGACACAATTATGACAATAAGATAGACAAGCGCTCGGTCTCTGCATACATAACTTCTCATTATTTTGTCAAATATAAAAAAGGAGTCTCAGAAATATTAGCATTTAAGAATATATGTATCCAGATGTACACATGCTTTTCAAAAGGTTCTGCTGAGGTAAATATTATTAAGTACAGTCTGTGTGTTAGACCCTATCCAGCTTTGAAACAGCTGTTAATCTGTCAGATTACCAATTTGATTCAATATTTTACCATGCATTCTTATCCTATTATCACCATTTACAGTACTAATGGTTTGAAGATAGCCTTTATTTGTTTGATAAATATTTTGCTTTAATTGTAAATTCACATGACACAGTATGGACCATGATGTATTTAATCAAAAGATCTAGTGTTATGCACATCTGGAAAAAAGTTTAATACATTTGTTATCTACTAATATGCATTATGGTGGTCTGTTATTGATCCTTATTAATGATTTTTTCTTTTTGTCCCCCGCCGCAACGCGGAACGGGGGACTATGAATTCAGCGGCGTCTGTCCGTACGTACATACGTCCGGAATCTTGTTAACGCGATAACTCATGAAGCTTAGCACCTAGAGGATTTATATTTGGTGACAGCCTTCAATGGAGGAAGACTCAGACGCCAGTCGACTTTGGTGACCTTGACGTCATTTTCAAGGTCACAACGACAAACTCGTGAAGCTTAGCACCTAAGGTGTTCATATTTGGTGACAGCTTTCAATGGAGGAAGACTAAGATGGCAGTCGACTTTGGTGACCTTGACATCATTTTCAAGGTCACCACGACACTACGTCTGTCTGGATTCTTGTTAACGCGATAACTTGTTAAGCTTAGCACCTAGACTGGTCATATTTGGTGATAGCTCTCAATGAAGAATAACTCAGACGCCAGTCGACTTTGGTGACCTTGACGTCATTTTCAAGGTCACAACGACAAACTCGTGAAGCTTAGCACCTAAGGTGTTCATATTTGGTGACAGCTTTCAATGGAGGAAGACTAAGATGGCAGTCGACTTTGGTGACCTTGACATCATTTTCAAGGTCACCACGACACTACGTCTGTCTGGATTCTTGTTAACGCGATAACTTGTTAAGCTTAGCACCTAGACTGGTCATATTTGGTGATAGCTCTCAATGGAGGAAAACTCAGACGCCAGTCGACTTTGGTGACCTTGACGTTATTTTCAAGGTCACCACGACACTACGTCCGTCTGGATTCTTGTTAACGCGATAACTCATGAAGCTTAGCACCTAGAGTGTTCATATTTGGTGACAGCCTTCAATGGAGTAAGACTCAGACGCCAGTCATTTTCAAGGTCACAACGACAAATTCGTGAAGCTTAGCACCTAGAGTGTTCATATTTGGTGACAGCTTTCAATGGAGGAAGATTAAAATGCCAGTCGACTTCGGTGACCTTGACGTCATTTTCAAGGTCACTACGACACTTTGACCAATTTCTAATACATTGTTAACGTGCAGCTAGTGTTCATATTTGTTGACAGCTTTCAATGGCGGAAGACTCAGACGCCAGTCGACTTTGATGACCTTGACCTTATTTTCATGGTCACCATGACACTTTGACCACTGTAATACATTGTTAACGCGATAATATTCATTATGCCAAATATCTCATAACGGCGGGGGACATTGCCATGCTAGTGGCAAACACTTGTTTATATTGGCAGTCTTTTCTTCTTTTTATTTCGTATACAAAACTGTTAAAGTGACATAGAGAATATTTCATGAATTTAGATATGGCTTCAGTAAGAGTACAAATACTTTATGACCTGACTTAAGTTTAATCGTCTCCCTTAACTCGCATCTTTATTTTAAAATGCCAAAATTATGATGTTTTCTTGATTTCAATGATAATTGGAAATCTGGATTATAGACAAAATTCGAAATACTGTGTCCAATTAATGTGTAAATTAGTTAATAACTTACCTAACACAATCAACCTATGTTTGTATTTGTGTCTGCTGTAAATAAATTTCCAAAATTACATATGAGTCACTGGCGCGTGCTGTTTTTCGATCACAAATCATGATCGATCACAAATCATGAACTCGTTTATCGTCACTTTACTGAACTGATAAGCATTAGGATTCTTATTTTCTGAAACAACCGCTACTTCTCGATAAAATAACACCATTTATTAAGTTTGATATAACTGACTCCAACAACATACTCTGTGACCCTTTAAAAAAATCAGTTTTGGAAGACAGGCATCAGTTTTGTGCTTTATTTTAAATTCCATTTTACAATGAAACATTTGTATATATACAAGTTTTGAAAAGAAAAACAGTTGATACGATGAAGTCAGGGGCTTTTGTTTATGACAAAAATGATCAACTTAAGAAAAAAAGATTACAAGTAAGGGTTGATATTAAATTTTATATGTTATTGATGATAAATTCATCTAACGGATAGTCGGCAATAAGATCTTTGCATACTTACTGATTGAAGTATCATGTATTCATCTTAATCTATGAAGAGAAACTGTATTATTAAACTTAACATTATTATATTCATGAAAAGTACCAAACCCTTACCTGCTTATTTTTATTCCAGGCTGAGTCATTTGGAAATTCTTTTGTTATGGACAAATACCTCAGCAAAAAAGAGCTAGAAAAAATCACACAAGCTGTAAGTATCACAACACTGAAATATCATCTGAAAGTTTACAGTTAAAATTTGAAACCCTTACAGGGATTGGGAAAGGTAGGGGCCATGGGCCATTTTGCACTTTGGATGAAAAAATGGCCCATTCAAATTAGAAATTTTAACATTGCTACTAAGGGGAATGGCCCATTTACAAATTCTTAAAATGACTTAAATCCCAAGAAATGGCCCATTGTTAAAGGTGTCTTTCCCAATCCCTGCCTTAGATAATGACAAAGTTTTGAAATGAATAACTACAGAGCCACTTGTCTCTATTTTAGTTTTGCTTCATGAATGTATTAAAAAGGAGCCTTTATTACAGTCTAGGCCCTCATTCAGCAAGTCTAGATTGACTGCATACATATATGAAAAGAAGAGCCTTAAGAAAAGAATGCTATGGATGAGGCAACACTAAATTATTGAATTATTTCATAGAGTAAATTTGAATCTACTTAATTTTCTACATTTCACATAAACATTGATTTCTAAACTTAACTTGATTTTCATATTCTTAACCTAGGAAGACCCTCATTATCAAGCAGTATTTTTGATGAAAGCATTTGTCAATTTACTAATTTTCATAATTGCAATTTAGGTAGCTGCTGCACCCTGGTGGCTGCCAGTAGAAGGCGCTGATTGGAGACATCCCGAAGGGCCAGACTCGTCAATTAAAGAACGGTAGCTTTAATCCTTATGTGAATGAAAAAAATTCTTACTTTTAATTGGGTATTGTTAAGTTAATAACATTCAACCGTAATGATAGATTTATCAATACTAAAACATATTTGGGTCACTGATTTTCAGTATTTCGACCTCTGTGGAGCAGTATTAAGTTTGTAGAGATCTTGAGTGTTGCTAGCTCCTTGTATTATATATATTTATTATAATTCATTTTATAAAGTTTTGTTAAAACAGTATATAAGTATATGGGTATGTGGTTAGGATTAATCACAGAGGTGATTCACAGTATGTGATGACCCTGTAAAGGCTTGTCGAGCAATATCATTTATACTTAGAGGTTCTTTTCCATTCATTAATTTTTCTGTTATGAAAAGGTTTCAAATTTGTTACTGAAAAACTTGTCATTCAAATATAACACATTCTGATTTTTTGTTTATAAGTTCATATACTTGTTTCAATATGTTTCAATGATTGATGAAAATTTAGTTGGATGGACATGAATGTCACATCAAACTTATTATTGTACTGTTAACTGCTAACAGAATGGACCACCCAGTGATGCATGTGTCCTGGAATGATGCGGTTGCTTTCTGCAAGTGGGCAGAGAAGAGACTACCAACTGAGGCAGAGTTTGAGTTTGCTTGTCGTGGTGGTCTCCAGGAAAGGTAAAAGCAACCTGCTGTTACAGAAGTGATCATGAGATCACCTTCTTTAGGGATTTGAACCCAGGTCTTCGGCATTCCACCAATTTAACTACCCCTTAAATGGACATAAAGTCTATTTTTAGGGTCAAATATGTCAAAATTTGCTGGTATCTTATAGAAAAGTACTGACTTTTGCTGATTTTTAAAAAATAATTGTTAATTGTTTCATATTGGGGCAATAAAATGGTTTAGTTAATGATATTTAAGAAAAGGACAATGTACAGCCACAGGCTAACATCAAGGACATGTATGCATAGATACTTTTCTAAAGCAGACAAAAGTAACTAAGTGTTGGAAATGTTGAATAAGTCTTATATTTATTGTATCTTGTATATGTCTAAGGGACATAGAATAAACGGCTTCTTAACATAATATTAGGCACTTGCTCAGTCATCAATGGAAACAAGCCATAGTCTTTTTTTCTTGTTTTTGAATGACTATGTAAGTAACGTGAATTTATTTGAACTTAAATCTTAAATATGATATATTGGCACAAATCAAAGACAATTTTGTTTAATGAAAGCTGCTCTATGTCACTTTAGGCTCTCTAGATAGAGTGTTTGACCCTCACATTGAGGTCTTGTGTCCCCTAGCATGTGAAATTTGTATTTAAACATAGGCGCTTTAACTTATTTACTTCACAACTGAAATGTATACATGTCATGAGTTTCTAAAGCAAAGCAAAATAACAATATACAAATATGGAATGCACTTCAGGAAGACAATGATAATGCATCTATGAATGCATTTGTATATTCAATAAAATAAAAATGAAAAACATAAAAAGGACTCATCTTTCATTTTCCACAGACTGTTTCCATGGGGCAACAAGGTAAACCCAAAGAATGAGCACTGGATGAACATATGGCAGGGAGAGTTTCCTAAAGAAAATACTGAAGAGGATGGCTATTTTGGAACATGTCCTGTAAGTTTGGTGTACAATAAGTCAGATTTTAAGTTTTAAATAGCACATAGGAACAGGGTTTAAATCCTAGATAAAGATTTAAATAGGTCATTATCCACTGCCAATGGAGGTTTTTGGGGATATAGAAATGTCATCCGTCCATCCATCCGTCTCTGCGTGTGAGCTATTTTTTCTGGACCAAAAGTAAAAATCCATGAAGCCTGGCTCATTAAAACTTGGAATATTGAACAGTCAACATGTATAATATGACTTTTGGGGTTTTCAATCTCTTCCTATTTTTACCATTGGCTGTTTCAGGGATATTCATTTTAGTCTTAAGTTTGATTAAGCACTTGGTCACAGGGTTTAAAGTTTGAAAGGTTTAAAGATTGATGTAATTGCAAATCCTGCTTCATCATATCAATAAGTTATATTTGTCACTTGTCTATTAATCTCAATGAAGTAAAACTGTGATTGTCTACAGTTATTGGAAATAAGTCGCATATTGGTAACTCTCAAAGAAGTAAACCTTTGGATTTAACAAAAGTGTTGTTATAAACAGGGGCGTAGGAGCGAATTTGAAAGTGGGGGGGCTTGAATTGAAATTTTGTAACCAAAAAAAAAAAAAAAAAGTAAACTAGCTGGCTGCTTATCCCATCTTATCATCAATTAGGACATAATACTGAAGTCAGTTTAATTCCTTGTTTGATTGGATGTTTTAGTTCTACCCTCAGAGTAGTTTCAGAACTACCCTCAAAGTAGTGCATAGTAACTGTTTTGTAACAATACTACACCAGTTATTGGGAAATATGTAGCAGAAAGGGAAAAATAGTCATTTTGAAAAAAAAACATTTCGAAAAAAAGTGGGGGGGGGCTAAGCCCCCCAAGCCCACCCTGTTCCTACACCCCTGATAAAAGTCATATGTCTATTCCGCTCAAAGAAGTAAAGCTTTGATTATCTAAAAGTGTTGTAATATTACCGGTAGTCACATGTTGAAAAACTCTAAAAAAAAATAACTTTCCTATCTAACACAAGTGTTGTTAGAAAAGTCATATGTCTATTCCCCTCAAAGAACTAAAGCTTTTAGTGTCTACAAGTGTTATATTGGTTGCATTTCTATTTCTCTCAAAAGATAAAACTTAACCCTTAAGATGCGGGTCCCGGAATATTCCGGGATGAAATTAGCTTTGCCCGCAAGTCCTCTTAGCGGGATGCGAGTAGCACACTCTATTTTTCTCACGCTAACTAATTATGACCGCGGGTCTCGGTAGCGGAGCCCGGAAATTTATTGCCTAGCAGTAGTCTCAGTTCAACGCTTGTATTTTCGTCGCCAAGCAACCGTGTTTTGTTTCGTTGGTGTTCTAAATAATGCGCGAACATGCTCCGAAAGTTATGCGAGCATTGATAATGTTTATCGTACCGAAAATAAGCGTTAAAATCACTCAATTTTCCCCCACTCCCCACCGCACGTGCTAACAGCCTGAGGGCACTTTCTCCCCGCTCGCACGAGCTTACCGACCCGTGCGTACTATCGTTTGCTTACAAGCCTGCACTCACACCAAACGTACAACCTTATATCGCACGCCCTATGCTCTGAACCCTTGGGCGGATTTCAATACCAGTTGGATCATTTGAAAGAGCAGAAAATTGTCTTCAATTCAATATAAAATACATAACTACATACAGCATGTGCCGCAAAAAAGGTGATTTTTACATATTTTTAGTTTTACACCATTTTGTCACACCAATTTTACATCATGTGCTCAACGTATTTTGACAATTTTTATATCATAAGACAGAGGGAAAGATTGTCTTTCTTTCCATTTAAAATGTGTACATGCGCAAAAATAAATAAAGACACGGCAAGCGCCGCACAAAAAGCTAATTTCTCGATTCAAATCATGTGAACTGAACGGCGATTTTGACACGTGCCTTTCTTTCGCTCATATCTTCTCAACATCTAGGCGTATTTTGAAATTGATTACCTCGTGATAAAGAAGGAATAATTGTCTTCGATTTGATATAAAAAAATTATATACACCATATAGAATTAAGATACAGCAAGTTCCGCAAAATTGTGACTTTTGTTTATTCTTTACGTTTTTACCATTTTCTCGCACTTTATATCACATAAACTTCTCGGTAAATTTTGCAATTTCATATATCAAAATATAGAGAAAAGGATGATCTTTACTGCCATATAAAATTGGTATGTACAAGAAAATCAGAAAGGACCGGGCGAGCATCGCACAAACAGACAATTTCTCTATTCATATTTTGTTTACCGAGAAGCGATTTTTTTTCAACTGCTTTTTACACTTCCTATCCATTTAACGACAGAGCGCATTATCATCTTTTTTATATCACAATAAAGAGGAAAGGATCGTCTTCAATTCTATATAAAATTTGCAAATTACAATTAGACAATAAAGGAGCGGTTAGTGATGTCGCAATTATCAAAATCTGTTCTAAAATACCCGAGGGTACCATCTTTGCAAACTTTATATATTCCAAACCAAGCGACATATTTGTTATTTACATATCATCGTAAAGCAGAAATAAATACCTTCATTTTCATGTGAAATTTGCCCATATTTGCATCAAAATAAAACGTGTGGAAACGATGCGACATATGTTGCAGTAAGGCGATTATCAAAGACTTTATTACTAGCTATACCCACGTTTCGTTGGTAATAAGTTCTAATTACAGTGCAAAAGATTGTTATGATTTATTTCTTCGTAAAGAAGAATAAATTGCCTTCAATTCCATATATAATTTGCATGTATACAAAGCGAATAACATGATTTATAAAGTTGGAAATAAAGACAATTTATATTGTGTGTGAGTGTATGTTTCAACGGGGATATCCCGCCTGCACGCGCTGAGCGCGTGCGTTTGCCCGGGGCTATTAGCTTAGTAATATTACTGTGGGGTCGGAACGTTATCGGGATTTCTCATTACCCTGTTTTCGTAATTTATATCTTTCGTATAGGATGGCGTATCGTAATAAAATTTATCGTGATATATAGAGCAAGAAATTAGCTTCAATTCAGTATATAATTTGCATGTGTGCACTCAGTGATTAAATGATTTTATAATGTTTGAAATGAAGACAATTTTTAAAATTTAGTAAAATTCGTTCCAGACATATTATAAAAATAATTTTTATATCGATGTGAAGAGGAACAATTCATCTTTAGTTTCGTTTTGATTTCGCGCATGCGCTCTTGGAATTTATTGAGTTATGGCGCCCGAATTGAAAACAAGTTTACTTCAGTTGTAGAAACCGTTCTAGGTAAGATAAAAATTTCATTCAAAGTGTCGGATAAAGATCGTTCATTTGTGTACGGGATTGGCGGGCTACTTTTGTATCGAACGGTCAGTTTCACCCGTAATCCGCCATGTGAATACACCATTTATCGAAAAAACAGCCGCGATTCGCGGTGCAAAATAATTCAGCCACAGGGGCTAATTGCGTTATTACCGTAGCGAGGCGAGTGCTGGAAAATTCAGCCACGGGGGCAAAACTGGTCAAAATAATATTCAGCAACGGAAGGGTTAAATAAAAAGATAAAATCAGTCACATGTCTATTGAAAGTGACAACATTCCCCATGAAGAATGATGATAAAAAATAAACTGTACAATGTGGAACCTTTGAAATGATTACCCTCAAAGAACCTACCTTGTCTTTAGCACCTGTTGTAACTTGTAATATATGTCTTTGTGTTTCCAGGTAACTGCGTTCCCTGAACAGAACAAGTTTGGAGTGAAGAACATTATCGGCAATGTGTGGGAGTGGACGAGTGACTGGTGGGAGACGAAACACTCCCCGGACTTCAAGGACAACCCCGTGAGTTACTGCTCACCGATATCATAAACTCTGATTCTCTGAACAAGCAAAACATTAGGACTCTGTATCATAACTCTTTAACACTTTTATCCATAATTTTTGTGTATAATCTTGGAACTCAGCAGTACAAACATACCAAATTTAAGCCTTCAGAAATCACATGCTGTTTTTACATGTGTTTAGTTAACTTTTAGGGATATCCCTCTTCCTTTGAGAGGCTATTTTTCACGAGGGGCATTCCAGCTTATACATATATGTCATTAGTATATAACACATTGAAACATATTACTGAGGATAACATTATTATTGATTTAGATTTGACAACTAGACAAGGCTTTATTGATAAGTCTTATATTAAATCATTTTTAACGCCATCAGAGTGATTATTTGACCAAGAGCATATATATTTTTCTCCTTCTAATTGATAAAGGTGATGTAATTAAAAGAAAAAAGAGAAACATTGTACAATTAAACAAGCAGACAGAGTCAGCTATATCCCCCGCCAAAGGGAAAGGGTAGTTAAGGATACTAGTTGTGGAATATTGAACAGTGATCATGTTGTTTTTCTACAAACAACCTTTAAGAAATCATGATGTTGTAGTGACTTGTTATTACCAATTTTAAATATTGGTGATGCATTTTTGTGATACATTTAACCCGACTGTCCTGCATATTATTGTATTTGAACAGTCACAAGTATCTTAGAAAAATAAATACAAGAAGTTGAAAACCCCAAAAGGCACATCTACGCATGATGCCCGTTGCACATACCAAGTTTCGTTGAGCTAGGTCTCACCATTTTGGAGTTGTGCTCCGGAAACATTAACGGGTAAAAATAAAGATGCAAAGAAGTTGAAAACCCCAAAAGGCACATCTCTGCATGATGCCCGTTGCACATACCAAGTTTCGTCGAGCTAGGTCTCACAGTTTTGGAGTTGTGGTCCGGAAACGAAGTCCTATGTTACGTTTCCATGGAAACGGGTAAAAATAAAAATGCAAAGAAGTTGAAAACCTCAAAAGGCACATCTCCGCATGATGCCCGTTGCACATACCAAGTTTCGTCGAGATGGGTCTCACCATTTTGGAGTTGTGCTCCGGAAACAAAATCCTATGTTACGTTTCCATGGAAACGGGTAAAAATAAAGATGCAAAGAAGTTGAAAACCCCAATAGGCACATCTCTGCATGATGCCCGTTGCACATACCAAATTTCGTCGAGCTAGGTCTCACAGTTTTGGAGTTGTGCTCCGGAAACATTATCGGGAGGGACGGACGGACGAACGGACGGACGGAGACCATTTCAATATCCCCCACCAACTACGTTGGGCGGGGGATAAAAAGTTGAAGCAGCTACAGAAAGGATAATCAATCGTTGCCTATTTTTTTCAGAAAGGACCAAGCAGTGGTACAGACAAAGTGAAGAAAGGTGGTTCATTTCAGTGTCACAAGGTCAGCTGATAAGAGATTTCATTATTTTATGCATCATTTTTATGTTCATAGATATCTAGTTTATAAAATATTTAAATATCATTTCATTTTACATCCGATAGAATTTTATGTAATTTCAATGTATTTCAAAAACATTTGGAAAGTTTGGTCACATCAGGCTTATCACATTGTGAAAATATTGATCATCATAGTTAATGTTTAAAAGATATTTTGATAACAAACATAATTTTTGGATGAAATGATACTCATAAGCTTAGAAAAAAAGTTTTTTTGAAGTTGGATAATATTTTTTTCTCCTTTTTCCCCCCAATTTCTGTATTTCTAAATGATAGCATACATATGGCATTATGAATTATGTTGATTTATATTTCTTATTATGTTTTTAGAATGTCAACCTCTGGTCTTATTATTTCAGTCGTACTGCTACCGATACCGCTGTGAAGCAAGAAGTCAAAACACGCCTGACAGCTCAGCAGCAAATCTTGGATTTAGATGTGCAGCAGACAAGAAACCAAAATATTTAATGAATGCTAAAAAATGAGAAGTAAAATCATATATATTTGAGAACTTAAATGACCATTTCATCTATCATTTTATCATGGGATATTGTTGCCTCAAAGGTTTAAACTCATTTTTTATTTTGTATAAATACTTATTTCAATTAATATGAAATAATGATTACCAAAGGAAGGTTATAATTAGTATAATATTTAAACTTAAAACTAGAACACAAACTAGAGTTTCATGAGACATGAATAAGTTACTTACACAAGGAAGTTGTGCCCTACAGTTATTTAGCATGTATTGTATCCATTGAAGATATTATAAAAAGGTATATTCTCTACCCACAGAGGCTTCCTCAGTAGGGCTTAATCTTCTGATGCTCTTCACTGGGACTTTTCATAAAAAGAAATCTGTACTGAAATTACCCACCATTGAATTGTGTACACCAATTAAACTGAGTGGTTGAATTGACCTGAAAACCTTTTAAAAAAAGTGTACCTTGGCTGGAATTCCCATAGTGGAATTCCCAAGAACCATTTTTACTTTCTACACACAGCTAGGAATCATTTTGACTCTACGTAATACATTGTACATAATTATCTTCATCTTTCCTTTGATATTCTCCTGAACTTAAGATTCAAGATTCTACAAAGCCACCCATTGTAGTACATGAGCAATTTCACAAAGAAAAATAAAGATTCAGAAGAAGAAAGTGCTTGAATTGAAACAGAGGTTAGCCTAGGAAGATATGACTTAAGCCACCTCTTTGGGTAGAGAATGGAGAAGGTATTGCAAATAGTATACATGGGAGGTTCTGTTTCATTGATTCATCTAAACACTCTCTGGTTGAGGATAATAGCATAGCATTTATTCATCTATTCAGTATGGAACATCATTTTACAATTTTTGCCTCAGTATTTGTGAATGATCTCAGAAATCTTTTCATTTAGAAAACCAATTACATAAAATAGTTTTTGAGAAAAGCTTTATGAATTGACTGACCACAGAATTGTGCTTCCCAACCTCATTGAAAGCAATAACTATCATCTTTTCCAATGATTCATTGTATAGCCAACAGGTAGACTACAAGTAGACTTGTAAACTATCTATATTCATCATTAGCTAGTCTATCTTTTGGAATACACATGTCATCTGAAAGGTCTGCATTCCAACATAGCATGGTTAATGAAGGACTTTCATACAAAATATGTTTACGATGATGTTTGGAAGGGGAAGCAACTCTTGTAAGCTTCCATGTAATTGCAAGTGCCTTATTTCTGACTACCACCTGTTATTCATGACAGTCTTTATTTTAGATTCATGAATTTATTGCTGGGTGTTTGTTAGTGATTATCATTAGGGCAATTCTTTATAGGTATATCTTACATGACATGACATCAACTATACTGAAATATGATATACAGGACAATTTTCTTAAGGGTCAGTATTGCTGGGTGTTTGTTAGTGATTATCATTAGGGCAATTCTTTATAGGTATATCTTACATGACATGACATCAACTATACTGAAATATGATATACAGGACAGTCTTCCTAAGGGTCAGTATTGCTGGGTATCTTTTAAGAACCAAAATTCAGGGGGATATTCCCATTTGTATGTCTTTGCTATAAATACATGCTTGATATACCCACAAAAAGAAATAATTTTATAACATTGATGCCCTTAAACCACTAACAGGAACTCCCTCATTTTTTATTACAATTTCAGCATGATGACAATCCATACAGATACTGGTATATTGTATATGGAATTTCATCATCAGATTTTGGAGACTTTTAAATATTATCAATGTTTTTGTTAATTTTGGAATGTCATTTATGTATAAATGTTAAATCATAATTGTTTTCTATTTTCTACATCTATATTTTGAGAATATACATATACAAGAATTATTAGATTCATTTTGAAGTGTGTTGCCATTTATAGTCCCAGTTTGCTTCTTGACATATTCTGTCCTTTGTTTATAATTTTGTCGTAAAGTTACTGGTTGATTTCATATAGTGCCAGTTGCAATAATGGCTAACAATTCTGTCTGTCTTTTTTGACAAATCGAGTGCCAATGAGACTCAGTAATAGTAAAAAAAACAAAATAGTAAAAGGATTTCATTCATAGGTCTCATTGCTTTATACATATCAAACTGTACGCATATTTTATGCATAATATTGTTGTTATTATATATCACTTTCCATGACATTTTAAAGATTTAAGACAATTGTTTTTCTTATCTTAAATGTGATGCAAATTATTTAAAAAAATAAATAAATATGTGTGTGCACTCACATGCCAAACATTTAACAAAAATATTTAACTAAATTGTTATATGATATTTACAGTCAAGTGGTCATCTAATATAATCTTGTTCTTTTTATTGCTCATTTGAAGAGGTTATTTGCCATTTTTTCATGAATTATTGGAATGGTCTTACAAATTAAATATCTTTTTGCTAATACTATGCCTTTTCAAGCCATGCAAAATGTACACTCTTGATGTACTTTAGATCCCTGAGTAATGGCAGATAAAGACTATGAACAAGAGTCAGAGAGAGAGAGAGAGAGAATATTTTTTCAGTGAAACTGACTAGCTTACACAAAGGCCAAGTTTTGAGAGAAAGTTGAGTAAAACATAGTTTGGGACACTCATTGGATGAGGGCACTTATTATGTTGTATATGGTATGATAAAATGAAGAAATCATGAGATTTTTTTTCTGATGACTTTCTGTTAAAACTGTATTTAAAGTATGTTTGGGATACACTGACTTTGCATTTATCAGAATCATGATTCTGTTGGCAGGAAGGATACATCTCTGAAAAAAATACATTCTAAATCAAATCCTCTCTTGTTGTTTTCTTTGAATTGCCGGCAGGTATTTACATAACATCACACCAAGACATAAATCCAGATTTCAAAACAATACTTCATCTAAATGAATAGAAAATAACATCAGGGATTGATATATGATTAGTCAGTTAGCCAACATCCACAGTTTATGCTTGATTAGTGACAGAACGCACTATCAAGGGCACACCGCCACAAATAACAAAGGCAAACCACTTATTGACACCCAGTGTATACCTCAGTCGTACACCGGATGCGCTGGTTTGAAGAGACAGGCAATCCTGGCGCATAATGGATGACAAATATTTTCATTGCAACTACTCCAAAACTCTTTAAAGTTTAACTCTCCATTTTGAAATAACAAATCAAAAGAACTTAATTGACAATATGTATGATTATCAAATACTATCCATAACTTGATAGTGACATTTTAATTCATATTTCATGTTTAATTCATATTTCATGTTTAAATAATATGTATCATATAGATGGAAAGTATTTTGAATCTACTCTGAGATATGACTGCTTCCTGTGCGTAGACGAACATACTTGATTCAATTTAAGCCTGTAACAGACCCGGAGTACACCAGTCACGTCTGGTGTATACCCTGTAAAAGAATCAAGTATATAGCCATTGTCACTAAGAAGGGAGTGAGTGAGCTGTAAGAACATCTATACTAAATTATGTTAGTATCAATCTTCCCACGCATGGCCTATTCTTATGCTAGCCCAAATTACTTACTAAGATAGGCCTTTATGTATATTCATACTTTTCTGTGCTTGTTTCCAAGGCTGCTACAACGGATTGCTATAGCCAAATGAGAAATATGAGAACTGCAACATTTTTCTGAGGAGGGCACTGCACTCAAAACAAGAAGTTTAACTTGTTGGCAGCAAGGTTTAAATTAGCCAGTGATTGAGACTAGTGCAATTTAAGGCTATGCAGGAGAAGATGGTTTGTTTCAAAGCTTTTAATCCTTGGGTGACCAAGGTTGATCACCCTTGCATCTCAATCCAGGTTGCATAAAGAGCATGCTAGCCTAAGGGCAAGGTTGACTTGCTGCATCAAATATTCCTATATCATGGTGGATTACAAAGAACACCATCAAAAACCCCGAAAAACTTTATTCATTTCAGCAACACATGTGGATCAAAGGGGAGATAACCCTTGCATTTACTACTACCACATAAGCAACTCTTTAACTGGCTATCAGCCATGTTGACAGATTGACTGCTTCCAGATTGTCCACCATAGTCATATGAAAGTTCCGTCATGGCCGGAATATCCGCATTAGCAAACAGAGCCAACTTTGGGACGTTATTATTAACTCTGACGGTGACCATTGTCAAATTTGGGTCACATGAATGATTAATAAACCGCCCAATATTGCCAGTACTTTTTGGGTCAATGCATGTGTTAATCGTGCCAGAAGCATAGTGTTCTTTTAATACAAACAAGTAATTCATGTCACATGTTTTCAGTATGTTAAGTCTTCTTTTAGCTTCTTCAACAGCTAAAACTTCTCCAGCGTATTCACACACAAATGAGAACTGAGGAATGAATTCAAGTGTTCTTAAACCAAATCCTTTGAGAGGTGATTGGAAAACTTGTAGATTTACACTAACTCCACGCTGCACCAATCTGTTGATACATGCATTGCCACATGAACACTTGTTGTTACATTCTGTCATAGGCTTCACTGAGGAGGCTGAAAGGAGTTCTGGTAGAATTCTGTGATCTGCAGAGTAATTTGGTCCAAATCGTGAAATGCAAGGACAGGTTTCAGTGCAAGACATGTAACAGTCACATCCACAAAGCTGGGTTTCAAAGTCATCTAAAGGCAAGTCACCATGTGGGATGTTGCTTGTTACATACTGAAACCGATTAAAAAAAATGGAAATTTAAAAGAAATAACTGTAATCAATAGACACCTCAACAAACTCAACTAAATCAAAGGCACCAAGTTTGGGAAATGAGATTCGAACAGCTTAATGAGTACCTCTTAATAATCGTAATATTTTCAGAAACTACTTCAAAAGACTGGATTAATTTTGGATTAAGATGAAACAAATAGGTAAAAGCTGTGTGAAATGAAAACTGATGAAAATGAAAAATGTTTAATTTGACCGAAGACATTTTTTCATTACAATGACACCTTTTCTTCACTATAAGCTCGAAAAGCAAGTCCAGATTTTTAATCTATTCCAATTGATTTACTTTCTTTGAAGCATCTGTCCAGCACTGAATAAGATTTTTTTTTCTAAAATGAATTATTAATTAAATCTAAATAATGTTTCAGTGACAATGACAATCAGCTTCATTATTTACTTATTGAAGAAAAGCGTGAATTATAGTGATTTATTTTAAATGCCACTACGTAGGTGTGTAGCAAATCACTCAAGAAATATAGGTTGAAAGAAAGAAATAAACTTGACTCCAGTCCTGTATAACTTAATCAGTAATTGGTCTGAAATTGGTTGATAAGGATTAAGATAAAAAGAATGCTAACAATGTATTGGAATGAAATTTTGCAATAAGAATAGAATCTGCTTTTAATATTACTTATAATTAATTTTGAAAATACTCGTACAAAAAGTTAAATGGTACAGCACAATTAAATTTTAAAAAGTTTATTTTCATAGATCCTATAGATTGAGTGGATCACAGGGACTTGTATCGCGGAAAATGAGAATATTATTATATAATTAAAATAAAAAATGGCATCTCATCTTTATAAAGATGAGATATAATTTTTCTATTTTTAATTATATAATAATAAGATGAGATGTCATTTTTTTATTTTAATTATATAATCATATTCTCATTTTCCGCGATACAAGTCCCTGTGATCCTGCCATTAAATTATACAACAGAGTAGACAAAACGTAAGTCTAGAAAATTTCGTATTTTCAATATGAGGGATACCTTGAAATCTTTGCCTGTAGTCAACTGTGTCTTATTTTCAAAATAAACAGGAACCTTCTCTAAACCTTCACAGATATCGTAGTGGTCAACCGTGAACTGACCAGC
Source organism: Phorcus lineatus (assembly GCA_921293015.1). Taxonomy (NCBI): domain Eukaryota; kingdom Metazoa; phylum Mollusca; class Gastropoda; order Trochida; family Trochidae; genus Phorcus; species Phorcus lineatus. Next base: position 35,539,114 of record OV121086.1, on the reverse strand, counting down.
CATTGTTAACGGTTCGTAGACAGGTAATTTGCTGTTATATCACCTCACACCGGGAATAACAGCTTGCATTGCCGTTCGTTGTAAGGTCATGTGATCAAATCACGTGACTATATTTTGAACTTGCGGGATGTATGAACAATGAACGATCATCGTGAAAACATGGTTTATGAATGAAAACGGAAAGATAAGTTAAGAAATACTGGATTACTTGAGAGAAAAATAGAATTATTGCAAAAATCGCGACATATGTAGTCAAATAGATGACAGATTTTTCCTTAATTCAGTTATTCCCCGAGCGTGCGATATGCCCGTTATAGCCCATGTGTGATTCACGTCTTCTGCAGTAGGACTTCTGCTAGGCACCGGTGCCGCTTAGCCGTGTGTAGTCTGCGAAGTGTCGTATTTCAAAGACTAAATTTAACGCTGGCGGCTGACAAACCTAATTTCAAGGCAGAATGGGGGAGCGTTTGCCAGTGAGTGTTCACGAAACGATGTATCACGGCAAGTCATTGTAACCACACTAGAAAGTGCGAACTTCGCGGTTCGTCCTCTTGGCACCGTATCACAATATTGGTGATTCCAGACACGAGTCTTTGACGGACGAGTCCAATAAATTGGACTGTTCCACTTCCCTGCCACCTGGATCTCATTACGTTCTGTAGGGGTGTGACTTGCTTGCTTCTTAGACCGGCACATCATGCTGGGAACGGAATGACCGACCCATGTTAACGGTAAGTTAAACGTTTTCCCAAAGACTTAATGCCCTTTCAATTATCAGTTGTTAACTTTACTTACCATACTTGATCAACAAACTTTTTGAAAGGCTATGACACATTTCACAACTCCGAACTGATAGCCCTTAGTTCTGCACAACCATTACGACTCCATGGATTGTTGTCTTTTTTAAAAAAACAAAGTTTCATATTTTGAATGTTGGAATAGTTGTTCTTACACAGTAAAACTATCAACTAGCAACCACAATTGAACCATATTTGGGCATGACTTTCACTTAAACCCTCACATCCATTTTAATTAATATCAATTCCTCATTTTGTTTCAGAGTTGAGTAATGGAAGGAAGTGATTCATAGGCTATGGAAAGAAGTTAGCTTTGTTCACAGTCAGGATGCATCTTCAGAGGACATCAACGTTTTTCATCATTCCAGCAGGAATATTTCTGCTATTGTGTACATATGTGAAGACCGACAGTAATGCTGGGGCACCTACGGACAAAGTACCCTTACATTACACAGCGGATATATCTCATGGTTTACCTGATGTTATGGTTTTTGTCGGACGACTTTTTGAATACACTTTGAAATCACATGAAATTTTTGGAAAAGATGGTGTAAACTTGAAGGTAAGTTTACTCAAATTTTATGTTTTTCTTTTTTAATTAAATTTTTTGTTGTAGTTTATCTTATTTTTAAATTCATTGTTATAAGAATTAAAATTCATCAAATATTAGCAGGGTCCATTTTCTCACAGCATGTTCTTTTTACAGTTTACTTCTTTGTTTATTTTGACAGAATTTTAAACTAGTTTATAATATTTTTAATTCATTAACCTATATTTCATTAGGCCTATAAAAAGGCCTGTAAACATATTTGTCACTGGTTTCTTAGGGGTTACAAGTAATAAGTAACCATTGAACCTTTATTTATTATATAATTTAAAAAAAATAAATTTGAAATATGCCAAACATTTAAAGCTATACTTAATTAATTCAAGGTGATAAAGGTCAAGGAGAGACCATATACATGAAACTATATTTATTTCAAATTAAAATGAAAAGGTATTTACTCAGTAAAAGATGTGTTTGAAAAAGATTGTTATAATTGTTTCTCTTACAACTGAATTGTATAGGTTGTATTTTCAGTGAATTATCTCTCATTGAGTGACAGCGTCAAGTTGATGTTTTCATGAGTGTCCAGTATATTTTCTTATATGCTTTTGAAGGTGGCATCATGCTATTATTGTATTATTATGATGATGTAAAATTTATTGTAGAAGTGAAATGATTCCACTGATAAAGTGACGTCACACCAACCTTTAATATTGTAGAAGTGAAATGATCCCATTGATAAGGTGATGTCACACCCACCTTTAATATTGTAGAAGTGAAATGATTCCACTGATAAGGTGATGTCACACCCACCTTTAATATTGTAGAAGTGAAATGATTCCACTGATAAGGTGATGTCACACCCACCTATAATATTGTAGAAGTGAAATGATCCCATTGATAAGGTGATGTCACACCCACCTATAATATTGTAGAAGTGAAATGATTCCACTGATAAGGTGATGTCACACCCACCTATAATATTGTAGAAGTGAAATGATTCCACTGATAAGGTGATGTCACACCCACCTTTAATATTGTAGAAGTGAAATGATTCCACTGATAAGGTGATGTCACACCCACCTATAATATTGTAGAAGTGAAATGATTCCACTGATAAGGTGATGTCACACCCACCTTTAATATTGTAGAAGAGAAATGATCCCAATGATAAGGTGATGTCACACCCACCTATAATATTGTAGAAGTGAAATGATTCCACTGATAAGGTGATGTCACACCTACCTATAATATTGTAGAAGTGAAACGATCCCACCCACCTATAATATTGTAGAAGTGAAATGATTCCACTGATAAGGTGATGTCACACCCACCTATAATATTGTTGAATTAAAATGATCCCAATTATAAGGTGATGTTGAACCCACCTATAATATTGTAGAAGTGAAATGATTCGACTGATAAGATGATGTCACACCCACCTATATAATGTAGAAGTGAAATGATTCCACTGAGGTGATGTCACACCCACCTATAATATTATCAGTGATGAGAGATCTCTATTCTCATAACACTGTTGAGTCAAAATCTCGGTTCTGTCAGATTGTAAAAATTGAAATGGAACTAATTTAATTTCATTGAATTTTATGTAAGCTGTGAGGTATTTGAACCAGGTTAATCTTTAAAAATAAGGGACACTTGTAACACTTTGAAAAACTGATTCACATTTCCTGATTTAGTCCTGAAATAAACTCAAGAAATAACCAACAACAACTATAAAACTCACCAAAGTCAAACTTTCCTGGGTCAAATAACAATACCAGAAGCGTTATTTTTAAAATATCACCTCACTTGAAATTCAAAAATTCAAAAGGTGGGCAACAAATACCATATGTCTGTAGTTGAAAACGTGCCCGCACATTTCTGTTAGTATTGTGAATAAACGGTAAGAGCAGCTGTTAACAGTAGCAATTTCCTTTCCATGCTTCGGAAGTCTTGACTCATATAGGTGCCTTTCCGTTCCACACGAGCGCTAGGTCTATATGCGTCCCTGGAACCCTAAGAATGGTCGGACCTATGGCCAAACAATGGGCCATTACACCCATAGACCTTTACTTTCCATTGTCCTGAGGGCTTAGCCATATACCATTTGTGGACAAGCATTGCTGGTTTGAAAGTGGCGTGCAAAATTCAAACCAATGTTTCTGGAGCAATTTTACTTGAATCAGTTAAGTATACAGTTAACATTGCTGAATGTTGATATATCAAAATGTACATTCCATTTCTGAGCAAAATTGTAGAAATTTAAATTCAACATAGCTATGGACTACTCACCGCACCTTTCTGTAAGAACAAACCCAAATTCACGCCAAATAGTCAAGTTTAAGATCAAGGTATTTTTGATAAGATGAACATAATAGAAATGTTATTTAAAATCATCTTATTCAATAAGATCAACAGACTAATGCTAATGTGGAACCATATATTGATTATTGAAGGTGATAAATATCCCCGTATTTCATTACAATTTTAGAATCAATTATAGAATTATGCAGTTAAATTTCAATAAAACCGTGAAAATACAAAAGTGATAAATCCTGATTTCCCAAGGTTGTTTTTTCTATATTTGCCAATGAGCTGAGTAATCACAAACAGATTTGTGTTAATTATTTGTGAATGATAAGAGAAGCTCAAATAAATGTCTGGAATGAATCCTATCCTAGGACCACCAATGAATGAAATATAACAGTAACATACTTGTGAATCAGAACTTTACATATGGTTCATGAACTGTTTGATACCATCATGATGACATCCATATGAACCAGTACATTAAGTGAAACCTGATAATGTTGAAGCATTCCTTATTAGCTACAGAAAACCTATTAGCTTCAGTAGGAAACATATGTCGTATCAAAGGTAATGTTAAGAAAATATGAAATATATCATTATTTAGAATTCTATGTCACCAAGTTCACGCCATTTGTCAAAAATATGAGTTGAAAGTGCGCCAAGGATATAAAATCATTTTTAACATTAAGAAAATAATGTTTAGTTGCTGGTACCCAGACTAAGATATATATTGCAGTCTACATAAACTTGGATTTATAACATTCCTTTGCTTATCTGTAGTTTCACTGCATACAGGGTCATGTTGTTTTGATAATAAAATCTTAAATAGAGTGATGCATTAAGAAACGTCTGGAAAAAAATGAGTGAAATTTTGTCATCTCAATGACAAAATTAAACAAATATTTTTAGAAGAGAAATCAAGCAGCATATCAAAATAATATTTGAAAATTTTTAGGCCTTACTCGCCTAATGGTAATTTAGCAATTCCACAGGCAAACTTTAACAAATGCACTTAAAAATTGATGAAACTTTTAAGTTGCAAGTAGTTGTTATGATGTTATCCCAATAGTCCCATCAGGGCCAATAGTCTCGTCTCAATTGTGCATGTATGGTGCTATATGATATATCCTTAATATTTTTTTGAAACAATACTCAAGTCAAACTATCTGTTTCAATGTTGTTCCCTAAGCTAAACAAATACCATCAATTTGTACTTTCACATGTGTATGCTGATCTTCCATAAAATGCCCCCTTGTGGTGCCACTTGTGTATTCCACTTTCTTTACGAACAAGACTCCCAGTTAAAGTTATCATTTTCAATCCTCATCTTATCATTGGGAAGGAGATAGCACAGAAAGCTATCATTCTTTCTACCTTCTATATAGCAGTGTTAGTCTTAAATGATTCAGTACTTGCCTTGTTAGAGGTACTGTCTATAATGGAATTGGGAGTTAGGTTGTTACATTACTTAACACATTGTACATCTCTACTCTATGCAATGTGACCCATAACCAGCACAGCACAGGCATCTAGATGTTACTGTATTCTTATGAAATGTAGCTGCAATTACTGAAATCCTCACGAGAAGAGTTGGAGAAGTAGCATCAGCATGTACATTCACACTTACAGACCCTCGAGACTTAATATCGATACCGCATTCCATCCCTTACACCGAAACTTTCCATGACAACAAACATCACTTTCACACAATACAGGTACCCCTGTTCAACCTGTATCACTTTATGCACGTACGATCAATTTGTACTATTACGTAACATAAGTGTGAAGGCTTTTCCAGTGATGTTTCACTTTGTCACATTTTTCTGTCCAATACCCCATTCCAGACTATGTTCATATGAATATGATGCGCACAACATTTCTTGGTGCCGTGAGACATAGATGCAGTGATGCTATTGAGTGATGTTTCACTTTGTCACAATTTTCTGTTCAATACCCCATTCCAGACTATGTTCATATGAATATGATGCACACAACATTTCTTGGTGCCGTGAGACATAGATGCAGTGATGCTATTGAGTGATGTTTCACTTTGTCACAATTTTCTGTTCAATACCCCATTCCAGACTATGTTCATATGAATATGATGCACACAACATTTCTTGGTGCCGTGAGACATAGATGCAGTGATGCTATTGAGTGCTGTTACACCATGGGACTAAGTGATAAGTACTACACGCTCTGAGACTCAGGTTCCTACAAGGGAACTGATACTAATTCTCAGCAGATGGATAGATCTACAAGCATACAGGAGATAGGTAGACTGTCATCTTGTCTACATTTTAAGGAAGGAAATGTTTGTGATGTCTTTTCAATTTATATTTCAAAATTATGTGGTCTAGCATCCTCTCCTTTCATTGGTTACTCAAGTCCTTTCTTCCGACTTCACCTCTGTTAAAAGTAGACCATTTTACCATCTAGATATCCAGAATCCTGAAATAAGCATTATATTCATGTGGTTTATTTTCCCTTAAGGGACTTTTGAAAGAACCTTCAAAACAGAACAGAAGTTTAAAACGGAAAAATTGATCTGATGACCTCTGTGGCAAGAAGATGGCGGAAATAAAAAAACACACCTCCTTCCTTGTGATAATGATTCAACTGATCTTATTCTTTTTTAACACACCTTTGCCTGTTTGATACCAATCATTTGATACCAACCATTCTTATTGAATAGGGCTTTCTCCCTGCAATAATACTAGCAGATATAAGTGAAATAATCTTGAAAGCGGCGTTAAACACCAACTCACCTCACCTCACACCTCTTATTGAATATGAGTGGTATTCTATAGGAGGTTATTTAGTATTTATTTGAGGAGACTTTGAGAGAGGCTAAAGGATGTTGGATCTGCTGGAAGAGGATGTGTGGCTTCATTTTCTTGTAACTTGACTAAATATGTTTTAATTACATAGGGATCATGTTCTTCAGGGGCCTGTCTGCTGTACACATATCATCCAAGTGATTAGTATGTTCTTTATTAAACAGAAATGTTTTATAATATTTTGAAATTTTGAAAAATGTGTTTTAATGTATTTGAAATATTATGGTAACGACATGAATGTTTAACATAATTATTAAGCAACAGTCACTGAAACAACAACAAGGTCCAAGTATAGGCGTTTAGGCGGCAAAATTACCGAGATAATTTTACCTTTTTCAGGCCTGTTTGGCCTTTAGCCACTGGCAAATCATTTCCTTTTTGATGAGAAATTAATTTGACATCTATGGTGTAAAGCTTAAGTAAATGTTATTTAAACACCTATTTTTTTTTATAAAAGTGTGAGTTGAGAGTGAGAGGCAAGAACTGACAGCAATATGTTGACTGACCAAGTCAGTACTATCAGCTAAGCCATTGTAAAGCTCAGAGATATCTGCTGTTTGTTTTATCTACAAGATGATAAGGAGCATTTTGACAAATTACCCCAGCAAAATGTCCTCTGGAGAGCATCAACTGTGATTATTCTGAGATAAACTGAATAAGTTGACACACATGTTGATATAATTACACCCTAAATGCTAATGGCAAAGGTCCTCACTGTCAACATGGCTTTATATGTTGTTTTACATTGGCTGATCCAAGAATTTTGAAAGTGGGAGAGTTTCACATCTAGAAGGTTCGATTTTCTTAAAACATTTCCAAAAGGAGGGGGTACAAGGGGTTCAACCCCCTGAAACCCCCCCTGGATACGCCTGTCTTAGTCTTGATTGATAAACTTACTTAATGTTTTCAATTATGATAGTACCAATCTCTAAAATGTTTTCCAGAGTATTCAAAAACAATGTCTTAAATTCATCTAGGCAAAGGAAAGAGTAAAGGAAATCTAGAAAGTCGATACTTTGAAAAGGAACTATTGTGAACTCCAAGACATCTGAGTATGTTTTATCTTCACTGATAACAAGCTTTGTCAGGATCACATATGGCAACATACAGTCACATGGCCTGGATAGCTTCAACTGTGATAGGTTGATAAACTGAATCGGTTGACATAGATCTGTTATCAAGACTCACTAGTTATTCTTGGAAAGGGTTGTCTTTGTCAACCTTTGTTTTGGTATGAGGACGAAACTGTGCTTTTCTGCCATTTAGGGCAACTACAGAAATGTTTTAGAGTTATAGTGGTGACTGATGATCTTTTGTATGATGAATTGATTATCAATTAATTAAGAATTTTTTCTGATTTAAATGATAGGAAGTTCATATTTTTTATTTTGATTGTCATCATATAGATTATGATATCACAGAATTGATATAGAAAAATATATTGAAAGGACTTACTTATGGAATACCTTCCATGTTTTTAGGAAAGTTATAAGAATTTGAACATATGCAATTTCTTTAATTTCAATCACAGTTTGATCAATTCACTTGCAAGTAGCACATCTTCTATAATAATCGTCTATGTACATTCATGTCAAATAAATCAGCTTTTATTTTCAACCAACTTGATCTTTGTCTTGTAATGCCCAGATATTTCAACTTAATATTATCACTTCTTAGACTACAAATTTTAATCAAACATAAGTGTCAGACTCAACACAGACAAGGAGACTAGTGTAGAAATAATGAACAACTGTATCTCCACCAATCTCTACCTTTCCAAATTGAAACCAAAATATTCCCCAATGTTGCTCTCAACGATAAGACAGGAAGGGAACAACTCTGTGTTGTGCTCTGTGATATAACTGTAAGTACCACGGGCATCCCTGTTAAGTGTTTGATAGATAATAAACCTCAAAATCTATGTATGAGACATGTGTTCTTACCACTCAAGATACCAACTTTCATCAGTTAGATACATATATGTCTGTTTTTTCTTTTACCGTAGTTACTGTAATAGACTAACATTTCACCTCAGGAAAAATAAATTCTTGCAAAAATATTATTTCAATTATTATTATACATAGAGATTATTATCCGAGAAAGTGTGTCATATGACTTTTACGAAACGAGTGTGAATTTTTGTATTACCCGAGCGAGAGCGAGGGTAATACACTTATTCGCACGAGTTTCGTAAAAGTCATATGACACACTTCCGAGGATAATAATTTCTTTATTACCGATTATACTCCATTTCAAAGGCATGGAAATATTCAGAAAACGGCATTCTTCCTTCCGACGGCCCGCTACAGTGACGTCACGAACAATGATTTTATGACGTCACAGACGACGAAATACGGTAACTCGCGCTAAGACAATCGTTGCTAGGCAAAAGTGATATGTGCACATGTGCTCATATTGAAAATATGTCACCACTTATGATCAGCCATATGGGTAATAATTGTATATATGAATGACTTGGGAACAATAAAAAAAAAAAAAAATAAATAAATAAATTATTTCAAAACATCAGAAGGGAGCCTCAAAGAATTGGGATTGTTCAATGCAAATCTTGACTTGCTTTTCAATAGATTATGTTTGAGCTAGGTTGATTTTAGGTGAAAATATCATGTCTAATCAAACTTCATTCTCTGAGTTAGCCTATCACTCTAGTAAATCATTTTTAGAAATAATTTCTTTTACACAAAAATGAAAATCATGTAAGAAGCAAGCACTTGTTTTTCAGATTAAGAGAAATTTTAGGACCACCAAAGTTTACCTGTAAAACGCAGTTGATGCATCTAATTTATCTATGTAAAAATAGCATCTGCAAATTTTTTTGGAACTCCATGCTGAAGCATTATTGCTGCCTTTCTGTTTTCCTGATAAGATATATCTTTCAGTCAACCACTGTTCTGTATCTCGTAATGACTTCAGAAGCCTTGCAACATCATGGACTTTAACCCTTATGATGGAACATACCTTTTCAGATACATTTGCTTTTCTGTAGTAATTCATGGGTTAAAAGGAAATGCAAACAGAGTTCTGTATAATGAATTCAGAAACCTGCAACATCAGTGTTACAGAAACTCTTTTCTGAAGAACTATTTAGCTTTGGTGATAATTATAGAGGTGAAAAGGAATGCTGACTATATCTACATCAGTCACTCAATATAAGAAACTCTTTTCTTAAACTTTTTAGGTTTGGTATTTTAGGGGTTAAAAGGAATGCTGACACTGTTTTGAATTCTGTTATGACATTAGGAACCTAGCAACAGTGACTTTAATGTCATAAGATTGTCAAAACCTCTTTTAAAGAACCATTAGTGCATGGAATAACGTTAAAAACAGTTAAATATTTACCTTTCTTAAAATACAGTTACCATTCTGATGCTTGAGTTACCATCCTGAATCAACATCACCACTCTGAAGCATAAGTTACGAGGTTACTGGTAACCAGATGAGCATAATTCCATAAATATATTTGCTATAAATGATATGTTGAGGTTAAATAGAACTGTTACCTTTTTTCGATACACTTCAACAATGTTGAAATATCAGAAACCTCATAACGACAGGGATGATAAGAACCATTCCTATATAATCATTTACTATCTGTTACCTGTTAGGGTTAAAAAACAAACAGTTAACAACTCATTTTGTGCACAGTTCTGGATGCTTGGGAAATCAATTGACTGCTTTATGCTGTTGTATTACCATGGTGATGCAAGAAAACAACTAGCTCTTATTTGTCCATATGCGAAGAATCGGCAGGAGAGATTCATGTTTTGCAATGCTCACAATAAAATGGGAATGAAAGATGAAGCATTTAAGTTTCCTTGTCTGTATCGTTGATCTTCAATGCTGTTTCCAGAGCTATCGTTGCTATGGGTTTCCTTTATCAGTGAACAAAACTGATAAAATGACTTCAGAATGATATACTTTTCCTGCAAAATATATCTTTTGATTATGTATAAGAAAAATTCAATAATCCATATGATTGCTACATCATCTATATTCTATGTTATGTAAAATAGATAAGCAGTTTACTGATTAGGAGTAGTTCATCTGAAATTCCTTTTCTAAATTACATATAACTTCTACTACAGGTGTGATGATACAGACATGTCATAATATGATACATATCATGAAATCTCATAATGATATGACAAATTGCGATACAATGGACAGTAAAGTATTTTGAGGAATTTTGATAGAAGGAAACATTAACTTCTTACAACACCATGATTATTGATTGTATGTTAAATTTACAAAATTGTAAAGTCAGCGATACATATCACAATACATATCACATACCTATATATACATATTGTCACATCTGATCATTCAGTATCATGATTCTTGATACTAGGATATATTGTCATAACCCTAACTTCTACCATAAATAAGGTGAAGTGCTCAACAATGCTGAGTTGGCAAGTTAGTTAACACCAACGATGACAAGATACTAACGGATGAATGGAGAGAAGCTCAATCAGCATGTGGTTATGAGAACATGCCAAACCTCAACAACAGTGTTATGAGCTAGATAATTACTCTGTACTAATTACTCTTACTCGTTAGATCCTGCACTGCTATCTAGGCCCAGATACAATCTTAACTGTTTAAAGATAAGGATAGCCTGTGTGTGTGATACATATTCTAGGAGATAATTACTGCATACTAGTTCTTACTTGTTAGATTGTGATATGTTACTGTGATAGATACTGTTACAGCCTGTAATTTATCACTAGATAATGTAGATAATTACTTGATAATGATTACTAAGGGTGCACGGTATTATTGGAATATCGGCACATGGCAATACAAGAACAACACGATACGTACCGGTACATCCTTCTGAAAATATCCAATATGTTGGAGGTTTTAAAATTTTAAATTTCCATGTAAAATTGCAGAGAAAAGTAGCCAAAAACATGTCACTTTACTGGAAGTTGTAAACAAAGTGTGAACTTGCTAAATGAGAATAGCACAGACATGTTAAAAGTCTGAAACCAATCACTGAATTATCTCTCTATACAAAACGACAGTCAGTTGAGCATTGATCACTGATATAATTGGTGCTATTTAGTCAAGAGAGCATGGAAAAAATAAAATATGAAAAACACCAATATATTTCACTATGTATTGCAATATATGAAAATAAGGAGCGATACTGATCCTTAATGATTACCCTTGCTCATTTTATCATAGATTACCACTCTTTCTCTGTATGGAGTTGTTTTAGTTTATTTACTTGATTTCTCAAACTAGTCTTTCACAAATGTTGTTGATAAATGTATCTTTTATCTCAACAAAGATTTAATTATCATATGGTTAATTTGTTTTGATATCTTTGATCATACTCTACACTGATACTTCTCAACAAAAAGATAATTGAGCTTTGTGCCTATTTTGAAAAAAACCCAACAACTTTAAAAACAAATTATTCTCCAATCTCAAGTATGTTATATCAAGGATGTAAAATTAATCTGATATGGTTCCATGTTTGGACCCCACCACAATTAAATAACTTATGAAGGAAATATAAAGCTTTCACAACCCTACTACAACATCTTTAAGAATGGTTGTACCAGTTAACACTTCAAATGAAGAACAAAGAAAGTTCACATAAAGTGAAGAAATAAATTTGTCAGTATTATGATCCAGAAACTATCCAAAGTTTGGAAAATGTTGAACTTCAGAAATGAAGCCTCATAACTCCTTGCAGCTCCCTGTGAAGTCAAATCAGCTATCACAACATGCAGGAACCTGTGTGGCCCTGCTCAGAGTTCAGCACTATCAAAGTCTCTTTAAGTTTAGGTGCCCTCTAATTGAAAACACAAGGTCCAAAGCTCTTCTTTCATCTCTTTTGTTCCTTTCCCCCCGGAAGACTGACTTTAAACATTTTTCTTACTTGTTGTCTTGTCATTGAAAACTAAAGAGAGAAATGTTATATTCATCAAAAGTAGGAAGTCAGTTATGTTCAGTCTTACTGGTAAACAGCAATGTCTTTGTCAGATTATTCCTTCTTTTGCATAAGTAGCTTGAAAAGGATTATGTATGTATAAATATTGCCTTTTACAAAATATAGACATTTCTGTCATCTTCTAGAATGTCTCTGAAATAAGAACTTTTTCATCGATTCCTATTTCATTTTCTGTGTTTTTGTATTGACCGATAAAGTCTATGATAAAAAATCATACATCATTTATCTCGATGTAAATGTGTGTAATGTATATTTGTTGATGCAAGAAAAAACAAGGTTATCATTGGCTGATAGTGTGCATATTGCAAGTATGGATGGTAGACCCATTATATTGGCAGGTGCCCTATGTGAGTACAGTGTGTTGGTTCTTTATTAATATCACATGAAAAAACAGCTGAGTTTGTTTTGTATCAATCTTGTTACATCATGGCACAATGTACGTTGAAATGAAAGATTGGGGACTGACATTTGTACTGTAATACATGATAGATGATTGCAAATACTATGAAGGAACAGATATGGTACCATATTTCTTCAAGCAAAGACTTGGGTAGTTATAATGTGACTTTAAACAAATACCAGGTGAACAATTCATTCTACTGCATGTCATAAAGATATGATTTCAAAAACAATAATCAAGAAATACAAGACAAATTTTGTTGAAACTTTTAAGTGTTGGGTTGGTCTCTTTTAAACACTGTCTATGGGTCTATCATATTGTTAGAGTATGGACACTAAAAAGAGGAAATCTGGTATTTTTTAGTTAATCTGAATGATAGTTTATGTACTAATCTAAATTTTAGAGGGGGGCAGGTGCTCTGTCTGAATATGATGGGAATTTTTTTTTATCAATATCACATGTAATGGGATCAGAAAAAAAGATAATAATTATCTTCAAAATTAGATAAATACCCCAAGATATGCTTAGTAGTAGCAATGTTGACCACATGGACATACATATGAACAAGGAACAGAAAAATGATGACAGTTTTGAGATTAATGATTTTCAATAAGAACAGAAAAACCTGATGACATATGATATCATAGCCTCATATCTGTTTGTAATGGTTTTCTGTAATTGTACAACTTTATGCTGGTCAATTGATTTGCTGGAGAGTGACTAAGGAATACAAGTTCCCTTGTCAGATTGTTTCTCACTGACGTAATGAGATCCACAGAAATTTGTTGAAGACATGAGGAAGGAGTAAGCACTTGCTTTGAAACATTTGTATATTAAAAGTGAACAAGATGTTTTTATGAAAATATTGCTTTTTATGTATTTTTCTGCTTCAATATGAAAGAAATGTTAGTTTCGTTGACTTCTTGTCATATTTGATATCAAATGCTTTATGGCATCTCTTAATGAAAGAATTACATCCTAAACAGTTTCACAGTATCAAACTTGGGAACTTGGTAGGGGTCCAGTAAGGATATGCTTTATATCTTGACACTATTTCAGAAACCGATTATCTTCTGTAGCAATCTGTGTTTACTTTCTACAAGATATGTTTGTAATCTTCTCTTGTGGATCCACTCAAGAAAGCGTAAAATATGTTGTTAGAACTTATTTGCTTTGATAGAGAGATGAAATCCTTATGCCTCAAGTATTCTTTTGATAAGAAATATTTATGTATCGCCTAAGCAGCTGACATTGGAAGTTAAGTCATAGTATCAAGGAGCATGATCATAGAATCTGTTGAGTGAGTGCAGGAAGAACAACATTAGTGAGGAAGACTTATTTTGAAGTTTGTTTGGAGAGGAAAGAAAGGAAATTTTATATGAGAAACTTCATACTGAATAATAACTTTTTATGTTTGATGATGAGATATCCTGGTGATTGTCCGAAGTATCCTGAACAAGAACATTTCAGTTATCTTTGAAGCAGGCCTTTTTTGTATTGAACCAAACTTGTACACAGTTTATGGAGACTTGTTACCAGACATTTCAGTTATAAATTAGTGTTTCCTATAATCAATTTCCACATGGTCTCTAAGCTATGACCAGTCAGCCTTTTTCAGAGCTTTCTCATAACATCATGCAAGACAGTCTTTTATCTTGAAATTAGATTCTTCTAATTATCTCCATGTCTGCATTTAATTTTTAATTGATATTGGCCTAGATAAGGTGATTAGGATTATTCAGGGTTTTTTTTTGTTTCATGAAATGCACCAACAGAGCTTTCCTCATTGAAATATATGTAACTATCATCTTCACATAGAAGAATGTTGTCCTAATTAAGGAAGTTTTCCTTGAGAACATGAACATAACATTAACATAGCAACTCTCAAAATAGCTTTGTCCTGGCAAAAAGGTCATGGTCCAACTGAAATATGGTATTTTCATTGATCATATGAAGTAATCATGATCATCCAACATGAGAACCTCAAAGACTCATTTTCATACGTTTCATTAAGTAGCTTCACCCATGGTAAGGAAAGGAATTGCTGTTAGTAGTGTTTGTCCTTGACCTAAGGAATTGCACAGACACAGAACCAACTTGTTTACAAGTTACTCAAGAGGATTAAAATTGTTAATTGCAAGTGTTCTGTGATAACCTTTTTTTTCTTGAGAAAAGAAAACTTTTTGCCAACTAATTTCTGTGTTGAAAATTTCCCTCCTCCTCACTCACAAGACAGTAATCTTGATTAAAGGCAGTTTTCTGAATGTATAAGATACAAAGGATAGTGGTTGAAACAGCCTTTTTTTGTCGAAATATTACAGTAGGAGATAGTTTTTGGTAACTTCATGGATTACTTACAGTTAACTAAATCATCCAAAATGAGAGCTTCAAAGGCTCAGTTTCCTTCTGATCAACATAATACATTACATGAAGTACCTTCATCCATGGTAAGGAAAATCTGTAAGCAGTGTTTAGCCCTAAGCTGGAGGGATTTTGCACAGACCCGGAACTTACCTGTTTACAAGTTACTCAAGAGGAATAAAAACTCTGACAGTTATAACTAGGTCTGCACATGCTACAGAAGTTCCCAGCCTGCCTCTAAGTGCAGTTCAGTTTTAATTGGACCTGTCATAGGCAAGTCTGTAGAATGTAGATCTTGTCTTAGGTAGCTGGTCATAAAGAAGGTATTCTCATGACCAGGGGTGGTTTTGGTGCACAATTCCTGGCCTTTGTGTACATAAAATGAAAGAAGTTAGGAGTTTCTCCCTTGAGTAAATTCAAACACATGTCCTTGACCAACATTATTATCAGTGCTGGTATGATTCATAATTGGGGTATTTGTTATGTTATAAATGATTTACTATTCATTTTTTTATTGACTTGAATCTATCATTGATTTTCAAAAGGGGGGGGGGGACCCCCTGAACCCCCCTCCCCCCCCCCCCCTTGGATCCGCCACTGGGGAATTTTATTCAGCAGGGATGTTCTTGAACAAGTTAACATGATATTTGTTGTAAAACTCAACTAGTAGTCAAGATCTGTTCACGACAGATGAAGCTATGCACTAAGTGAGGCTGTTCCAGACCTCAACAACTTGGAGTTGCTCAAGACTTGCAAAGCAGTGATGGATCTAGGAATTTTGAAAGGGGAAGTTGGGTGGGGGAGAGAAGTGGGGGGTGGGGGGGGGGGGGGGGGGGGTGGGGGGGGGGGGGTTACTGAAAACTGGGGGTTCACCCACTTTATGTGTGAGTTTCAGAAAAATATTCCATAATGATGATGGGGCGGAGGAAAAGGGGGAGGTTTGGGGACTTTGCCACTGCATAGTTAAAGAGAATGGATGGGTGCCACATACTGTGCTTAGCATCAATTTAAAGTGATTCATTAAGATAGAGTATTTTTTGAATACTGGTGATTATCTTTATGGATATTGTGTCTTATCAATCAAGAAGCTAATTTTGTTTCGCATTTTTTTGTAAATGATTAATGGTGTCTTGGATGTGTTCAAGGGATCACTTTGGGCAGGGATTCAGTAATATTTTTTCATTTATCATGTACAATTCTTTTGAAATTTTGTTAGGCTTGGGACTTTAGCTCAGCCTGTAACATATATTGTTCATGAAGTGGGGCTGAGGTTCCATTTCCAACTATTCAATTTGAAACACATTAGAAGATTAGAGGAAGTGCTTCCTTAAGAAGAATTTTTTAAAAACAAAGCTCATACTGGCATTACTATGTGAAATAATTTTTAAAATTTATTTCAACAAATAAATAACATTGTATAGATAACAAATGAAGAACAAAATATAGTTAGAAACCATTAGTCTTCCACATGCCGGTTATCCACACTGTCATGTCAAACCCTGATAAAGTTAGTAACATGCTGCCACACATGAAGGCTTCTCTTGAGTTTTTTTTCTGAAACAATAGCACCATGATGACTACCATCTTGAGACAAGCAAGATGTTCTGGTACTGTGGCTGCAATCTGTGTTTAATTCCCCCTCTAGTCTTGACCACAGACCACAGTCATTGTTTATTTTCCAACACACACCCAAGTCTTAGAGGCAGATGCGGAAGGGACCTAGTGGTTGCCATGGATATGCATTACATGTTGAACAATTAAGAATGCCTCGAAGGGCAAGAAAATGAGGCTAGAACAACAATGTGATTTGTTTGATAAACAGTTTTATAGCTTCTGGAAGGATACAGATAACTTGGTAGTTACAGGGTATGAAAATTATGTGTGGCTTTTATTAGTGCTCAAGTTTGAGTCCGAGTTTGAGTATGGCACAGAACAACCTTTTTGGACCTGAGTGCCCAAACATATAGTTTTATACATGCCAATACTCTAAAAAATTTTTTACATCAATGACATTTTACTAAAACTCTGTTTGTCTATAGATATTGGCTTTAGTTCTTTTTCACTAGAACACAAAATGTATCTCAATGAAATCATGATATTAGTAAGAGTAAGTGACATGAATTTTAATCACAGTTCTACTATGCATGTCATGTTGATCCCTAAACTGGAATTTCAGGTGCTTAGGTACCATGAAACCTTTACTTTCAAGCTCAATCAACATTCCAAGCAGATCCTTGCCACCATAGGTATCTTAACAGGAGTAGCTCCAGGTAAAAAGGTACATGGAGTAATTTTGAAAGAGTAAAAAGTTTCTGTACTACAGAACTACAACTTTTAATAATATTTCTATCATATTTCAACCAAGTATTGGTATTGGGAGTTTCTGTTTTCCAACAGTTCTTGCACTTCCTACAATAGTCCTTTTCTGGGAGGTCTATTTGGTGATTCAGTAAGGCCTTGTTTTGTAAATGAAGACATCCCTTTATCTTGGCTAACGTTGTATGCAACTTAACAACACTATTTAAGATAAAGGATCCTACAAGCATTGGATAACAACGATAATGATCTAGAATAAAGACTCATTGTTGTGATTTGATCCTTGAGGGTATTTCCTTCTTTTCTTAGATACAGCTACATACCAAACAATCCTTATTTAGATTTAAGAGCTGATTGAGCTCTGGTTTAATTTAGAACAAAGAGGCAATGTTGTGACACAATCATATTCAACTAAACATCATTGTATGATACAAGAATTCACAGCTTCACAAGCAATGATTAAGATCTAGAATAAAGATGCAGATTTTTTACAGCATTTTTTTCAATTTTACAAATTTTTTAGAAGAGTTCAGGTGCTTCACAAGCAGTGATTATGATCTTAAAAAATCCTTATTTGTATCGCAGTATCAAACTCTATAACATTGTTATGTACAGGATTCATTCTAGTACTCCACAAATGGGGATAAGAATTTTAAATGAAGACTCATTTGGGAAACCATTGTATTCAACTTTATAATATTGTGAGGTGCAGGATTCCTTTGAGTGCTTTATGAGCACTGATTATGATCTAGAGTAAAGATTCAATGTTGTGCTGGGTTCTGATATGATCGTACCCGGTATCACATTGTTTTCCTGTACCGATGAGTGAAACAAACAAGTGCATGGCACTACCCTGTGGCTCTGTGGTTTATTTTCCCAACTCTTCTTACACAGTAGGCTTGGTGTTGTGGAATCCAACCTGGGTTTGCTATGTGGAAGTGATCTTTAGTTACATCCTATGTAAGCACAAGGTAAAATGTGGCAGTAAAAAACGACTGTTGATACAGATTTCAGCTGTTGGTTGAAGACAAGGTAGTCCATGCATTAGTCTGTTTCATGGTCTCTTCTGTATTATTTCACATTTTCTTCAACCAACACCTCAACATGGTGTTCCATCATTTCTTAAATAAATCATTTTGATATTACATAAAATATTATTAGTTGTTGAACCAATTTTAGTTACGGTAATAGCATAATAAATTGCACATAGGTAGAGTAAATTCCCCTTTTTCCTCTGTAAAAATTCCTGAAATTCTTCTTCTAAGTTAGAAGTTGACAGTAACATGTTTTTTAAAAAAGAACCATGGATACTTCCCACAGTTTGTTAATTCTGGAAAGTTTGTTGCAATTCAGGTAATAAAATGAGGCAATCCAGATGATCTTACACAGAGTGCTGAATGATACACTCAAAGAGAGATAACCAGACAGGTGCTTGTCGGCCATTTTGGATCCTTCATCTTACGATTTCCATTATATCACTCTACGTTTGAACAGACATCTTTGATGTTAAGAGTCCGCCCTGACAGACAGAAGAAGAGATGTATATTGAGCAAGTGGCTGAAGGAAATAGTTTCTAAGACAACTGACAGTTTTCCAACCATTTATCAGCACTAACCTAACATTGGTTGCTGCTTATGTATGTCTGGTGGTTGGTTTAGTAGTGTAATGGACAGTGCTTTATGTTTTAGGGGAAAAATGTTTGTTTCTTTTGGGTTTTATGGTGAAGAGGTTTTTTACAAGGGAGCTCTTTTGGTTGACTCAAAATTTATCTCAGAAGAGGCATTTTCAAATTTCTTATGTGAATAGATGTTTTGGATGGAATTAGGAATCATTCATGATTGGTTTCTTCGATGTTATTTATAAATAGAAGATATTTTTGTCAAAAAAATGTAATGCTTCTTGATCCTGGAATATGATTCCAATGCTTTCATTTTTTTGAAACGAGAAAACAACAAAAATTGCCAATCATTATTTGCAACGAAGCATTTATCAATCCTGAATAATTGGAATTGGAACTTATTGGATTATACTATACTGACCAATGATATGGTTGTGTTGAATTCTCCTGCAGGTAAAGGGTTTGTAAGCTGATGTTTGTATTTAAAACAACATTTGAGATCATGTCACTTACATATAAAACCATCTCAGATCTTGTGTTTACAAGAATGCAATTTTGAATTATCAAGGCCTAAGTTCACACATGAGATAAAATGCAGAAAAATTTAAAACACACCCATTTCAAGGAACCTTTTAAAGTGTTCACAGCTGGCCCTGTTTAAGACATTTTAAAGGTTTGATTTTTTCAGCTTAACCCTAAATCTTCAAATCCTAAATCACTCACCAAAGCTCTATTCTATCCCATTCTGACAAACCATTAATATCCCTGCATTCACCTGTCACAAGCACTCCGTCATGCTGCCAGAGACAGGGAGAGGACTGGAAGGAATTGGTGTCACGTTGCCTCTGGAACTCCAAGACATGCAGGGCGGATGTTTTGTCAAGCTTATCATGTTAACCTTGTGTCTAAGGTTGCACAACTAGGTCTCCCACAGGGCAGCAACAAGGGTCTAGCTTTAAAAGCATTCTTATGCTAAGATTGTGTTTTGTCTCTTGTTTTGTTTCTCTGTTTTTTGAAAAAGAGTTGGAAACCGCTAAAAAATCTCCTAATACCTTCTTTTTAACTTTTTAGAAACCACTTCTGATTCTGTTAATCAAACAAATCCCAAAAAGATTAATCCTAAAAAAAAGGTTCCCAGATCCTTACTTCCTCACTGCAACTTCTATTTCTCATCAACAATTTTTAAATACCGGTATGTATCTAAAACCTCTTCTGTTCCTAATTTTCAAAAGAGTTCCCTAAAGAAGCCTCAGGCAACACCTGCATTTGGCTTTTCCAGTGTGTTTACATTTCTTCAAGAACTTCCATAAACATGTCTTGGGATATCTTGAAGTTCTTCATTCTCAGTGTACATTTTGCAGTGGCCTCATTGTGCTTTAAAGATCACTTGTGTCAGCACAGTACAAGAACTTTACTGAAAGATAACATATTTTTAAAAACAAAAGAGCAATTTCTAATTTCAATGAGTATCAATGATTGAAGACAAAGACATAAGAATTGAAATTGAAATGTCACCTATACACAATAAAGAAAATGTGTATATGTAAAGATAGTCTCCATTCATTCATTGACCATACTTCTGAAGTTCCTGTAAAAGATGTCAAGGATATTTGTTCATAAGAAACATTTCCTACACAACACTCAATGACTATCATAATTGTTAGGAAATCATGCAGAAAATGATATTTGATCATTAAAAAATATTATAGTCTGTCATGTGTTCTGTGTTCAATTATGTTCTCAAAATGAAGACTGACTTATGTTCTATGAACAGTTATCAATGATCTACAGAAAGATGCTGATTGCAGCTATATGTGTCGATGATGACAAGGTATTACAGCTTTGTTGACCATCAGATCTAGTGGTAGAAGGCAGAGCTTTCAGTGGATAGCTATGCAAGAAGAAAAGATGTCCTGTATTACCTGCGTAAAACAGGGCCGTACGTATAAGAACAATAGTGAACGTGGGCTAGATATAACTAACACGTGTCTCACAGCCGGATCGTGTAGAGCAAATTTCTTTGCTGGATGAGTTTTGGTTTACGACACTGCTTGTGCTAACAAAATGCCTGTTATTGAGAATGTCTTGTACAACACTGTTTTTGTACTATGAATGCTTTTGCCATGGAATCAGATAGGTGCATGCTCAGCCAGGTTTAGGGCACTGGTTCTGCCAATAGAATTATGGATTTGTTTAGCTAATGGTTGAGCTGATAATTACAGTTTAAAACCATGCTTTGAGTTTTTAAAGTAAAATAATCTCTGAAGACAAAGATGATCCAAGTCAATGAAGCAGCAAGAACTCCTTTATTTAGTTAGGGTTATTGGTCCTGGGTTTGCTATGGTTGATGCTGAGTCAATAAAGACCTAGTGATAAACTGTCTCTAGCATTTTGTCACAATATATATAGCTTATTTCAAGTCAAAATAAGAATTAGTACTATATTTCCTGAAATACTTTTTGACTATCAGAGATGATTATGGTCCTCTGATATATGTTTTATAAACAACACCGACATCACATTCTTGTGGCAACAAACATTTCACAAAAATATGATGACCTTTTACAAGATACGCTCATTTCAAACATTTCTGCCAAAAGATAAGAAATTTATGCGAATCCCTTCCCCTCCAAGGTCATTTTAAAAGAGTTATTCAATGCAGCATATTGAAATTCTGATCAGTAATGGTATTAACGTTACTAGGTTTGTCTCATCTAACATTAGATATTAAAATTAACCAAATTCTCCTCCCATCCCCACAACATTTTTGACAAGAAAAAAGAGTTATTCATTACAACATATTGGAATTATGGGAGGTAATGGTATTCCTGGCACTGTGTTCTTTGGGCAGTGTGATGCTGTGTAAACACATGAAATAAGCTGACATTAACACACTGGTCTGGGTCTAAGCAACCTTCAGCATGTGTGCCATTATCCAACAACATATGTCTTAATGTACATGCTATGTAGAGCCTCTCTTGGTTGTAGGCTACAGCAACATTTTACAACAAAAATGGTGTACTAGGATCACATACCTTATGCTGTCTTGTCTATGGTTTTTCTTTATCAAATAAGTTAGTTGTTGTTGTTTAATGCCGCTTTGGCAATATTACAGCCATTAGTGGTGTTCTTTATAACATGAAATGATATGATATTGATATGCTTATGTAAAGACATTGGTCAGTGTTAAACCAATCTACAACATGGATAAATCAAGATTTTTTAGGTGTCAAATACTTGTTTACTTTACTTGGATCACATTCCTTATATGGTGTTTTTTAGGTAGTTTATTGTCTAAATTTATAAAAGAACTGATATTGGATGAATATGCTGACTTGAAGACATTGAGCAGGGCCAAACCAATGTTCAAAATTGAAAAAAAAAAATTCTTGATGTCACATACTTGTTCAGTATGTCATTCAATAAGATCAAAAGCTTTCATTCTTAAAAAATTAGAAAATTTAATAAGATTTAAATATATACGTTTGACACTCTCCTTTTTGTTTCATTTTCATTTTTTTAAATTGAAAATGTTTTCATAAACATTCATTTCAGAGACTTATCTAAAGTATTTTAGATAAATCTATTGTTAAGCAATAGAGCTTCTAAATGTTCAATAATATTTTTGTAATCTTTTGTTGTACATACATCAGGTAGTTATTTAGGATAGGAAAATAAGGTAAACAAGGTGACATCAAAGCTCTGTAAATGGTTCAGATTTAATTGTTAGCTTATTTGTTACTCTGATACAGCTATCATTAAATCTCTGAATCCTGGTTTATATCCAAAATCTAAAATCATTGTCAGGAAAATTTAACTGTTCCACTTGTAGGATAAAATTACAATTGGGCTCCTAGACTTACAAGACTTCAACATGTGACAAGCCTAAAAGATATGACAAGCATCAAATGTCTCAATTCTCATGACATCAGAATGTGATATTTGCTATTAGAGACTTGCAACAATAAGCAAGAGGACAGTTAGCTATCACAGGGTGTGGTTATGTTTGTCCATTGTGTAAACTCATGTGTGACATGATATTTTGAACTGGAACTCTGATTTCAAAGCTATATTAAGTTTCTTATAAAGATATATATTTGAAAATAGTAGGCCCGTGAGAATGCACTAGAACTGTCCCTGAGATCCCTCAAATACTGTGTAGCAGATCTGCTGGAATCCTATTTTGTTAACAAAGAGAGTAAACATGGTTTTGTCAGGTTAAATGACCAGTATTTGCAGAATACAGTCTGCATGATTTCCTCTGCACAATGGTCTATTTATTAGTTAAAGCTCTAATTGCAAGATTTCGGACAATAGCTTTGATTTAATCTAATGGTTACCCCATTTTACATGATCACTGCTATTTTTTCTTTAACTGCACAAACATCACACATAATGAGCCTATATTGGCTGCTTTCAGACACTTTGGAGAGGAAACCACTCAAAAAATTTGTATTAGGTAGAGGCAATATTTCAAAACATGGTTTAATCAGAGTGATCTGGAATATCACATCAGCACTAAACTGGTTTATTCAAATCAAGGTCATTCGTCTCTGTGGTTGAACCACCTACCTCGCCCTGTATATATTGCTGTGCAGGCCAATGCAGCCTGGGTAAGAATGTGTGTGGGGAAAGGGAGGGGAGGGGAGGGGCACTAACTAGCTATCTGTCCACAGTATCACACTGTTCTAGATGAAACTTACACTTTGTCAATATTTCTTCAGTTTTCACCCATTAGGATTTAACTCTGGTTCAAGGCTTGCACAGTTGGACTTGGAACTACAACCCAGTGAACCAGGCTATCGAAACTGATCAAAATATTTTTCTTCTTCATTTTGGTCGGGTTTTCCTTACTCTCCAGGTGTTTGAGAAACAGGAACCTAAGAAATGTACATGTTCATGGGTTCTGGAAAAACATCATTTTCATGTATCACTATTTTGTCATTTTATCATTGTGTATTAGTTCACAACTTCACTTGCATGTCACAGTCATTGTAATGATAAACTTCACAATTCATTGACCAAGTTTTCTTCATGAAATTAAAATCATGATTACTATATTCCTCGTGTTTCATTTTTACTAGTAACACCTTAACTGCGATCAGTTAGTACAAAGCCAGAGAATCCAGTCTGCAAGTACCGCAATCTGCTAACAAAAGGGAATAACTCTTTTAGAACAAAACCATAACTCTCCATACATCATATGATAACAATCGGTAAACAATTCATACCGTACAAATACACAATAATGTTTGCAGAAACATTGTTAATGTTGATGTAATGAGCCAAAGTTATCACTAATGCCTGCTGTTATTTACAAAGCAGCTCATAGTAGTCAACAATAATGCCAAGGTATCTCTCAGCTATGTCCAATCCCGCCAGAGTCTGTCAACTTTGTCTGCCTTACATGAGTACTGTACATACAGTCATGTTTGTGTGCTATTCTACATGGTTTGCATGTTTTGGCTGTATTTGTTTGTTTTTAAGGTATTGCAGGTTTTATTCTTTAATTTAAGTGAAATGCCATTGTTGTAAAATGTTTTAGCCAGTGGATCAACCTTACTTCATCATTTTACCTCTATTTTATGTTCACTTCAAATAGCCTTTGCACTCCAGAGATTCTCTTTAATTGGTTGGGATTGGTTACTGTCTCACAGACTTCCCCTAAAAGTATTTATTTTTTAACATAAGCTCCGAGACTGATAGTACATGTATTGCAAGCTTGCTTTGAATTTTGAATGCCTTGGCATCATTCATTTTTCATTGCAAACACACAAACTGACATTCAAATATAAGTAATCTGTTTAAATATTATTGTTATGGTAGATAATCCTAAAATTAATTTAGTTAAATCTTCCCTGCTTGTATATTATGAACAAGGTTTGCGTTAGTATCTTCTTGTCATCAGGTAGACACAATGTATTCAGAACATTTATATATTCTCATTTGTTAACATAAAGAGTTTGTATCAACTGTTAATCAGACAAGGTTGCCGAACCTCTGACAGGGTTTGAACCTAGGACCTCTTGTTCCTTAGCCTAATGCGCTAATCACTGTGCTATCCCGCCTCCTCATCAGTTGCAAGTTTGTGTCCAGAACACTTTTCAGAGCAAGGCTCTTTTGACTAACCAGCACAGCTAACCAGTATCAACAGTTGATAGTTTCCCTCAAAGCAAAACTTGTCATAGTATAAAATCATATTCGGTTCATAATTTGATGTAATGAAATCGTTAGACATGAAGAGATTGTATCATCTGTTTAGAGGTTTAAAGGTCAGTCATGGCCAGAACATATGTCAATGTCATCTGTTCAAGTCCATTTTGAGTAAGCAGCACAGCTATACCAACCAGTACTTCAACTGATGTTGATAGTTCCTTTCAAAACAGACCTTGATGAGCTGGACAAACACAGGTCTTCAACAGGCCAGGTGGGATGAAGATGGACTAAATAAAACCCAGACTTGCAGACTTTTAAGTCTGGACTCTGGAATGTGAGGAACAAAGCTATAATGGACATGGCATGTTTAGACCATGAGGCTGTTTTCTAGTAAAATAATGGTGTTTTGAATCTCTTCTCTGTAAACCATGTGGATACAGTTCTTCACACTGACTTTTGCTTGTGAAAGGCCAATTGAGATTAGTCTTTGGAATTAAATGACTGTAATGTGAAGGGTATGAAATTATATGAATGGATCATATCATAATGAACTCATGGTGTAAGACGGAGTTACACATTCATGGAATCAATCAAGGAGATGCAATTGTTAAAACATTGAAAACTCAATAGTTTTTGCCATTTTTTTGCAAACTGGGGTTATTTCCTTAATAACTCTTCATTTCCTATTAACATAAAATAAGGACCACAGTGAGCTGCGATTATACTTCAGGAAAATAATGGTTTCTATTTTGTATTTTTGAAAAAAAATCTTTAAATTTGAGTGAAACTGAAGCACTACATTGCCATCTGATGATCAAAATCTATATTTTGTTGGAATGCATTTACGTTTGCGCTAGACTATCTTAAAACTTGAGCTAGAAAGAAAGCACTCTTTACGAGTCTATCAAGCCATACAAATAATATAATCTATTTATGACAGTTTAGTATTAAAGGATAAAAATCAACTGTGTTGTAAAATGGTTACAATGAAATAATTCCATAAGGTGATATTAATACTGTTATCATTTTGAAAAGAAGAGTTAAAAAGCGGATACATGTTTATTTCAAATAACATGTCGATGCACCAGCAGCTGGTAACAGGTCTGTCAGGTTCATCACTAGACAAGCTTCAGTCCCTCAGATTAACCAGTCCTGTACCCACCCATCCATACACCTTGCTAATGTTTTAATGATGTAACCAGTCTCTCAAACTTACCTTCAGCTAATACAGAATCAATGATTCGTTTAACACAAACTTTGAAGATGCATCCATATCCAAATCTTTCAAGTTTTGAAGAATTTTTGGAATTATGGTTGAATCTTTCACATTTTTGCACTTGTTATTTGGTAATGCTATATCCTGTAGGGCCAAATTTGTTAAAAAAGATAGATACAGATTTTATGATTCTGTCAATCACAGAAAAATCTGAAGAGTTGTCTACATTGAAATTTTTTACCTACATTTGAAGTAATGTGATTTGTGTGAAGGTCATACACATATTAAAATTTTAAAGAACAGAGAGATAATGATTCTACAAACACATTAATTCTTGCTGTTACCTTTCGAAATGGGAACTTTTCAAATTTTGTAATTTCTTGACAAGTATATTAAGGGATTGTACGATCTCAATATACTTTTGTGAATTGAGAACCAAAGGCACACTCCAGTGATGCTACTAATTATTAAACTTATGTGAATGAGTGTAACAAAAATCTTACATTCCTGCAAAATGAAAACTCCGCATGTATGGATTCTAAGATCACATATTCTCTATAACTTTTAATTAGGTCATTTAGGATAATCAGTTAATAGCCAAGTTGAAATTTTCCATGGTAAGGACTGCGTACTACTTGCAATTGATACAAACATATCTGGGTAACAAAACTAAAATCTTGAACCCTGAAAAGTCCAAGAAAGACTTATCACCTGGTAAAGTGATCCAATCTTGTCTGCGTTCCTTCCAAGATTGGTTGGATATTTCTGAGAGGGCAATCTGTCTGCTTGATTGAGCAGTGCTGATGGATGGACGGTTATGTTGCAATTAGAGAAGTGTTACTTCTATGCAGATAGTGTTTGCAATGTTAAACAGAGGTTCCAGACTTATCTTGATTTGCTGAAGATTTATACACCTGTTGTTGGCGAGGTTCTCTTTGTGTTTCCGAGTCCAGAGAAACTTTAATGATGAATAGATATTTAACTGTTGGTTTGTTCAATCATTTCAAAGGCAGTGAGACCTTGGTTTTACAATACAATATCTTATGGATGACCTGAGGTCCTTCTTTGTGTTATAGAGTCGAGGGAATCTTTAATGATGAATAGATATATAACTGTTAAGTTGTTGAATAATTTCAAAGGCAATAAGAACTTGGTTTTGCAAAGAATATCTTATGGATGACCTGAGGTCCTTTGTTTTTACAGAGTCGAGGGAAACTTAAATGATGAATAGATATATAACTGTTAAGTTGCTAAATAATTTCAAAGGCGATAAGAACTTGGTTTTGCAAAAGAATATTTTATGGATGACCTGAAGAAGGTGCAAAACTCAACTGAAAAAAGTCTTGTAAAGAAGTTGTCTTTTGTTACATTTTTGCAGTAAATGCTTTATAAAAACATTGTCTTCTCTTTCTAGTTTGTAAAGGGTTTTTTGATTTAAGAATATTGTTTTCAATCATGTGTCCATAAATTTGTTTGTAGCTCTTCTTTCAGTTTAAGGAATTTTTAAGACTGTTGGTTTTTTTCACTCGTAACATGATTGTTATAAAATAGATGATTTGATTGAGTAGGGGTTATAATCAGGGAAGTGTTATTTCTATGCAATATTAAACAGAAGTTCTTGATTTTCTGACAGTAGGTGTATAGATTTTTCCTTTATTTATGTGTAATGACTTGTTAAATTTCTTTTTTTTACCAAAGATGGTAGAAAGATGGATGTGTAGGTAAGCACCTCAGAAAAAAATTAAGAAACCTCAGAAAAACAATCATTAAAAGCTGGATGATTACTTTGGATTAAATTTTCTCAACCTTCTATACCCATCTTCTCTTGAGTTAGAATTAAGTGTAAGGGTTAGGTCAAGAAATTTATACTAAGAGTATTGAAATGCAGAAACAAAACAGTGTGAGAAAGAAGGAAGAGAAGACTTATAGCAGGTATGCAGTGGAAACCTTATCAGCATCTCTGCTGTGTACATGTCAGTCAGGAACACCAGCAGAACTAAGTGACTTTATTAAGCTTTGTGTGGAGTCAGCTCAAGATTTATATGTTGCCCAGCTGGTGAACGAACTTACCCTTGTAAGCTCTTCAATATGTGAGGATTGGACTATATGGGTCCACATGACCACTGTCCACTGTTAAGATCATGCTTATTGAGGCTGACGTCATGTCATGCGGACAGCATGCGTTGTTATTACACAATGTGTTCAAAACATTGTACATTCATTTTACAGCAATATCTTCAACTGGCAAGTAATGAAATATTAATACAAAATTGTGTTCATCAAATATCGTCTATCTTGCTGTTTCATTCTCTGTTAACCTGTCATATTTAAAATAGTTTGTACTTCATAGAAGACTCCATTATTAGATCGAACTATAGACTTATCTTGATAGTTGCTGTGCCCATAGTACTTTATTGATAGTAATGTTTTAAAAACTATTGATAATATTGATAGCATAGCCAACTATTCAATACTTAAGTCAATTATATCATATGTTTATATGAATCTCAATTGAAATTGGCTAGCAAGGAACAATTTACTGCAGATTTTAGATTTGAAAAAAACTGGGAAAGATATCTGATAGCTGGATGATTCAACCAGAAAAAGCAAGAATTATTCTCCTTTTTGCTATATGCTTGGGGAAGTTTGGGCAGACTTTAATTCGTTAAGATACTAAAACACTGTTTATTTTAATAAAATTTCATTTGTTGATGAACTATCGCAATAGTAGGTCATAATAGATATTCGCTATCACAATAGTATAGCTCAAGAGACTACTGCTATCGCAATAACATATTATGGCTTATAGTCACCACTTTATAATACCATACCTGTGTCCTGTAATACTCCAATCCACAGTTATCTCTATGTTCATGGGAATTGATTCTGTGAATTGGCCAGTCTGAATGGTTTACATGTTTTTACATTGATTAATTCAAGACTAATGTTTTAATGTCAAGTCATGGTTCTTCAGCATATTTTGTTGTATAAATATCTCTCGTCAGCTGAGTTTAAATAACTCATTGTCAAAGCACAATCAAGAAATATGTCATCGAAAACAAGTAAGAAACATAAGATTAGGGATCCAAGCAAATTGTATATGGTAAAGTACTCAACCAAACCTCCAAAATTAGCCAGATCCCAGAATTGCAACAAATTGACCCTGTGTGTTTTGATGAAAGAGCTATTTGTCAGTCTCTAGAAGCAAGTCATCAGTTAGAATGGCTTCAGCACATAAGTATGGCTTCTCCCTGCGTGGTTGCTTTGACCATGTGTGATATATGGGCTGGACTGTGGTCTGTTGACCATAATCAAGCACTGACCAGTGGCTAGAAGTTTACAATCAGCAGGTGCTTGTTGACCCCACTTTAAGGAACAGAGTTGAATTAATGGTTTGCTTTTCCTCTGTGAGTGGAAATGTCATTAGTTCTTGACTGTAATGTATGACCATTTGCACTTTGGAGTGAGACATAGCTTGTTTATCTTTAATCAAAGCTTGGTTTGAGTAAGTGACTGTCTCTATCTTTTTGACAGTTTTTTAATTTCAGTTTGTTGTCACACTTGTAACTAATGATTCTCTTTGTATTTATGGGCATGGTCCATGTGGTCTCTTGTTTACATCTTAATGATTTATAAAGCCCTGTGTGGAACTTAAAGAAAATTAATTATTTTAGGTATATGGCTGCCAAATTCTTTTTAATAAAAAATGTTGTTTGTTTTATAAAATGTTTTTGACTTTGATAAATTCAATTCATATCTTATACTATATATAATAGATAAATTGAAGTATCAACAAACAATTTTATACATTCATAATATTGCAGTAAAATATATGAAAATGAAAGTATACAGGATGCCTTCAACATTAGAGTTCTTTGAAGAAGGACAATATTCACATCTTACTGAATCAACCAATGATGCTTGCATCAAACATTATTAAGAATTAATGGCATATTTAGGTATTGAACCATCACAAGACAGTAACAAGATGAGCATCTGTAATTTTTAGTTGGCATGCTGGCAAAGTGGTAATGTGAACATTTCAAGTTGTTAACACTACATTCATAGCAATCTTCAACAAAATCATTTATATTCATAAACATTTCCTATACATGAAGTCAAAGAAGCTATTTTACCAAGTTTTAACAAAAACAAGAAGGATTTCTGACTTATGTTTATTTATACAATGTTAATCTCTTCAAGGAGGTAGAAGTGATAAGTGAAAAAGAAGTGACAAAGCCAGAAATGAAAATATATTATAAAGGATATTATATGAGTATCCATGGCATATTATTATTCAACTGATTGAAATTGGATTCCACAGGACATCGTACATAGAATACATGTTTTCAATCCATGTTTAAACATTTGTGCAGTACTTTAACAAATTTTCAACAAATATTTGGATAACTTCTATGAAACTGGCCATTAAAGAAGGTATTCAGCGAATCGACACGTGGCTTGGTAATTAATATTGCAAGTTCCAAGCACATCTATCAACTGCACCATGATATGCTGCCTCTTCAAATTACCAAACCAGGATATCACATAGACAAACAGCCATGTGTAGGACTGCCTGGCTCAGATTTCTACAAACAATTTACAAAGAGATTGATTCCAGTTGGTGTTAGGAACTAGATATAACGAGTTTTACATTCATAAAAGTATACCTGGTGTTTCTTGTATTAACATGGGAAAAGCCTAAAACATTGAAAAAGCTGTTTGTAAGTGAACATTGGTATAGATGATGGCAAAATTATTCATCTTTAATCATGAAAATGTTCAGACATGGTTTCAAGTCTTTGGTTTGTTAGAAATTCAAAATTCATTTAGTTCAAAGCTCAATCATGTTAAAAATTGCTAATGGCTGAAATATTGCCCAAATGGTTCTAAACAACAACTCATTCACTCTATCATCTCAAAAATGGAACAGTAAACTTGGAAAAAATGGTGTACTTATATCCTTTAACTAAACAAAGGTTACCATGAAAATTCCTTTATAAATTTTGAGGCTGAAAAAGACTGTTATTCATTAACACACTTTCCAGTTTATATCCACTCTTATGGATGAAGGAAATCCATTTGATACAGGAAGTGTGAAGCGGACAGGTTCCATATGCTATTATTGCCTTGTTATTGGGTTCAACCAGGTCCAAGTGACAGCAATTATTCTGGTTATTCTTAAAAGCATTTTTTCCCTAAAAATGCTTCATTAAAACTGCAAAATAAACAGATAAGGATCATTCATGGCTGACCAAAACAAAGAGGTGTTGTTGATGGCCAGAAAGGGTTTGTATTTACTGATATGTCATGTGTTAGTCTCAGACAGGAATGCAAGGTGCCCCATATGAAACAAAGTCCAAATAATTTTGAAGGGCTATCTTGACCAAAGTGGTGTTGTTGATGGTCAGAAAGGGTTGTATTTACTGATATGTCATTTGTTAGTCTCCGGCAGGAATGCAAGGTGCCCCATATAAAACAAAGTCCAAATCATTTCAAAGGCTATCTTGACCAAAGAGGTGTTGGTTAGAAAGGGTATGTATTTACTACTATCTGTGTGTCAATCTTGGAGAGGAATGCTATGTGCCAAAAGGCACTGTGAAACAAAGTAGTAATAATCTTTTAGGACTCTTGACCAAAGAGGTGTTGGTAGTGGTCAGCGAGGGTATGTATTTACTGCTATCTATGTGTCTATGTCAGACAGGAATGCAAGGTGCCCCATATGAAACAAAGTACAAATCATTTCCGGGGGCTGTCTTGACCAAAGAGGTGTTGGTAGTGGTCAGCGAGGGTATGTATTTACTGCTATCTGTGTGTCTATGTCAGACAGGAATTCAAAGTGTTGGTCCATCTGAAGACATTCTGCAGTGGTAACCATTCTGGCAGGTTAACATTCACTCTTGTAAATACAGGAATGGTAATTACTCTGTTTTACTCAGAGTGTAGATAATTTGTTTATGAATTATGACCAATGGTCATTGGTTCCAGTGAAATAGGGATGGGGAATGGATGAACTGGTTCATTTGCTCAGGAGATGTGGTGATTTGAAAGTTCAGGAAATTGAGTTGTTATTTCTTGAAAACGAAGTCACACTTAGTTGTTTTTATCATATATTACGCATTCATTTCTTTATTATTTCTTTTATTATTAAAGATATCATTTAAATTTTATTTGATGAGGGGCACTGAAAACATCAATGTATATGCTGTGTGTAAACTATTCAAAGTTAAATTATTCATTACAAAGCTAACTTTGTTAAATTGTGCAGTTTGTTTCATGTTAGCAATGGCAGTTTCATAGTTAGTGTTTTGATTTTTTGCCCTATTATGTATTTTTACTGCATTGGCCTAGTTGCATTATCATATTTAGTACTTATTCCACTACAATAGGTAGTTAGATGATTATACTCAACTAACTTATGATATGTACATATGGCATAAAGAAAATACATACAATTACATTGTAACTATTACATTGTCACTTTTGTTCTAAATGTGCTCGCCGCTAATGGCTTAAATATTGCCCAAACACTCTAAATGTGCTAGCTACTTGTATAATGGTGACATTTGTTAAGGGAATCATTTTGCATAAATGGAAGATAATTATACCGCCATTAATGAATATGATCAGTTTATGTGATTTACTTTTTGTAGATAGGTTTACGTTCGTTTCCTGTTGTATTTTCACCTTGTGGTTACACTTTCTTTTTCATTCTTTTCTCATTTCCTGGTTAGCCACCTTTTAGCATTTCTTACTATACTACTGTAGAATATATATACCTCTTTTATAAATTATTAATTTAAGAAAAAAGTTTTTGATCCCCTGAATATTTCACAATAATTTATGTGAATGGGTTTGTTACGCAAATTGCAATGTAACAGATATAAAGAAAAATTTCTGACCTTCCAAATGTATAGTGAAGTTGAAAAACATTCATTTCTGCAAAGCATTTTTCTATGAGAGAGTTATAGACTTAATTTGGTACAATTGTGTGATGATTAATGATGATATTAATTAACTGTCCTATTTGTCTGCTTATTTGCATTCATTTGCTGCTTAAATGTCAGTAAGTACCATGATGTATGTATGTAGATAATTGTACTCACTAAATCTATGACTCAAGGACATAGTATTATAAGCAATGTGTAAATGTTGCAAATTACATCATGGTGGTTAGTTAATTTCATTTGTTTATGATGATATTTTAGTATAATTAACAGGAAGAAAATATTCAAACTTATCTTCAGAAGATTTGGGAATAATGAATGAATGAATGTTTGTCAGGAATTTAATGTCCTCTTGCCTAGTATATTTTACATACACAAAACACCAACAGCTATCAGGGAAAAGTATGTTTTGAGTTTGCTTTTAAAGACTTCATGTTGCTGAGTTCTATCTAACATAGGATTTCAAAGATTTTCTGATAAAAGATGAACTACCCTGTCGGGAAAATATTTTTGTAGAAAATCTTCAACAAAAGACCGAGTGTTCATTTAGTATACATAAAA
The DNA here is from genome assembly GCA_921293015.1 of Phorcus lineatus. Lineage (NCBI taxonomy): Eukaryota > Metazoa > Mollusca > Gastropoda > Trochida > Trochidae > Phorcus > Phorcus lineatus. The sequence goes on along the minus strand of OV121086.1, from coordinate 35,505,056 downwards.
TTGTACCTATCAACCCTGAGTTGCCAAATTGAAGGAATCGCAACTCATTTAAGATAGTGTTATCCTTGATCGGCCATAGTGTTCATGTACCCTAGGGTCAAATGTTTATCAAAGGAATAAATTACTTAGTGCTGATTTTGTAATATATTAGCCAAAATCAAAGTATCAATTCATGGTAAGAATTGTAGTTAGTCATTTTAAAGAATAATATTCACCTGGGGTACATGCAAGATTTCATAAAAAATTTCGAGCATTGCTATTGAAGGTATGATGCACAGTCAGTTGAACATCCAACACGCAGTTAGATATCACTGGAATGTTAGATGAGGAAAGGAAGTAGAAGGAACTCATTTTGCAGTAGCAAGATGATAAGACAGAAAACCTGCTGCCTTTAAGTGCAAACCCATTTATTTTAGAATCAGGTTATCATGTCGTGATGCCAAAAAATGCAATTTCAACAAATGGTTTTGTCTTTTCATGCTTAACAGAAAGGGTGGTGATTGATTGCAGATGAACTTATGATATCTCAGAAATATCATGTTGAAGAAAATAAATTTAAACCATTCTTTGCTATTTATGAAACTATTAGTAGATACTTGTCTATGCAGGCAATATTATCTTCATACACAGTTGTTATTTTATAACTTGTTTCAATAAAGATAATAATGCAAAATAAATAAACATGTTTACTGCTTTCAAATGTTTACATGAAGTAATTTTTTTCCGTTGACAAATACCTTGTTTCATCTATATAAGCACAGTAAAAATATGCAATTTTTATTTGTCATTAGATGGGATAAAGATATTGTTTCTTTTAAATAGATGTTGTATTTCTTATAGATCTATCTTTTTAATTATTTTTCATTTACACTGTAATCAGTCACATTGAATCAAAAGGTGTAGCCTCGTACAGCAACAATATGATATCATCATATGTTGCATGAATCAGAGCAGTGTTGCTATCTATTATTAAACATCTGATACCAGTGGATAATTTGAAAAAAAACTCCATCTTTTATAGATTCAACTTTCATTAAAGTGACACAGAGTATGTTTTATGAATTTTCATAAGGCTTAAATCAAAGTCAAAATACCATATATCCTGAGTTACACTCAAGTGGTCCCTATAAACTTGCACAAAATAATGATAATTGAAAAACAGCCATATAAATGTTAGGAAGTCGAATTTCTGCGTCCAGTTTACATATATATTAGTTAAATGACCTACTAAACACTATCAAACATGTCTTTGTCTTTGCTGTAAATTAGTTTCCATAATAACGTTTGATTGATTGGCGCGCCATTGTCCGTTTTTGACCACGAATCACGATTTTCATCTCTTTATTATGACTATACCGAAATAATAAGCACTTAGATATTTATTTTAGAAACAACCATTACTTCTTGATAAAATGACACCAATTATGAAGTTTGACATATCTGACTTCAACAACATACTCTGTGGCCCTTAAAAAAAACCTAGTATTTCCGCAACAATCAGCTGTAAGTTTAGTTCAGAGTAAACTGTCTAATCAAAATCATCTACTCCATTGTATATATTCAGCCTTGTATTGGTGACGTATTCCTCACACAGAAGTGATACTATTTCTAAAATACTTATCAAATTCTTTTTCATGTATTATGGAAAACTTCTTTCATATATTTGAAAAGATTACCAAAACTATTCTCGTTTATATGTAAACAATACAAAACTCTCTGTTGCATCAACATCGCCTCTGCTGTTTATATTTGACCCCTTGCTGATTACAGAATTCTCATGGTTCAGGTTTATAAAAAAATCACTTTCAATCTTTGATACCAAAGTTTCCTAAATATGTTTTCTCTATCAAACAGAAAACAACTTGAAACTTTCAGCCTAAATATTTAAACCTCATTGTTTACAGTTTCTCATGGAGAGATGTTGCTCGGTTCTCAGCTATCATAAGAAAACATGAATGGGAACTCTCTCCAAATCTTCCTTTGTCTTGCCAAACCAGAATATCAGTGTAATCTAGCCTCATTTTCACTCCAGACACTTGAAGATTTATGTGGGGGGCGTTCTCAGATTGCCAGCTCCGCATCAAGAACTCTGTTCAGAAACTCAAATATCTTCTGTATTGGATTTTGTAATTTGTCAGGTTTGACCTTTCAGAGAATCATTGTATGCCAGAATCACAGTGCCAGCTCAACATAAAGGAAATCATTCCACATCAATATCATGTTTGGTTCAAGAAATTTGTATTCCATATTCAACACAATAAGCGCCCTTTCTGTACAAGCGCCCCCATACCATGTTTTCAATTCATGAGAAAAGTAGTGCCATCTCTTTACTGAAAAATGTTTGAGTCTCGCTCTTACTTCCTTTACATCTTAATGACAATTAGTTTTTAATATATTGGAATTCTTTGATTGGTTTGGAATATAAAATACCAAGACATTTTACTTAGTCCACTGAATTTTATTGTTTGTCATTTTAGTAAACGCCCCCTTTTTAAAATTATGTAAGTATCCAGGGTGCTCAATACATCAAATGCTGTATGTTTTTAATTGTGATTTGTGATTCATATCCAGCATGTAAAGCAAAGACTCTTGGCAGGCACACCATTTTATGCCTATATTTTGTTTGAGTTAATCTCTATAATAAAAGTCCTTGAGTCAATCAAATATGTTAGGCTTTGGGTATTGCACTTTGTAAAATGATTGTAAATATTTCAGCAACCTGCACTTTCATTCCTCTATTCACAAAGGGGTAATTCTCACATATCATTATGTAAAATAACTTTGGAATATTCCATGGAATCGTTGCACAAAACAACCTTTCCTAGTTTGACCTTAGTGCCACTTATGTTTCGTAATGACTGGGTATGGTAGCAAAAAAAAAAAGAAAAGAGAGAAAAAAAATATGTCAAAAGAAATTGCCCTAGTTGAAAAGCAAAAATGATGTGTTGATAATTCATTTGGCAGGTTTAACGATCACTTAGAATATGAAAAACCTATCAATTCACTGTCAGTTGTTTGAGGTTTGTTAAAACGAGAAGTTACAGAGCTCTCTATCTCCACTTCAAAGAAGCTGTAAGCAAAATTATCCGGCCTTGGTTCATTTTCAAACTGATTAGGCAGTGCATTTGCTCCTTTTTTTCAACCATGCTTTAACCTGCTCAATAGGAAGGGTTTTTGTGGACCCGTGATTATAGGCTATGACGTTATGCAGTTCATGTTGGTAAAGGATTGACAGTTTGCTGTGTAACATTTCGTAACGTGTCCAAAACTACGTCAAAAACATTCTCTCAGGGCCTACATCCCATATGGGCTACACTCAATAGTTACACCTCACATAGTGTTTTTACTCCATACCCCGTTTCCTCATCAACCAATCAAGCGACTTATAAAACTCATAGGATTTTATTCATGACAGTTTTGATATCAGCACTCTTTCTTGAAAATAGAATTTGAAACATGAAATAAACATGAAATGATGATATGTAAATGCCGCAATTTGGTTATTTTGACAACTCAGCAGTTTCAGTAGTGGTAGAGAACTAATCTTCAAAAACAAAACAAATGACTAGACATACCACAATGACATGACACCCAAATAAATTTTCGAGTTGAAAACAATGATTCTTAATTTTCCATCATATCATAGATAAATAAAATATAATTTACCTTTTATCATTGATGCACATTATGTATTTGATTTAGTCTCCAAAGAAAAGACAAGTACATTTAGCACAAAGCATGAAGACAATATATGGTAGGCCTTATAAAACCACTGAACATACACAAGTGAGTAAAGATGGGAACAAAATGTCAAAGATAGCACACTTCTGCCTTTGATCTAGGAGAACAAGCCCACTCAGGACGCTATAAATAAAAGTTTCTATTGCTGGGCGAGAGCGGCATATCTCTTCCGGTGAATGGAAGATGCTTAAAAGCTCTCACACGGAACTAGTGGTAATTCTGTCTGGCAGGGAAGTTGGAATAATAATGGTTTGAGTGTTTTACCAATTACCACTAGTTTCACTCGTATGCGTTATTGGTACCTTGAGAATCTTATACCATCACTTTTCTCGAAGCACCCATCTCCAAAAATCAAAAGGGTATCTTAGTGATGGCAAATGATAAATAAATGAATGGCTACTAAATACTTTAGCAAATAATGATAAATTTGAATAACGTAATGATTGCCTCAAGCACCCCTAATTGGGAGTGACTCGAATATAATGGAGTTGTTCAGGATTGATGATTCTGCATTGTCGCATTAATCACTGAGGACAGAGATGTGTAATTAAACACTCATGAGCCAGAACATCACAATAGTAGTCACTTCCTTATGTGAGCTAACAGTTCAGTGATGGACAAAACATGTTGATAAAAAATGTCTCTTTTGTTTCAAGAGTAATGGTTGTATTTTCTGACTTTGCATAAACCTTGTAGAAAGGGAAGATATCAAAATTCCCTTTAAAACACTTCGCAATGTGTTTACTTATCTTCAGATGGCGGAGATTAGGGTCAATAATTTGTTGTTTGTGAACCCAAACGAAATGCTTGTAGGTTACTTGTTTGCCCTATGTATGTTAGATTGCATTTAGGGCAGAGAATTGCATAAATTACATTTTTAGATTTACAATTCATTGTGTGTTTAAGGATTCCCCTTTCCCAAATTTGAAGTTTTTGCCTTCCATAATGATAGGGCAGGTACCGCATCTTTTGTCATGGCATTTAGTATCTTCAGCTTCAGTGTTATAAGTGCTGAATTTTGCTCTAGTCAGTAACTTTTTAAAGTTATTTGGTTGCCAATTACTTTTAATTATGGTGTTTTTTTCAAGCATACCTTTTAGCTTTTTATCTTGGGTTAAAAGACTTAGGTTATTCTGAATTTTAGAGAACATATCTGGATTCTTTGCATTGCGGGTACTTACAAATGTTATAGTACGTTTTTGTGCTAATTTTTCTTTGGGTTTTTGCAATTCCAAAATGGTGTTGTTGGTTGCAGAGCATCTTTTATTTCTTTGAACCTTTTTTGCTGTAACTTTTCAATAAGGTAGATTTGCTTTGACATGCCTTTTACGAGAAATCTTGAAATGAAGATAAAGCTTTATGTCAGTAGGTTTATGGTAAGTATCATTCAATGGTTTAGTCCCTTCTTTATGATAAGGATATCTAAAAACGGGAGCTCGTCATGGTTTGTTTCAAATGTGAATTTTATATTTTGATGCATGTTCAGCAGTATGTGGAAGATGTCTAGAATATCTCCCTTAGATGTTTGCTTTGATAGAAAAAAACAGTCATCTAATTTTGTTCCCGTAGCTGTCCCTAAAATTTGTAAAAAAGGGTTATCATGAAACTAGAAGGAGTTGTTTTCCAAGATAACTTTAACTGATTCAATGATAAATAATTTGTCAAATCGATCGTTAAGATTTTTATGTTGATCAGTTTGTTAAGAATGGTAGGTATTCTTTAATTTCAAGAGTACAAGCATTTGTAAAATACAATCATCATGTCATCATGTTTCTAAATCTTCAAAGGTTGTCTTACAAGAATGTCAATGCACATTTTTGCACAATAACATAATTAAAGTTACTAGAAGAAAGACCACCTTATACGTAAATCTTTTGATCCCTTCCACATCAAACGCAGCAAGCACTACCTACATCCCTCTTCCTGCAAGAGTGTACATGTGCCTTCTATCAATATCAATTAAGTCAGATCCTGTTGAGTGTTTATGTTAAGCGTTTTTTGTATATACAATGTCAAACATGATTCTCTGTTTATTTATGTCTGGCTCTCAATTGCTATGATGCCACCTGATCATGTGATATGTGGACTCATATCAAACCAGAAATCTCCATGAATGTTTGTTTAGAAGAGGGCATGAAAGGCCTTGAAGCAGGAATGCAAGACGGTCTTTAGGCATGAGTAGCAGTCAAACTGATATTCATCAATGAAACATTGTTTCAAAGTTTTCAGATATGTTCTGAGATTTCATACATTCTCTGAGTAGATACCACTCATAAGGTATTTGCTTGAGCGACACATTGTTAAGTTTAGTTTAAAACATCTTGTAAGGCGTGTTACTTTTTGTTCCTCTGCTTGATATCAAAGAAATTGATTTGATCACCTATGGATAGTTGATATTGATATATTTAGAAATATTTGGAGTTGAAAGTAGTTTTTTTTTAATACAAAGAGTTTGTCATTTTCTATTAAGACTGATTTTCTCTTTTGATATTTTAAAGAAAAGATTACTAAGATTATGAGATTGGAAAATGGTTTGACAATGTACATTATTCTCATATCACATTGTTGTTACCTAATTATTGCTTCAACACATATAAATCTTTATACTTACTAAATAATAAGACCCAACCCAATCCTGACTCTGTACTTAGTAATATATTAACGCATAACATACTTCAAACAAAATTCTGATATTATATGTATAACTATATTGTATGAATCTCATATCAATTCTCTTGTTACAGATCCATGAAGTGGACAAGCAAGACCTCCCAGAGTGGATACAATATAACGCCTCTTCTCATGCACTCTTCGGCCTGCCCAGTTCACATGATACAGGGGACACATACATTGAAGTTACAGTTATATGTGAAGCAGGTTCCGACCAATGTAAGCCAGTGTCAGATGTGTTCAAGTTCATTGTCAAATACGCATCATTGAGCCATGCTGGAAGTTCAACACCTCTGCTTGCAAATGCCCAATCGGCTCCTCTTACAGATGTGAAGAATGATGGCACAAAAATCAGTTTCCCCTCTTTATCTTTGGTGGAAGAGCATGGTTGTGGTGACGCAGTAGTTCTTGCAAATCTGGTTCTCTGTGTGCCAATCGAGTCTCTGGATGTGAAAAAGAAGATGTCAATGCTGTACAACATGGCAGATTTCCTCTCAATAGATGTCTGGAAGCTCACTCTGATGCCCTCTACAGGTCAGAAACTCAGGGCTGTTGAAAGAGGATATCAAATCTTATCAGCTGGACCAGGACCAAATAGTGTGTGTGATTTGGACAGGAATGTTGAACTTTCCTGGAAGCTGTCCTGTTCTGCTGTAAAGCTCCTTAAGGATTTTGTGAAGGTCCTGGAGCACAACCTTAATTCTGGAAGAATAGAGAAGGAAGTGGGGCAACCTGTTGTTGGATGGTATGTGGCATCGTCAGATTCCTTAGAAACAGCAAAGAAAAGGAGAAAAAGGCAGCTCCCTTACAGAACTCCTATTCCAACTCCAGTTCTTCAGCCAGTAACACCAACAGTTGTTGCTGAAACTGTCAGAGCAAAGCCTGAGATCTCATCAACTCCAGTGTTTGGTGAAAGATCAGAATATGTACCTCAGGTAATGACAAGACAACCTGTTATTGTTGAAGACCATTCTCCAACATTGGTACCAAGCAGACACCCAGAGCAAGCAGGTCCTTCATTATGGACTGTAACAGTTGAAGAAATCACTCCATCCACATATCCAACATCATCAATGCATCTGCACATTACTCGGACTCATACCAAATTGGACATGGAATCTGTTGATACCAGTGGTGACTCTGTTGTCACCAGTGGAGACTCTGTTGTCACCAGTGGAGACTCTGTTGTCATAGAATCCAGTTACACTAGAGTGGTACCAACAACCTCAAGTGAGAGCATGAGAGTTACAGATCACTATGTACCTGATGTGTTTGAAACTGCCTTCTCTGGATCAGGATCAGGATCAGGCTCACCTTTAGTTGAAGCCTGGACCTCTGTGATTGACACAAGTCCTATCACAAGGACATATGATGTGCCTGAATACTCCTCGAGTACTCATGAGGTGTTGGAGATCACGCCAGTTATAGATGTGTCCCAATCAGCTCCTCCTTCAGCTGTCCCTGTGGTTTCAACAAGCACAATGAAAGAAGAAATGATGCCTGAATCAACAGCAGACCTTCTTGAAAGGAGTACACAATCATCCCAAAAATACCTCTCTGCAACTCCAGTCGCACCAGTTATGACTGATGAATCAGTTACACCAGTTATGACTGATGAATCAGTTACACCAGTTATGACTGATGAATCAGTTACACCAGTTATGACTGATGCATCAGTAACTCCAGACCAAGATTTCCTTATGTCAGAAAGAACAGATTCAACCTCCATATCTTTACACACAGAAGCACCAACACTAGTCACTTCAGAATATATCTTTATGGTACCTGACAAGCTAATGACAAGCTCTCCTGAATTCGAGACATCTACCAGGCTTTTGGTTCAGTCCTTCCCATCTGAAGTGTTCCTATCCTCTAGGAGTGAGATGATGGCTTCAGTAGCATCAGGACAGGATGACTTCTACAGCTCTTATATCTTCTCAATGTCCTCAGCAGTATTCATTCCCATGGGTTCAGGATCTGGATCAGGTTCTGGTTCAGGGGACGGCATCATCAAAGAGTCTGTGACTCCATCCAGGGTCTATCACTCCCATACTCTGCCCACTGTCACGGATACCATAGAGATCTCAGGGTCAGGGCAGATGGGCTCTGGAGAAAACATCACTCATCCTGTTGACCCTACTACTCCACCCATGACAGGTATGTCAGCAATTGCTTTTCACAAACACTTAAAAAGGAAAACTTTTAAGATTGGTACAACAGTTAAGTAAATTACACATTAGTTTAATGCAGATAATTAATAATAACAACATCATAGTGAATAAGCTATCAAAATCAAAACAGATTGAAATGATTTTTATAAAAAGATGAAAGACACCAAAACTTTAAAAGATAAATACATTTGATTTTATTAATATTTTAATCTTGATTATATTTGATTATTTTTAACATAAACATTTGAAAATATTAATACTTTATTGATATTATTGTTACTTTGAGATTGAATGCTTCACTAAATTGAATTTGATATTAACTATTGTGTATTATATTTACCCATTTGAACCATTTGAATCTACAAATTATTATTGGTTGTAATTTCAATTCCTCTTCAAAGATAGAAATTGGAGTATGTACCAAGGACAATTAATGGTAACAATTCTTTTTTGATTCCAGAAATCAACCATCCTCCATCAGTTGTGATTCCAGTGTCAGAGTATCTAATTGTGCCACTTGGTTTATTTTGGGAGTTTGGAATCCCTAACGAAGTCTTCTTTGATGAGGAGGATGGAGATGTGACTAACCTGGAAATGAGTCTAACTTTCATAGATGGACGAAGACTTCCCCCAGAGTATTGGCTGCAAGTAGACAAGAACCGCCGAACTCTGACTGGACTCTTGACCGCCAGTGACCTCACTGCTCATGAGCATCTCCAAGTGCTTCTGGTGGCTACAGACTCGGGAGGCCTCTCTGCTAACACTGTTATCAACCTGGCACTAGAGACTCCTGCAATCATCAAACAGACCCACAAGGTCGATATAGCCTTTGCTGTTGATTATGATGAGTTCATGAACAACAAGAAGGTTAACTTGGAACGCTTCCTTGGCAAGATCAGTTCCTTTTACGGAGATGAGAATTCAAATGACATCAGAATTACTGATATCCGTAGAGGGTCTCTGATTGTGTCGTGGAGCAATGCTAGTTTGAATGGACAAGATTGTGAACATGAAAAGATTGAAATGATGTTTAAGAAGATGAAAAATGGAGAAACCTTACAATCCAACTTCATCAAACACATGCAGCCAGAGTTCCACCCATTGTTTGTTGAGTATGAGTTTATGGGAGCTTGTGGATCTTACGAATCTGGTTCTGCAGCTCCAGTAGACTATGAGCCTGTCACTCCTGCCACCAGGGTACCAGTGTATGTTGACAATCCTGACATCATCTACCCATCCTCAGCAGTAGGGGAGGGGAGTACTCCTGAATCTGCTGACAGGATACGCTCAGGATCTGGAAGTGGATTCCATACAGAGATGGTGGACATGCATGGTGTGACGGAAAGGATTGACACAGGTTCTGCTCTTGGAAGTGGGGGACTCTGGACGCCAGCTTACAAACCTTCTGTCTCTCCATCCAGCAGTTCAACAGTTACATCTTCATCATTCTTCATCATGAAGTTCCCGGATAATGATGAAACAACAACAGAGTCGTCTACATACTCAGAAACTTCCACATCTACGACAACAGATGTCATCACAACAACAAGCGGCTTCATGATGACAGGGGATGACAAGAAGGAGATGACATCATCACCTCAGGATAAAACATTACCCTGGGTGTCTGTTGAATCCTGGACATTCCCTGTCAGATCCACTGAAGGTAATTCCTCTGAACTTATATTAATGTATATATATGTTCTTGGAAATAAGGATATCATATGACTAATATGAAAATTCAAGTTAATTTGAAAAATGTTTTTTTATAAGTGAGTGTAAAATCATATCGTCATTCATTCATTTTCATATAAATATTATAGGTTAAGTCATCACAATACAATGGAATGAAATTAAATTAAAGAATTAAAAGTGGAGTCAACTTTATTTAAAAATATGATATTTTTGAATTTAGAAAAAAATAATAAACCTCATGGAAGTTCAAATAATCTTTCTATTGGCCAACATTTTTTTGAGTAGTGTTTTTAAAATTCTCTGGTTGACGCAAGTGCTTTAGCTTTCATCTTTTGTCTCAGTGTTAGTACTGGTTCTCATAAAGGTACACGTAATAAAAATTAAGGTCAAGGACATACCTACTTCATGGTGTTCTGTGTCTCCTGTCCACATTGGTTTAAGTAAATTTGTACCTATCTTTCTCTATGTTTCTCGGTTTATCTCTTGAACTTGTGAGGTCTTGACACTGATGAATCCAATAATCTATCCACCATTCACTAATGACCAGATTTAATCTTAAAGTATGCTTGAGAACTCAGCTGTTTCTTATGAACACTTAAGTAAAAAAGAAAACCAGATGTTTGGTATGTTAAAATGGATCTAATTAGGTAGGTGAAATGAAAGAAGGGATAGAACATGATTCTGTAAAGTAAATAATGTTGACTGATTTGAACTTCTGATTTGGATTAGATGAAACTTGAGAAAAAAATTTGGCTGTTGAGAGTCATATCATACTTTTAAGAAGAGAAGTATGTCTCACTGAGGTACTATCTTTACACTGAATTTATTTCTTGTGCAAAATAAAAAGTTATGAGTATGGAAGAATCCTCACAGAAAATTCCTAAAATGAATTATTAGATACCTTCTACAAATAACGTACTTTTCTCCAAGCGAGCAACTGTTTTGTTTTCAGTTTTGCATCACAATTAACAATAATTCTTGTCTAGTTGGCTAATATTCCACTTTTTTACATGCAATAATTTTACCAAAGAACATTATTTTCATGATTTCAGGCACATATGTCTCATACAGCTATTCTAAATGTTATTCATGAAAGTGACAAAAGTAAATCAGCTAGAAGTACAAGTAATTTAGTGATTCTTGTGCCATGAAATATATGTTTTGTTTGTGTGCAAAGTGAAGATAACAAAATTAATCAGCCCTAGTTCGAATATGCCCATCACAGTACTTTCCTGAGAATCCTTCCATGAATGAGATGTTTTGAATAAATATTTTGTATGTGCATGATCTTTTTTGTTGTTAAAAGTAAATAGTGATTCTACAATAAGTTAATTATTCAGTATATGAATACCTCATATTGTTTCAATAAAAGAAGGGATTTGAGAAAATTTCAGTAAATATTCAAATGAAGTATTTGTATTTGTATTTGGAAAGCATTTTGAATTAATTTGATTTAACTTGTCTTCCAGCCTTTGACCGAGCCCCCTTCTTGGAGAATCCTATTGATTACATTCCGGCCAACTTGGGCAAGTACTTTGAGTATGCCATCCCAAGAGGAGTGTTTTACGATCGAGAAGATGGAGACACTCGCTCTCTTCAGCTGTCCTTGACCTTGCTGAATGGGCAGACAATTCCTAAGAATTTCTGGCTGCAATTGAACACTGAGAAGCAGATGATCACAGGACTGCCCTTGCTTGTTGATCTTGATGTTGGATACCATCGGATCATCCTCAAGGCTACAGACTCGAGCGGACAATCAGTCAAAGATGCCATCAAACTTTACGTCAACTCTTCATCATTTGTGAGATTCACTCACAAGTTTATCATGGTCTTCAAACTGGACTTTGCATCATTTATGAATGACAGGACCAACCTAAACAGGCTTCTCCAGAAGATCGGTTCCTACTTTGGCGACACCTCCACTGACAACATGGTACTGATGGATGTAAGCATGGGATCCTTGGTTCTCTCCTGGAGCAACATGACTCTCAACGGTGATATCTGCCACAACAAAACCATCAACAAGCTGTACAGAAGGATGGTCAGGAAGGGGGAGATGGTCCGCCCTGCTTTCAACCGTCACCTCAGTCCTGACTATGACCTGCAGGACGTGAAGTACGAGCTTCAGGGAGCCTGTGTGTACCAGCCCACAACTACATACATTCCCACTACAGAGGCTAGCACCTCTGGATCAGGACTCAGCGTCTGGGCCCAGGTTGTACTCCCAGTCATGATCGCACTACTTGTCCTCTTGCTGATCCTTCTCATCGTTCTACTCATTAACAGGAAGAGAAGGCGGCAGTCGACTCTCCAAAATTCAGAGAAACCAGTTTTTACAAATGACAGAAACCCCATCATTTTCCCCGAGGAAATGGAAGGGGATGATATGGGGTTGAAACCAAAGAAACCAATGGTGTTGCCTAATGACAGGAACAATTCAGCTTCACCATCACCCAGGACAACATATTACTTCGAGGATGAGCCTCAGTCGGACCATGGAAGTAATTATGGCACAGGAAGTCGGTCAGGGACTGGAAGGCGACATCCGAAATCTCCGCCACCATACTATCAGCCTCATTCTGATCCGCCTCCATACCGACTGCCGCCACCCTACCTCAATAATTCTTCTGATGTATGATGGGAAGAGTGTGAAGTTTCCATGGTGATCGATCACTGTTAATTCTTTGACAATACAGGAAGGAGAATTTACTATGGACAGATAATATTTTGTGGAGATTGACCAACTTTGATCAATTGATCTACAGCGAGAATTCTCCTGATAACATACCTACATGGATGAAAGTTACAGGTTGTCATGAACGTCCTCTATAGATACAGCTAAGACTAAAAAGATGTTCCTTATGGAACTTTATGCATTTCCATGTAACTGGTCACAAATAATTTGTTACGGATTATTCAAAAGAAAAACAGACCACAGTTATGCTTTTCAAAGATTGAAAATGTTCTGTTTAGAGTATCCCCATAAAGTGACAGAGACGGGATACATAAATTGTTTGAAGTGAGAGACAATTGATTGTTCAGTTACCCACATGTGTAGAGAAAATATTGCCTTATTCTTGTAAGGTATCATAATTGCTAAATTATTGGTATCTTTGTAGACTTAATGTCTGTTATGTGCATTCATTGTCAGTTTTTTCAGATGGAAAAAATGTGAATTATTGACCTTTAAGGTATGTGTGAAATATGATTTTTCAGAATTAAAATTAATTAAGACCGAGAATATAGACCATATTGCCTTGAAATATAAAAAACATGCCTGATACCAGTTGCCAATTTTCTCGAGTGCCTTTGTCAGTATACCATCACTATATATCTATTGACAAACCGTCCATACATATCTTATATGTACATGTCATTTTGACAGCACTGCCTTATATATATAGCAGTCTTTCTCTGCAATCAATCCTTCACTTCAGATCTGTCTCTTTGACTATTTACATTGTACTTGGATTTTATTAAATATTGTTTGTTTTGTATATCAATTGATGAGAAAGGTTGTTGTATGAAGAATTGTTGAAAACTATGTTTCACTAAGAAAGATAAATGTTATAATGTTAAAGAAACATTATTATACACTATTTACTTAGAAAGAATAATATTTTGCTGTTGGTGATACTATGATATGCATTGTTTAAGTAAGTCAAAATTAATTTTTACTGTTGATAAAACAATGTACTACATAAATAAGGAGATGTTTTTTAGTTAAACAAAAATAATCCTAGATCCTAATCCGAGAAAAAAGATAAAAAGTCCAGTGTATGAGGGTTTTGAAGGTATTTTTATTTGAATACCACAATGAATTAATTTGATTTTATGTTGTTTGTGGTATGTGTATATGTTGCATTCTACTATTGAAAACATTTTTCATTTTTTTTACACTGTAAGAGAATATTGTATATTTGGCACAAGATAAATGTTGTGAATGTCTTAGTTGTAGCATTTGCAAATATCTGCATTAATCATGATTTTATGAGGGCTTCATGAAACCTTCTTTCCACTTTAACAAATTCTTCTATTTCAAACTTAGATTTTGCTTTTTGAAATTCTGAATAGTTTTCTTATATAGAATATTGTAGGCACTAAATCAATTTTAGAAATAAGTTTAAAAAAATTTGAAAATATGCTATTATTGTAGATTTTTACTGATTTCTGTTATCTAACAATCAACTTGTCTAGTCAAAGTGATCTCTTTGATTTTTATTAGCTATAGTTTTTGTTTCTTTCTGGATTTTGTTATTTTTATGATCATAGTAGATTAATTTAGTGTTCTAATTTATATTTTCTTTTGCTTTTAAGCAGATTAATTTCAGTATTAGTTTGTTATTCTTGTTATTTCATCCTTTTTTGTCAATGAAATGCAATGAATGTGATTAAGCTAGTCCAAATTTATTTGTATTGCTCAAGTTGCAAAGAGTCAAAGAATCAGAGTTAGAATTGTTTAAATGAGTACTATTCTTGGAACAAAGAACAAAGTGCCTTTTTTAAAAATAACATGTTACACCTAAGAAACAATTTAATGTTTTTTGTTTGCGCAAAAATTTTAAGAAGCAACTTAGTATCAGTGGTTCTTGATAGTTGAACCCAAGTCAAAGGTTTTGTAAACTACTTTAGTATCAGATAGTTTTAAAGCAATCTTAACATGTCACACAAATCTGTATAAGCATTTTGAGAGCTTTTAAAATACCCTCACAATGGCTAAGGTGACTTATCGCAGACTAAATGTTGTCCACTTAAGCGTGCCTTACTTAAGTGTTTGTTATATTTTCATAAATTTGTATTAAGAATTGTCATGATGATTTTAAAAAAATACAGATTTGACGCAATACTCAAGTCCTTCCATCTTGCTTGCTTTAAGTACCTGTTTATTATATTCTTTTAATATTTGTTACCAAAGGTTTCATAAAGTATTAAACTCACAACACGAACAAGTGGTAAACATCCTCCATTGCATGCCCTACTCAATACCACATGTTGAATGAAACTTCCACTCACTCACTGTACTCAAGTAAAAGTATAATTAATATTTTCTTACAAATCAGTCATTAAGGTGAAATTAATTCAATGAAGCAGTGTAAACCTTCAATCTTTATGTGCTTTACTCATGTATGTATATGTTGTGTTTTTCCGTGTAGACAGCTGTCCTTTCAAACACTTCCTTCCTCTCTCTACACCCTATGCTTTCCTTTCATGCATTTATAATTGATGGACATGTTTTACTTTGATACAAGCAGTTGCAAATCCAGGAATGTGCAATTTTAAAGAAAAAAATTCAAGAAGGGAATTGAACCCCTCTAAAATATCCTTGAAAAGCCGCTGTCTAGTGTTGACGTTTTTCTGAGTCCATTTGTTAAATTCAAAGTTTCAACAACTGAATTATTTTGAATTAAAGAAATATCATAATTTTGTTAAGTGTAGGTAGGAATCCTTTCATTAATCAGTTTTGGCAAACACTATAAAGGAGATAAGCAAATAGGATACAATTACAATTACTTTCCTTTACTGATAACAGACTACTACACTTACATTTATTAGGGAAAATTGTAATAAGGGAAAGTATGTCATTTAGGTATATTAGAAAATATTTGATTTTAACAAAATCCAACTGTTCCTTAGTGTTATATCTGGGATCATTTTCAAAGTGAAATATATATTCTTATTTATTGTAAGGTGACACTTTGATCAGTATTATGTTTATATACAAACATACTCACATACACTTATACATAGGGTACTTTAGCCCTTTTCATACACATAGTTTGTGTAGGACCAAGCCGACCAAAACGATAGTTTTACTTCGATATAATCATAAGCCAAACAAATAGAGGACGATTGCAGCATAGTTATATTTGGGACATTATATGAAAAACCATTGAATCTATTGGTTAATGTGACAAATTTGTTGCAGGCATCAAACATGCCCAGAATCATGTATGTTTTCTCAAAGGGACAGTTGCCGACACTGGCTTGTGTAAGCTCCTTCGAACGTTTTGAAAACTTTAGCTGATAGAAGTCATACAAAACCAGATAAGCAGTTTTCAAAAAGGGCTGCTTTGCATTCATGTGGTTTTATCTTTTTGTTATGGATATAAGAATCATATGTCTAAAGTTTTTTGAAAATAACGATTTCATTCTCCTTTAAATTTGTTATCCCAGATATAGCTATGTCTTCCCGTTGAGATGAGAGAAACATAATTGTCCTTTTGTAGCCCTTACTGGCAGCTTTTAAAATAATCCCATACTAATGTAACTTAATTTATTGACTTTAAATCTAAAATATGGTATGTCTTGAAAAAGAGCTTAAGTAAAGTATTCTTTATGTGTATGAATATGTATGAAGAGGAATTTTAATACCATAAGGTACAAGCTATTTATGAGTTTTTTTCCATACTTCTTATATAGTCTGTTTTGGTTTTTTTCTAACAAACAAATTTAAAAAAACCTATGGTGTAGTGTTACATTGGATATCCAGTACACATGCATGTTCACGTACAAAAGCAGTCTACTGGTTTCCTGTTGCAAGGGAAATAACTCTTGCAGGTGCTTGTTATCGGAACACATACTCTACTGATAATGTATATATTGCCATATTGCTTGATCCTCTACTCTGCAAATAAAACTGGTATGTCACCTCTGTTGTCTTTTTTTATTTCAAAAGATAAAACCATGATCTTATACCTTGAGATGAAAATGGGAACCATCTAAGTTTTCACTTAAACAGTAGCCTAGTAGTATAATTACACTGAGTAGAAAGAACACAAAAATATGTAATACTTTTATTGTTTTCATAAGTATAATCAGTATTCATCTCATGAAAAAATATTATTGTTTTCAACTTAGAAGTAAAAGAGCCTTCAAATATTTAGATAAACTTATTTTAGACTATTTAGATAAGCAAATATATGATAATAATCATCTGATATGGATTACTGGAAAGATTTTCCATAGCAAGCTTGCTTTCCTAGTAATATTCAAATTCCCACCATGATAAATCTCTGTGTAAGGAGTTCTAAATGAAAAGATTACATATATGTAACAAATAGTGATGAAGGCTTTTTCTTCATTCCATTTTATGAGTATAAACCTGCTAAAAATAATCTGGGCGACACTTGGTGATTATCTTAAAAGCATAAATATTTAAAAACAGCATTCAGTCACTTTCACTAAGGTCAAATGGATTCATACGTACTTTAACCATATATTTAATTAAAATCAAACACTGCCCACTTTTAAAATTATTTTACACAGTTATTGATAAGGGAAACCATTAAACAGAAGTTAACTTCTTGTCCTGGCAAATTTCTTGTAGTGCCTATGAGAAAAAGAAAGACGGGTTCCATGAAAAAAAAGCATTCATTACTCTAAGCTGTTAATAATAAATACCACTTGTCTATTTCTTGGTCTATAGTTTAAATTTGTTACAATTAAATATAAAAAGTAAATTTGATTGATCCGTCCCCAGGCCATGTAACAAACAAAGGACTCAATGTACTCTGATATATTACTTTAGTAAATGGATCATGTACTGAACATCTTATAAAATATCTTGAAATTTGATGAGGAAAATATAACTTCTTTGAGTGGCATTGAAAATTTGGTAACAAATATTAACGATGACATTATAATGGAGTTGTTGTTCATAATATTTGTCCTTAAATAAACAGAAGATATAATTTGATGGACAATGACATGATATGTTTAGGACACTGTGCCTAGATATATTTCTTTTGAAGAAAACCTTCGATATACATATATTTAGGCATAAACATAGTATGTCATCTCCAAATTTGTAAGCATAGGTGGATTACCCACAGTCAGCACATTGGGAATGCAATAACCTAGATTGTTACACCAAAGAATTGTTTGAGATGTTTCTTCATATTGAGAAAGTAATATTTTGTCTTTGGGCATTCAATCATATATATGAACCCCTCGTGAGAATAAGATATACAATAAATGAATCATACATCATCTTTAAAAACATAGCTAGCTCGACCCTTCTTCCTCTCATCTGAGAAGGCGTGAATAGAGTTGGTGTCAGGGTCTCTGTGTATGGCCTGCAGAACAGCCATGTACGTGGTGCGGGCTTCTAATGAGTGCCCGTACTTCTTGTGGAGTATGTCAAGGATTTCCTGAAATAAAAGCTTATATTAGAATCAAATGTTGATCAAAATTTTAACTTCTTGTGGAGGATATCAAGGTTTTCCTGAAAAAAATAAGAATCAAATGTTTTTCACATATTTTGATATATTTTGGAGAATTTCACGGATTTCGTGAACTAACAAGATATTTTAGGACAATATGTTTACAAAATCTTTAAAAGTCTTGTGGAGAATATCAAGGATTTTCTGAACAAACAAGAATATAAAGAATCATTTATTGATCAAATTATTAAACAATCTGTGGAGAATGTCAAGGACTTTTGGAACAATAAATATTATATTACAATCATATGTTCATCAAATCATTAAAATTCTTGTGGAAAATATTAACAATGTCCTTAAGAAACAAGAATATGTTAGAATCACTTGTTGAAAAAATCATTTAACGTCTTGAGATAATCACGACTTGTGGAGAATAAGAATGGTATAGTGATAAAATCTCTGAATTTTCCGAGAACATCAAGAATTTCCTTGACACAGATTCGTTAATACAAAAATCATTTGTCGTTCAAATCTTTTATTTTCCTAAGGAAACTATCCAGAATGTTATTAACATACATGGATAATATATCAATCAGATCTTTGAATGTCAATGGGACAATACCTAGAAGTTTAGGAACATACAAGGGTCATTTACCAATCAAATCTTTGAATCGCTTTTGGACAATATCTAAATTGTAGAATTTTAACGTACAAGACCTCACATGCATTAACTTCATATCGTTTTAATATCATTGAACGTTTTCTAAATAATATCCAGAATTTTCTGATCATTCAAGATTCACTGATACAAGAGTCATGTAATATATGTCGATCAAATCTTTAAACTTCTTTTTGAACTCGTTCAGAACTTCCTGAACTAACAAGATTAAAACTCAAATGTTGATCAAATCTTTGAGATTTCCGTGGAATACAAGAACATTCAAGAACCGTATTTATATACAAGAACCATACAATGTACGTGTCATCAAATCTTTAAAGACCATATAACAGAAGATGGTGCGGTTTGTAGAGATTGTTCTTAAGAAAATCTTTCTTTTTGATATTGGTATGATGATGAAAAAATCTCGTCTATCAATATTGGAGAGTTTTCCTACAAAGGGCGATGCATCTCGTACCTATAAAGGGACATGCTAACGGAGTTTGAACAAAAAAGGTCGATGCAGAATATAACATGAACGATCTATGCAGGGCTTGAACATGAGTTTGCATTAAATCTTACCATGTGATCCGTGCTTATAAATATGTTGGTTCAGATTTTGCTTGCTCACGCATTATAATAATATGATTTAAAAAGGAAAAAGATTGCAAGGAGGTCATTAATGAGGAATGAATCAGTCATCTGTTGAAAGTTCACCTGATTGAAGCCTGGCTCGTACTTGAGAACGTTGGGAAAGAGTTGATGGTGGAAGCGCTTCTCACTGACTGCCTTCGGCAAGGATTCGTTCAACCACAGGATCCGAGCTGCGACCTAGTGTTTGTGCATGAAAACACATGCGATTGAAATATATTTATCTTATGTAAATTCAGATATTTTAATTGGTCACTTTCAGTTTGCAGTTTTGGTTCGAATGAACCATACGACAAAGGAATAAAGTCAAATTACCAGGCTAAAACATACATAATTAAGAAATGAACAAAATATGTGCTTAAAATAGGCTATAAAATCTTAAATTCAATTACGGTGTCTGAGCAAATTGTTGTTACCATTACAAGAATTATGCATCTAAAACATGCGTATCAGATAAGGTATATGTCAATTCCGTTGCTTCACCTTGAACCATGTCCTGTATAAACAAGGAGAGTTGTATCAGCCACCAAGAAATCAATGACGGATTTCATCCATGCAGAAGTCCTACTTCAATTATGTAAAATAAGATTAAGAGTTTAGTTCCACTGTATAACTTTCAACCCTGTTCAAACCTAGGTTATGAAGTCATTCATCTATTTCATATGTATCATATGAATACGAGGGTAAATAAAAACGTTCGTAGAATGACATAGAAAACAAGATCAAAATTTTTTTTCTCCACTGAGATCTATAATTTAGGACCAGCGATGTTCGAGCTTCACTATGCCATGCTTGTATAACTCCGCATTATGGGTCTCAAAAATCTCTCTCCAGCAATCAGGTTGTTTTTATCAGAAAAAAAACACGTCCACGTAAATGGTTCTTCAGATTGGGGAAGAAGATGGTGCCATGTCTGGGGAGTAGGGTGGATGTGAAAGAATTTCAAAGCCACATCGGTCGCGACAGTCACAGCAACAGCACCCAAGCACTCAGCTTTCTTCCCCACTTAGCCTGAATGCCTGCACTAAAATGCAAGTATTCTATCGTGATGATACCCTGGCTATCCCAAAATACCCGAGGCCAGCACCTTTTCGGCAGACCTAACTAACTTTTTTGAGTGGTGGGGTATTTGCATGCTTCCACTGTTTGCTTTGTTTTTTGGTTTTAGGGTCTCATACTGGGTCACTAATCGTTTCAGGAAATTATCCCTGTCTCCCCTGAATCCCGCCTAAAGTTGTTTTAAAATATCAACGCGTTCAGGTAAAGTTTTAGTTCTTCTTCATGACTGTGTATAAAAAAGGAGCCTTTAATACAGTCTAGGTTCACATTCAGCAAGACTAGATTGACTGAATACACAATAATATTATTGATGAAGGATTAGTGAATTATCAAAATATTTCATAGAATAAATTTTAATCTATCAAAGTTTCTGGTCACCAGTTAACATTCACGTCACCCATCTAGCAGAGAGCTTGCTCATTTAAAGAACACCTGTCAGTAGCATGTATACCCACTCAAATCTAATGCTCGGTGTCTCAGCTATGTTTTGAATGGTCACACTTCTGTCTGCAAGTACCATGTCGTGAACAGCATTATCTTGAACATCACTGGTGAAGGTTCTTGGCCGACCAGACCTAGCATCATCCACAACACTCTGCCGGCCAAAGATTGCTTTCCGGGTTGATAGATAAATTGGAAGCAGTGGATTGTTACATCATGCTTATTCTACAAACTGTTTTGATTAACTCTCGGCACATGAATTCCTTGGTAGAAATTTAACCTTACTCTGTTCCAAACTCGGCTGTTATATCACCCCACCAGAAGCCATACATCTATATCAAACGTACCAGATGAGTTATATCAATTCCTTAGCAAAACTTTCAACCCACTCTTCTACCAACCTGAGCTGTGACAGTTGATATCCTGGCTCCGCCTGACGCCCCTATCACAAGTCTCACGTCTCCTGATCTGTCCACGAATATAGACGGGACCATGGACGAGAGCGGCTGTTTGGATGGGGCTATGTAGTTGGGCGGCGCATCCTGTTGGTTCAAATACATGTATGGCCATAAATAAAGCAATTGCCAAAGAAATGGTTAACATAGCGATTTCTTAATACCACTGATTTACAATGTATGTAGATTTGGTTTTAGGAGTCTTTATTATTTGTTGGTTTGTTATTTAATATGGAAGCAGGTACAATGGGTTTTTTTAGACTATCGTTATTTTTTATAATATCAACATCGCAACTCGATTTCTTTACAATATGGTTTTTAATGAAATGGATCGATGGACATCTATGACTTGTATGTCATGTGAACAAAGAATCTGAATACACAACGTGTATTAGATTACTTCTTTACTAAGAGAAATATAGACTACTGAATGATAAAGGTTGGTATTCAACATGGGAGACATATTAACTACACAATGATAGAGGTTGGTAGTCAACATCGGAGACTTTTAGCCTACACAATGATAGAGGTTGGTATTCAACATCGGAGACATATAGACTACACAATTATAAAGGTTGGTATTCAACATCGGAGAAATATAGCCTACACAATGATAGAGGTTGGTATTTAATATCGGAGACATATAGCCTACACAATGATAGAGGTTGGTATTCAACATCGGTGACATATAGCTTTCACAATTATAGAGGTTGGTATCCAACATCGGAGACATATAGTCTACACAATTATAGAATTTGGTATTCAACATCGGAGAAACATAGTCTACACAATTATAGAGGTTGGTACTCAATATCGGAGACTTTTAGCCTACACAATGATAGAGGTTGGTATTCAACATCTGAGACATATAGCCTACACAATGATAGAGGTTGGTATTGAATATCGGAGACATATAGCCTACACAATGATAGAGGTTGTTAGTTGACATTGGAGACATATAGCCTACGCAATGATAGAGGTTGGTATTCAACATTGGAGACGTATAGCTTACACAATTATAGAGGTTGGTATTTAACACTGGAGACATATGGCTTCACAATGATAGAGGTTGGTATCTTACATAGGAGACATATAGACTAAACAATGATAGAGGTTGGTATTAAACATCGGGAAAAAGTGTAAACTAAATCGTGTGTTAAACATATTACCAAAAAGCACAGTTACATTTTATGATGAGATCATCCTTACTTTTAAACCATCCAGATATGAAACATCTGGGATAGAAAAATCCGCCATTTCGTTGTTCAAAATAATCCCTGTCGATGGGGAGACTAGTAAAGATCCAAAACTGAAAATAATAGCAAGAACGTTTATTCTCTGAAACAAAAACTGAGACTACATTTCACTGAGGATTTCTTTTTCTCATTCTCTCCCAACATAGGTAGCTCCGTAATAAATTCCTTTACGAATTCATTACGGAGCTACCTCTGTTGGAAGAGAATGCTTTTACTATGAGTCCCAGATGAAAACGGGTATGGGACAGGAACTAAAAAGCATAGGATACATATAAAGGAACTTACTCTTCATATACTTCACAGATTTGCGTGAACGACCTTCCATCAATAAGTCAAAAGCAGGTAGGACTATCATTCACATAAACAATAATGATGGTAATCATACATTAGAAACTGAAGAA
This sequence comes from Phorcus lineatus, assembly GCA_921293015.1. NCBI lineage: Eukaryota > Metazoa > Mollusca > Gastropoda > Trochida > Trochidae > Phorcus > Phorcus lineatus. The sequence continues at coordinate 35,481,699 of OV121086.1, read as the reverse complement.
ATTGATGCAGTTATTAACTGCAAATACTTCTGATATTCGTGACGATGAAATGTCTTTAATTCTTTTTCATGACAACAATGAATATATATTATACACATTACAAAATCGTAAAGTGAGTAATGATAACATTAAGACAATAAGCACCATCGCGAGGAGAGAAGTGTCAGTTACTAATGAAGATAAAAGTACTGAAAATATTTATGATACTGACAGGGATAGGAATTCTTGATGTTGTTAATGCTCTGATATCAGAGGAAAATTTAGAAAAGAGACTTCTCGATATCGAAAGAGCAATTACTAGTAGTTGATGGTGGAGGTCACCGAGACAGCGTCCCCGTTAGGAGCGAGAATGTTCACATGGGTCGTGCCTTGAGAATCCCAGGCCTTCCCCGTTATATCGCTGTAGTAAGAAGAATCGTGGGTCTTGGTCGTATCGATTCTCTCTCGTAATAACGCGGCGTAGTCTGGGGATGTCATCTTCTCAAGAAGCTAAAAGTTGCATTTAGAAATAAATATGAAGTCGATCAATCATTTTGCAAAATTGTCAAAAAACATTGCATTTAAAGTGTTTTAAAATCTTCACATAATTCTTTTTCTAGATATGATATTAATATGGTATTTTTCTAGATATGATATTAATATTGTATTGGCAGAACAACAACCCGACAATCTATGATACTTATACGCCTTAGTAGAAGAAAACTCGTCGCTTAACGCCATAAACGAACGTATTTTATATTCCTTTAAATACCCCTTGAAAAGTTGGAACATATATTTCTATTTTTCTGAAAAACATATTGAAAGTTACACTGCAATAAATAACAATTCTTTGTTGTCAAACCTGAGTTAAAAGTTTGGCTTTGTAGGCGCTTCGCCATCATTTCCAAAAACCCTTATGCTGCTACGTGGAAAAATAATAACTTGACAGATGCTATAATAGAACCTTCAGCACCAACTCTACAAGAGGTTAACATATAAGAAGTTTATAATCACCGTTAACATTGAGAAACTTAAAAATATCTAACGTTGATTTCACCTCTTTGATATCTAGAAATTTGGGATCTCCGAGCCTCAACCTGTCCGCATAGGTAAACTTGAAGGCTTCAATCATCTTATGGTAGGCTGCTGCTTCAGATTCCAGTGTCTCCATATCAGATGGCTTAAAATTGAAGCCTATGGTAAATAGATAAATATAAGAATAAAACTCATCCAATTCATCAGCTCAATGCTTGAAGGGCTTCTCTAAAAGAAAATAGTACGATATATTTTATGTAAATTTAAAGTTATAAATTATGATATTATTATTTTTTGACACACTAATGAAATATTATTATTTTGTCTAGAATATATTATGTATACGTAAATTGTTTAAACATTATTCAATAGGTTTGTGTTATTTTCAAAGATCTCTCTCCTGTGGAGATTTGTTTTATAAAGAAATAAGATGAATAAATTCCAATTCCGACTATAGACACAGTAAGTAACGGTAAATTGGTATACCACAATACAAATAATACGTTTATTTTAGCGAATAAGGATAGATATGCATGTAAATGTTAAGAGATCAAATTTTGTCAAAACAAAATTTTGGACATTATCAACCCATCGTGATCTCTATTTTCAAAAGTCTTTCCCAATATTTCTCGTTTTTATCTTATACTTTTTTATTATTCAAATCTAAATCAAGTCATAAATTTGACATTTATTTTTTGAGTTATATTTTTTCATTTATGAATAATATATTAACTCACCCTCGAATATTTTGAGTATAAGTCCCAAGACTGGTCCGCCGCTAGGCGCGGTTGGTACGTAGAGCGTCAGATTCCCGTACTGGTATGTCAGAGGACGCTGAATTCTGGTCAAATTGAGATCGAAATCGTCTCTTGTGATGAGACCACCTACAATAAGTCAAGATGCTGGTCGGGTTCTCATTTTTTTGTGAACATGTTAATATATTTTTCCTTCACGAATATTCCTAGATGAATTTGTAACCACACAATAACTTATTATTAAAACAATATGTCGTTTCTCTAATCATTTTTATTCTTCCCAACTCTCTTACTGTTTTAATTTTTAAAGAAATAAATCATTAAATAAAATAACTGTCTTTTTATGAGTTCATATACATTTTGTATTCAAATTCACTTAAAAAAATTCACCACGTTTTAAAAAATATTGTATATAACATTGGATCAAAATCTTGTGAGATGTCCCTTTAACTAAGAAGAACAACATTAGATTCTTACATTCAGGTTCAAATAAACTTTTTATTTCCCCCTTTCTTCATGTACTAATTTAACAAATGTATAATCCAACATGTGTTATTTCTTAGCAATGTCATTGTTATAAACTCTTTATTGTATTGCACTACATTACGCATAACCTGCAGCAAAATTTTGAAGTCTCATGATAATATTAGTTTTCTAATTGTCTCTGAAGTCCCATTAGTGAAAAATGAACGCTTTGGATATAGAATCGAAAGTTTCCACATGGCTGTTCTCTCATACCGAAGCCCTTGATCTCCTGCAGCAGTGTATCGGCAACTGGTCCCTTGTAGAGATACTCTGGCCCGTCCCTCGCTATTCCTGTGAGGGTCTCAGCCAGGGTGGGCATTTTGACTTCATCACCCTCTCTCTTCACCTTTCCCGTCTTGTCGCAAAACATCTTGCTGGATTGTAAAAATTATATGTATATGTATATATATATAATACAGGATTCAGTTTAAGCTTCTCTGCCTCACCTTCCAATGTCTCTCTAGATCTGTCCCTTCATATTTAACTGATTCTTTAAGAACACTGCGTTCTCAAGATAAAAATCTTCTTGCGCCTCCCACAGTTAACAGTTAAAAGATCGTTCCCATATGCAGCATCAATAGCCTGGAATCAACTGCCTCAATATCTGCGCGATTGTCATGAACTCTCCACTTTTAAATCTCAACTAAAGACTCACTTCTTCAGAATTGCTTTTCAACAAGTATCTTAAATTTCCTGCTCCCCTTTATTTTCCTGTATGCGCTTTGAGCATGTATAGCACATGGATATATGCGCATTATAAGTATGCTATTATATATATATAGTGTTTAAATCTTTCTGAATCCACTCCTTCTAAATTCATTCAAAGTTTCTGAAAATTTGGAACTTCAATGGTCATTTTATTCTGTATACTTACAATGAAAAAAAACACTGTACAACCAGTTTTTGAGATTTAAAAATGAAACATGATGAAAGAATTGCATCGCGCAAAACTTCCCAATATATTATCACCACGGTCCATTAACGTTTTTATAACGGGTTAGATATTACAGTATTGAAAGAGGCGTAATGAAATCAAAAGTATTTAAAACTTCTTATACGTTTACATAATTGTGGTGAAAAGTACCAGAGTTCAGGATATTGAATATCAAACGATATGTTGAATCTTGAGGACAGTATTTTCAGTGCCCTGGCCGTGGAGTTAGATAGTGGGTGACCATCTCTTGCCATCTTTATCGCTGGTTGAAATATTCTCGCCCAAGGAAGCTTGCCGTATCGCTTATGAGCCTCCCAATACGCCATTACCTCTGCTGGTACAGCTATGGACAGCGGTCCTGTGGATAAAATAGTTCTTACAAAATTAAACCTCGTTTTCATGACTGTTTTTTTCCAAGTGCAGGTTTTTTAAAAAATCAAATACAAATGTTTAATATCCTGCTCCCCTTGATAAAGTCTAAGTTAACATGTCTACTTGATTTCAAAATCAACGATAAATGATTGCCATTCGTCTTTGTATTAAATTTCTCCATGATTAAAAAAAAAGATTTTCAAAAAAAATTAATCAGAAATAATGACCCTTACCCCATAACACATATAAAACTTCACAAAAATGTTAATTGGCGGCTTAATCTATTGCGCACAGTTCATTATCACTATACATTAAGATGATTAAGAGCAATGAATCAATTTGTTTTTGTTATCATCCTTTTGTTGATCATCTGGAATCACAATTCAAATAATTCATTTATACCCACAATGTTGTTTTGTTAAATTGAAGTTTAATTCTGTTTGTAAGTTTAAGTTATTACACGTCTACGAAGATTAATGGCTCTAAATGCAAACCTTGGCGAAATGTTTTGTTGACGAACTTGTCAATGGTGGCTCCAAGGGGAGCGAACTCTCGTCCGTTAATGACGTCAACTTGTCTGGGGTTCTTCTGATATATAACCATGAAACTACCTGATAAGACAAGAATTTCAAAATATTATGCTAGGATTTTTATGTTTCATAGTTTTAATGTAAACATGGTGTTCATTTTGAAAGAGATGAAAGCAAAAAACATATAACAAGATCAGTAGGGCTATATTTACATATTTAGAGTGAATCTCCCCCTAAAGCATAAACATAGGCTTATATCCAGATATCTTGCAACTCCGACTCAAGTGTCAAACCCACTCTAAAATTTTGTGTCTCAATATTATTTGAACAAACTGTTAACGAATTCGAAATCTTTTGAAGCTTTTAATGATCGAGTTGAATAGTAGGTTCTCAAGATTAATTGGGTTGTATTGTGTTGAAAATGGACCATGGTAATATATTGAATCAAGGATATTGAGGATATCATATGAGTGTTCATAACTTACTATGTTTACGACATGAGTGCCTTAATTATATCTAGGCCTATATTTGCAAGAGCGAGGCATATATTGATGTTTAGACACGAGAGTCTTACACATAATATGTCATTGGCACGAATATGATATTCTGTTTATTACCGAAGTCGCGAAATCAACGAAATCAATCAAAATCTGCACCAAAGCTTACGCGGATTACCCTCTGCCGGCGTATTTGAAACGAAACTTCAACATCTGAGGCATCAAAGCATTGATATGGACGTGACGTCGCAATGAAATACTGATATTTTGCCCTGGGGGATCGTATGAAAAGTATGAACCAAGATATTAGTGCCCCCGTAAGTAATAAAAAAAAGAAAGAAATTTGAGGTACTATTTGTTGAAAAAAACAGTCAAACAGAACTCACCTCCACCAATACCCATGCTGTGGGGCTGTCTGATTCCCCCACACAGGAGGGAAGCAATGGCAGCGTCTACAGCAGAACCCCCCTCGATCAGTATATCCCTACGTAACACAAACATGTTTAAACACAAATGCAGATTTTCTAGCTGTCTTCGAAAATCCTAAAAAAAGTTATATTTTCACACGATTTATATCCATTGCTTGGAGAACTTGGAATGTATTTTATTGCAAGATTTATACCTATTACTATAAATTAGCAACTATGAGTCAAAGTAAGTTTAAGGTAAGAATATGAAAGGAGTGAACCTTTGGGTATTCTTTCGTTATGAAGATTTTGTTTCAAAATGTAATCTTTTTTACCTATAGCGTGACTCCCCTTATTATTAACTTAATGATTAACAAGAGCATTATGAAGAAAAAAAACCCAGTGTAATAATCCCGTATTACTTATGCGCAAAAACAATGCCTTTGATTCATCTGCTTTCAATACAATCTATATTCGTAAAAGGATCTAAAAATTCTGTTTATATTTTGGGCCTAGATTTACGAAGCTCTCTTAGCACTAAGATAGTCGTAAGTGCCATTCATTAACATAGGCTTAAGACTATCTTGGCGCTACGAGAGCTTCGAAAATCTAGGCCCTGTTTCTTACCTTCCAACTTGCGAGCAGGCAGGGTGGTCCGCTGCCACGGCACCTATTGCGATTGGTTGACCTTGACCTGATGACCACAATCCCCAACCCAAACCGAGGGCGAGAATAGCAAGAAGAGCGAGACAAGCAATAATAATGATTGTGCACTTCTTCTTCAAACGAGATTTCTTCATTTCCTCGCCTTTGAAACCTCCGCCCGTCAAACTGAAATTATTGTTGTCCGAAACTATTGCATATTACAGCATCAATTTAATTTCTCCTTGTTAACGAGTTTTGATTTTTATCAATCAATCTTTTTTCGATATTAATAGTCCACAGGCCTATATTACAATTTGAAAGATAATACAAATAAAGCAAATCAATCTTCATATAAATGATGATGTGATTTTTAGAAAAAGGGATAAAATGTTCTTCATTGTCACTGTCTGATTTTAAATCTATGGTTACAAACATTTCAAGATGTGATAGATTTTATCATGAAAAAGCAATATCATCTCTTCATGCAAAATGCAACCTGTAAATTAAACAGGGACTTCATTTCTTTTGCAACGCTTTGGAATATTCCTCTGTGTATTTACCCGTGAAATTCTTCGATTCGCTCTAAATATTGCTACCAACAACAGTAAAGTTTTTCTGTAGATCAAATCGACGCTTGCCTTTTAAACAGGTGCGTTGCCGTGGCATTTGGCTTACTCACAGAGTCTTAGGCTTGATACTTTACCAATTTACTATCATTTCTAACCATATTGTTTTATCAAACCTATTTATTTTTATTGTCAAAGCAATTATTAAACCATAAATTCCATTTTTTCTCATAATATTTCTATCTAGATTGAGTTTTAATTATTAAAATATGGTTATATGCAAGTGTTTCAAATCGCACGAATAGTTGTCCCTCTTGATACATGATTTTCAACAGCTTATGTCATATTTGTTTATTCAACCAACGAAAGCACGTGTTCTAAACGTATGAAGAATTACAGAGTTACAAACAAGAGTTACAGTTGGAGGTGTAGTATGTCGTCCAGACCCCACGGCAAAATATTAAAGAGCCACTCCGTGATTTTCATAATATATTATTTACCTTTGATACGAACCTAAATGTCATATGTGGTGATATAAAATCAAAACATCTTAACTTTTCATGTCCAAATGACATATACATGACAAATACATGTTTTCGATGAAAATCTAAAAACAGCCTTATAAATGCACAGAGGTGTAGATATCACGTCAAATATACATAGATACTAGTTATATAACCTAACAAACACTATCAACACCTAACTGCCCTCCTGGCTGTTTTTGAAAGGTCTCTGAAATAACGTTTGACTATATGACGCGCGCCACTGTCCGGTTTTCGATCAAAATTGCGACGTTCTACCTTCATATTGTCACTGTAAAAATCCAACAAGCTTTAAAATGTGTCTTTTTGTTAATAGTCGATACTTCGCGATCAAATGACACCATTGATTAAGTTTGGCATATATGACTCCAACAACTCACGGAGTGGCTCTTTAAAGGAGCCTTCTTAAGTCTAGAAAATGTTGGCAAGTCTAGTTGCCTCAGCCATGAAATTAAGTATTGTACAGGACTCCTTTTTTATATTATTCACACCAAACATTGAAAACTATAAATTTTTGGTGAAATCTTTTTTCAGGGACTATATGATAGTCTATTGGAGGTGGCAGTACGTGATTTGTATTGTTTCAACATGCATGCTCTACACCAACACAAAGCCATAGGCTACCCATTCTTTCCCAACAGAGGTAGCTACTTCATGAGCTTTGTAGGAATTAATCACGAAACTATCTATGCCAGGAGAAAACATAGGCTACAAAACAGAAAAACTTGTAATTTATCCACCAAACAGTATCTTCTGTTACTAACGCATTGGGTCTAAGAGACGCGTTCTTTGATTGGCGTGCTATTTTAGAAAAGAGAAGTATAAAGTATAAATTGAATTGAAGAATTCAACGGGTAAAACTACGGGGGACTATGACAAATCGAAGCAAAGGTAATATAGTCGCCTGGTTTAAAGGATGGCCATGATGCAGATATAACATTTTCTTGACTTTCAGGGACACAGGGTATGTTGTTGGAGTCAAAATGTCAAACTTAGGTCAATTGAATAATAATCATGAAAATTAGATGCCAAAATTTGACTTGTTCATATCTATATCGCTGTTTTTCAATTATCATTGAGAAATATTCAAATTTTAGCATCTACAGAAAAGAGGCAAATTTAAGGACAATATTCGAATTGAACTCAAGGCAGACATTCTCTCCAAACAGAGGTGGCTCAGTCATAAATTTCTATACAACCTCTGTCTTAATACGGAGGTTTCTCGGGCTTCCGGCAGTTTCCCCTACCGGCGCAATATTGCAACTTAAACTACCTGGCAATATTTCAGCCAATGAAAACACTGATTACATGAATAACATATTTGTTGTCACACAGGCCTATGCAATGATGCAGTGACAAAATGAGGTGAATATATTCTGTTAAGAAGACTCAAAGTGCAAGGTGCATATTCGAATAAAGTTTAGGTTTTGGAAAGCTTACGGAAATAACTTGTCGATTTGAATGATAGCTTTTGAAACGGCGTCGCTGATTGCACAACTTACTTTGATTGCATGCAATCAACGTTCAACATTTCTAGATTAAGAAACCTCTGTATTAAGGCAGAGGTTGTATAGGAGTTTATGAAGGAGTTACCACTTTTGGGAGAGAATGCTAGACAGATGGAATGCAGCTTATTTCTCAGCAAAATAAAAATTAATGGAACATACGCTGTGTCACTTAGATGACGTAACTCATAATGAAAATCATCAGTGCATTTTCACGTGCTTTGGTCGAATTAGCCCTTGCTCCCTTGCTTGTCTTCCAAATTTGTATTTTTTGGAACAGAACAGGGTTTTATTCTCCAAAAACACATAGAGTGATAAAGAGAACTTACAGTTCAAGTATATACAGATATGATATAAAAGGTCATTTATACATAGATTATTATATTATAAATAGATGCAGACAATTTGCTAATAAGCGGTTCGTAATTGCAGTTCATTGGGAATATGATTTTTAAAATAATTGGATTTTCACAGAAGTATTTTGGGGAAAACGTTAGTCGTTGAGCATGTAGTGATGGACAAATAAGTAAAAAGTGATACTTGTCACGTACCTACATTGTATGACTAATTAACCGTTTACTACGTTAACACCATTTCAGTGGAGCCTATTTTTACCGATAAAGTCCATGCACCCTCATGTCTGTTTAATAGTGTTTAATATTGTAAATAATATTCATGGAGTACATTTTACCCATGACCATTTTTCTACATAAACCTCTATAATACTACTCCTTCCCTCTCCTTTTTATTTCTTCTTAATTCATTCTAAATTTCTAAATTTCAAAATCCATACCATTTGGCCACGGCTTCAATATTGCAATTGTTAGTTTTCTTGTTTTCATTGATATGTACTCGGACATACGATGCGTGTTTATCTAACGATGTTTTTATGAAAAAATTGTTGTTTTACATGTATTGCACTTTAAGTGACATTTAATTTTGTTCTTTTCCAATAAAATTTTTTCTTCATAGAAAGTGAGTTGTGATACGTTAAATCAATTCAAATACTGTATAAAATGTTAAAGGCACTATAGAAGGCCTTTCCTGTTCAAGTTATCTATTTCAAGGGATATGAGGATACGGGTACACACTCGAGCTTTCTATCGATGCACTGAAATACTTATTATTCTTTACAAGTGATCTGTATTCGCAATGAAAAGATTAAGACGGTCGAAGTTGGCTTAGAGATCAACACCCTGTTACAAGCAATTCACTTTTTGTTTTATGAATACCAATTCCTCATAAGTTGCAATGACAGTTTTTTGTGCCACCATCAACGTTCACTTAAAATGAACATTTGAATTGGTTCAGTCTGTAACCGTTGAGGAAACGTAACTTCCTTTTATTTGTATGTGTATATATCGTTTTGATTTGGAAGAAGTTATGATCAATAAGAGATTTTGATTGGTCGATATCCGAAAAAAATTGATTCTGGCTAAAGAAAAGATAGATATGGTCAACTAATGAAAGTTTAAAGTTAAGAAGAGTGACAACAGCCTTTATGATATCGTGACAGGGTCGTCATTTGCTCTTCTGCAATATTAAAAAGTTAATCACATGCGATGCAATGTAAATTCATAGTGTTCACGAGGTAGTCTACGAGCTCAAGTCTCAGAACTGAATAACCCGTTTCTTCTTGCTTCTTGCTTTCTGGAGAACATTGTAACCAATTTATTTAGGGCCTCGATAGCCAATATCAATGGTCAAAGAAGTTCACAATTTCAAATGTTTCGCTAATAAATCGACTTCTTTAACTTCAAATTCTCTTAGTAGTTGTATAGGTTACTGCAGTATTTGACGATGATTCTGCTGAGTTTGCAATAGTATGAGTGACCTACCTTTTTTGTATTAAACATAGATCAAATTTAAACAATCATTCCTCACCTCTCCTCGACTATTCCTGCATCCATTCCACGTTTTTCCGTTGAAATTTCCACGTCAAATTATCCTTGCAATTGACAACCCTAAAGAAGCTAAAGTACTCCAAACCTTCAGTATACCTTGTATTTCAGCCTCTGCCACATTCTGGACTATATGTTTGAGGCTTTGGGAGGTCACTATGGACTTACAGATAAGAAAAGATATAATCCATGCTGAGGGCAGGTGTTGAATGCAGGAGCGGCCCTTATCGAGGAGTGAATGTAAGTTTTCATCGGCTCTGAAGAGCGATGTTTTCTTATCATTGCGAGGATGCCCGGTGGCCAATAAATATAGTATTCGTCAAAACATCTCTAAACGTTAATGTTATCTAGATTGTTGTAATGTTTACAGGAGATAATCATCTTGCTTATCATAAGGGGGTGCGAGTACGTTAATCCTCATTGTTATACTTACTGTATAGAACTGAATAAGTTATTGTTATCAGAAACATGATTAGGGTCATAGATGAAATTTTTGGGGATTTCAGAGGACAAGAGTTAAAACTGATATTCTTGGTGAAAATGCAAATTCTATCAATTTACTGTTTTACTGTCGGTGTACTAATTACGAGAACTCTCTGCAAAATTCAATTGAAAAAAGGCTTTATCGTTTTGAATAAGCATAATATTTCACAAGTTAATAGAGTTTTGATAAAGAAATCATGAACCATAACAGTTGTGAAATAGTCACTTAAGAATATATTAGCATGGTCGTTCCATCTCTTTATCAGCGGACGCGTGTGGGTGCATTTTCATACAACAAAAGGTGTATGACTGGGCATATAATTTAGAATATCATTTTCATATGATACAAAATGAAAGAAACGAAGTTGAGCTGATGATTTTTTTATTTCGTTTGATGCAAATTATCATGGACGGAATCAAAGCAAGCTGTTTTCTGACTTTTAAAGTGGTTGTGTAGCATTCAGGTATTAAAGGCCAGTTTTTCGCCTAAACCCTTTCAACCCTTCTAAAACTAAAGTCACATAGGTTTATCAGTCTGATTTTAGGGTTCAATTAACATGATAACCGCACGACAAATATACGTTATGTTTCAGCACATACATCTGTTACTCGATTTTTCATGATATGAGGACACTGCTGTCAGCGCGAGGTCAATTTTGGTCAGCTATCTATATCGATACCATCTGGACATATTTTTCAATGTACCGTTGGCCCCATGGCCAGTCAAGCAAATGACACCTACTCTCTGTTGGAATGTCTGTCATTATTCTTGACTAGCGCATGGTTTTGAAGCTAGTTATTCCCATCGTGGCGTTCGGGCTATCATTATGCAATTAAAACGTCCAACACCATCTCCTTTAGAAATGGTGATTGGATTCATATGTATCTTTATAATTTAATGTGATGAACATTCTCCCTCTTCTTTTAAGTACCTAAAGAATTAAAAGAACGCGAAACAAATATATGCATCCGATTTCCAAATTGTCCAGGTTTCGGTGGTCGTAAGATGTTGATACAGTCAATGCTGACGGGTGAGCTGATCCAGAGAATCTCGTAAAAGAATTCGCTAACAGGTAATTATGCTCTACTTCTGTAAAATGTCAGCTATTATCAAGGAAATAAACTACTTTAGGAGTCACACGTGTATCTCTAAACAATGATATTTCAATCGAAAGGTTATGAAATGCTAGTGCTTTGGCTGTTTCTTGTAATTGCGACAAATTTAACACTCTAACACACATGAGAATTAGGGCATTAACTGGAACACTTAATTCAATTAGTATTTATGACATCGTTATTTACTATGACATTTACCAGTCAATAACTCAATCCACGCCTCTTCGTGTAACTTTATACCAAGTTGATCAGGATCATGGTTAGGCATATACAGTACGATTCCCAATGATAAAAACAATAACATGAAGATTCATAACACTGTAAAGCAATTTCGTTGGATAATTTAATTATGACATTCTTGAAGAGCACTTGACAGGCTGAAATACAAAGCACGTGATAGTTAAATCAGACACACTCAAACATCCGATTTGAGCATCATTCCATCTTTCACTTAAGTCCAAGTACTATTTTTTTGGGTTCTCCTTCACACGTTTTTTTTAATCTTTAGTTGTTTTCCATTTTCGAACCCTTCGGTCATGATGTTTGGGAAACCTCCAGCACCACGTTGAGGAAGCCCTGAAGGTCAAGGGCATTTTTAGCTTTTTCAGCTTATCTCGGTAACATTCATCGTCGTATTTCCGGACCAACATGGCGGTAATGACGATTCCAGGCTGTCGAAGGTTGTACATAAACTCTTCACCTGGTCTCTCCAACTGTAGGTAAGTAGTAAATAATGATCCAGTCCCGAGCGGTTATGGCGAATAAATAAATATCGTGAAACAATACTAACCAGTAGGAGTTTCTCTTCAGAGGGAAGTAAACAATATTATTAACAAGCTTTTCTTATAATATGTTAATTTACCTTTTCATTTGAGTACAACCTCGTCATATCTAGCAAGCTTATCTCTCTCAGCGAAAAATACAATAGATTTATTTTAGTAAAATAAAATATTTCATCAAGTAGACTGAATTGAAACTTGAACATCGAGGGACTAAGTTCTCTCCATACAATACCGCACAGCATGATAACACTGCTGTATCATGGTCTGACATTCGGACTAGCCAGTAAATAACTAAATTGTCGATCGTTATATACGTCGGAAGCTGAAATTAAGATCAATTATTGATAGTTACATTTTAGAATTCACCAACTCCGTTGTCCTCTTATCATTCTAGTTCATGTGGATATGGGGAGTTGTTATTCTGTTTGAAACGTTACTTTAAATTTGACTATGATCAAATGTTTGATATTGGTGTTTGCTCTGTCGTCTTTGATGTTGGCAACGGTGGTAAGTATTGCCTTTATCTGAATTGTGAATTATTTTCCTATTGTTGTTAAAGGCACTGTTAAAAGACTGGAATATACTTCCGGATGATGCGGTATACTACATGTAGCTCGATCTTGGAACGATTATTTTTATATAAGGGACTAAGTATTGCATGCGCACCACTCAACCCACAGCATAATACTCAGTATTGAGTGATCCTGTACAAATACAACACCAATGACCATTTTCTGCACAATCGTTTCTTATATTTTTAACTTCGGCCGCTTTAACTTTTTACTCACTGATTTCAGGTTAAGAATGATAAGCATTACATTGCACCATTAGAAAGCTAAGTGAATTTTTACTGAATTAATTTGGCTCAACCTAAACAGTATAAGACATTTTGTAACATTGCAGATAAGGTGATCCTATATATAAGAATGATACAACCTTTAATCATAAACAGGTTCGCAGCGCTAAATTAACAAGTGAGGGGTGACATTATCATCTCTGTATCTTGAGGGGATGGGGGTCGTTATTCGTTAGTTTTATGTGTTTGATCTTACATGACATTTTATGTAGGAACGACTGATGAGGAAAAGTGGTCCGATAAGGATTAATTTGTATGTTTTTTCAACGAAACGAAGAAGTATACACCGGCTCTAATATACCGAAATCTGTTGGTTGTGTTGAAGTAATGCCAGATTGACCTTGAAACCAAATTTAGATTAGAGCACAAAAAACCATGTCTGTTTCAAAAGTTCCTGGTCGTAATGTTGTAGAGCGATGCTGTCCGAGAGAGGAACTCTTTCCACCTGTCGATGCGCCCTGTAGCAGATTCGTACCTCTACACACTCACCTACTCGTCTCGTACACGGGGGGTTGTGCTATGGAGCGGGGAACTCAACAACGGTACAGTGATTCTATCATTTCTCAGGAATCTGATTGTACAATTAGGCATTTCAATTCACTCTGCTATAAATACCTGTACCACACTCATAACTTTAAATATGTGACATGCTGTTACTTAAGTACTATAGATATACACTTTTCAAGAATATACCAGCCTTTGCAGCTGAACCAATATTGTTATCTCACAGATGAATACATATATGTATAATACTTATTGTTTGGGATATAAAAACTTTTAAAAAAAATTCTCAGGAATCTCTTTAACCCGGTACAACGTTTAAAAACACTGTCAACTTTGTTCTATAATATATTTTTGAAAGAAGGGTGATTGTAATTTGTTTCAATTGTTTTACCTCCATTTATGTACTTTGTTATTGTTTGGCGTAGATTGTTGAAATTACTAATTTGATTCAATTGTTTTACCTTTATTTATTTACTTTGTTATTTGTTGTGTAGAGTGGTGAACTGACTTATGGACTAGTAACTTTAAGTTTGGTTCTTTGGAATGTGTTTTGCCCAGTACAAAATCATCAATTAATATGAAATTAAAACATTAGTTCATACTGCTTTTATGGTTATAACTATGAGTACAATGTATCAATGATAAACTTTCAGCTGGAAAAGGAGTCATTTCTAAAAGCAACAGGTTCAGTGAAGGATTTGGCGAGTCAAGCATTCTCTCTCGAACGAAGCTCACCGGAACTGGTGTCAGAATAAGCTTTCCATTAGAGATGACCACCCAGATGTTCTTTATTTTCGACTTCGCTGGTGAGATTGATCTCCCGGAAAGCGAAATTACGTCAGACCAAGGAAAACTTATCAATTACATACCCGGAGAACCATTAGAGATCACTATCCGTTATTCTAAGGAAAGTTATAAGACTGACATGCCCCGTTTGTCCTGGATTTTTGTCGGTAGAAACGGGAGCGACTCCAAAGCAATGACCTACATTAACAACCGGATGTCGTCTGCTTCTAGGTTTGTAGAAGACGTCAAAACAACATCATTTGAAGGGTATTACGAATCGTCTGCGACTGTTTTGCCGAAAAATCACGAAGGTTTACTTTTTGTTGAAGCAACTTATTTATCCTCCGATTTATGGATAGTCAAACGACAAGGTTTTGTATTGATTCAAAATGGCCACCATGGTCCTTTCCCGCCAAATTTCATGAGTTTCCTGCCTTCAGGTTTCTATGGAAAGGATGAATATCATTGTCTATTAGGGTCCATGTGTCCCATTGAGTGCGGAGCTATTGGTTCAGGAATCAAAACGGCGGCGCTGCGAAAAATTAACCAATCAAAGCTCCTTGTTCCTAAGTCAGTAGAACGTGGTTTGTGGATGTATAACGCGTTATATCTTCTGAATGTTACTGCCAATGACAGAGGAAACTACACATGTACAATGACCAGCAACGATAACCGGAATATACAGAAGACTATACGCGTTAACGTGCTTGTAAAATAACTTTTGTTTTTGCTAAAAGCTCCAAATTTGAAGTGTTGTCATATTGAATCAATTTAGGGTCCCATGGTCCTAAGTCAGTGGAAATGGTTAGTGGATGTATAACGCGTTATATCTTCCGGCATGCACACTCAGCAAAAACGATAACCAGAATATACAGAAGAATATAAGCGTTAATGTGATTGTAAAATAACTTTTGATTTTGCAAATTTGAGGTGTCATATTAAACCAATTTAGGGTTTTCACTCCCTTTCCTAAGACTCCAACAAAGGCTCTGCAATAAAAAAATCCACCAATTCGAGTCTTGATGTTATGGTATTTAATGAAACGCTTGCTAAGTGGCATTGGAAATAATGAACTTTTTAAAACTTAGGACGGGACAGAATGACGATGGGGTGAACATATTTTGATGATGTAGTACATCACTCATCCTGCTACATCAGCGTATTTTTCTCCGCCCAGATCCAACATATACCCTGATATCCTTCGGCCTAAAACCCTCGTATCGCTTACGACTGGCTATCTATAGCCTACATTGACATTTGTTTGAATTCTCATCCGGGTGGTGCCGCTATGGCTGAATGCGTGTCATTTCATTGGCTTGCTATATTTAGCGATACGAGCGTTTTAGGCCGAAGGATATCAGGGTAAATAGATGGAGCTAGGCGCAGACAAATACGCTGATGTACCAGGATGAACATCACTTAAAACAAACTCTCTGATTGGAACAACAACTTTCCTATTGGATACGAACAATAAAGATAAAATTGCAAATATAATGACAATACATCGTGTCATACATCGCCTAATTTACAATTAGTAAAGAATAAAACTAAATGGCGATGAAATTTTCGATCTTTTGGGTTTCTCATGCATATAACAATTTTGTGTTGTTTTTGTTTCAACATTTATGTTACCTCTCTTAATGTCTAATCAATATAGTTATTTAGAAGAAAATAAACATTTAGCCAGAATTTCCAGGAGTATGAACGAATAATGTGTACGAAGGATGTGTTAGTGGTTTATGCAGTAACTACTAGTAGTCATATGTTGTTTGCAGAGGGGCTGACAATGATTTATTGTACGTTATATTAGCATGCCATCTCTAATGTTCGTATCAATAGCGAAAATATAAGTATTGTTTATTTTCTTGTCTGTTCCTAAAGTTTCGAATTTTACAATAGATAATGAAGTCATGAATGATTTTACACGAATGTAGGAAAAGTAACAACCTGTTTCAGATAGGTGATTTTCTTAGATACATAAGCTTGACCTGGGTAATTGCATTGACGTAATGGATTATTTACCTTCTGAATTTACCCTTTTCATATTTTGATCATTAGCAATAACATACCTGAATAATAATCAGTCAAGATATTGTAATTAGTTATCACATCTTGGTGCTTCGTACCACAGCCTTCTGGCAAGATGTCATTTGACAGATTTAAATTTGAAAAAATATCCCCTCCGTAAACTACGAATTGTCGTTGAAGTTAATAGAATTTCTAATCCTTCTCAACACCCGAGGTTACCACTAAAGAAACAACAAAAAAGTAATAAAATAAGGAAAAAGGTTACACATTCAGCCGTCTCAATATACAGAAGAGACATCAATAAATTTGCATTCATTGAAACTAAAGAAAACCACCATGAATTTGAATGTAGCCTAAAAAAGCAGTGACTTGCATTACTTGGGGACTCCTTTGACCTTTGAATAGTTACCAAATATCTGATGGAGATACTTTGAATCGGCCAACTGGAATATACGATGAGTTTTGGTTAAAGGGACACTAGCACTTGTTTTGAAAAATTTATTTTTTAAATTTTCCCACACAAAAAACATTTGTTTATGCCAATTGTATTTTTTTCAGATGGTGAAATATCTCATTACTCAATCCGATAGAAATAAATCAAATATCAAACTAAAATGACTAGCGACAATTTTCGCGTGAACACCTTTAAATTATTGAGTTAGCGAAATGGTTTCGCATAGCTTAACCGATCATGCTAAGTTCGGTATAAAACTGCTTTAAAAAAATAAAACATTGTCTTGGAATTGGAAACATGTATTTCCATTTTCGTGAGATAACTTTATCTATCTAAAATGACATTGCCCCCTTAAGAACAGCGACAGCAATAGTTTTAGTCGCGTGAAGAAGATCTGATAAAATTCAATCATTTGCAGAACATTTTTATTAATCTTTACCACTCCGAAACTGGCACCATTGTTCTGTTGAAAACGATAGAACTGGTGTTATTCAATCAACACTCTTTACCTATCATTTATCAATCATCTCCACATTGTGCTTTCATGTATATAACTATTTACCATATTGAGGAACTTACCCACAAAGTATATTATAAGTTAGTTTTCCAGGGACATCCAAAATACATATTTTAGTTTTGCGGCATAACACCGATTTAAGGTACTTTCGAGTTTTTAGAAAGCGTAATTTAATAAAATATAATAAGTAGTTTGAATATTGTGTCTTATTCTGTCGTCTTTGCTGTTACCAACAAGCAAACCAAAAACAGCGAGTAGGAATAAAACTAATTTGCGATTAAATTCTATATTCGAATTTATGAATGTTTTATGTCAGACTTCCTTCGGCTCTTCACTAAGAAAGTTGATGGCTTAGTTAAGTTTCAGATATTGTTTTCAATATATATATATATATAATATATATAAACTCCCTGAAGATATCAATGAAACATGTTGGAGTAATGTTGGCTCTGTGTCATTTTTTGTCTTTCAATATATATATATATATATATATATATATATATATATATATATATATATATATATATATTCCCCCAAGTGAGGAAACTGAGTTAAAAAAAGTTCTTTGAATTTAGAATTTAATTCCTAACTCCTTATTCAAATCTAAGACTCGGTCCGTTCTCGGTAATGGTTTATAACATGGGAATATGTATCCAAGCTGTTTCGTAATAAGCATGAAAAAACACCTGAGCCATTGCAGGGAGCAGATATACTGGATAAGCCATTGACGGAGCACACCTGTTTCATGCATTGGCTGCATTTAATGATTAGGCGTGATATCCTAATGTCGCATTAAACATTATGTAATTCGATACAATGCAAAATATATTGAATATATATATATATATGCTTTTATTCCTCCATAGGAGAGTTTGTACAGAATAAGTTATGACAGAGTTGATTTATACAATATACAATGTAAAAAGACATGCATTATGCATTGATTAGTTATTAAGATTACTTTGATTGGAGATAGTTATAAGATTATGGAGATGTTTTATCACAGTCTTTGCAAATTGTACACGCGTCTCTCGGTCTGTTTGGAGTGGGGGTAGGCAGGACAACAGGCAGGTTACAATGTCTACGTCCTGTTTCTCGTGGAGCTTAACACTCAGTTCAATTGGCCCAACACAGCTGATTTCACACCATAGATTGTCACGCATGCTACACGTCATCTCACACTGACATACGACGTGAGTCACTAGATCAGCGCATACACAGTCACACTTGCTGCATACACCAGTGTCTCTCCCAGGTCTCCAGGACCCACACTTCTTGACGAGGGCTGCTGCTGCTGTCTTCAGGTCGGGGTTGTCTCTCGCTATCACCCACGCTGTATGTGGACGCAGTGTGGAGTGGATATCCTGGAAGTGCTGCAGGTCTGGGTCGGATGCTATTCTGGCTTTCCACCTCTCAACTTCTTTTTGGGCAACTGCCTTTTTGACCATTCTTTTCCAAGTAGGTTGCTTTATGAAGGTGGCACTGCTGATGTACATCTCAAGATATTCTACCAGGGAGTACTTGTTTAGGAGTCTGCATAGGTCTGGAATAAACCCTGCACTGGATGCTGAGCACTGCTGTCTGTACAGGTGGAGTCTTGTTCTCATCAGTTGACGTGGCAGAAGATGATTCTTGTTGTTGCATAGTTGGCCGAAGAACAGCAGTTTCTTCTCATCGATGTAGGATTCCAGTGATGACCATCCTAGGAGTGCGCTGCAAATATCTGTTCTTGTGTGCCGAGGTAACCCTTGGACCATCTTTAGTGCGAAACGCTGAGCTCTTTCAAGTGCAAGGATTTCAGGACTTGTGATCATATTCCACAGCTCGCATCCGAATATAGCTTTTGGGATGCAAACTGAACGTATTAGTTTTGATGATGTAAGGGGACTTAGGCCTTTTGCATGACACCCCGACTTGACAAGAGCCATAACTGAAGATTTGAGTTTGGAGCAGCTGTCTAGAGTTCGGTCCCAGGAGTTAAAATGTGCATCCAGTATGATTCCAACATGTTTTACTTCAGTAACTTCGGGCACTACGCTGTGGTAGAGCTTTATCTCGGGTGTTGCTTTTTCTTTCTTGCCAAACCGCATGAACTGGGATTTAGTTGGGGAGAAGGTGAACCTCCAGAGAGAGCTGTATTCTTGGCATATGTTAACCATCTGTTGCAGGTTGGCTTTGACTGGGCTTAACAAGGCGATGTCGTCTGCTTGTGTAGGTGACGTAATGTGCAGATCCATAACCATAGCTCCTTTCTTGCTCTTGTCCAGGCTTCGGAGTAGCTCGTCTATATATAGCAGGTACAGCTTGGCCGACATCACACTGCCTTGCCTCACTCCTCTGTATAGTCTGAACCATTGTGACGTCTCGTTGTTTGTAGCTACACAACTCCTCATTGATTTGTACATGCTGTCAATCACTTTCCATAAGGCACTGTGAATGCCAAGCTGATGTAGCTTATATAACAGCCCTGAATGCCATACAGTGTCAAATGCCTTGGAGCTATCAAGGAAGCATATATTTATCGCATCGGATCTTTCAAGGTAGTGGTGGACGGTTTCCTGGATGACAAAGCTGGTGTGGCAGGACGATAAGCCTTTCTGGAACCCATATTGCTGATTGCTTGGGAATGTTGCTGACTCTGTAAATTCAGGAATCCTTTTGCACAGAACTGACTCAAAGAGTTTAAAGATAGCAGGCAGCAGTGTTACTCCTCGATATGAATCAGCAAGGACTTTTGATTTCTTTCCACCTTTGAAAATTGGTATAACGAGTCCCTTTGACCAATCATTTGGGATATATCCAGATTTTAATATGGCGTTGAATAGAGCTGCAAGACATCGACACAGATGGTCACCTCCATATTTCAGATGTTCGTGAGATATCCCATCCATTCCGGCAGCTTTGTTGGACTTAAGGCTCTTACAGAGAGATTTTATTTCCTCCTCGCTTGTCTCAATGTCTTCTATATTGTGGTCAATCCTCTGCAGTCTCTTTCTCAATGCTTCTATTTCAGCTTCTATTTTGTCTTTGAATTTGTTATTAAAATGACCTTCTCCTTGATCCTTATATACTTTTTTCATGTGGTCGGCCATTGCATTGCATATGGTATGAGGCTCCCGTAGACTTGTACCGTCTACTTCAAGGCATGAAATGTTCTTATTCTTATTCCCTTTAGTTAACATCGACCAGAAGCGTTTTTGATCGATATTCCCAGCCGTGTCAATGTCTTTGAAGTAGTCCCTTTCATAATTGGCTGCTTCATTTCTAAGAGTATTTCTGAATTCATCCTTTGCTCCTTTGTATAGCCTGAAGCTCTCAAACTCCATGCCCCGAGGTTTACCTGCATCAATCCAGTCAATTCTTCTCTTCATCATTTTATTGTGATTTGCTTCCACGGCGCCCTTCCAGTAAGGTTTCAGGAATTTCTTGAAGTGAGTTTTCTGGATAAACATTTCACTGGACTGGAGCAGATTTTCAACAATAGTTCTGTACAGGTCCTCGATCTCCTCACAAGATGAGTTGAGTTGCAAGTTAGTTTGCCATAGAGAGTTTGAGACAGAGTAAGTATAGTCGAGGATTGTTCCATCATCTAAGGCTTTAGCCCAGGCAAACTTCTTGTATATTTGTTGATCATCAGCTTGTGGTGGTGTAGGGATTCTAAGTGAGCAAATTACAGGATGGTGGTCGGATACGTTGAATGGGTTGTCTTCCCGTACTTTTGCCTCTGTTACCAGTTTCAATAATTCCTCAGGGATCAGGATGTGATCTAGTGCCCCTTGTGGGCCGCCACCATATGCCTGGAATGTGAATACAGGGCCACTGCAGAATAGTTCCATGTTCACTGGCTTGAGGTGCAGGTTTGATGTACATCTGATAAGTTGTCTTTCCCTGGTGCTTTCCTTGATTAATGAATGTCTCGGTCCACTGATTGCAGCATTAAAGTCACCTAGCATAATGATTGATCCCCGTGGTGAGTATGCATCATAGATTGTTTTTAACATAGTCACATACTCGTTGAAGAGGTCATCGGACTTGTTTGACGGTGGTAGGTACACCGAGAAGATGAATATTATTTGATTGTTTGATGTTGATAAATCCACACCCGATATTCTGTGGTTGTCAGTAGTAATCTCATTGAGGCTCTTCCTGAGGTTCCGTTTGCAAAGTATGGCTGTTCCCCCGCTGGTGAAGGATCTGTTCGATTGATACTGAGGTTCTGGTGCAGGATTGGCAATGCAGAAGTAGTCCGCATTCAATGAGTCCATGAAACATAAGTTATATTCACGCAGTTGGTGATCAGCAATTGCACAAATGTCTATATTGTCATCATGAAGACATGAGTTTAGGTATGGGACGCTGCTCATGATTCCCCTAGCGTTCCAACACATTAGGGTTAGATCTACTGCATCAGCCATTATGTTCGTGTGAGTCCCTCTTGGTCTGATTTGTTCTGCCTCTCTCTTATGGATTTCCAGAACTGTTCCCGGGATAACCAAGGTTTGACTATAATATTTTCTGGCCAAAAGTTTCTGTTTTCAAGTCTATCTTTGTCTTTTAATAAGACATTTACTTGGGCTGAGGCTGTCCTTTTTTCAGGGTGATTGAAAAATCGGATGAATGTGACAGTGACTCCGTTTGATTCAAAATATTTTCTTATACAATCTTGGGTATTGTCTTTGTGTATGCCTCCTAGGTAGAACCTCGCTGTTTTCAATCTTGGAGGAGCGGCCCGGAAGTTCACTTTAGTCTCTCTCGTCGCAGCACAGTAGTCCTTGCCTACATGGGTTTCTATTTTGCTATATTCGTTTAACAATTCTGGACAATGGAGGATTGCTGTGTTGTTGCCACTGTCTGTTGTTGAACTCCTATCCTTCTGTTTCTGTACACACTGACTGTACGACAGCGGGCGTACATTTGGTTGTTTAGTCAGGGCTGGTTCTTCTATTCCTGTCTGCCTGTTATCAGTGTCGTTCGTTTCTGATGGTTGATGTCGGTCAGGTCTGTTTGTTGATTCAGTAGACTGGTCAGTCTGATTGGTGTCGTCTCCGGACTTTGGTGGAGTATTGTCTGAACCAGATTGGTGTGTGATATCCAACACTTGCTCCGAGCTCTTGTTGTACGCAACTACTGTTTTGCTCTGTTGAACTATCTTCACCTGTTTTTCTACACTGGTCATTTTCTTCTTCAAGTCTGTAACAGTTAGTTTTCCAGGGACATCCAAAATACATATTTTAGTTTTGCGGCATAACACCGATTTAAGGTACTTTCGAGTTTTTAGAAAGCGTAATTTAATAAAATATAATAAGTAGTTTGAATATTGTGTCTTATTCTGTCGTCTTTGCTGTTACCAACAAGCAAACCAAAAACAGCGAGTAGGAATAAAACTAATTTGCGATTAAATTCTATATTCGAATTTATGAATGTTTTATGTCAGACTTCCTTCGGCTCTTCACTAAGAAAGTTGATGGCTTAGTTAAGTTTCAGATATTGTTTTCAATATATATATATATATAATATATATAAACTCCCTGAAGATATCAATGAAACATGTTGGAGTAATGTTGGCTCTGTGTCATTTTTTGTCTTTCAATATATATATATATATATATATATATATATATATATATATATATATTCCCCCAAGTGAGGAAACTGAGTTAAAAAAAGTTCTTTGAATTTAGAATTTAATTCCTAACTCCTTATTCAAATCTAAGACTCGGTCCGTTCTCGGTAATGGTTTATAACATGGGAATATGTATCCAAGCTGTTTCGTAATAAGCATGAAAAAACACCTGAGCCATTGCAGGGAGCAGATATACTGGATAAGCCATTGACGGAGCACACCTGTTTCATGCATTGGCTGCATTTAATGATTAGGCGTGATATCCTAATGTCGCATTAAACATTATGTAATTCGATACAATGCAAAATATATTGAATATAGCCTTAGTTCTAGTGTCATTCTTTGCAACTTTAAAAACTGGAGGATTTTAGGAAATTGGGAATAATCTAAAACATCTTCAAATTTAAATGCTTCATTTCTCACCGCCTGTGTCGACATTACGACCGGGCCAATATCCATGTTGATTTGTGTTGCAAATGTAAGGATACATAAGTATATGTAACCTTTATCAGTGCATGCTGTGTCCAGGTGAAGTGAATATATATTTTCGACAAAGGTGTTAGTTGATCTCTAATTAAGAAGTTTTATTGTTACATTTCATAAAGTGGATGCTGTCCTACCCAGAACATATTAGATTAAAATTTGTTTTGTTTATAAACGTTGTCCAAACTTTCTCTGAGACCAGTATAATCTTTCATATGAGAATTTTGAAAAAACACATAAATAATCTATGAAATATCTTTATTTAGATAATATAAAATATAATTTATAAGTAACAGTTTAATTATGCAGATAACGACACTATAGTGACAGTGTTGTTATTCAAACATTATTTTGGTGACTTAAGTTTTAAATAATATCCCTTTCATTTACACCATTAACTCAAGAAAACTTTAATTTTCAAAATTCAATAAACAAAGCTTAATAACCTAAGTCACTAGGAAAGGTGTGTTGTTCCTTCCTGGTCATAATTACTGTCCTCAGATTTAGTTAATTACATCGTTTGTCCAGGTAATTTATCACCTGACGTCACAAAGGGTCATCTCTTTTACGTTAATACCCTGGGTTTGGGCATATCAATATGAACGCTCAAGGGCACTGACCAACCTATAAAGTGGAATAACTCAGGTAGATAATTAGTTAAGGTGTCAATAGCATGATCTTTAGGTGTTCTTCAACCATCGAAGTCATGTAAGAGGTATGACAACGCAAGATACCGTAAAGTATTGAGATAACCGCGTTGACGTTCATTGGATTCACACTATTTAACAGAAGTGTCAACAGAAAGATACTAGGTACCTTGGTGTATCCTTGCGACTTTTTGATTTAGTCCGATTAGTCCGTTAATTAAATGTTAAGACTACCTAGATGAGGGACGCGTGTAACGATCGGCAGTGTTTCGCAGGTGGTTTGTGACAGGTGTAGAACAAATGCATTAACCACCTGGACAGGTGAGGAAGATGTCGAACGCTGCTTTCTCTACCTGGATGGGGGAATTACCTCAGCGTCTCACCAATGTTCCCCTTGGACACCTAGCAATTCCAGGTAAGAACACTACCCCTATAACCATTCGACGTTTTGATATATGATATTCACGAGAATATACGTTACATAAATGAATAACCTGCAGCCGTTTGCGTGCTTAAAATAAAAGTCAGTTTGTGTTTAATTTGAGTACAAACGACATATTTGATTTCCAAATATAATTATATATTCCTTTTTAACGGATTCCGAGTAGTGGGAAAGATTAGTTTATACATGTCCGTTACTTTGAATTCTTACTTTCTATTGTATGAATTTCTTACGATTTTTAAATGAAGTGTATTTTTTTCCATTTTATCGCGGTTTTTGAAGCCGTGGAGTAATCATGATTCAAATATACTGAGAAGTAAAACGTCATTTGTTAAATTTGATAAATCTGAAGAACGATCTACTAACCAATGAATATTCTTCTTGTTAGTGAAGTCATATTTTCCATTAAGAATAAAAAAAAGCCCGTAACAAAATAAAACACGATACTGCCGAATTATGCAGGGCAGGTTTAGAACAAACCCCCTTGGCAAAAAAGGCTGGACAATCAATACCCCGTGGACCACTATTGTATAACTAGTATCTTTCCGCTTGATATGGTACACGTTCGTTCATTCAGTGCAGTTGTACTGGCGATAAGGATTAGGAATTTCTTTATCTAATTAGTATGAAATTACATCAGTAATATGGCAAGTAAAAGCTGTTTATCTGTCATAACATAGCGTTTCTGTAATTTCGCAGAAAATTGGTGTGGAAATGTAAAAAAAAAAAATGCGTTTTGATTAACAATTTTTTACCTTTTCTTTATTTTTTCATTTTGTATTTCGAGTGTGTTGGAAAATCACGGATTGATTGGAAAATTTTGAGATACGGTGATATATACGGTGATATATGGTGTGGATCATGAACTAAAACAGAGTTAAAATATTAAAGCCTGTTGTATTGAAAAATTATTTTTGAACTGGTTGTTCATTATCTATGTTTATTTTCAGGTTCCCATAACTCTTTCTCTGCTGCACTGGATATACGTCAGGGAGTGGCAATCGACCAGCCTCAAGCTATCCGGAAGTTGGGACAATCTTGCTGCGGGGCTGGCATCACTTTCATCCGGAAGTGGTCAGTGACCCAACGATCGTCCATGTTTGACCAACTCCAAGCTGGCATCCGGTATTTCGACCTCCGAGTGTGCAAAAGAACAAACACAGAAGAATTCCAGTTTCTTCATGGACTGTACGGCGATAGTGTAACGAATGCACTTGAAGCAATCAAACCTTTCTTTAAAGAGAACCCATCAGAAGTAGCCATACTGGACATGAATCATTTCTATAATATGACTCCATCAGATCATGATCATTTATTAGGGCAGATCGTTGATACCATAGGAGACTTGTTGGTACCAGTTAACGGGTACCAGTACAGACTCTGGAGTCTAACCCTGTCCAATGTGTGGAACAATCCTGGGAGAATCATTCTCATCTACCACAACCCGTTCAATGCAGCTAGCTTTCCAAACATATGGAACAAAACCGTCATCCATTCCCCTTGGCCGAACACTGACAACGTGCAAAGTTTGATTGCTTATCTTGAAACCTACTATTCGAGTAAAAGACGATCCCCTGGTTTTGGGTTTCATGTGTGGCAGGGCTGTGTGACACCTAAAGTGTCAACCATTTTGAGGAATGTCTTTGGCTCACTCGAAAGCGTTGCTCATACTGCTACCACTGCCTTTGCTAGTTGGTTGAAAGATAAAGCACCGGGGGAGTCAAGAATTAATATATGTCTTGCAGATTTTGTAGAGAATTCCAACTTCGTTCCAGCTGTGCTTGCAGTCAACAACACGAAAAGCTTTGACGCTAAAGAGGAGATTTACGGTACATACTGTACGGTTGTGCGGAAGGCATAGATGAATGCTGAAAACATTAAACCCACAGTGAATAAACTGCAACTATATTATTTATGAAGAATGAAAAGCCATTGGACCGTTTCCTTACTATCGATTATATACACACAGTGAATAAACTACAACTATATTGTTTATGAAGAATGAAAAGCCATTGGACCGTTTCCTTACTATCGATTAAATACAGAGAGCATTCAAACTCTGATGTTTTAAAGTTGTAGACACTGATTGTCCGGAGAAAAACTCCTAATCATTTGACTCCTCAGGCTTTTCCTCCCAATTAGCTAGGGTCTTAGCCTTTTCCGAGGTAGAATTGTTTTTCTTAACTGTATCAATTCCATTTAAGACACTGTTACACGCTATTTTTATGAAAATAAAGGAATATCACAAACATTCGAACAAATGTTACCAATTGCTAAACCTTCTCCCCCTCCAACCCCTCGGTGATTAAAGATGTTTACATTAAAATGTCTGCATGTAGTTTTCGCTTGATACGTGACACTTATTATTTGACTTTGGGTAATAAGGTTGAGTCTACAGGTATATAGATGATTTACCGAAGAAAATATATTTAGCTAAAACTAATGAATAATTTTGAAATGAGAACAAAACATGGTAAGTGCCTCTTCGTCCTGCTAATTAAGCATATATGAATCTCGCTCCTTCCTAATACCCTGATCGCCTTCTAGCCAAAAGTCTCGCATCGCTAGCTATCTAACCAGCCGATGGAACAACTCAGCAACAGCGGCACAACCCGGATGGAAAATCCGTTGAGTTCAATATAGTAGCTTCACGCTCCTTGCATAACGACATTCCACTGGCTGAAATAGTAGCATGTGAACGAAGCCACGAATATCAAGCCGATACAGCGGTACGAGGCATTTGGCCCGAAAGAGATCAACTAGGGTATTAAGAATGAGCGAGAGCGGATTCATATACCCTTTATTTAGCAGGATGGTGCCTCTTGAATAACCTTTTGCATTATTCTGGAAAAGATTCAAGAGCTTCCTTAGGCGAGGCATCTAGGGACAATATTTTGGATATACAAGTTCACCAAATCAAAAATGATCAACTGCAAGGTATCTGTACAACATAATTCAACCTTCCAGACTTTCTTTCTGGAGATGATTATGAAAATAGTTTTTAGGGCATGCAATCTTGCCATCACATCGGACCATCGATATATCAAATCTCGGTTTAATACCCCCATTGGCTTTGGTACCTATACCGATATTTCTTCCTTAAAGGAAATTGTCCCTGACAAGAGGAAAATAGGTTTCATGGCATTTTATCGGGAGAAAAAAGGTATCTGTTTGTTAAAATTTGTTGGCGTTCCAAGTATATATTTTTCAAACATTAGCGTAGCAAGTGTCCACCCTTGTTGACTGCTGTTTAACAGGCAGGTGCATTGTTAACAGCGTTCAAAATACCTGCCTACCCGACCGCCCGGAACAAGTTGTTTTCAACTCGGACTACTGTCCTCCGGTCGGGTAAAAGTTATGCCTTTTCAAAATGATCATCTGAAATACTCTGAATGTTCTCAATGAAATTATGCACAAGTAAAGATGAATGATAGATATTACCGAGGATACTTGTTTTATAACCTTAACAAAGCGTAAAAGTGTAGCGTTTACAAGGACGAGCAAATGCTACATTCGACCAGTTAGAATTTCCCCTCTATCGAGGTATATTCTAATTCCTATCCATTCGTCGACCACCTACTTTAGACTTTACCATGCTCTGAGCTATTTGTATAAACAGGTGATAAGCCCAAAGATATGATTTAAACTCAAAACTGATCAAACAAGTTTTGGAAATTCTCTTTATTGCTTTGCGACTGTTTTATTAAAGATGTAGTATTCATATTCAATTTTGAATTTGATAATAGTCACAGATAAATATTAAAGTTTAGTGGGCAGGCAAGTTTCGGTCAGGGCTGGCAAATTTTTTAGCTAGCCAGCCCTGTGGTCTGGCTTAAATTCTTGGGAGTTGCACACCCTGTTGTTAATCTGCAGGATTATCCATTATTGGTAACTTTAAACAGCACGGTAATTTACCAAAAATAACTCGCAGGCATTCTTACTAAAGTACAGTGGGAAGTTGTACCATATCATATGACATAGTCACTTCATCTCCCTCTTTCAAAGTGAAAATGCACAAGTTCCTATAGTTCAAAATTAAATTTATTGCCATCAATATCCAAAATTTTATTAGCAGGGATCAAGTCCACAGTCAGTTAGGGATTTCTCGCACAAGTCGCCGGCCCAGTGAATAGGACACACACAGTTGAACTTTCCCACCTGGTCAAGGCAAGTCCCGCCATTTCTACAGGGGGACGAATCACACTCGTCTATTTCAACCTCGCACTGTTGTCCTGCAAACAAGTTTCGAAAGAGAGGTCAGAACGTAAGATCTAGGTCGCTCGCTACGAATTCTTTTGAAAATTAGTTCTATTGTACCAAATACGGCCGCGTCAAGTCACATGTTTAATCCAGCCAATCAGCAATGAGCATAAGTCATCGTCGGCACTATTCGATATCTATTGGCCATGTGATTGGTTGAATTTATAAGGAAATGAGATAATGAAAGGTCAGACAGCCGAGACAGGTCTGAGGCCTTCAGATCAGAAACGGTGTACGGGTGTCGGATAGTAGAGCTTCAGCCTGTTAACTTGAGAAATCCAGTTTGTCTCATGATTAGATATATAACATCAACACAAAGAAACAACTATTTAATCTCCAAGGTATATTCAATCTTTCGTGTCTGAATGGTCGTTTTGTGCTTAAAAAGACACAGAGTACATGTATGTTTCATTAAGTTTGTGTGTGGCTTAAGTAAGAGCCATTAAAACAATGTCATGGCTTGAGAAGGAAGGAGCTGAGTAGATTCAAATACGCTGATTTAGCATGATGAAGAAAGTTCGAAATCCTTTGAAAAGTTAAAACCGGTTGTACCACAAATGAATCTTTGTCAATGACAAGCAAGTCTTTTGAGACTATTTATTCGTAAGTATTGAAAAAATGACGCGATTAGGATTGAAATGGATTCTTCGAAAACTCATCGCATAAAATAAATCGAAATATCCGATACCATCCGAAAGACATTTGAAACTTCCTAGTGTTTCATTTATGGATAAAAGTGAAAAGGCCTTGCTGCTTCGAATCCTGACATAAATTTCGAAAGCTCTACTAAGATAATCATTGCAGCTAGACTCCTGAACATATTTTTTTGAAATTTTCTGTCTGCATTTAACAACCAGTTTGATTATCTAAACCCTAATTCGAGGAAGACATGTAATTAAGGTTATGAAGTATAGTCTCAAGCAACATAAGAGTACCTTTACCGAAAGAGGTGTTGCTTAAAAACATTTATTCCTCTTACAGGGTTTACTTCAAGACAAGTTACACAATATTTTACATATTCCATTCATTTGAACTTCATCCCAAACGTCTTTATATGCGCGAACAATCTGAATTCCTGCTCAATCTGCTTGACACATATTTTTATTCTTATATCAAATAAAACGATATTGATGTGCAATTATTGAACCGATTTAAATCATGAACATGAGTCAAATATCAAATCGGCAATATCTTCGACGAGTACAGGTAAATGAAAGATCGGTAAGGGAAAATGAGAATTAAAGTTTTAGGATTTACCTGTGTAGCCAATTGCGCATGTGCAGGTGTGGTAATTAATAAGGTCGTTGCATGTGCCACCATTCATGCAGGGTTGTGACCAACATTCGTTAACATTCCGCTGACAAGTGGATCCTGTAGGAGAGACAAATTTAAGGGTAACGAAGACCAAAAAAAATTGTAGTGTTTTGCTAAACGCGCATATTCCCCATTCCGACATCGAGTTGCACTTTTAGTGTCAACCGCGATATTCGTTTTTCCTTTATGTCACCGGAAGGTAACATTTTTGGATATAGTAAAGAAAACTACATTGCGTGGTGCTAGACTGAACAAGATGTTTTATCCGGCATACACAACAGAAATAATTGTTGATATAATAATTTTGCTTGTGCTTTCATTGTTATTGGAAATCATACGCTTTTTGAAAATCAACGTTCACTGGACTCCTTGAGTAAAATTCCATGTATTTATGTGAAATAGCTGTACTCCTGACATCAACAATATAAACAATACATTTATTCCCTTTTCTATTATCGTAAACATGTAAATTAATTCACATGGTAAATAATTCCCAAACTAGGCCTTGTGGAGGCATCGTAAAATGTATCATTTAAAATGGCGTTATGGGTGAAAAATGCAAAAATAGATATTTAGAAATATGTCACACCTTTCATCACTGTCAGTTAGAAATGAGATGACAAACGCAGAGGTGAATTTGGAAAGGTGCAATGAATGAGTTCGAAAGAAAACATGCTTTTAGTGAAATTGACAACAAATATATATTTTTTTCATAGCCTTAGAGTAGATTATAGTTATCTACATACCACAGTATGCACCAGAAACGTACATTTTGATTTTGAAAATATTTATACATGTGTACAAAGTACACGATTTTGCTCTTTGCAAAGTAATCTTTGTCGAAGAGTCTCAAAAAACTTGACCGAAACAAAAGTTGGGTAAATCGATGGTCGATGAATATTCAGCATTTAAAAATGCAGATAGACGCCGCTTAACACAATGACCTCCGAATCGATGTTCGGCGCGGGATAACAAGCTTTATTCCCTTAGATATGTGTTAACAGTTTTTTGGTTCTGGTGTAAAAAAACCTTACAGTGAAAGCGGGACTTCAGTGGCATTTATACCTAGTATAACAGTCCATGAAGAACACAGTTTGTAGCACAAATTTAAACTATTAAGAAGAATAGCGTTGACTTATTTATAAAGATTAAAACATATGCACCAAATAAACCGAGCCTCCAATAGCACTGAGAACAAGCCAAAAGAGCCTCAGAGCTTATAGAAGATACCAATTTTTAATAATTTACTGTTCCTTCATCCATGATATTATTTTCTTTGGGCTCCTAATTTCATATGTATTTAGTCAATCTAGACTTACTGAATGTGGACCTAGACTGCATTAAAGGTTCCTTTATATACACAGTCATGAAGCAGGACTACCTTATTCGTAGTTATTTGTAATGTTTTTTAGGTTAACACTAAACTTACCAGTAAAGCCAGGTCTACAGTAGCAGTCAAACCGAGCAATGCGGTCCATGCACAGACCCTGGTTCTGACACGGGTTACTTGCACACTCGTCGATCTCAATTTCGCAGTTGGTGCCCGTGTAACCAGGAGGGCACTGGCATGAGTAGAAGTTGACGTCATCAACACATGTGCCCCCGTTGATACAGGGGTTGGAGGCACATTCGTCTATATCGAACTGGCAGTAAACACCATAATATCCCGGTAGACATTCGCATTCGTAAAAGTTGATCTGAAAATATGTTTACGGTGGAAAGTTAATCAAAGTAACTGTTTATTCCTCCATACATCAGACACTGAGAACTCTGTACTTTATGTGTTTATATGAACGTAACAGATGATATCATACGAAACACTGTTCTGTACTAACCTCGTCCTTTCAAGTGAATATTCTTTACCTACCTTGTCGTTGCAAGTGCCTCTATTTCTTACCAACCTCGTCCTTGCAAGTGACTATATTCTTCCAACCTGGTTGTTGACAATGACTATATTCTTCCAACCTGGTTGTTGACAGTGACTATATTCTTCCAACCTGGTTCTTGACAGTGACTACATTCTTCCAACCTGGTTGTTGACAGTGACTATATTCTTCCAACCTGGTTGTTGACAATGACTATATTCTTCCAACCTGGTTGTTGACAGTGACTATATTCTTCCAACCTGGTTGTTGACAGTGACTACATTCTTCCAACCTGGTTGTTGACAATGACTACATTCTTCCAAACTGGTTGTTGACAGTGACTATATTCTTCCAACCTGGTTGTTGACAGTGACTATATTCTTCCAACCTGGTTGTTGACAGTGACTACATTCTTCCAACCTGGTTGTTGACAATGACTACATTCTTCCAACCTGGTTGAAGACAGTGACTACATTCTTCCAACCTGGTTGTTGACAGTGACTATATTCTTCCAACCTGGTTGTTGACAGTGACTATATTCTTCCAACCTGGTTGTTGACAGTGACTATATTCTTCCAACCTGGTTGTTGACAGTGACTACATTCTTCCAACCTGGTTGTTGACAGTGACTACATTCTTCCAACCTGGTTGTTGACAATGACTACATTCTTCCAACCTGGTTGAAGACAGTGACTATATTCTTCCAACCTGGTTGTTGACAATGACTATATTCTTCCAACCTGGTTGTTGACAATGACTATATTCTTCCAACCTGGTTGTTGACAGTGACTACATTCTTCCAACTTGTTTTTTTTTCAGTGACTGTAATTCTTCGTTCCTCTATACTCGACCAACCTTGTCCTTGCATTTTCTTCTATTCTCCACCATCCTCTCCTGCTATCTTTTTCTCTCCAAACCTCAATACTGCAATAAACATTTTCTCGACAGGCCTTGGTCCTGCAACTGACGTTTATGCTACCAACATAAACCCTGCACTTGGTTCTACTCCTTACCAACCATGTCCTTGCAAGTGACACTGTTCAATACCAACCATGTCCGCGCAAGTTATTCTTTTCTCTTCAAATCTCAACAATGCAAATGGATCTTCTCTTTTAAACAACCTTGGTCCTTTTCTGTACCAACTTTGCAGTAGCATTTTCATTTATTGCCTGTATTCCCGTCTTGTAAGTTGCTAAAATCTCTGCCAACCTTTAGCTCTTACAGACAAGTGTATTTTCTCTACACAGCTCACCCTCTACTAATTCTAAGCTCTACCTACCTCGTCCCTGCAAGATGCTTTATTTTGACACGGCTGGGAGAGACACTCGTCGACGTTTTGATCACAAAGCTCTCCATACCAGCCCGGAGCACAGTCGCAGGTGAAGCTGTTAAAGAGGTCATTGCAAGTGGCGTAGTTGTAGCATGGGTTGGGATCACACTCATTCACTTCCTCTGTACAGTTCTCCCCTTCCCACCCAGCAGGACACACGCAGCTGGAAGGAAAGCCTCGGATCTTACCAGGTCTTAGAAGAGCAACTATCCTCGCAGGGCGGAACTTGCGCCAGTCTCCATCAATAGCTAAAGATAGTTTTGCTTGGTTGCCTCAATTTTATCTGTGCGAGCCCTGTAGCCTTACTGAAGATAAACTTGATGGTTAAAACAAAAAAATTCGTTGTTGGTGCTACAAATCAACGATGATGGCTCTATTTATAAGAATCTTTTATGATTTAAGTTTTAAGCTTAAGGAATAGTTCAACGAAGCCTATCAATGTTTCAGTAGCCAAGACCTTTCACAGTGAGCCCTATAAAGTTTTCCCTGGATGTGGCCATAACTGAACTGTGCAGATCGTCAAGATAATTCTGAGCTGTTAGACAGATTGACTTAGACATTTTCCTGTTATCTGTTTGATTTTCCTGTCACTTTCAATTTTTTCAAGAACACTTCCACGTCTTAAGATGTGAAGCCTGATAAGAATCGTTAGTTACATTATCCTACACAATCTTCGATTTTTCTGCATTGCCGCAAGGTAAAATTTTGCCAGTTTGGGAGACTGGGGTGATTCCAGCCTTGCGACAGAGCTTACAAATATAGCTTTGATGGCGAAAGGCTTACAAATACAGTTCAATTGATAAGATTAGTATTTGTTTAACATTGAGTTGAGTATGCGTCAGAAAATGCGAAAAAGAAAAGAAAAGAATTTTTCTATAAAACAACATAAACTTTAGGTTTTGGTTAATGATCATCTCCACAGTTTTGACAAAATATCAACTACATATGATTCAATTTAAGATTAAGAAAATATATAATTGAGAAAGAAGTTAAAACCCCCAAAAGGAACATAATATGAAGAGAATGTGTACCAAATTTGGTGAGGATTGGTCATGTAGTTTCAAAGTTATGCTCCGGAAACTAACCCTACCCTTAAAATGACAACTCAAAACTGTTGCCGGGGAAACAAAAAAAAAAGAATTGAAAAAGAAATTAAAACCCCCAAAAGGCACATCTACATCATATGAATGGGATATATACCAAATTTGGTGAAGATTGGTCATGTAGTTTCAGAGTTGTGCTCCGGAAACTAACACTACCCTTCAAATTGACTAAGTCCAAACTGTTGCTAAAAATTTAAAAAGAAGTTGAAACCCCCAAAAGGCACATCTACATGATATGAAGAGGATGTGTACCAAATTTGGTGAGATTTGTCAAGTACTTTCAGAGTTATGCGATATGCGCCTCACTGACATATCTCAAAAGAATGTGTAAATATAAGAACGATTTATTAAAAAATAATGAGTTGATTTCGCTAGACAGTTACCACTTTTCTGGGCGAACGATACCATAACGTAAACCCCCTTCAGTTATCCTGCGTAGGTTTATAAATTTGTGATTAGAATTACAGTAAACCCTGTTTCAAAACATTGATTCACGCTCTTCGTTGCAATACTTCTCAAATTACTAGCAAAGAAGTCAACCTTTTTCATAGATTGATTCCCGAAAAGATCGTCACCGCAGACCTAACCTTGAAACGTAAACTGTAAATCAATCTAAATAAAGAAACATCAAGCTATACCTATATGTATTGTGGATCTTCTGACCATTTCCACTCGTGAAGCTGTTTGATAAGAAAGCATAGTTTATATTTTAGGAGCAAATGCCGTGGAAATAAGTCTAGTTAAGAATCAAGAAGATATAACAGCATATGGTCCTATTCTTGGTATAAAGGGAGAACATTTTATATACCATTCCTTTCGAATAGGGATTGACCTAAATTGAGAATGTAGTTATTTCTACACGTAAACTTTCGTGTTTAATTATGTGATTTTAATTTCGAATTTAACATTTTATTTTATTTTGTCATCTCTGTCAGTAAAGCTTTATTCCAATGCTTGATTGACACTGATATGACACAAAAGTCAAACGCGACTATCTCTAAAATGACAGTCCGTTTACCTGTATTTATTCTTTGCTCCATTCTTGCAGGTGCCCCCGTTTCCACATGGAGCGTAGTCACATGGGTCGATACGATTCTCACAGTCCTTCCCGGAGAAGAGGTATGGACACATGCACTTGTAGTCCTTGTACTCGTTTATACATGTTCCCCCATTCAAACACGGATCAACGCTGCACACTGGGGAAATTCATTGATTTCATTTACATAACCAACAATTGAGAATATATACAATCATACACAACAGTCGAAGATAATATCTTCACACTTCCATGCATCATACGTGCCGAATCCTAAAGACTTTGATACAATGAACAAACGTCCGAAACGTAACCATCTTGTACATTGATTACAATAGAATGTAAATTGAAAATTGCACGATAATCAAGCGATGCATACACTACAGCTGCCTGCCATATCCTGTTCTTCAATCCTACCCCACATTATCTACCAGAAACAGAGAAAACTGAACGTAGACCTTTAAACGGGTATCGGCGTTTAAAACACCGACCATTTGATACTTAACTGCTGCTTTACATATAAAAACACAAGTTAAACGAAGTACTCGGATTCACAGGCTGTAATAATGATTGATTTCTTTTGGAGAGGGTTCTGCAATCAATGACAAGTGCTATGCAATTCAAATGAACTGTGACAATTATGGCAAAAGTTCAAAGAGAGATGAAGAGGTAAACGTTGCAGATGTCTCAGCCAATGATTAGGACGATGCTCCTGTGCAAAGCGCCGTCCGTGGTCCCAGACCGAGGAGAATGTCATTGCGACAGTAAAGGAGTCTTTACAATAATGTCACAATAAGTAGTATGCAGGTCGGTTGAAGATGTAGAAAACGACTCTTGATCAAGTACATTGGCATCAAGGGAAATTATGTCGAAATGAAGTTGTGAACATTTCAAAGTTTCTTCAATTATCATGGTCAGGCTAGAAACCTTTGGGACACACCTCGCATACCAAAATCATTTATGTCATATACAACAACGTATAGAATAGTCACTCAAATACAAAAGTTGAAAATATATTATCGTACACGAAATAACCTATAGAAATTCTGGTAACATAACAACAGTGAAGATTGCTATTAATAAGCTTGACAGTACTTCAGGACCCTTTTAAGTATTGCATTCTCCGTGTTACAAGGCAAAGAAATCTTATAGGGATATACCAGTCCAATACACCCTTTTTAATCTCCGTGTTGAGTACTTATCGCCCTAGAATAATTTATCTGTTGAATTCCTTTGTTAAGAGGCTACCAAACACAGATTTTTTACTAAAGTTGTCATATTGGAGATGTCATATCATAGTGTTTGAAACTGAACTTTCATTTAGACAATGTTTCATCATTTTAGTTGGTTTCCTTTTGAAAAATGCTGTTTTTTTGTTTATTGTCGAAAAAAACAATTTTGAGTAGATAGTTTGCAATTTTTCGTCAGAACATGACTCACTGCATTCGGACGCTGAAATGTCGTCAATGGCGTAGCCGACGGTCCACACTTGATCAGATGGTTCGTTAACGAAAATAGCGATCTGCAGTGAAAAAAAAAAGAAACTGGCAATACATTAAACATTAAAGAAAACATTAATCTATATAACGTATATAGACTGATATCGCTTATATTTTTCTATACATGTAAGTGACATCTTTATTACTGTGAAACGACAAGCGGAAGACGAAACGAACGTCCGAATCGAGACATAAAGCAAGTCACATTCGAATAAAGGCGGAGTTAGGTGAATTGATTAAATGATTTACCGTCGCTTCAAAACCTGTTTCAGTGATATCGGATGGCTTACAACTGGTAAGAGTCTATCAACTAATGAAGGTGCTTTCAGACCGTTTTGGAGAGGTAAACACGTGATCGAATCCCAGAAGAATCGGTTTAAAATAAAAACTTATATTACTCGGAAAACGGTCAATTTACTCATATTTAAGGGGCATATTGAATACAAATTAATGATTTTAACATGGAAGTAAGAAGGACAGATGGCACCTTATTAAACATCTTCCCAAACATGGCTTCTCTTACGCCAGCCCCGTGACTTGCTCAGATACATTTATAGCCTTGCCGTATTTCCCGTACTTTTCTGTGCTTGTTGTCAAGGCTACTGCGACGGGTCGCGAAAGTCCAATAAGAAACCACCTAAGAATTGCAAGTTTTCGCCAAAGAGGGCCCTGCACTCAAAACACGAATTTTGACTGGTGGGCAGCAAGGTTTAAATAAGCCAGTGATAGAGACTGGTACAATTTATAGCAACACGGATGAAGATGCTGATCACACAATGAATACCCTCAATGAAAAAAATATATATCGAAGATGTTGAACGACGACGAACATCAACCAAAATTAGATGATAACAGAAGTTTGGCCATCAAATTCTTACCTCGTACTTTCCTTCCTTCGTTTCTTCGGAGATATCGATGAGAGCCTCATTCCAGTCGTCACCCTGGTAACTAGACACGTTAAAGACGGTGTATGTCTCGTTCTCAGCCCGGATGTAGACGATGAGATCGTTGAGATAGTGAGAGCCCATGTGGTAGTAGAAGCGCAGGAAGCACATTTGGTCGCGCTGTCTCGGTGCCACCAGTGTCGTGTTGGTTCCAGCGTTGATTGGCTTCACGGCGTACATGAAATGGCCTGTGAACGAATTTTTTTTTATATGAAGAGAATTGAAATACTGGAATTCATCAGTGAAATACATGGTCTGTCATGTACAGTGACGACGTCTTATATTTCACAGTGATCAGCGACGTATACCATAATATCACTGCCATAAGCCAGAACTATATTCCACATCATTACGAAAAAATAGTTTCTTTGATCTATGAAAGTAATTTTGTTCATATACTAATGTTAGAATTTTATTGGAAATAAACACTTAATTGAGTTGGTCATATACAAGGTTTATTTTATCTTGTAAATTAGGTTAAGTTGATTTACCTGTGAAAAATCTGTTTGAAGACCAACTCATTTAAGTATCCTCTATATACCAGTATGAGTGATATATTCATCTAATTAAATGTAATGTTAATCTTTTTGAGTGTCAATATATAATTAGTGATTTATATAAATTATTAAGGTGACTTACCACATAATTATTACGTTTGAAATTTTAAATTCAAACACACTTCAAAAGTTTGACCTTGAAAGATTGCAAGTGAGTGCGATACATTTTTAAAATTATCTTTAAAGACACTAAACATGATTTCATTTTAATCAAATATTTATTATCTATGTTATAAGTTGTATTTATATCATAACATTGGGTGTAATTAAGTAAATCAAGAAAAATGCAAGATAAATACCCAGCGAAAGTGAATCAAAATTTATTTCAGTAGTTTGTTTACCTTTGGATGCCCAACCGTGATGAAGATAATGCTGTAAGGAACGCTAGCTATCACTTATCTCCGATTCTTGCCATCTGGTTGTATAAGAGAGATAACCACATTATCCTATGTGTACCCCACTTATCAATGGTTCTTACCAGAGCTTTTGTCCGTAGTGTGGTCAGTTGGCGGACCATTCCTGAGCAGTTTGATGTTAAAGAAGACTGTTTCAAGTTGTGCTTGTCCTCGTCGCCATTCCATCCTGTCGAAGTAGTCGTTGTCTCTCTCTATGATGTAGTTGCACGTGTCGTTCTCGAAGTTACAGTCCACTGAT
The DNA here is from genome assembly GCA_921293015.1 of Phorcus lineatus. Taxonomy (NCBI): domain Eukaryota; kingdom Metazoa; phylum Mollusca; class Gastropoda; order Trochida; family Trochidae; genus Phorcus; species Phorcus lineatus. The sequence goes on along the minus strand of OV121086.1, from coordinate 35,442,223 downwards.
AAGTCTGTGATAGCATATATTGTCTAGGATTACAGTGTACAAATATTTTGAGAATATCTCGCATACCAATACCAGTACCAGTACCACTGACTGACAGCAAGCCTAGGAATATCATTCAGGACAGAAACTATCGAAAAGCACAACTTAAAAACCCCCAAAACATTAACAAAGACCAGTTGAACAAAAATATTTAATTTGATCATTCATCTCTTGAAATTGAGATTGACACACAGGATTTTCATACATTTCGAATGCGATCCTTTAGAATTGATACATGCAAGCAAGAACACTTCTCCGCATTGAGTTTGTTGCCATACTTTAACAAGACAGTTAACACCAAACCACTGGAGGCATTGGTCTGTTTCTAATCTACCTAAATGGCGGTCCCGCAAGTGTTTGATAAGGTTAATGTCACGTTAGCGCGGGTTACGTTTAAACATTGGCTGACTAATAATACAGCAATACGAATTAATTGGTACTGGGTTGCCTTAGTGAATACCTCGTACCAGGGCTATTTAACAAAAACGTTTATGCTGTTTCATGCCTTGAACGATTTCATCTACAGACTTTGAGGATTCTGCTATTTTGTGTATATTGCATGACATGAAATGACAAAAAGGTGGTGAACTTTGATAAGGTTTTATCTTAGCATTGATACTATATATTTATTGATAAAATGTACAGAGTATAAACAATATTCAAGTGATGATTGTTATGTCGTAGATAGCATTTCCACATCCATGGCTTCCACTACATGACAGCGCACTATTCTTTATGAATTAGCCATATTTTAAGCAATCACAAAATAGCACTATTTTATCAGTTTCACCAGTTTTATATATAATCATGTATAAATAGTTCTCATGATTAAATGGTGAAGTTCTTTTGTTTTTTTGGTTAAAAGTCCCACTGAACGATTCCCTTACTCTTCAACTTACCGCAATTGAAACCTTTTATATCATCGATAACATAGCCGGCCTTTAGGGTGTTTCCGCCGTTGTGCTTCGGTTCATCTACTCTGAACGCAAGCTGTAAATAACGTCAAAACTCTTCTGAAAACTTTCAGATTTTCATCAATTTTACATTTGATTTATCTGATATTTCTACCAGTTATTAATTGATGTATGATAGTATACAACAACCTTTCCAATGACCATACGTAACGTAGATATATCCAGAAAATGAGATAAAAATGGCAAATTCTCTTTTGGTGGCAAGAAAAACATGAGCCACAAATTCGCTATATTCATCTGTAGTGGAGTGGAACTGAATTTCCTTGGTCCTGATTTTCTATGTTCCCTCAATGCAAATAAAGTTGCAAGACCCATACAGAAACAACATTTTACGACTTTCATAATAGCAAGAGAGCTTGAAAAATATAGGCCCAGATATAAAAGTAGAAAGTGTTTTTACTCGTAAAAACAGATGTCTCCCCGAAACACCATTTCAGCATAATTTTTAAAAAATTCCTAACAGTTTTTCTAAACTCAAATAAAATTTGATAATTTTTCTATAAAATAACATAAACTTTAAGTTTTGGTTAATTAACATCTCCGCAGTTTGTCATGCTTGACAAAATATTAACTACTTATGATTCAATTTAAGAATAAGAAAATATAGAATTGATAAAGAAGTTGAAACCCCCAAAAGGCACATCTACATGATACGAAGAGGGTGTGTACCAAATTTGGTGAAGATTCGTCAAGTAATTTCTGAGTTATGCTCCGGCAACGAATGGGAACGCCAACACGGACGCTGACGCGGACGGGAACTAAGCCAAAACTAATATGTCTCCCGACCCTTCGGGAGGAGACATAATGATACACGCACCTGGTATTGTCCGGTTTCGGTGTATTCTTCTATGTCAAGCATTGCCCGCTGCCACTCAAATCCCTGATACCCATGAGCATTGAACAGGTGGTTCTCTTTTCCGTCCTTAATAATGAAAACATCCAGGTCGTTGAGGTCACTGCTGCCCATGTGGTAGAAGAACTCGAGGTAACATAGGCGACCTTCAAGTATTGGTGACATCATTGTCGTTGTGGCGTTCTCGCTTTCACCCTCTTGGACGTAGGCAGCCTTTCCTGAAGCAAGACATAAGTTGTTTACACTCATTGAAAGACAATCATTTATAGATTTTACAATGTAGATGGAGACCCAGTGTAGGCATAATTCATCATAATGCCTCAAAATTGTCAAAAGCATATTTGTGGTTTATTTTGGACGGCGTAAACCGATACCGCCTTATTTTGTCTTCATAATTATGTAGATGGTATAGCTATGTCATGTTTTTAAAAATCAACTTTGGTAGGTAGGTGTTTTAACTTGAAACTTTAGAGAAATACAACTGGATTACTTACAAACTTTCGTTCGGCAAGAAAAAGGACTTATAGGCCCTTTTTGAAAGAGGATATACTGGAATCCTGAACTATCATCAATGCAAAGATGTCGTTCCGAAAAGACTTGAATAAACACTATTACTGATGTAAAGTTCTACATATGTTGTAAACGGTTCCTCTGCCAATCTTTCCATAAGAAATAACACATGTTCCAATGTAGTTAATATCCAAAACAAATATTTCATAATCAGGGTATTTTTGTATTTTTAAAAAAAGTATTTTTGGCTACATGATCCACTACTATGCTCAAAGTTAAAGTTTTTTAGTTTTCTTTTTAATTTGTTGCCATAGGTTAAAGAGTTAGAGCAAACTGTAAGAACAAAGAAAAATATCAATAAGAAACAGATTCAAAATGAAAACACCGATCTTCATATACAGATCATTATACATTATCCTTGAATACTTGGATGCTAAAAGTTAGTCAATGTTGTAGGTAACCTAAAATAATGTTCTTCCTACCATCAGTCTCTCCTGTTGTATGGTCAACTCGTGGTCCCTGGAAAATGATTCTGGAGTTTCCGAAAAAGCCAGGTTCAGATACAAATCCATCCGTCCACACCAATGTTTCGTTGTTGCCATCGACGTCCGTATCATCCGTGGTTACTGTGTAGCCGCAGAAATCAACTTCAAAATCACAATCCATCTCCTTCCCTGGAAGTAAAAAAACATAGACATGTACATATGATGTGAGCGTTACTGTATAAGAACAGCTTACAAACAAGGACAATTTCAGTCAATTTCAGGGTTTCATGTCACTGAGGCACCTACTTTGCCAAAATTTCATACTCGACGACCTCGATATTTTCATTTTCTTAGATAAACCCACGAGAAACAATAAATGCATTAGATTTGAAAACATTCAATATTTTAGAAAGTTTAGGAGAGCTGCAAAATAACGAAACAATGTCATTTAATGAAGATCTTAATTTTGCTTCTAGCGTAATGCAGCACAATTTTGGTCTTGATTTGTACAGATTACCATACCTCAAATTTAAAACATGTTTGAAATACGTATTTGAAACATAAGTATTCTAAATTTGATAAAACTTTTGATTAGATGTCAATAACTACAAAACTGCTACTGTCGTACTGTTGTGTGTACATGAATTGATTACCAACAGCAGAATGATAATGATGTGTTATACCAGCTGTATGAAGTAATATCGGGCTATCGCCGTGTTCCCAAGGCAGTTAATCAATGTCTTAGTTTAAATTGGTCTCTCTGTTGCTTCTTCAACGATGTACATCATATGTGTCATGTCATAATAAAGTGTCATTTTCTACAATCTACAACGAAATATATAAACAATATTAAATTTATAATATAAGAAAGTCACTTCACGGAAAAGCCGGCGCCTACCAAAAACATCTCATATTACTTACTTATTTCACAGTTATATCCAGCATATTCTGGGTAGCATATGCAGAAATACATGTTGATCAGATTTAAGCAGTATCCATCGTGTTGGCAAGGATCTGAAGCGCATTCGTCAATGTTGTGTTCGCACTGTTGACCCGTGAAACCGGGGCGGCAACTACAACTATAGGATGCCAACCCGTCGGTGCACGTGGCCATATTTTGACATGGACTTGACTCACACTCGTCGATTTCCGTGTCGCACGTTTTCCCTTCATATCCCGCAGGGCACGTGCAGGTAAAATCGTTAAGCTCGTCGATGCATGTGCCACCGCGTTGGCATGGCGAATTGGCGCAGTCGTCGACATTGACATCGCAGTTTTTGCCAGTCCATCCAGGCCAGCAGTTGCACGTGTAGTCGTCTTTGTTTGGATTGCAGGATGCTAAATTCTGAAAGAAAATTGAGGAATGTCTTTGATTGTTTTCTTGCAGTGCCCTTTACATAATCAGCGTATGGTTGTCCGCATAACTCCTTTAATAGACTGATATATATCACGGCAAACATCTCGTATAGCTGATAGCTAGTTATCAAAACTCAACGGTATTTTCCAAATACTGCTCCTGTTTAATCACTTAATTAGTTGGTTATACATAGCGATATAAGGAATTTACGGAGCTTTCTCGATAAAATATGCTATACAGCAGGATATCACAAGAAATACTTGGTGAATATTTCAAGACTTGAACACAAAAAAACCAAGTCGTATGCTAAAAGCTAGTCCATCACAATAGTTTACTATAGGAGGTTTTTTTGGAGCGTTATTGTACAATACTTGAAACATACTGTTAAGTTAAAATGGCAAAGCGTATATAATACCCGACGATGATTTTTTTTAGCCTAATATAACCTTTGGAAACAAAAGAACCTATTTCCTAACCTATTGGAAAACACTTGTCTCATCTTTGCCTGTAAGACCTTTTGTAAGCCGAGACTGGTTTGACGCTTCTTAATTCACACGTTTTCTGTATTAACTTTCTGTGGTTGTTGTAAAGTTATTCATCACCGTTAAAAAAGGATTTTATGCATTTGCTGAGTTCTATAAATGGCCTCAAATGTGTTGAGCGACAGCCTATGTAAATTGCCACGCAAAGCCTACACTTGCGCCAGCCCAAATGACTTGCTAACAAAAGCCTTGCCGCGTTTCCCAACCTTGTCCTTGATGGATCTCGATAGTCGGACGATAACAATTCATATGAGAGTTGTAAATTTACGCTGAAGAAGGCGCTACTCGTAAAAAACGAATTTTTGACTTTTTGGTAGCAAAGTTTTATTTATCAAGTGATAGAAATAGCCATGCGAGGGACAATGCAGCAAATACCGATCATAACAATACGCTTCAAGAAAAGTTCTAAGACGTCTAAAATAATTCTCTCCCCACATAGGTAGCTCCGTCTTTACTTACTATGCAACCTCTGTTCTAATAAGAGCTTTTTTCCGGGTTTTGGCCGGTTCCACTGGCGGCAAATTATACCTTGGAATATTTCAGCCAATGAAATCGCGACATGCGTGGATAACATCTTTGTTGTCAAACAGGCCAATACAATGATGCAGTCGCTAAATAAGTCGAACATGTATCGGTAAACAAGACTCAAAATTGCAAAGTTCACATTCGAATAGCGTTAAGCTTTCCGATAAGCATACGAAATTTGCTGAGGCGTTTTGAGTGATTACTTTTGAAACGGCATCGCTGATTGCACAACTTATTTTGCATCCAATTAGACTTTTTTTTACATTTTCAGACCGATAAACGCTCGCATTAGAACAGAGTTTATATAGTACTTTATAGCGGAGCTACCTCTATTTGGAGAGAATGGTCTCAAATATGAGATAAACATTTGAAAGTGTGTAAGCCAAGACTCTTACATGCAATGTTACTATTATTCACTCAACGATTTACACACTCCGCTTAGCAGGGGTTACAGAAATATGAATTTAGTTTATCAGGATGATTCCTGTGCTCTTAATTGAAAGAAAAAGCCTTGAGAACAGATGGAGATCATAAAAAGCGTGCAATGCGGAGTAAAACCTGTCAATCGCACGTCGAAATTTTGCCTCCAGATTTTTTGTTTATTTGTTAATGTGCTGCTTTACACTACAACCCATATGTGTCTTTTCTGTAGATAAGTCTACAAATTTACGTAAAAGTCATTGGCAGGTGCAATTGTCCGGTTTTCGATCATAAATCAAGAATTCGACTTGTTTATTGTCAGTTTGATGAACTGATAAACATTAGGAGGGAAATCTTTCTTAAACAACACATTATTTAGAATAAAAGAAACTTTGACATTTTTTATTACAATAACATACATCTAAACCAATTTAAAGTATCCCATATTTGATGAGTGAACGCCTTTAAATTGAATAATCTTGTTGTAAAATGTACAAAATATGTAACAAATGTACGATAGTATCAATATCTAGCTTTGTGAAGTCATTCATGATTTGTTTCATGAAAACCACTCCTTCTCGTGCATTCTCAAATGAATAATTTCCTGAGGGACTTGACTTGTGAGTCACGCTTGCTTTTGACTGGTGTCATCAAACGAGAAGTACCAACTGTTGACGAAAATCTTTAACTAAAAACTTATCGTTCTCTTGGTGATACCCCAATATTCAGACGCCCCAATAGTCAGACGGCTCAGTTGTCAGACAAAGGAGTTGGAGTAGACCAAGCGCTCACCTATTGTTACAATGGACTAGTCCATGGCAACAAAAAGTGGGGTATGGGTTGGGGTCAACTCCAGGAAGGATCCACTTCTGTCATTTTTGGCCCTGCTGTCTAACAAGTGGGGTATTTGATGGAAGGTTCCATTTTCTTTATGGGTAAACAGCCTCTGTAAATCTGTTAAATTAAGTGTTTGACAAGTGAGGTGTCTGACAAATGGGGCGCCCCCGTTCTCTTACAGTGACAATATGTAGGTAAAATGTCATGATTTTGGTCGAAAATCGCGTCACTCAGTAACGAGTCATTTTCCATTTTTTTAGAGCAGTCGTCAGGACAGTTAGGATTTGATATAGTGATTGATTTTTTTTAAAAACTAGTAGAGTCAATGTTATTGAAAGAGTGATTTATGCTTCTGAGAACTGAGAATATAAAAAGGACACTTTTAGAATGTTTTGAAAATGATACGATTACGATATAGCTATATAGGTTCTTATCAAAGCCAAACAATGTCATGTCTCTTAAAAACATTAATCTCAAATCTAGTTAATTACCTACCATACATGGGTCAGTACTGCAAGGATTTGTGTCGATCTCACAATTGTGACCATCCCAATATTGTGGACAAAGGCACGTGTAGTTCTCGAATGCATTAAAGCACTGACCCCCATTTAGACATGGAAAACTATCACATTCTGAAATAAAAAAATGCAATGCACTTAATACAATTCTGGTAGTTTAAACCACAAAACGTTTACAAAATCTCTAATAATATTAAAAAGAAAACGTGCAAATTGTAAACACATGACAGAAATGATTTCCCCACTACAACCGTCATGTGCTTTACGAACGATGGTTGTATTTTGACGATCCGCTTTCGGGCTAATGTCATAAAGCGTGAAACTGATGCATCAAATAAAGTGAAGAATATGCAGGATGTGTCGAATAACTCCATTCAGACAATCACTTCAACTGCACAGAAAACCATAGGAAGATTATATCAAGCAGAAAGAGACTGATGGATTGACCAAGATGGGTGCAACGAATGCACCTGAAGCGACGACGCTAACCTTCACAAGAAGCTATTTACTTGGTCATCACTTTCGATACCGTTTTCTGACAGTGACTGAATCGCGAATGCATTTGTTCATAATTTCATGTTGGAAAAGAATGTTAGTTGGTCCATCATCAAGAGATAATTGCTTTGATTCTTATTGATTCGTATATATCGTTGATTATTATTTCAAACCCTTAATTTAAAAATGGCAATATAATTTTCATTATACTAAAGGGCCAAATTAAAAAACGACACAAGGTGTCATAAACCATGAATAACAAAAACTACATAAAAACCTGAGGGGAAAAGCACAACCAAAGATGCAGTCGTGTTAAATAACTCTTATTATTAATTATCTTATGACAAGTGAATTTTCACTTTTTATTATCACCCCTAATTTTTATATGATATATTGCCTTCGAGGTTAAACTACCGCTAACCTGGACTTTATCACTTCTCGGTTTTCGTTCAAAGCTTTTTCAACAAAATAAGAACTGGGCTTGATTTTTGTTAATTTGTCCAATAAACACCTTTAATTAGCCTTTCATTAAGACAGCGTAATTATCGGCTGTGAAATACCCACCTGGGCTAGGGGCCATAAAATTCGCGCTGGTGTGACGTAATAAACAGACTGTACAGAGTGGCGCATCATTATTTCAACTGAAATACCGCCTCAAATAATTGTTTAATTACCATTGATGTGAATATCTCTTTTACACCAAACGCTTAATAATGTTACATCGTCAAATGATTTATCTAACTGAGTGGAAAACATTCTCTGAAAATCGTTAATTATTGGGGGTTTTTCTGTGACATTGTTACGATAGATGTATAGATAACGCGGCAATGATTCTTTTTTTGACGTCACAAAAAGGGCGTGTGACCAGTCATGCATTCATGGTTAGTGGCCAGATAGATTTAAGCGGCCCGTCAAAAGTGGCATTCAAAAACGGCTTTCATAACCAAACTGAACATATTTGGGTAGCGACCTTTGATGCACTATACAATATTGTTATCAGACATTCATTTATTCCAAAGAAAATAGTGAAATATGTTTGTGGTTATGTGAAGAATGACTTTCGCGTTTCTTTTTAGAAGAGAGTATGAATATGACCAGATGTATATATGAGATCTAAAATTTGATAATGATAGATTCAAATATCTAAAGTATATACAGGTGACGAATGATAATGATAGATTCAAATATCTAAGACTTTAAACAAACCAGTCGTATTTCAATTAATAAATCGGAAGAAGAATTGTTTTGCTTAAGATCACGAAGTCATTTACATAATTCTAACTTTATTGAAGACGCTATAGTAAGAGACAGATGCGAAGTTACTGTAACCACCGCTACCATAAAGTGGCTAAATATATCCTCCTTTTTGCAGGATTGTGCATTATTGTAATGGGAAATTTACTTTGTTCGATTGAAGTCCAATGCATGTGACACTTTTGTACGTGTATATGCAGTCATATTGAAATCAGATCACTGCTACACTGTCATTGTTTGTACCTTATTGCCGTATTGCTCCAGTTTGGGTTATTTGGATTAAATACAGTCAGAAACGAGGCTAAACGCCATGGGTAGCAATTAATATTTAAGCGGGCCGGGTTCTTTTTAAATCATGAAAGGGGAAAGTTCAAGGGCATCCTTTTCTGACATGACCCATTTGTCTGTTTAGATAGCTAGCGATAAGAGGGGTTTGGCTTGAAAGAGATCAGGGTATTAGGAAGGAAAGAGAGCGGATTCATATACACTGATTTAGCAGGATGGCCTTTTATAAGATTATTTCACGTACCACACCGATAGGTCTTGATATCGTCAAGGGCGTACCCTACAGACCAGTATTTGTCACCTGGCTCCGTTGCCCACCAGACAAGCTGCAAAAGAATAACATATATAGAGGATTTTATATGAGTGTCTGTGTCATACTATGTTTACGACACGAGTGCTTAAATATTAGTATTTCCCTAGCGAAAGCGAGGGATATACTGATATTTAGGCACGAGTGTCGTTAACATAGTACTGAAGTCGCGAAATCAAAGGAAATCATCACAATCAACCTCGAAGCATAGGCAATAAAACATTTAATCTAGTCTATTTCTATCAAAAACTATTTTAACTTGTCAAATGCATTCAATATAATTTACCTCATGTTACATTATTAGCAATGCCCACCTTATTAGATAATTGAATTGTGGTTTATGCTGAATCAATACAGTCGGTGTTTTAGTTAGTTTTCCTAATTAAAAGTACAAGACCAGTCACTCAATTGTCTCTCTTTATAACATTTGGATCGTAACGCATTGGCGAACTGTGACGTCAAAGCATTGTTTATGACGTGACGTCACAATAAAATAGTGATATTTTGTCCTAGGCCATCGTATGAAAAATATCAACCCTATATAATTGCCCTCGTAGGTAATAAAATAGGATTCTTACAAAGTAGTGTACGTTAATCTATAAATACAAAGTCAATGGCTCTAGGTTTGTTAATATGTTTCCTCATGGCACGAATCCGTCGACTACCTAATGGAATTTTGAATTTAGGGTGTCTGTTCGCCCATCAAAAGGGAGAGGGAGTTCACCATTCTATCGTGCAGATAATATAATGATACATACCATGGAAATTCTATAAAAAGTGAAAAGACACAGTTGTTTTTTCGTGAATATAAGCTGACATCCTTTCACTTTAATTTAGTAAAAGTTATACCATGAGACAGGATGGCAAACGTTTTTCATTGGATATACGAACATAAGGAAGTTCTATATTACAAAGATTTTAGAGAGCGAAATTCCAGACGACGTCTGGTTGACATTGCGTGAATAGACCAGTCATTCGGCGGGACACATAACCTCCTTGATCAGAGAGTAAAAAAATCAAACACAATTGCAAACTTAAAGTGGTTGAATTGAAACCATTTCATTATGCTGCCCATGACAGGTAAATGCTGTTGTCTTCATTTTGAATAATTGATAACCATGGTCAAACCATACTTCAACCCGTAATCTAAGTTACATAAACATTGACCTGATCAATTGTTCACGATTATACTTAAATACTTCAATGACTTGAGACAAAAAACCGTTCCTCCACAATTACTAAATAAACAAAAATATATCTTGTATCTTTCAAATTACTGATGTTTACAAAGAAAACAGGGAACTAAGAAAGTTTTCATTGTTCATTATTTGTGTATTAAAATACATGGCAATGTTTATGTAATGATATATCATCTATTACTGTACTAACCCTGGGTAGTTTATGGATAAATAAAGCAGTTAACGATAACTAGAAATCTGCAAATGTTTTGCAATATTTGGAATTATTTTCAATATCTTCTATAGCCTATCCTTTGAAAAACATCGCGAAATAAAAACCGTATTCCAGGTCATAGCGTCCAACGTATTAGAAGTATTCAGTAGTATACTTACATCGTAGCTGCCGTATTCTGTCATATCTTCAATGTCGACTTCAACATAATTCCACCTCTTGCCCTGGTCCCCTGTAGCGTTCCAGAGCAAGAAATCGTATCCCACTTTGCGGATGTGGAAGGAGAGCGTCTTTAGAGAAGTCACATTCATGTAGTACCAGAAACTTGCATAGCAAAGTTGATCAAGCTGTCGTGGACTCACCAGACCGGTCGCTGAGTTACTAGCGTATGATTTCTGAGCGTAAGCAAAATGACCTGAAAACAGAAAATCTTGATTTATTTAAGCGATCGTCAGTTGCTATGGATCATAAGAGAACTGAACCAGCTACATATATCCTGGTTATTAGTTTCGCAGAAATATTGACCATGTGGCCTAAAAATTGATTTAAATTGGAGTAGGATCTTGATCATAAACGGATAATCAATTATTGTATATACGCTTATGGAGACCGGCCGGGACCAGAGACCACGTGTTCAGAGCCAATGGTCAACACCTAACGTCTCGAGGCTCCAGTCAACGTCATCAGTCTTTTTTGTCAATTTTAAGTTCAAAGTGTTAATCTTTTGATCCTGGAGGATCCTAGTCATTTAAAACGCATTTTCACTTTCTCAAAAAATGAACTGTCCGTGATAGCTTTTATTATTGGTACAAGATCCTTGTACAGTGTCGTTGAATAATGGTAAACTTTTATCATAAGAGGCAAACCCTTAATACCCACACATCTTATTCTCTCGAAGTTTAATTTCGAAAAGTCTGAAAATTATTTAGCGATTTCTTCTCGTTAAGCAAATACTTTTGCAAGTTGAAACTTTTTGTAGGTTTATAAAACGACGGGAATGGGGACTATGATCATAGTGGCCATTGAAAAGATTATATTCTTAAAAACAATTGAATTCCCATTGAGTCTAGAGAGTTAATGTACATATGGCTCGATTTATTATCGGTTACTTAGGTCCGAATGTTCCGATGCTTTTCACTTTATCACCCTTGGGTCTTTTCTTCGGGAAAATCTGTACTCAAATTACCCGCCTCTGATTACAGCCGATTAGAAATTCGACGTGGATTGGACTGCGAGCCGCTCAATCGATTTATTACAAGACGCTTTAGTCTTTCGTTGAGGAAATCTGCTTGAAATTCCAGCTCTTGGCACACGCATACATATCCACATCTATTCAGAAGGTAAGGTTCCATTCCAATTTTTAGAAATAAAGCTTTTGAGCAAAGGGATTGCTTAAAAATCAGCAATAACATGTATACCAAACACGTATTTCTACATCTCGTTTTAACCCGATTCATTGGTTTCATACCCTTCATATCAAGACTCAAGCGCAGGCAGTTTGAGAATTGATTTTCCTGATGAAAATGACCAGTGGTTATAAAGAGTATCGGATGGTTTGGCCCTGGGTGACCGAGGATGTTAATACTCTGACAAAGCTCAACTGTTGCACCGTGCTAGTTATCTAGACACTAGTATTAATATTTTCTCTAGTTTTTGTATGCTTATTATCACCAACAACAATGATTATGTTTATATCAAATTATTTCATCATCAATAAATTGTCTATGATATATTTAAGAAATGCAATTTGGCCAACGGTCGTCTGGTTACATTGGATCGTTAACTTACACATGGGATTCAATCGAGTTTCCTTATTTGAAAACGGTTACAAAAGGAATAATTCAGGCAGTCATGCATCGATATATCCTCATCGATGTGGTGGAATAATATTGGTTTGACCACAACAGTATATCGGTATTGTTATCAAGTTATTTTTGTATTTTGGCTTCAATTTGGAGAATAAACCATATCAATTTCTACTTCTTTCTCTTCTCCTTTTCATTATTAATATCTATGTATTTATTCGTTTTCCTTCTGTTATCTTTACTTCTTTATTTTGAGAATACAATATGATGAGTTCGACGCTTTTCCGTGGAATAACAATTTGAAAACTCGTTCAACAATGATCGGAAAGCATCCCAACTCCTACAGTCTGATTAAAATCGACCGTGTTCCGAGGAATAAGTTGTTAAATATTGACTATCGCGAGATTCAAACGGCACCTACCAGGTGCTTTCCTCTCCACAACGGTCTGACCGTCGTAGGGTGAGTGAGTTATTGTTTAACGCCATTTGCGGCGTCCGTCGTAGAGAGAAAAATCCCTATTACAGCGAGTTCGAATGCCCTACTTTTATTCCTCTGAAGACGGTCGATTTTAATCAACTTGTGCATATTCGAAAAGAAGTTTTTTTCACCGTTTCTGTTTCCTGTGGTATGATCTTGTGATGGTCCGTATCTTAGAGTGTCAACCATTCCGAACCATGTTTTCGTTCTAGGCTTCCCCGACTCCCATTCCATCGGACCAAACATTGAATCGTTCATTTGTACTTCAAAGTTACACAGGTCCACCTCAAAATCACAGTCGATCGGCAAATCTGTAAATGAAAGAATGTCGTTTGTTTTTGTTTTCATATGTATTCTAGATCTGTGCTATCTTGTATTAATAATGTATTCATAACTAAGCTAATATAACATAGTTCGGCAAAGGTTAATAACTACTTTTTATATCTTTATTAATGTCGAATAAAGCAAAACAAATGCATCTAAAGTAAAAACAATAGTAGTGTCATTATTTGATAATTTTGGTAAAGATACATTTTGAATATAACTTGACTCTGGATACATTCTTCAGAAACAAATTCAGAAAAGTGTTTTCAAACACTGTTTTGCTTATTATGATCTACCTGCAATCTTTTTACACGTAAGACAACACAGTAACTTGTTAGGTTTACAATATAACAAACCTTTGGTATTACAAAAAAATAGAGCCATGGGCTCTGTAGCTCATCAGACTTTTGATAGAAATAGGTGTTTGGGTTTAGACCATGGGGTCATGGGCAGTGTAGGAAAGATAGCCTGTCCCAACGTCCGAGATGGGTAACTTTGTTAAATGTTATTCACAATCAAATAAAAAAGGCCCATTGCCCATTTGGGGTCAAGGGGTCACCAAACCTACAATTCAGAATCCCCATTGTCCAAGGAGTCTACACACAACTATTAAGCTATCAAGACCTTTTGGAACTGTAGAAGAAGATGAAAGTAGGATTTTAAGGTTTTGACCCCTGTGACCCCATTTGGGGTCAAGTGGTCGCCAAACCTATAATTTAGAATCCCCAGTGTCCAAGGAGTCTTCACACAATTTTTCAGCTCTCTAGACCTTTTGGAACTAGGGAAAAAGATGAAATTAGGTTTTTTAGGTTTTGACCCCTGTGACCCCATTTGGGGTCATGGGGTTACGAAACCTACAATTTAGAATCTCCAGTGCCCAAGGCGTCTACACACAACTATTCAGCTCTCTGGACCTTTTGGAACTGGAGAAGAAGATGAAAATAGGTTTTTCATGTTTTGACCCCTCTGACCTCATTTGGGGTCATGGGGTCACAAAATCTACAATTTAGAATCCCCATTGGCAAAGAAGTCTACACACAACTATTAAGCTATCAAGACCTTTTGGAACTGGAGAAGAAGATGAAAGTAGGATTTTAAGGTTTTGACCCCTGTGACCCCATTTGGGGTCAAGTGGTCACCACACCTACAAGTTAGAATCCCCGTTGGCCAAGGAGTCTACACACACCTTTTCAGCTCTCTAGACCTTTTGGAACTAGGGAAAAAGATGAAATTAGGTTTTTTAGGTTTTGACCCCTGTGACCCCATTTGGGGTCATGGGGTCACCAAACCTACAATTTAGAATCCCCGTTGGCCAAGGAGTCTACACACACCTTTTCAGCTCTCTAGACCTTTTCGAACTGGAGAAGAAGATGAAAATAGGTTTTTCAGGTTTTGACCCCTGTGACCCCATTTGGGGTCAAGTGGTCACCACACCTACAAGTTAGAATCCCCGTTGGCCAAGGAGTCTACACACACCTTTTCAGCTCTCTAGACCTTTTGGAACTAGGGAAAAAGATGAAATAAGGTTTTTTAGGTTTTGACCCCTGTGACCCCATTTGGGGTCATGGGGTCACCAAACCTACAATTTAGAATCCCAGTGTCCAAGGAGTCTTCACACAATTTTTCAGCTCTCTAGACCTTTTTGAACTAGGGAAAAAGATGAAATTAGGTTTTTAAGGTTTTGACCCCTGCGACCCCATTTGGTGTCATGGGGTCACCAAACCTACAATTTAGAATCCCCGTTGGCCAAGGAGTCTACACACACCTTTTCAGCTCTCTAGACCTTTTGGAACTAGGGAAAAAGATGAAATAAGGTTTTTTAGGTTTTGACCCCTGTGACCCCATTTGGGGTCACAGGGTCACCAAACCTACAATTTAGAATCTCCAGTGCCCAAGGAGTCTACACACAACTTTTCAGCTCTCTGGACCTTTTGGAACTGGAGAAGAAGATTAAAATAGATTTTTAAGGTTTTGACCCTTGTGACCCCATTTGGGGTCATGGGGTCACGAAATCTACAATTTAGAATCCCCATTTGCCAAGGAGTATGCACATAAAATTTCAGCTCTCTAGAGTCATTGGTTCTGCAGAAGAAGTCGAAAAAGTGAAAAGTTTACGGATGGACGGACGGATGGACGGACGGATGGACGGACGCCGGACGCCATGCCATGCCATAAGCCCATCGGGTCTTTCAGACCTGATGAGCTAAAAAGCAACCAAAAATAAAAATGATGTATATCCATGAGACCAAGAAAGTCTCTTCAATAAGATATCTATGACCATATTGGTCAACTCGAAAAATCCTTGTTAATACTTTTATTTTTTAAATGCGACAGTTTTTGTCTCACAATGTTAACTACGAACAAAACAAGGGGTTATTTTCAATTTATTGTAATAAAAATATTTTCTTGCCTTTTGTAATTTCCAATGTAATATTATGTTACATTAAATCAGACCATATCTATTGTATAGATTTACTGTATATATTTGAATAATCAACTTACTGCAACCCACTCCTTTGATGTCATCAACGGCATAGCCAACGGTCCAATATGCGTCATCCGGTTCATTGACCTCAATGGCAACCTGGAAAAATAAAGAATAACGTGAAGTCCCAAGCTACAATAACAGGATTCAGCCAGATATGACCACCAGTGGCTAATTGGGGAAAATTTAGCGCTTTTCCAAGTCAAAATTACGTTCTTGATACCTTCTCAGTACACTAGTACTGCAGTCTTTTAGCCTTATTCTGAGCCAAAATTGGTACGTCTTCAGTTCGTAGCAATAAAGAGCGAGGTTTACTCAGTTTACATGGCTTGCTGCCAGCTTAGCAAAGAAAGCGAAAACTGCAAAATGTTAGGGGATATCTTTAGGGGAGGGAGTCCAATTTTGAAAGTTGCAAAAGGGCCGGTGGTTTCGTTTAACGAGTAAAGAGTCGTTTGAACACACTGAAATATTGTACCTGACATGCTAGTATATAGCTCAGGATAGTCCTGCATCATGACTGTGTATGTAAAAGGAGCCTTTGATACAGTCTAGGGTCACATTCAGCAAGTTTAGATTGGCTGAATTTCATATATGACATTAGGAGCCCAAAGAAAAAAATATTATGGATGAAGGAACAGTAAATTAATAAAATATTTCATAAACTAAATTTTAGTCTAAGCTCAGGGGTCTTCTTTCTTTTAAAATCATGAGATATGTCAGTCAGGCGGGCCAGGCAAATCTAGCATTATTTTAAAATTCTTTTTCCTGCCCCCCTGATGCGAACTTAACACGCTTCGACGCACGTTAATATAGTTGGTCATCGCACACACGCTGACCATAATATGTTCGTCGTCGTACAAGTTTGGCCTTCTGTCGACTGTCAATTACGTGATTAACAAAATTTTTAATTTCAGGGTATCAGAGAGTATTTCTTTCAACTTTTGCCTTTTCACACATACACAAGCGCATTTACCTGCGATTGGTCATGTCAAATATCTTGACAGAAAGTGTGTTTTCCTTCAACTTTTCCTTTGCTAAGGCACATGATGAATCCTACTACAAGAGCAATGCAGTACTTCCTCGCACGTCCTGTATTGGGTTTAAAAAGAAGAGGGGGGTGGGGCGTGGGGGAGGGTAGGGTGATTTTCATCACGATAGAGTGTGTTTTCCTTCAACTTTGTGCAATCTAACTCTAGATAACGCACTTAATTGACATATAATTGACATATAAAGACCTTGATCATGTCGAACTCTCATGCAAAAATCATGAAATTCGACGGTTAGGTTTTTAGTGTTATCTGCCCCTGAAGTTTGCGATTTTTAAATAATCGCTAAATTTAAATCGTCGCTGTGGACAAAGTATTGAAAATTTGCACATAATGAGACAAACTTGTTAAAGGGCAATGCTTTGGCTACATTATGTGGTGCAGTAATTGAAAAGAAAGGTTTCTTTAGAGGTGCATGGGGTTTCAGGTCTCAAAGTGCATTATGAAAATAAAAGTGTTGGTAGTCGGATGACTTTGGTTCAACACGTAAATGATCCATTCTTCAGAAGGTAACCAATTACCTGATAAGTTCCAAACTCGGTGTACTTTTCAATGTCGATCAATGCTCTGTTCCAGTCCATTCCGTGTTGACCACTTGCTGACCACAGCTTGATTCGGTCTCCGTATTTGATGACATATGCCGTCATGGTGTTCAGACTTGATGATCCCATGTGGTAGAAGAATTCGAAGTAGCAGATGCGTCCACTTGCGATCGGTGACACCAGGGTAGTAATGGTGTTTGGGTTTATGGGTCTCACCGCATACATAAAGTTACCTGCAATGACAACTTTCGTACACTAGGAAGAACATGCCTTCAGTTCAGTTAATACATATAAACTATTTTAGTGGCATTCTAGAAGTTGTAGTTGTAATGAAGTACACTATTTTTATGGATATTCAACTTCTTTATTAACAGATTTGCGACGTTTCGGTATAGTTCCTTTTACCGTTTTCAAGAATATGGACAACAAGATGTATGGATGTATATATAGATGTGTTTACAGAAACAACAATTGGAGATTAACAATGAGATTACAATAACAATTAAGATAGAGTATACATAATCAAATGGGATAAATACATCACTAGAGTGAGAGATGTTTTGTTTCTGTTGTTGTTTCTGAATTGCACTTATACATTGTTTTATATCCTTTACGCATCTGCTTGACCATTGTTGTTTGCGTTACAACCTTTGAATATAAAATAAGTATGACCTACATGTTGGTGCCCGTTTCGGCAAGTTTAAATTAAGTTTTATGACATTTTCGTTTATAAAAATCATTGAAAACATTACTTTTGGCCCTCGTTGGATGGGTACAATCAGTTCTTACCGTCTGTCGCTTCGTTAGTGTGGTCCTCATCAGGACCAAATGTCAGAAGTTTAATGTTGTAATACTTCATTTTTTCTACCGCTTCTCCACGGCGCCACTCCATGACGTCGAACAGCCCTGGGGTGTTGTTTTTCTCCACCGTGTAACCGCAGATGTCAGGTGTTTCAAAATCACAGTCTATTTTAGCCTTTTTGACAGCTGAAAAATACACAAGGCGTTTTGTTGGTTTCTCGCAATCGCGAGATAAAAATATCTAAATCATAGATAAGCTTCATCTTTTGTATACCAGGTTTGGAGCAATTAGTATAAAAGTACTTTGGAACTAGTACTACTGTCTCTGTTATAAAAAGAAAGTGATAAAGTTTGAACAATATAATATGTATATATTTGTAGAAAAATGCAGTTTTAACACTAATCGGTACTGTAAAGCACAGGCCCTTGGATCATTAAAAAAAAATATTAAAAATTAAAATTTTTTTTTTTGAGAACACCCCCTAATTAGAATTGTTCCTCTGTTAATAGTATATGGAAAGGCCAGACACTCCATTCGCCCCCACCCGCTTTCTTGACAGAATGCTACAATAAATACGCACGCAATCAATATAAAATCTATGCAGACATGATGTCAAATGATTTGCCTTTCTACTCCAACTCACATAAACAAATTAATGTTTGGGGTTATTTAATGAGGACGGCCGAAAGACGATTTCCACGCCCAACTTAATGCTGATGGGACAAATGGCCGCCCGTCACCTTGACCTTACGGGGTGTGTGGCCGCAGCGACAGATCTCATTGGTTTGATGCAAAGCTAGGAACAGATAACTCTAATTCTCCGTTCTTGCAACCAATGAGATCTGTCGCTGCGGCCACACACCCCGTAAGGTCAAGGTGACGGGCGGCCATTTGTCCCATCAGCATTAAGTTGGGCGTGGAAATCGTCTTTCGGCCGTCCTCATTAAATAACCCCAAACATTAATTTGTTTATGTGAGTTGGAGTAGAAAGGCAAATCATTTGACATCATGTCTGCAGAGATGTCTGCATAGATTTTATATTGATTGCGTGCGTATTTATTGTAGCATTCGGTCAAGAAAGCGGGTGGGGCGAATGGAGTGTCTGGCCTTTCCATATACTATTAACAGAGGAACAATTCTAATCAGGGGGTGTTCTAAAAAAAAAAATTTTAATTTTTAATATTTTTTTTTTAATGATCCGAGGGCCTGTGCTGTAAAGTGGCAATATGAAAGTGGAAGTCATATACTTTTATATATCCGAAACAATGCTGTATACTACGGTTGGCGCATGCAAATCACTCAACGAAACGTTGTTGTTTGTGTGTGAAAGCTATCTATAGCAAAAAATGAAAGATTTCTATTAAGTGTTCAGCTGGCCTTTACTCTAGCATACATGTTAATCGGGGGTAATCTGTTATCAAAATCCATATTTTAAGACCGTGCTCGATTTTCATTTCGAGTAATTGTCATACGACTTTTTAACATGAACTGAGTCTCTAGTAAATTAGTAAATTCATGTATATTTTAGTTATTTTATTTAATACAAATTAAGAATAACACAAGTGACATGATACTATTGGTCTTTTCAAACTTCGTTCTACCGTTTATAATTAAAAGTTGTAATTGAACTTAAATTAATGAAATTTGCAACAGTATTGCAGAAACTTGCTCTCATTAAGAACTACTCAACTAAAATACATGTATCTATATTATATCTAACGAGGCAGTTTTTTATATAATTTTTTTAATTTTAGTTTCATTACTTGTCAAAATGACATCCATTCAAACCATCTCAATATTCATCCTAAAATGTCAATAATATTTCAGTTTTTAACGAAAATCAAACCGAACCTTGATATGTGCAAGGTCGAAACTACACCATCTATATTTACGTCATTTCTACATTGTAGTTAATTTAATAGCGTTTCAAACACTATCAATTAAAATATGATCTTTTACCTTGCATAAATTCGTTTTGCATAAATTCGTCATTTGATTATCATCGAGGCTCTGTACCTTTAAAGGAACACTCTGCTGAACCTATTAGCATCTAAATAAACTTTTTCGCAACCTTCAGTACTTCTTGACCGACACAATTACAAGATTTGTCATTTGTGAGTGACTCCTACAACTCCATTAGTGTTCTTTAAGCAATCATGAATTACCTAGACAATAGACTATAATCGTAGTTTAATTTATTATATATTGAAACCAACCAAATATTTATATAAAACAAGTTCACTTTGTTTCATTTTTGTACTAAAAATGATATCAAAAGGTAAAGATAATTTTCATAAACCCATTCCAGTTTTAAAATAAAACATGCATTGTGCACAAAATCAAGGGGTTTGTTTAATTTCCATATTTGCTTTTGGAATGTTTAAATCAATATCAAAATCAAAATTAAAAATGTGTATAATTAAAGCAACATAAATATTAACACAGTTTAACCTCATGTCCTCATATACATGTAATGCTACTATATGTCATTCCACATTCACTTTCGTTATGTTTATAAATCCTTGTGTATTTTTGTCATTCCATTAAGTAGCGAACATTCTTTGGATTATTTAAAAAATGAACCATTTTCATAGCTGACCTTGTCTATATAGGAATGATGATAGAACTTCATGCACTAACGAAGTATATGTACAAGTATATATTTTTCAATATGTATATTTTTATCAGAATAATAAATCCCTATATTTTTGCTTTAAACATTATCAGCAAAGCCATGCGAGCACAATGCTCTAAAAACTCATTGTGCTATTCATTAAAGGCACTAGTGTACGCTTTTACGGTTTAAATGGGCTATTTTAAGGTTTACGAGGACTTATGCATTCACTTAAACTTTCTATCAATGCAATAAAATACTAAACATTTTTTACAATTTACCTGCAATCAACAATGAAAACGTTAAACGCACTAGTGCACGCCAATATTTCGTAAACACAACGAATGCACAGATATTGCATATCTCTCGATATTACTGACTAACCTCATTCAAGTAATCTACCTCGTAAGTTATTTAACAAATATTTACGTATTCAGGTGGTAAAGTGGATTTTTAAAGGCCGGAAGTATATAATGTTATATAATGCGTTTAAATATCTGTAGTATATTTAAAGATTGTGCATATGCATTAAGAAAAGTATTGACCATACTATGATTTTACAGTTATCCCGATACTTCAACTTGTTGGAATTTAGCAGATTCATTTTATCTTCTTGCACGACAACTGAATATCTCCTCCTGAATTCATCTTCCGCGTATATCCTATAAAAGTTTCACTTTAAAAGCATGAGTAAGTTACCTTTTTAGGATATGGTTAGTGATATATAAACATATGCATCATAAACTTGATAAAGTTTCAAACATCAATCTTACCTTCTCCAAATATTGCCCATGTGGCGATTAACGCCACTGTACAAATGATCCACATAGTTCTATAAATATTTAAGACAGAAAAAGAAGAAAATATTAATGTATAATGTTAACTTACTCTTTAAAGTAATATCAATAGATTTATAAAAGAGGTTTAACCTATCAAAGTTATGCCAAACCTAAAATTTATTTAAACACTTTCTTTTGTTAGCAAAATTTTATGAAATTCTTTAACTAAAAACCTTTGCACTGTTAATGATTAGAAAGTATGTGTCGTTCGCCTTTGTTCAAAATTCAAGTATTCTCCGTTTCAAATTTAAATAAAAGTTAATATTGAAGTATTTAAGATTTTTAACAACAAAATGTCTACACATTCAATTGATTACTTCTAATGTAAACAATTGGTCAGTTAAAATAGTGATCTAAAATTTAATTTCTACGAACTATTCATGCAATAATGAAAAGTGTTCCATACCCGGTTGAAAGTTAGGTTCAAAAGACCTGCCACGTAACGCCGGTAAACCAGATAGAGTCGGGAACCAACATATGTCCACTGGGTCATGTGCAGAATCATCGTTCTATAGGAACATTCTATTCTATTCTATTCTGAGAGTCTGATATTGGGAAGTCATTCAAGTTCATTTCAGGTCAGAAATTGCAGAAATTTGACAAGTGTTGAGTTGGTGTTAACATGTGTTGAGTTGGTGTCAACATGTATACCACTACACTGGAAAACT
Source organism: Phorcus lineatus (assembly GCA_921293015.1). Classification (NCBI taxonomy): domain Eukaryota; kingdom Metazoa; phylum Mollusca; class Gastropoda; order Trochida; family Trochidae; genus Phorcus; species Phorcus lineatus. The sequence goes on along the minus strand of OV121086.1, from coordinate 35,419,806 downwards.
TAGTTACGGATATGGAATTTTTAACTGATATGAATTGGGATTTAGTGTTTAATCGGGATTTATAAGTGAAATAAACTTCTTATGAAGATTGAGAACATATCAAGTTTTCTTGTCACCAGTTACTGGCCGGCGGCCGGAACTTCTTTCAACAATGTATATACATTTTATAAGTTTTGAAATACAATATTTGATTAAAACATGTATGGATTTTGCCTGATACGCTCAATGAAATTAGCCTGTTGAGGCATCTTTTCAATAGCAAAATTATTGAAAATAAATCCGACGATATAAAAAAAAATTTACTCGCTAGTTTATCTCAGATTATCATTATGCAGTTGCGTTGTTTTAAAGATGTGGAAGTTGGTAAATACGATTATTTATTTTTTAGTTACAGAGGGAATTTTGGAATTTTCAAAAAAACGTTTTGAGAAAATAATAAAATTTCAAGTTTGGTCACAACGTTTTAGTTTATGTTTTGTTGTTGATTTTTTGGTAGATTTGGTTTTCATGTACATTTTATAAGATTGGTTTATGTGTATGTACGTGGTTTACTCTGAAACATCTATTTTAACAACCCCATAGATATCATGTCATTCAATATAATACTTTAAGTAATATTAGTAATTTGATAAACAAAAGAAGAATATATTAGATAGGTTTTGAAAAGCGTGTATTACGAAGTAATTTATGACAGACTGAGCGAAAGTTTTATTTATTAGGAAGTGGTCTGCAGAAAGACTTTGCTATTGAAAGTTATATGTTAAAACTGTTTCTTTCAGGCCTTACATTTAATCTCACTTACTGAAACGTTTGGTTAGCCGATTACATCACTTTACACCTTCTTCGTATCTTATTCAAATTACGACGTTGAGAATTCATAGACTTTCATTAAGCTTCCCATCTGATTTTGGTATTTATAATGAAAATTTTTCTGTACTAATGTTTACAGACAAATTCACTTGAATATATGATATTTAGAAAATATAATTCAAATGTTTCATTGCTGTATGTCATGATTACATAGAGGTTATTTTAAAGTATAAAATAATGTCTATTTTTCAAAAGTTAATGCATAATGATAATTTTAAGATGTGAATCTCAACGATTCGACCACAGAAATATTATAAAGAGCCACTCCGTGATTTTCATAACATATTATTTACCTTTGATACGAACCTAAATGTCATATGTGGTGATATAAAATCAAAGCTTTTCATGTCCAAAAGACATATATATGACAAATACTGGTTTTCCATGAAAATCTAAAAACAACCTTATAAATGCACAGAGGTGTAGATATCACGTCCAATATACTTTTATATACAATATACTAGGTATATAACCTAACAAACACTGTCAACTCCTAACTGCCCTCCTGGCTTTTTTTTTAGATAAGTCTCCAAATTACGTTTGACTCTTTGACGCGCGCAACTGTCCAGGTTTCGATCATAATTGTGACGTTTTACCTTCATATTGTCACTGTAAAAAACCCATTTGGCTTTAAAATGTTTCTCTTTGGTAACAGTCGATACTTCGCGATCAAACGACACCATTGATTAAGGTTGGCATATATGACTCCAACAACTCACGGAGTGGCTCTTTAAGAGAACACGAGAGGAGTATGCTCCAAGGTAGTCGTTTTAAATTCCATTATCGATGGAATGGAACTGTCTTTTTAAAGTGTCACTTACACAAGTTGGTAAAAGTTGTGTATTTCTGAATGACCAACATCAAATCTATATTCTTTACCCGTTCGTCGTTTTCCTTTCTAAATCTTTATGTTCAAGATAAAAATTAAACTCTATGTTCTTTGAAAGCTTAACAACATGTTCATGTGTAGTAATAAAGTTTTGCAATTTTGTATTACCCAAAACATAAAGACATTTGAAATAACAAAAACAATGATTTGGTTTGAGATCTTTGTCGATTATCCATTATCCATCTGCCAAAAAGTATATTTATCAATGTACTTTAAAGAAAATAACACCAAACGTACATAATTTTCTAAAGGTTTTGAAAAACATTTTCATTGTTTAAAAATACATATCCAAAAGGAATAATAAAATGGATACTTTTGAAAACAAATGGCTTCCATTATTCCCAATATTCATTCATTAAGCCAAGAAATTACATTTGCTGGAAAACGTTGTTCCAAGGCTACTGTAAGTTAGATATCCACTGACTTACATATATTTATGAATTCAATGTTACATACTGTATCTATGGGAACAAATAATTAAAAAAAAGTTTTGCAACCAGATACTTTGTATAACACAATCAATAAGAGTCTGATGATAAGCTCTGGCACAACCTCTAGATGAGGCCCTCTCAGAACTTAAACCCCTCCTGGGAGCAAAACATTGTGTGCAAAAACTGCAATTTCCTATGCACAGGGGGTCCGGACCCCCCCCCCCCCCCCCCCTTTTTAAAAAAAAATCAAATATAGATGCAAGTAAATGAAAATGGTTTATACTAAATCATATATAACATAACAATAGCCTGACACCTTAGCTCTCAACTGAACACGAAGCCAATCCTAATAGCAGTCAAATGGGGACAGTTGGATTATGTCTACTGATAGAAGTTTCCACACTTTTGTCTTGAGCCTTACAAACTTGTTAGAGTTAGATTAAAGAATCTCACATTGTATAACCCAACTATCTTAAAACGTTTTAAAAAGACACATGTGTTGAATTCTCATCATATCAGCAAATGGAAACGTGAAGTGACAGATGCGCTTGTAAAATCACAAACAATCTGGCACTGATCCCATGAGAAGTATCGAGTTAACCGCAAATAGAATTGGCTTACCAACATTTACAATAGAAGTCACTTCTCATAACGTATCCTGTTTTAGCGGTCTGGTATTCATTCGCTGGCAATACATAGACACTTTTACACTAATATAATCAATAAAAAAAACAAATGAAATAGCGAATAATGGACAAGATTGATGTTTACAAACAATATAATTAGTTTGATTTATCTACTTTCATCAACAAGATGTAGATTTAATCTATCATTTATATTTGTAAAACAATGAAACTATTTTCTTCGTCAACGTCTTGGTCTTATCAGTGAAGTCTAGACTTGCTGAATTGTGATTTAGACTGTATAAAAGGCTCCTAAAAATTCGCGGGGATAAAAATAAATTCATATTTGAAATTATGTCATTGTGTGGCAAAAATATGATTTGTGGTGATGACAAATAGATACCAGAAGATGCGCTCATAAAATCACAGGAAAGGTCGCACTATAAGCAGATTTCTTTGAGTTGTTTTTGGGAGGTAAATGAGTAAACAATGGAAAGGGGGATTTTTTTCTGATTTTTTTTACGGTAGCGTCCAATTCAACACTCAGTTTCACCTCTGACACTTGTGAACTGCGTGAGTTATTTCAATCTGGTGACAGGAAATTTACATTCATCGAAGTTATAGTTTATTGCCGCATGCCAGTACTTTATTTTATCCGTAAATATACGTAGGATAATCCACCATATTCATACTCATAAACGCATCTGACAAGGCATGGAAGTTGTTAGATATCACTTCATTTCGTTTCAATGTGATTGTTCTGGTAATGGTGTTTACGTTACGTTATTTTACAGGCCGGTCTACACAATTATACGCCTGGAAAAAACATATTGAAACACCTGCTTTTCAACGACTCTCGTGATAAAAACTTTTGTTATTCAATTGAAAATGAACTTATTTATAGTAAAGTTTGTTTTTCAAAGTTTAACAATGTCTTAAGGTCTAAAAAAAAAAACTCTTCAGTTTTTATCTAGTTTATAATTTAAAAAAAGAGTCGACGTAAGCCTTATAAAACAGCAAAAATTCATAGTCGAAAAGGTTTTTGTGTAAAAGAAATGAGCAATTAGAAGAGGTGGAAATCAACATTTAGCGACTTAGATATGTGACTGGAGACACAAAAACAAGAAAGAAAATCAGTAATTGGTAAAACCCCCATAACCACTGACGGTTTCCACAAAACAACCCTTGCTTTATTGGACAAAGCACTGAGCTGTCTGTGGCACTATTGGTTCGATTTCGTCAGAAAAGCTCCTACTATAACTGGGCAATCTCCATTTTTTCAAATATATTGCACTACATAAAAAAACTAAAGAAAAACCTTTTGGCAATATTTTTCAGGTTCTGTAACTTGATAGGTCCTACGTTTTCAAACACTATAGACAACAATACTTATGTTTTATGCTGTTCGGGACAGTCAGGTATCTATATATACTGAAATAATATAGTAAGAAACCTAACGAAAGATCGTCTAGGAGGTACATGTAACTGCAAATCATTTGTCCTTATGGTTAAATGATCAGGGAAATTAAAAAAATTCGGAAATTTTGCTGACATGCCTTTCGAAATATAATATGTGAGTACAGCCTTCATTGGCAGAAAATAGACTGTAAAAAATAAAAAATATATATACCCAAACTTTTGGCGACATAGTTCAAATGCATTTTGTTTGATAAGGCGTTGTTAAATATTATGTTGTTAACCATTCTTTCCATTTTATTTTTCTTTCAAGGTTGAACTGATTATTTATTATATAATGATAGCAATTCGCCTCATATGGACAATTGGTCGGTTTATCATTCCCAAGTTCACATCCAAATACAGATAGCCTCACATTGTATATTGTTTGAGTGGCATTCTAGAAGTTGCTAGTATAAGGAAGACATGGATATTTTATGGATGTACAACTTCTTTATTTTCACAAATTACTCTACCCATCATTTCCCATGTGCTTGAGAACGGTAAAAGGATCCATACCGAAACGCCGCCATTGAGAAAATATAGAAGTTGTACATCCATGAAATATCCCTGTTTTCCTCAAGTGGTAGGGGAGAGCGGGGCAAAGCGCGCCATGGGGGCAAAATTGCAAAAAAAACCTTAAGGGGTGCGCTTTGCCCCGCTCTCCCCTATACTTATGGAGATTATCTGAAGAACGCGATGTGTATAGCTCTCGAAATTGTTAATCATGAATAAAATAACTGTAACCATTTTTAGGTTTTGGTTAGTTTCAGAAAGATTAGGCTAGTTTATCTTTTAAAAAGCGTGAACAAACTGCCGTAAAAAATCCTTAATCGGCACGATTGTTAAAAAATATCGCGAGACTCATTTTGAAATCGGCGTTTATAATCTGGACTAATGAGGGAATCAATATTTTTGTTTACCGATGTTCCTGACAAGGTTTGGAAATTAAAGGAACAAAAATAATTATTAGAATCATTTTATGACACAATCGGAGATTTATTTTGAAATTTGCGTTTGAAATCTGGAAAAGTGAATCAATAATTATCTTTGTTAAGTGATGTTCATGACTAGGTGCCAACAAAAATATTTGAGCCATTTCATGACACAATCGTAGGCTGCTATTTGTGTTTTGATATTGTGTCTTTTTTAAATTGTTAAATATAATCGGATATGGATGCTCATACCGTCCTTAGCTCTCATATTATATGCATCAAACATTTGGAGAGTTTAAAAATGAATATTATTTTAATGGATATACCATTTGTTCATTCATTATATGAGACATTTCCATATAGACGACATAAAAATCAACGAAATTGGAATCTATGTGGAAAAGGTGCCTTTCCAGAATAAATTTAAGGAGTTGTATAGGCCTACCCATATTAAACCACTGCATACATGTTCTCTGCACATCTACAGTAATGATGGACCATTTCGATCCGTATTGGTATTGCCCCAGTTAAATCACTGAAGCTATCAATTACCCCGAGACCCGCCTCTAAGTCAGTATCGATTTACTATGTTCATTCCCATTTGAACCAAATCATTCGAAGGGAGACAACTCAGGCAAGCAACACAGGTCCGGAAGTTTCCACTAGAACTCTACCATCGGCAAGATGGCAGGGGCAGGAGCGAAAGGAGATTTCCGATTTAAGAAACCCTGTCCTATAAACAATGAGGATTGGATGCAAAATCTACCAGCAAGCAAACAAAAGATACCCCTAAACCAGCTAGCTCTACCGGGTAAGTGAATCGCCATAGGTTTCTTACTATTCAATCAATAAGTTAGCGAGGCCGTTGTCGACTCAAGACTCAAGTAGCAAGCAGACGATCACTTTTAGATCTTGAGAAATCGGTTTAGCTCGTCATGGTTTATTCGTGATGATTCAGCATAATTACTGTAAGCATGTTTGGATTTGTGTTTTCTGATTCTAATGTGCGAAAGATGTAAATCGTATATGTTTGTCTAGGTTGAAAAAGATATTCAGCTCTGTTAAACAGTGTTTGAACTATTTCCTCTGTATTTTGTGAATGAGGAAGCAGATCACTGTAACTGAATGAGTGCGAGACGGTTTATGAATGAAGAATGGAGGCGCTTGGCTAAGATATGAGATTTCTTTTATTGTTGCTACCGTCCAAAATTAACTCCATGGTTTAAATATTTTATTTGTTAGCAGTATCCAGGGATTGGGAAAGACACGTTTGATAATGGGCCATTCATGGGGCTTTTAGTCATTTTCAGAATTTTGAATGGGCCATTCCCCTTAGTAGCAATAGTAAAATTTCAAATTTGAACGGGCCATTTTTTCATCCAATGTGCAAAATGGGCCATGGCCCCTGCCTTTCCCAATCCCTGAGTATCATTGATCTGGATTAATTTGGAACTGTGTGAACTATAAAAAAAATCATTAAATTTCGACAGTTTGTCAAAACGAATTAAAATGATTGTTCGTAAATAGATGCTGATAGTGAAGCATCATTAGTGTGATTCATGTTTTAACTGAATTGACAAATTTCTCAGAATAGTGTTCACAAAATGAATCGAAGGACTGTCTGTTATCGTAAAATTCTTGTCTCAAAGCTGGAAAAAAATCAATATGTCATTTTGACATCTGCTTTGATCTCATTTATGTTTAAAATGGTATTAAATTGATAGGTCAAGTTGAAGAGAAGAATCAATCTGAATTTGGAGGTTTAATCAGGTTGAGAAAAAGTGTGTAATTGTGGATTATAAACTTATTGAATGACATGTATTTCTTTTAAAAGTTTATAGCAGCATGTTTCTTTAGATTTATGCTAAATAAGAAAGAAAAATATATTGTAATGATAATGTGGCTAAATTTTGTTTCTTCATGATAATGTGAAAAAGAATCGCTGCATGTTTACAATGAAAGACATTTTTGAAATCCATCTTTTTGATGAATAGCACAATGTTTCCTTTACTTGTCACATATAAAATGAACACAATTTGACTTTTATTTTACTGATGAACTTTTCTGAAACGTCAGATTCTATCAAAGTTAGCAATAGAACATACAATGACTTCAATTCTTGAAACAAGCCCACCGCTTATGACTGAAATATTGCCAAGCGGTGCTAAAAAGTAACTCGCTCATTCCTAAAACCAGGCTTTTCTTCATCATGTTGTTTTTTACCAAGTAGTTGATGCTTTTTAGCAAATATTTGCATTTTTCAAAACTCCTTTACTTGTCACTTGTCAGTCATCAGCTAAGAGGTTATTTGATATATATATTCTTTGCAAAGCTTTGAAAATGTAAAAGTATCCTACTTCTCAATAATATAAGGTACAAGCCTATAGCATGGCATTATTTACCAAGGACATCTCTAAGAAGAACTCTGATGGATGAGGGTGATAGTTTTACAGATATATACTTTTGCCAAATCCTCAGATTACATCTTAATGGGCACATTAAATGATGTAAGTTCTTATTACCAAGCATTTCTCCAATGTTATTTCTCTTTCCAGGCAGCTAATCTTCAAGACAAATGTGTTCCAAATGTTGGCATGTTTGCCAAAACATGGTTTTGCATAAAACTTCCTGGTTCAGACTGCTTTATCTTTCATTGATTTGTTAGTAGTTTGTTACAACTAGCTAGTGAAGTGCGGCTATCCTTCGTTCCCAAGCAACAGATATAAACTCTGTGGCATCATCATACAGTTACCTATACAGGATTTGATTGATGCATCAAATACATTCTGTTTCTGTTAACCTGTTGTTTTAAAAAAATAGTTTTTCAAGTAAATAGGTAACAACGAAAGAAAATGATGAAATCCTATCCATCTTTGGACAGTGACGTTAAAGTTAAAAGTATGCAGAATCTTTAATAACTCATGAAATTCTTGAAATCAATTATTCTGTCAATAACATAGACCAAAATAATAGCTTATTGCTTATTCCTTCATGAGGTGGAATTTAGAAAGTATGTCAAATGGATAGATTTTTTTAATAAAATATTTCTGATAATGGTAATTTTGAGGATTTCAATGAAAGATTTTCAAATAAATGAGTTTAAGATACAATGAGGATTGCAATATGAACACTTGGGGGGTAATTTTGTAATTAGTAAGTGAGACATAGGCCACTACTATTATGAAGAGTAAGAGTAAAAGCGTTTATACTGGCCTGTGTAAGATACTGCAGTGTAATATTTATATAGTGCTAAGATAGTTTTAAGTATCATACATTAACAACATTTTTTTTAAGTTCCAATCATTTTAATGCTATTTTTGTTAAACTCGTAAATGATAAAGTATAGAACTCACATTTGCCGATTTTATACTAATCCCTTTTTGTAACAGCATTTGAATAAGGCGTTATTTTTTCAAAACTTAAAATTTTTACCTGTGGCTTGAGTAAAATTTTCTGTAACTTTTTGTATTGGCCAATAGCTTTGATTGTTCAGTGTTTAACCTGTGAATCTTGCTTATCAATAATCCAATTTAACTCTGATTGAATAGCACATCTAGTCTCATTTTCATATTTCTTTGATTCAAGCCCCTGGGTATAATTATTTCACTAAACTGAGAGGCATAAAAGCCATTGATAATTATACATGTGCTGGAATGTTACATTTTTAGTGAAGATTTTGTTGATTCAGTCGAGCCAAGAATAGATTATTGATTGTTTGGACATAAATTGAAAATTATTTGTCGGTCAACCTTGAAGAGCTGTGAGTCCAGTAGAGATAGAGGTAACTTCAAGTAAGGTTAAGATGACAGAAGGTAATTGGACTCTGAGATTCCTTTCAAGCATGTCACTCATCTGCAGAAATATTTAGAATACTTTGCTGTCCTTCCACATAGCAATCCTGGTACTGAGATCAATAAAAGACAGAGATAAGATGCTTTTTATAGCATTCAGAGCAACAAGTTTGAGTTCACTCAGTAGCTGTAGAGAATACTAGATTAATAGCCTTCTGATTTTCTGATTGTGTTATATTTTGCTGTATAATGGAAGGAGTTGTAGTGAAATTATTTTCAATTTAGTTAATTAAGATAGCACCAGGTTTTGATAATTCAGCAAAACTCATGAAAAGTCATGATGTAATAAAATTCTTGTAGATAGATACATTGCAAAATATACTTGTAATATACATACAGGTTTATGGTTGTTACCTCATTCGACTTCCTTTAACCTCGGTATAATGAAACAATATCTTTTAAGTTTTAGAATGAATAGGTTCACCTTTATAATGCTTGTGTACTAATTTGTGTATACATTATATGTCAAGTTCATTCTGAAAGGTTCCCCTACTAAAATATTTTTTAGCTTATCTTACCCACAGGGGTAGGACATTTTTAGGGCTTTTAGGGCATTCTGAATGAACCATTCCCCTTGGTATTAAATGTAAAATTTTGTATTTCAACTGGGACATGTTTTCATCCAATGTTCAAAGAAGCCCATGGCCCCTGACTTCCAAAATCGCTTCCACAGTAGTCAATCAACCCTATCATTATGCCTGATATCCCTTTATGAGTACTACTCAGAATAAAAATTGACCTCTCAAGTTAAAAAAATTCTAATGGAGACTGAAGTTGATTTGACAACTCCATTAGGCAGGAAATGGTAGGGTTGCAGAGAGGCAGAGTTTCTACATTTAACCAGCTTTGACTTCTCTCCAGAAATAAGCAATGCTAGAAAGCTAAAACATTCAGGATATCATTACATTTAAAACTTCTCATACCAATCCCCTTAAATAAGGGCGTGGCCATTTGGCTTTCCCTTCTTAAATGGAGGGTAAAGAGGACATCCCCTTAAAAATAAATGTAAATGAATGATGAATATCAAAGATTATTGTAATCACATGTTGTTTATCTTTAATTTGGAGATGATAATTCAATACATTACATTAGCTACAGTAACAAAGCCAAGATTTAATCTCTTTTTGTGAAATTTCATATAATAAATTAGATATATTTTTTATTCATCATAAAGCATTGAATAAATTATGGAAAAACTCAGTTAATTCTGTTGGAGCTACCTAGATGCATGAAGTTGAATGATTCTTTTCTTCAAGTTTTGTTTGTAAATGTTTATTACTGCAGCCCAGGAGATCATTTTCGTTCAAAGTTTCATATAAATTTTATGGCATGCAAGGGTCATTTAAAAATAGTGATCCCAGCAATGCAAGCAGTTTCATTGATTATTTAAATCAATGCTGCCATGTTTCTAAAAATACTCTGTCTTTAAGAGGATTCTTTTTAGACAATGTGTTTTTGTTCTGGAGGAGATAGGATGTTGATCTTGGGTGTATAGATTTTCCTATAAATATGTCAGTGTGTGTACTCTGGAATATAGACAATAGCAGCCATGTTGGATATCTTGCTCATGTCCTCTATTAACCTTAAAGCCTTGGGCCTATTTCATTCCTTTAAAAAATTATTTGCCGTGTTCAAATTTCATTAAGAAATTATCATTACATCCAAAGTCGATCCTAAGATCATCTTAACTTAAGTGGCTTTCAAGTTGATTTTTTTTTTCAGAATTCAAATTTGCACAACATTGTATAGTTTGAACTATTTCTGACAAACCTAGAATTTCTTTGTCAGCAAAAAGTTGGGGTCCAACAGTATTGTACCTAGGCGATCAGCTGAGGGGGACATTTTAGCCTATTCTGAGCAAATGCTATTGTAACAGTATACTACTTCTGAAAGATTATGGGAACACCGAGCAGAAAAAGGTAGGCAAATTTCCCCAGGACCCCCTTTAGGAACAACAATGGTACAAGCAACCCCTAGTAAGATCCTAGGCAATTCCCTCCTGCCCAAACCTGTAGAGGAGCTCATCTGAAGTGTTTCCATACATCTGTAAAAAAATTTATTTTCAATTTTTCCTCAAGAATCCCTGATCTTTAAAGACTTAAAACTTGTGTAAATATACCTGGTCATTTGAATGAAGACAGAAAATCTGGTGACTCTGTGGCCCTGTATCTTGATCACTAAGTTAAGCCTTGCTGTAAAGGGCCAAAATGTTTGGTTTAAGTGCAAAATTTTCTTTGGTGATAGGTTTGAACTGCTGTAAGATTTCCTATATGGCACAGTATGGCAGAAAGCTAGCATGGTAAAAATCAAAGCAAGTTGCCAGTGATTGAGAATGGCCTCGTGGGAGAAGTAAATGACATTCATGCCAAAACCAATAAAAATGTTTGCGATTTTTTACACAAAACAATTTGTCTTGCTTGTGAAATCCTCAAATACTACTATTGAATTTCCCCTACCAGTTATCACTCCCAGAGTGTGCAGAGGATTTTTCTCAATCTTTCCTTAGAGTTGGATGTTCTGCAAAGTAAATATAGCATTTCAATTAATTTCAATTACGCCGCTTAACATTTGCTATGTTGGCTGTAGCACTATTAATGCTCTGATTGACACCACTGATTGTTTAGAAAACATGCCTTAGAGATCATTTCCCCATGGTCACTCTCAGGATAGTGCTGACAATTTGGACAATGATAAGGGAGTCCTGTCGCATGATAAATTATGCAACAACTTATTCATCCCTTGTTTGCTAATACAAACAGGAACTCTTTATATTTACCTGTCGTGTAACTTATCAAAATTTTTTCCAAACAATTAATAAACAAAAAACCTTTGATAAATTGATGGGTTAAATTATCATCTGATAATTGTTCAGTTTGCATGAGCCTGATTAAATAAATTGCAATTGCGCACTTTCCTGAAGAATCTTTTAGCAAATATGACTAGCCTCATGTGCAATGATGTCTTGACAAACATTGTAAGATCAAACCCAGACGTGTTTCTCACATGAAGAATGCTAAGAAAACCACATATGAGACATTGTATAGTGATTAAATGCTTAATGAAATGCCTACAAGATATGCAGACTTGCCTACCCCCTTATGAAGAAAATAGTAAGATCAGCAAAATAAAATAGTAAGGCAGGGGTCCTTGATAGTAAGGCATGTTATTTTAAGAAGATATCAAGAAAAACATAAATTATTGTGTTTTTTAGTTTGCACGTGCTTTCTGCAGTCATTTTTCCCACCGTAGGCGATGTTGAAATGGTTGTCACACTGTGCAATACGCAAAATAGTCACCTTTAGATGATCGAAAAATACTTGGAATTTGGAAATATAGATAAATAGTCATCTTTGAATTTCTGGGCCCATTGATTGACACGCTTTTTGTTGGGAGGTTTATCCCCAATCGATTGGAATAACCGGTTGAAAAAAATAACCAGACCTGGTTCCGGTAATTTTTAATTAATTGTCAACCGCTTACTGGACTGATCATCGTGAATAATAATTTGGAATAACTATGGTCAAAAGTAATATTCGTTATTCATTTTATCAAATATTGACAAAATATTAATGATTTCTGACATCACCATTAATTGATTACTAAATCAACTAGGACATCGATCTAATCGAATGAACGCCAATTTTATGAGTCGATGCCGTTGCAAGTTTGAGTTTCATTTATTCTAATACTTCATCCATATTTTATTTTGTGAGGTGCAAAAATGTTTTTATCACAATAATCTGCCGTAATTATTAAACTTTTAACTTTATCATCGCCAGTTCTCATTGGGGTTTGCGGTTTCAAAGTTATTAATAGCATAGCACGTGTTTGAGTTTTGCCATCGCTGTTACAAAAGATTGTATCATCAATGTTCATAACTGAATTATTTTATAAATGCATATTATTTATTTCTTTTTTATTGATTTGTGTATAATAAACAGGAAGTATAATAATAAAAAGTCGCATGAAAAATTATTTATTGACAGCAGATTTACGTTCGTGTAAACAGAGGCTGTTCCATGTTCCTCTCTCGATATCATCTCTCAACTAATCAGCAAGCTCATTTCCTCAGATATCGATATGGCGAAATAGAACAGCCACAAATTGTCCGAGAGAAGGGTATTTTATTTTCTGCTTTTTCTCGCATCTTCAGTCCTGTACGATGCAAAGATGATTTATTTGTAGTGTTTAACATATGTCTTTTGTTTTCCATTGCTTGAAGTATCGATAGTACCTTTGTAAATATCATGGATATGCCCAAATATAGCTGCAGAACTGTAGCTATATAACCTCTTCCCCCAGTATCATCGAGTTTATAGCTACAGAGTCTACACATGAAAAACCTAACCAATTTCCATATTCAATCGGTACCTTCTCTTTCAAGAGTCTTACACAACGAACATAACAGTCCTGTAACTATTCATTAACTATAAAACACTCTTCAATTGTTATGTATTATGACCGCATATATTTTTTTAATATAATCATCATACTATTAGTTTTACCGTTTGTTTATTTTTACATTCACTGCAACTCAGCGGTGCGGTGACGCCATCTTGAGTCTATTTTAAGATATGCTAATTACTTAGAATTCCCCTTTACGGTCACGTGATGTGTAAATTCAAGACTGGTCACGGACATAAGAAACGAGTGCGTAAAAACATATGCAGCAAAAGCAGGGACGCAATTGATGTTTTTTTTAAAACAAACTAGGTAGTCGGCGACTTTCAGGTTACACTTGTAAAGAACAATGATTGAATTTATGTAATTTGCATCTAGTTATCAAACAGTGTAACAGAACTTAATTGTAAAGCTGAACCAAGGACGTCTATACACGTCCTTGGCTGAACCAAAACGGGTACAGCCGTGTCGGTTAAAAATACGAGTCGGATAAAGATACGCACTCGCACAAAACTTAACCAAGTAAAGCAGGATGAGTGTTAGCTTGTAATAAATTTATGTCTATGCATCTTTAGGCAATTTAGAAGATATCATGACATTTTTGAAAAGGTATAAAGGACTTTAGTGTTGATTATTGGCCAAAAATTGGTGAAAACTGACAAAATTCCAAAACATATCGTCATCAAACAGTTTGCCTTCCCACATAACAATTGTCATTGGAAACCAAAGTATTGATCCGACTATCAGTTTGTCCTAACCTAGACTTCAGAAAACAGTTTAAAAATCTATCAAAATCATAATATTGGAAGTGTAAGCTAGGTGCATTCAAACCCGGCGTGCGTATCTTTAGCCTACACGTGCCCACCTACGGGAATAGGGGGGTAGTCGTAGTCGTTGGAAAACTTTCAGTGTCACTGACAAACACATTTCAGCATGAATATGTTACGTTAATATTATCAGTGAAGCTCTAAACTTTAACAGTGACGTGGTTTTTATCCCATATACTGTATTTTTCCCGAGGAATGAACATGTATCTCTTAGGGGCGCAGCTTTACCCGACATCACTGTTAGTCTGTAAGTGTTTTCGTTGTCAAAATCAGATAAATTCGTTCTCATTTGAAAATAAGATTTTAAAAAATTACTTGTTGACCAATAATATATCGTTTAAGCCTAGGTATATGAGAAATTGGAAATTTTGAGTTTATTAACCGTCACAGTTATTCATATACGATAAGTGGAGTTGAATCGATCATTAAATCCCATGAACAAAAACAAATCCCCTAAAAGTAAATGAAGTCAAAGGAAAGAAAATAAAGTATGTCACATCGAAAACCCATTCGTTACATTTAGCTTTAACCTGTCAACCTGCAGTTTAGATTAATTTACGATAACTGGTTTTATATTATTTCTTTTATTTAAAAAAAGAATGATTTTAAAGGTAGCCTTCTCAGCCTTTAGAAACATTACGATAGTCGATTGCTGGTATCTAAAAAAATTCGAGTTCTAAGAATAAAGAAGATGCCCCAACAACTGATTGCGCAATTTGGTTATCTTTAAACATTAAAAACAAAATTTAAATCAGTATATATCAAAGAGAGAAAATAAATATACTCAATAAGTGTATTTCATACATGTTCTATGATAAACAAATTCCTATTTTGATACGTAGTTTCCGTCACTGATTATTAGAAATAGTTCATTTTAATAAATATGAAAATATATCGATAAACGGGTTAATCTGATACATGGATTTAGAGTTTGAAAAAAAGGAAGAAGATATAATTCCTATCTTTCCTTCAATGTATTTATGTATCTCATTACTGAAAAACATTTTCACTGTGTATTTTCCAAGAAATAAATTGCGAATATTTGGCGGAACTTGAAAATGATAATGAATCCGCTGGTAGAAATAAGCAATAAGGAGACCTTTTTTGAATCAAATATGAATGATTTTTTGTCTTTTCTAAGGTATAACGTGACTTTCTTGTGGCACATATATATTTGATCTAATAAATGAAGCCTAATAATTCATGTCGACGTTCAACACTTGCAAGCCGATGCGATTAAGAAAGACGATCGACATCGGATCGGCAGTGATTAAGGCTATCCAAGTAAGAAAACAAGTTTTGAATAATTTTTTTTTTAAAATTAGATAAACGAAAACTTATATAATATGTTAAAATTCAATGGTATGCTTCTGCTGAAACCCTTGAAAAAAGAAGCATGTAGAGACAGTAGCCCAGTTTGCGTAGCTATCGTCTTCATAACGTGTCTTCGTTCCGTGACGTGATTCTCGCTCATTTGCATACGTAAACAAGATGGCGGCTTTTATGAACGGAAAACTTAGAAGACAAATTTTCAGGCTTAAAATTGTATTAATTTTTTGGCGTTAACATTAAAGTGATCATTTAATGTTGGAAACATATTTCTTATCTGTAGTTGGTCCAAATTTTAGAGCGTTTGTTCATTTCATTTTCTGGTTATATCAACATTAGCGCCAGCGAACCCAGATTTGGATCGCACAGGTTAGTTTTTCTAAGGATGTGTCTGCAGCCAAAAAGGCGACGTCAGGGTATCAAAGAGCCTATTTTGGCGAAGCAACTGTAGCTAGCCCAAATATAGTATTTCCATTATAGTTTACCATTTATTTGGTAAGTCGTAAGGAATTTCAGTGTTATTGTAAGGTCGTAATTTAGCACCCAAAATAGTAAGCCTTATTTCAAGATCGTAAGGTTATGCAAGTCTGGATGAGTGTCTTCATAAACATACCATACATCCTCAAGCAATTCAGAAAAGGCGCATCATCTTAAATTCAGAATTGTTTGTTTCAATTGATGGTGTTGATACAATTAAGTGGTTTACTACCTCTAAATAAATCTATAGAATAGAAAAATATGCTATTTGATATATTTTATAACCATCAAATAGCATTCAA
The DNA here is from genome assembly GCA_921293015.1 of Phorcus lineatus. Classification (NCBI taxonomy): domain Eukaryota; kingdom Metazoa; phylum Mollusca; class Gastropoda; order Trochida; family Trochidae; genus Phorcus; species Phorcus lineatus. The sequence goes on along the minus strand of OV121086.1, from coordinate 35,403,416 downwards.
ATCATAATACAAGAGATACAGTTCTTCTAAATATAGAAAATTTGCATACAAAATGAGAATAGATGAAATTTTTAGGGTTACCTTGAATGTCTGCTGAAAATTGCAAAATATTCATGGATAATCTCTTCTGCCTCTAACATCAGTTTTGTTATTCTAGTCAGAGTGTACATGCAAATAGTTACATAATATAGGATGTAATATCATGTATCATCTACAAAGGTTATCTTTGTAACAATTTTATTATACCCCCGCCTTACAGCGTAAGTGGGGGTATATAGCGTTCATTCTGTCCGTCCGTCTGTCCGTCTGTCTGTCTGTCCGTCTGTCTGTCTGTCCGTCTGTCTGTCTGTCCGTCTGTCCGTCCGTCACAAATCTTTGTCCGGAGCATATCTCCTAAACTATACATGCTACCTTCACCAAACTTCATACACTTATCAACCATGATCCCTAGATGTGCCTTTTGAGGGTTAGACCAACAAATGATTTTTATTTTTTGCGGTTTCCATGGAAACATGACTAAAACAGTGACTCTATGACCAAGTTCTTTGTCCAGAGCATATCTCCTAAACTATACATGCTAGCTTCACCAAACTTCATACACTTATCAACCATGATCCCTAGATGTGCCTTTTGAGGGTTAGACCAACAAATGATTTTTATTTTTTGCGGTTTCTATGGAAACATGACTAAAACAGTGTCTCTATGACCAAGTCCTTTGTCCGGAGCATATCTCCTAAACTATACATGCTAGCTTCACCAAACTTCATACACTTATCAACCATGATCCCTAGATGTGCCTTTTGAGGGTTAGACCAACAAATGATTTTTATTTTTTGCGGTTTCCATGGAAACATGACTAAAACAGTGACTCTATGACCAAGTTCTTTGTCCGGAGCATATCTCCTAAACTATACATGCTAGCTTCATCAAAATTTATACACTTATCAACCATGATCCCTAGATGTGCCTTTTGAGGGTTAGACTAACAAATGATTTTTATTTTTTGCGGTTTCCATGGAAACATGACTAAAACAGTGACTCTATGACCAAGTCCTTTGTCCGGAGCATATCTCCTAAACTATACATGCTAGCTTCATCAAAATTTATACACTTATCAACCATGATCCCTAGATGTGCAGCTGCATGCCTTTTGAGGGTTAGACTAACAAATGATTTTTATTTTTTGCGGTTTCCATGGAAACATGACTTAAACAGTGACAAAGTCCTTTGTACAGAGTATATCTTCATAACTATACATGCTATCTTTACCAAACTTCATACACTTATCAACCATGATCCATTGATGTGCCTTTTGAGGGTTAGACCAACAAATGATTTTTAATTTTTTTGCGGTTTCCATGGAAACATGACTAAAACAGAGAATTTATGACTAAGTCCTTTGTCCGGAGTATATCTTCTAAACCGTACATGCTATCATCACCAAACTTCATACACTTATCCATATTGGTGCGTCTCTTGAGGGTAAGACTAAAAAATTATTTTTATTTTTTGCGTTTTACATGGAAACGTTACTAAAACAATGACTATCTGACAAAGTGCTTTTGTCTGAGCATATCTCCTAAACTATACATGCTAGCTTCAACAAACTTAATACACTTATCAACCATGATCCCTAAGTGAGCTTTTTGAGGGTAAGACCAACAAAGAAAGCCAGACTATAGTTTGAAGCGGGGGTATGTGAGCTGTGCTCACTTCTTTACTTGTTGTCATTGCAGTACACATGTACTGATTTAGTACCTTGTTCATGTTGGAAATTAAGAAATCTTGTTTTATGATAAGAACCTTTTGGTAGATTATGTTTTATTTTTGAGATATGTTACACTTCTTATCGAGAAAAAAATTCTTGATATAACCATGCATGTTATTGACTAATAATTGTGGATCTCTAATGAATTTCAAAAAATTAAGTATGGAGCCATGGTCTTGTCTCGTTTGAAATAAACACAGCCAAGAAAAGCATGTACAGGGATCATGACACTGAAATGCAATGCCAAACTTCACATAATGAGATTTTGATTTTACATTATGCAGGGATTGGAAAAGGTAAAGGTAGGGGCCGTCTGCCATTTTGCACATTGGATAAAAAAAATGGCCAATTAAAATTAGAAATCTTACTATTGCTTAAAAAGGGAATGGGCCATCAAGATTCTGAAAAATGATTGAAAGCCCTAAAAATAGCCATTGTCAAAGGCCTCTTTCACAATCCCTGGAGTTTTGTATTATCTTGGTAAGGTGCAGTGACTGTTGGACATTTATTAAACTTATATACACAGAGTATGACAAACTACAATCAGTGTCTATTCAACTAGCCAGATCTGTCTTGTGTGCTGGTGGTTGAGCAAGTCAAGCTTTAATGATTTTTCAAAGTGTCAATCTAATCAGCTGATATTTCAAACTGGGGTATAAATGTGTCTCATAGGGGATTCTCAATATTTATGCATGCATACGACCTATGACCTCCTCAAATCCAAAGCGAGGCTAAGGCCGCTTCCTACTTCCTGGATAGCGTATAATGGCTGCATTTTGATAGTACGATTCGCTGTGTAATTTGAATTTCCTTCGGCTATACACGAGTGTATAAGCATGAATTAAAAGAAAATCAGTCAATTTCAGACATGAAAACATGTCGAGTGATAATAAAACGGCAAAATGAAGGGAAATTCATCCAGGGATAACCCCAAAACTTTGTTTTTGATAGTTGTATTCGTGGTAAATTCGAAGATATATTACGTGAGTTTTGCATTCGCATTTGGTCCGTATAGGCACGAGTGCATTTATAATAATCACAATTTCTCTTAATTGTTATGCATAAATAAATCTTCATAAAATTATTTTTACCCGAAATTTCAGGACTTTTAACTCAAGGATCACAAAACTGTTAAACCAAAACAATGAAGAATCAAGTGGTGGGACCGGCATGTTTACAAAAAATGGTACAGTACCGCATTATCCATATAATGAAGAAACGAAAACGTATATTTACCGAACTTCTCAAAGACACCAACTGATTGGAAGAAAAGTGATATATTTATATACATAGGTGTATTTTTAAGAATATTTTCCTAGCAAAATTTTTCAGAAATTATTAATTTATAATTCACAAAACGAATTTAATATAGGCTAGAATTAATATTAATTATAATCATATTGAATAGGAAAATATAATCATAAGTATAATTTTTTTATTTTATTAAAATTCTATTATATTTATTGGTGTATATAAGGTGGTGACTGGGTATTTATGACACCAATAATGTGAAGGGAGGGATTAATTTCAGTACTTTTAGGTAGAAATCCCACATTTATTACTGGCAATTCATGTAGACATAAGGTGGATGCTACAAATAACTTGAAATTAGCTAAAAAATTGTATATTGTGCCTTGAAGTTAACACACTTATATAAAGTGTCTAATATCAAAAGTACTGAAGTAATGAATTCAATAAATCCTAATTCATATCATTGACTGTCAGTTTTCAAAACTTATTTTCAGATTTTTTACTGACAATATACATGGAGTGAAATCTGTATCAAGACTTCCAAATTGTCCTGTCTTTTTAGTCATAATGATAAATTTCTGTCATTTTAAAATAGTTTAGATAATTATAATGTAAATATTATTCCTAAAATCAACTGCTTAATTTCTTTAATCTATTTATTTCCTATACCTTATAAAGAAGTCCCTCATTTTCCTTCTAATTTTGATACATTTAGCTAGTCAGCATTTTATAAAAACAAAAATAGGCCTACAAGTAATAGGAATTTCTTATTCAATTTGAACATATAATTGTTTGTACATACATTCTATGAATACCCTCATATGACCCTGTAATTTGAAGTATTTGAATCTCTTAAATTCAGAATAATATCACAGTGATTATTTTATTGAATGATTAACATTAATGTTTTATAGAGAATACTAAACGACGTTCAGTTTAATAAAACTAAGTATGTGATTTTATTCGCGGTATATATCTTATGTATTTATCATGAAAAGGAAAACTAATCTTTTTTATTAGAAAAATTTGGCTACTGCTTTTATGTAGCTTGTTTTATAAATAATCATATTAGGCCCAAAAAGTAGAGAACTTTGGGAGTTAATAAAGCTAGGAAATTTTATTTATTTTTCAGCTAAATTAAAAGTTGTTTGCGACCTCATCAGAAACTAACAAACTTATGTATTTTAATTATATTCAAAGGAATAGTAACATTTCACATTTGGTCTTGTTTGTATCTCTATTTTACCCCCTGAATTGAAATTCTGGTTTGTTTACATTGGGGCCTGTACTGAATGACCCAATATAGTAACGTAAGTGGGCATGTTGAAACGGCTGAAGGTTTTATGTAGAGTTCGCTAAATCTGTATCATTTTCCAGCTGTAAACGAGTGTGTGTAATGAAAATACTTCTTGATTTTTTTCGGAAATGTGAAGATTATTGTTAGTATTTCATGTCCATATTTTGCTAAACACTGAAATATTTCAACGGACAGTGCAAAATGACGGTAAACCCAGCATGGGAATACCCCCGAATATCGGTTGAAAGAATCCTATCTGCAAGTAAAATGACATTCTAATCTCTGCTACACCAAGAAATGTAGAAGCTTATCCTATTATGGTCTTTCTGCAGTTGAAATAAGGGAAATGTTTTACAAACAAAGCATAATTTCGAAAGGATACTGACTTGACAATGCTGTAGGAACGTAACTTCCGGGTTTCGAAGCGGCCTTAGCCTTGTTTTCGAGTACGTACACTTGGTCTCTGATACCTCATAAATATTCATGAGGTAATATTAAGAATCCCCTATTGGTCCACTGATGAGGTTGTTAGCTAGGAATGTCAAATAAATTGATGCGTCCTTGTTTCTTCATGGTTCAGTTCATTAGACAATGCAGCTTACAAAATCATGATCCGAATTTAAGCGATTATTGAGGGAATTCTAGTGATACCGTTTTAAGATCTAAGTTAGTAAGGTATGAAATTCATAAATAAATTGGCTTTTTTGTGTGTTTAAAGCGTCCGTCCTATTTGAAATCTGTTCGCCATGTTGGTTATTTTTTCAGGGAAAATGACTTGACAAAATGCGCTGTACTTTTACTTATTTTAAAACATTATAACAATAAACTATATGAATGGATTGAATATTCACACATTTACAAATGATTAACTTAGATCAGTGAAATTGTATCTCTCTGCAAGAATGTCCCAGTGTATAGTGGAGTAAGTATTGTGATATATATAGTTTTGTGAAGTATCTGTATCAGGACATCCCTAGTAGTTTCAAAATTTTATGCCCGTTTCGTCTTGTATCTGGATGTATCACAACTCCTTTAATTTGCAAGTGAACTAAGGTGAAAGATTTCTTTTCAAAATAATTTGTCTACTGGTATGTGTCCCACTTATTTATAGGTATTGTGAATTGATGATCAAGCAACTTGATTCATCCAATTTTTATGGCCAAATCAAGTTCAGTTACTGGATAGCTGCATATGTTTCAAATGATGAAATACTTCCTTGGCTTGAATATTATTATTTTGGTTAAATCACATATTTTAGAAAGGGCCACTGAGACTAGGCTTTTATTTCCGAAATGGCTTGTGTCCAAAAGGCAGAATGGTTGCTTTTGGCTTACTGTCCATGGATGTGACTATGACCTAGGGGTAATCAATATTGCAATAATAATGTTTGATCTAATCGTTGACATATGAATGTTATGAGTTTTGATGAAACACAAGTACATTTGTCATAAACTTTTTGTTCTTATTTTGTTGCAGGATCCCATGACTCTTTCAGTTTTTTTCTGGACAAGACATCTGATGTCGGACCAGACACATCACAAGCTATCAGGGATCTGGTCAAGGTATTCGGAGGAATGGCTAAAGATGTTATTTACAGATGGTCGAAGACACAGAGTTTGAATTTTGTTGATCAACTCAAAGCTGGAATTCGTTACTTTGATCTACGAGTTGCTTCAAAGCCAGGCAATGAGGATATGTATTTTATACACTGCCTTTATGGCAGCAAGGTTGAATCATCCTTACAAGAGATTAATGGTTTCCTGGAAGAACATCCACAGGAGGTCATAATCTTGGATTTTAACCATTTCTATGGAATGAATGAAAGCATTCACAATCAGTTCCGGTCTTTAATAATAGATGTCTTTGGTTCGAAGATGTGTCCCATAACAGAAATGGGCAATTTAACATTGGACATGATGTGGAAGAATAAATTTCAAGCTATAGTCATCTATCAAGATGAAAGTGCTTCAGAAATGCCCCAGTTCTGGTCCAGTAGTTGTATTCAGTCACCTTGGGCAAATACAACAGATCCTGCAAAGCTGTCTGGATTCTTGGAGACTACCTACAATGATGGGCACCCTAAAGATCAGTTTTTGTCTCTACAGGGTGTGCTCACACCAGATGCAACCTACATCATGAGTCGTTTTACAGGATGCCTCAAGAATGACCTTGTGGCCAAGGCAGATCCATTGTTTGTGCAGTGGATACAGAAAAAAGCAAATGGAAAAAATCCTATCAATATTTGTAATATGGATTATGTGGAAGAAGCTGGATATATTGCAGAGGTTATTAGTTTGAATAAGTGATTATTGATGGATGTCAAGATACTGTTGGTTCACTGATTTAGAATGGTAAGGATCATTTTACCAAAATCACTAGTTTTTTCAGCACCAGGAATTCACAGTCATTGGAGAATTTTTGCAATATTGTTGCAGAAGATTGGATGAAAAAATTGTGAGATATAGTGCCATGTAAACACATGTTGAATTTTATGTAAATGTTTTGTTCTTTGTGAATTTTCTTTGTTTTTACTTACTTTTCAACATTGAAAACTGGAATCTTGGTTTTACTGAAAGCAATTCATTTCTGAAGAAACTCAAATTAAACTGGAAATTAAAGTGAAGTATGTGACTGTTATCCTGATTTTAAGAGGAAATTTGTGATAGTTCATGTTCACACCTGTCAGAAAGTCTGTTTAACCAAGCATCAAATGAACAGTAAATATGTTATTATAATAATAATATGATTATTTTAGAAAAAGGATGTTTTTGATAAAATTTGCAATTAAGGACAGAACCAGTTTTGGTTTTGTCTTATAATTTCTGTTGTTTCATCAAAAGGCATCACATCGCAATATCCTTTTGCAAGTCAACAAAGGACACAAAACCAATCTCCATAATCCTGTTTGCCATTGATCCCATGGTTGTGTCTGGAATACCTGAAGTGAAATAATGACTGCCAAGCCAGTTATGCCATATCAGCAACATTTATCAGCATTGATAAAAGCCCATTATACTCACTCAGCCTTCTATTTGTGAGTCCAGATACAGAACACAGCCAAGGTCTTTGGGCTATTAATACTGATCTGCTAATTAGCTCTGCCTGGAGCAGATCTCTCTTGTCTTGTTCCTGCAGACACTCAAGTAATCCTCCATGTCCATGCATTGATATTATCTGGTTGCCGGACATGTAAGAGTGATTGGTAGCCAAGAGCCAGTGTGATTGAGTTGTAGCAGAGTTCTGTGGCATTTCAGAAGTTAGTGTACCGAGGTTTATTTACAAGCCAGACTTACTCCTACTCTGACAAAACCTTTTTCTATTTAAAGGTGGATTTAGATATCATATATGGAAGAAACTTTTAGAGAAAGAGTATTAATTTATATTGTTTTACTTATAAACCAGTAATATATGATTATCATATTTACGTGATCATTGATCAATCATGGCACGTTTAGTTTGTGATTTACTTAAATCTGAATTGATTTTATCATCATTGCCTTTTTATTTTCTAGGTGTATACTAACTGAATCAATACAATAAAATCAAAATTGAATTATTACTTTTCTCTGTTCACAATTGAGATTTATCAAAGAGTTTCCCAATCAAACAATGGTCACATCATTAGTGCTTACTTATCATTTTAGTAAGTCTTTTCTCATTTTGATAAGGAGGTAATTTTTTCCTGAATCTGATTGTGTGATATTGGTGAAATACATCAGTTGTTGGTCCTTATTTTCAGTTTTTAATAATTAACTGAATCTTTGATAATCACCATTATTTCAATCTGATATATTTGTACCAGAACCTTGACCATTTCTTTTTTTTCAAATTAAACCTCATGGTTAATGTGTAAGGTTTTACTTGATCTGATGATATTTGAAAATAGAAAAACTGCAAAGTGGATTGATGTAGTTTCTCTAAATATGTGCTGACGTAAATATATTCAAATGTGTTTCAATATTTCTTTTCCAAATGTAAAAACTGAAAAATGTATTTATTATGAATTAAAATTCATGTATACTTAGTTTTAAAGGTTGTATGTTCAGAGAAAATCAATTTCTCTTTTTAAATCAATGATTCTATTTTGTGAATACAATTTCTTGATTATTACTGATAGCTTAATAACTTATCCATTGCATCACTTGCATGGACATTAGGGTAAATTCAAAAACAAAGTTTTAATGTGGCTTTATTTTCCTATGTCATTTCAAATACAGTGAAAGCTGATCAAAATCAGATTAAATTGTTTTTCTTTATTCTATAGATTTTTAAACAATTATCATTCGTTAAATATGTGGAAAACTTGTCTCCTGCTAGAATTATTGACCTGACAGTTGATGATATGCTCTGATCATGTAGCTGAATGCAATCTCTATCATATAAGTTGTTATCCTTCAATATTCATTTTCTATTTGGATTCCTTTGAAATCTATTTTCATTTGCATTGATTGATTGTTCATCATAGCTTTCATGTTTCAAATTTGTTAATGATACAGCATGTCTGACATTTATTTTGATACAACTAAAAGGAGCAGCTAAAATTGAGAAAATTTAAACATTTATTTTTAAGTGATTTAAATTGTCAATCATAAAACAGCAAATTCTTTTTATAAAGAATAATTTTTCAGAAATGTAATAATCACATATCAAAGATGAACAAAAGAGGAAGAGATATTGAATGAATCTCTCCGCAGGTAACATCATTGTGGCACTGTTGACTGCTTGATATCTTGTTCAAACATGACCCAAAATCACATGTGTCGTGTCCAAGAGCATCTTCCTTATTGATCAAAGTCGGTCAGGCACATGTGAAATGTATCCAGGAGAAATTTCATGTAAGAAGTTGAGAAGATGCTGATTGTAATTGAATTTAAAGGTACTTGAATACAGGAAGGAAGTTTCATTTCATTTCATGAATGTTTTCATTCCACATGAACGATTTGGTTTTTTGAAAAATGTTTCATTTTTTAAGAAGGGGAATTTTGATAAAATGATGTTTCCCCATTCTAAAATGGATATATTTGTTTGGATATTTGTTTTGTGAATTTTCTTGCAGTGCAATGAACAGTGATTTTTGGTATCATTAAGACATTTTACAAAACAATATCTATTGATTATGTAATCATTGTTCAGATGTATTTATAACAGTATTCTGTTTAGTGATAAAGTCTTTAATGTTTGACATTTTGCCTTTTGGTATTATTCATAATTGTTTATACACCTTTAACACTTTTAAAATGACAAAGCATCATATTGACAACTGACAACTATGATGACTATTGATTATAAAAAAGGGGAAGAGACTATAAGTAAATGGCAAATGCTTAAATTTTTAAGATATCTGTGTGTGTATTTACTTATATGTACGCTTAAATAAATATATTTTGTTTGAAAAAAAGTTAATGTTTTAAACCAGAGCATGATATGTTGGAACTAATTGTATCATAGTAACTATCAACATGACTTAAAATTACATATTGACATTGGTTTCTTACTTAAGTTTACAAACAGATAACGTTTACAGTATTGTGCAAGTAACTGAAACTTTTATTTATTGTTGTGAACTTTATTCCATGTTCTATCAGTTTTGGGCAAAGAACAAAGGCGCCAACCACCTTCACAATAAAGAACAATCAATAGCAAATGACCTGTAAAACAATACTGACATTGTCACTTAATTTTCAGATCACAGCAAAGAATTGAATAGAATAAAAGATTACTTGGTTGGAATGATGTACAACTGTGCTATTTACTATTATTCATTATTGTCATAGCCCTGAGTCTTCACCCGAAACTGAGAAATAAATGTTTTCTTCTGTCATTCACATGCTCCAGGCTACTCTATTCCTCAAAAATAGATATTAATGTGGAAATTATGTTTCTTCAGTTATGATTAAAGCATTTTTACAGATACTGACAAATAAAATGTTCTGGTTTTTGTTATAATGTAAGTGATAACACTCAGGTTATCTAGCCTGTGATATTACTTGTCATAAACTTAGTCTGGACTGTACAACATGGACATTCTTTAGGATATTATTATTCAGGGGATGTTATTGTTATATTTGTGCTATTAATTATTATTGTCCATTTGGACATGTTAAAGCCTTAATTTTAAAGAGACATTATGGCCAAAAGACATTAAGACATTAAAAATTGTTCACCCCCCAAAGTACCCATCCTGCTGCCCCTTTCTTTGTGAATAGTAGATTAGATACATGTATATCCACCCTTTTAAGGAGTCACATCCCCCACATGTTGTTCTTTCACTGACATCTTATCATGAAAATGCACAGTTGTACAGTAGTACCTCTTATTATATTATTACATCTTGTGAACTTGCTTCATCCTTTAAAAGGGAACAAATATGTACCATAGATTCAGACCTTTCTCTTACTTTTTGATGCCTTTAGTGAAGAACAAGAAAATGTGTATAGTACAGTAACACGTTTTAATCCACATCGCCTATCCCTTTCACTTAATACTTTATTCAGTTTAGTGACATGCAAAAAAGTTCAGAAGACATTGTATATACATATATGATTTGTATAGATGCACATAAAGTTAAATTCACCTAGAACATATTTTTGTGATCCAAAAATATGTTTTGTATAGAGATAGATCATATTTTTAGAACAAATTTATTTTGTCAAAGAAATTATTCATGACAATCACCTCAATATTTGATGCCAAAAGTCAACTCATTTGAACTTTTATGCAATCAGTTACAATTTAAAGAGAATTTCTTTTGTAGAGACATTTTGATAGTCTAAGAAGAATGTAGCTTTTTATTCATATTTAATTCTGGAGAAGGGATGGACGGGTCTAACAAATTTCTTCTTGAAAAGTCTGATCTTTGTAAGACAAACCAAAAACTATTTTAAGATATACATATATTTGAAAAGACCTTAAAAATTTCATATGAAATATGACATCAGACTTTCATTCCTTTTTATCAAAAGCCTTTTTATGCTTTTCAATAGATATATAATCATGAATGTTTAACAAAAATCATTCATAATATGCAATATCAATCATTTTTTTTATTCGACTGGTGCAGTCATATTCAACTTAAAGTCTTTTTAAATGACATCAGTATCATGAACGTTTTATTTCAATGTCAATGAATTCTTATCACCTTGTTTTATATCAACCATGTATAATAACTGTAAATTGTTTAAAATGCTTTAATTTGTTTTGTAATCATTTTGAACCTACAGTTGAAATATTCAACTTGATATATCCCCATCTTATTTATGATAGAACTAAATTGAAACTTATGAAATGTTATGTTGCAAGTACAGAATATTTTAAAAGATTATGTTTTTGCCTAGATTCTTAGAACATTTGCTTAATACAAGTGACTACAATCTGTTTATATCTTCATATTTATGAGAATTCAAAGCCAATATTCACAAAGGTTGATGTAGAATATTATTGATGGTTATGTACAATTACTTATATAACCGGTCAGTGTTGTGAAGAGGTAACAATATTTGTTTCATTTGACAACTTGTGTTAGTGATTAAGACCATCTGTGAGTGATAATTGATTTAATATTGATGGTAAAAATTGATTTGATGATGGTGTTTTCAATGAGGCTTGAAAGCTGCATAGTTCATATGTTGGAGGTTTTTTTTACTGTTTTATTAACACACAAGAATAATGTGACAGATGTATATATCTAGAATCAACTATCTTTATTTGATGTGATGTAAATGATATTTTGCAATAAAAAGTAACACATATTGCAGTAAGAAGAATTGCTTCTTTGATGTTAGTCTAAATCAGTGAATGTCCTATCCAAATCACAATTAAGAGTCAATTAAGTATTTTTTTTTACATGCAGTTAAACCAATTATAGGGATTTTTATTTAACAGTGTGATACTTCTTATGTTAATAAACTGTTAATTTTTTTGACATTTTCAAAGGGATAATGAATGTGATTGCAGAAGATATGTTTCAATGTTGATGTTGACAGGATTAGGTATTTATTTAGTAAAACAATTTCATATTGACTGTTGTGATTTACTGATACTGCCATTGTTGATATTTATGGAGTGTTAAATTGAAAATGTTGGTCATGATTGTTAGTAATTTGTAGTATTACAAGTGACAAATGATTCTGATAGTTAAGTCTATCTTCAGTAAACTATATTCGTGATGAAAACGTGAAATTGTTGTGGCATGAAACGTTGTTAATTATTGCTGATATTTGTATTGTTGCATATTTTGAACAATGTTTTGAAAATTATATTTAAATAACAATACACATATAAATGTTGAGAAACTGAATCTGTCACAAGATACAGACAATTGAAGTAATATATATAGATTAAAAACTGGTGAATGAATAATTCCTTCGTGGAATTGATTTTTCAACATATTGTTTAATCTGAAATTCATTGTTGCAAGTTAGTTGAAAATAATATTGTTGAAAATATTTGTGATTTAAAACATTGGTTGGAAGGACATCTGACAGTCTGTTATCAAAGGTAACTGGTTTCTACAAGGGCATTGCTAAGGATGGTGTTATCCTTGTTGCTAATGTCATTGTAAATATTGTGGACACGAATCCTGTTTGCGTCATATAGTTACCTAAATCTTGGTTGATTTCATCACTGCATAACATCAAAATGTCACAACTAACAAGATCTGAGCTGAATTAGATAATCAAAAGTTCAGAAGTTTTCCCGAATTATATATACTACTCACATAAAGAAACCGCACACAAAAACAGCCTTAAGAATGGGATCGCTTCACAGCAGAGAAATTTTTAAAAACGATTTGATAGTACAATAAAATTAAATGTCAAGAAATCCTGAACAATATTCGTAAATATGACGTCAAAAATGAAATATCTATTAGGGATAAGACGAAGTCACCAAGTCAATAAGAGATCCTTTGCGTGAACCAGAGTTATACATATACAACGCAGTCTACTAAATATTTCAAATTAATTAAATTTCGCTGGGTGGAAATTTTTGCACAAGTGGTAACAGCGCGGTTTTTTTTCTCTTTTTCGCAAACTGACAAAGCAATGGTTAGGTTAGCAAAAATGCAGTGGAATCCATGCACATGAGTTGACAGAACTAGCAGCTCCGACTATGCAGGTGATTTAAGAAAACACCAAGACAGACGTACCGGAGAAATGGCTAAATCCTTTAGAAAAACAAATAGGTTTATGGGTACCATCGTATGCGTGAATCAAAGTTAACGCAGTCTACCATTTATGCATGAAAGATCATTGGTATGGCTTGTCATATTTTTTCCATATCTCCTGACAACTCATGAAAATCTTGAGGAAGTGGAAGACAGCCTGTACGTCCTTTCCATCGAACACATTCTTTGTTTTAAGACCCTGTAATCTTTTTATTTCAAGACAGTAACATGGCAATGATCTTGATGACGTATGGGAGTTCGTCTCATGACAGGGCATCGTTTTCTGTGTGCATTCTTTCTTAAATGTGACTGGTATGCATTTTGTGAGAATTTGAACAAATAAAAAAAGTAAATTTCGGGACTCTACATCTCTTTGATATTTGGATAGAAAAATGTTTTATTGTAATGTTCTATATGATTTATTTGAATGCAAACAAAATATAAATGGTATATTTGTCCAATGAATGTTTCAATAATTGGTTGTAACGTATTTGGAAAAGAATGTATTTGTTAAAGCTATGATTCCAATAAATATCCTAGACATAAGGTCTTGAAGTTTTTATTTTTTTTCTATACTGCAGTTTCCAAGTTTGATGTTAGTTTTCTAGAACTTAAATCATGTGCTGATTTTGTACTTCATTCGAAACCCAATTCCAGCAGTCTCAATTTCTACTTGACGCTTGTAACCAAAGCAGTGCAGTATTTACTGCACGCAAACTCGTAAACATCTCGATATAGTATCAGTCGGCAGTGCTGCCTGCCTCAGGAGTAGCTTAGTTCAGCACCAATTGAACCAAAGTACTTGAATAATGCCATGTTTCGCAATAACAGATTCTTATCAGACCATTATTAGCGCTTAGGCACAGTGAGTTTTGTATCCATGGCTTCAAACAGAGCGTTTGGCTTCGAAATGTTAAGAATCTGAAAATTTATGGATAATCTCCACGTTGATATTCAATAATTATTTAATTCATTTCAGTTCATTTAAAGTTTCAATAAAACTTTAAAAATATGTTCTTAAAAGTTCCTACCTTATCAAACTGATATCTGTTCTTTTTAAATACGCTAGACAAGGTATGCTCACTTCATTGGGGAGGGTTATACCCAATCTAGTAAGCATCTTTCGATTTTAGAACAAAGTCAAAGTTTCTAAACAAACTGGATCAAGGCATAACTATTTTAAAGAACAATTAATTACACATGTAACTTCTTTGCCTTGGTTAATTCCTAGTTGCTACGAAATATGAGGAATGTATCCCGTTTCCATTTGAATATGGTGATTATTTCACACTCACTAATAGCTGTATTTTCTTACCTGTTTCCACGATTTTGGTGACATACTTTTTATTCCGCTCAAACATCTATAATGTTTTTATCAACTCCTGGAAGTACGCAATCAGGCAGCCAAATAGTTGTTTTTATGTAATTACTCATCATATAAAACACAAAAAATAACTAATTTGAAATCAATGACATTGCGTAAAACGAATCGTTTCAAATTCTTCTTTCTTTCTTGAATTAATAGTCACATTCCTGTAGATAAGGTTTGGCTTTGATACAAAAACGGTAAATCTAAGACAACGTCCACAGGAAATGGAGCTTTCAGGCTCCAGTAGCAGGCTAAATTGTAACATAAAGTGTAAATGGCCGCCAAAAGAGTAGCCGACACGCACTTTTTATTCTTGTTTATTTGTACTTAAGATTGACTTTTAATGTAGTTACAAAGTGGCAACTCTAAATCAGTCAACTCATTTATCCCAATCCCCCTTCAAGATAGTATTTTAAACATTAAAAGATTCGTAAGTAAGATTCGCGAGCGTACGTGGTGTCTTACTTACAAATGTAGTAATTTACTGTCTCTTCATATACATGTACAATGAACTGTGGTCTTGTTGTATGTGTAACAGCTCTTTTCAATTTGTTTTGTCACGTAACAGTCTATGTAGTCAAGGACAAAGTCTACTGCGAATTAGGTTTATGTGAATAAACTTCGGGTTAATTACACAAATTATACATCATTTAAAAGAAGTTTTCCTGACCTGCTTTTGTGATTTTCGGGTTCATATCATCTGATAATTTTCTGTGAATAGTCAATTTTTTGTAAATGGAAATCGACGTTCGCCTCGATAATGATTTTTACATCAAGATTTAGTCGATTAAGAGCTGTATGGTGTGTGTGTGCGTTTAAGCACTTAAGACATAGTTCACGTGGAATTAACGTATAGAATAGAATATCCTCAAACTCTATGTGTTTTGCAATATAATGTACCAGAGGCCAAGGGATTTAATGGTTTAATCATTTGAAGATGGATGAAGCCACCCTTATTTTTTCCAGCATGTCGAATTTAATTCGTTTTTGTCCTAAGTTAGTACCATAAAATTAGAGTGTAAATCGATTTTATTCAGCAGGTGACGTCAGAATTCTATTGTTATTAACGTCATGTACCATTGTTTCATTACATAACATCAAAACTACACTTTATTGCGGAATAAATGGCGAGCAGTGCCTCTTACCTTTGCCAAACAATAGTAGAATGGTTATGAATAGAGATTCTGGAGAAAAAAATAATTCAAGAAAGCTAATAATAAACAAATTAATTGAAAGTGTTATGGTTCTTGCATTCCTAAACCATGAGGCATTTCTTTATATTCCATTTGATGTAAGCAGCTCTACCTCAACTCTCTTTTATTTCCTCCTTCACTCTCCGATGATAACAAAATTCCACTGTTACCATGGTAACATTGCTTGAAAGATTGGGGTGAAAGATACAATCAGCGTGTATCTGATAATCATGGTCGGTGTGATTCCAGTAACTTGATGTATCAAAATGTGTCGCCTTGGGAGAAAATTATCCTTACAAAAATGATAAGTGGAGTTCAGTACATTTTTAAATCAGTTATTTAATTTGTGTGTGTGTTGAATTCACTCTGAATTATGAAATATTTTAAATACCCTACAACAGCGAAATTAAGTTTTTTTCAAATGCAAATTCACCTACATGTACTTTATTTACCACCAGGGTCTAGATTTTCGAAGCTCTGGTAGTGCTAAGATAGTCGTAAGCCAATGTTAATGAATGGCACTTACGACTATCTTAGCACT
This sequence comes from Phorcus lineatus, assembly GCA_921293015.1. Classification (NCBI taxonomy): domain Eukaryota; kingdom Metazoa; phylum Mollusca; class Gastropoda; order Trochida; family Trochidae; genus Phorcus; species Phorcus lineatus. Next base: position 35,386,834 of record OV121086.1, on the reverse strand, counting down.
AAGAGAGCTTCGAAAATACAGGTCCAGGAATGTTTTGATATTTTATCGTTACAACAAAATAGTTGTTGATAGTTACTCATGCGTCATATACCTGGCTGTGTCACACTATAAACCAGAATCTAGAACATCAGCCCTTCTTTAACTTGTATATGTTAGTGTCACGGGTTCTTTCTCAGTAAAAGCAGTTGTCATTAATGCCATTGAATGTATTCGGAGCCTATCATTCCTCAGGCTAAGTGGTCAGTATTGGATGAAGTCTGACCACTGCTGACCAGAATAACGAACTTGTAGTAATGTGATTGATCCTTTTCATCGACATTTTCATGGATTTTCCAATGACTTAGTGCCAGTGACCTTTTCTCGAAAGACTTAGAATAACTAGTCTGGAGCAGAGTTTTGTCTGAGTTTTTGAATGTCATAATAATTGCAGTATAATCATCACAAAGGAGGTTTAACTGATGTCGCTATGAAAAATATCAACCTGTTTTACATCAATATTGACGTTAATCTATCGGAATTAATACTTGAGTGGAAATTACTATATTTTCTATATTGGTCAAGTTATATGTCACATTATATCTTAGTTATAATTATCGATTGGCTCTGCAAAATGTCAACATTTTGTATTGACATTTAAGTTAAATACACAAAAGTGAAATGATCTCTTTGATTTATAAAATTATTACCGCAATTAAAAATGTTAATACTTTTTCGAGATGAATACTCTTTGTAAATTTTACAATACAAGTCTTTGTATACGACACACACTCAATTCACAATTTTGTTCATGATATGCAATCTCAAGTGTGAGAGAATGTTCAATGTACAATAATCCACTTCTTATCGGACAGGTCAAGAACTAAACTTGTTGTTGTGGAAATTGCTATGAATTCACTTTCGCAGTTATGTAGCAATGTTATTATGTCAGATGCAATGGTCCAGCAGTGCCTCGGATTTTGTAACAAATCAAGTGGCCATATATGTACATAGAATATATATTGTTGCCCCCTTTGAAAACTCTGATACGAATTTATGTCCGATTCAACATGTTAATAGTTTACAGAGATTTGTTGAGACATGAAATAAGTATCTATACTCCCAACAACAGAGATGAATAGTTAGTGTTGAGAAGTTAACGATGTAGTAAGATATTTATAATGTGTATATGTCGGTATTACATACCTTTATACGTTTTGTATATAAACTACATTAATTACGAGAATACAAACTAGTATTGATTGGTTTTCAGACAATTTCCTTATTAAATTTAACATTAAAATAATTAAAATCATAGTATGATACTTCCTACAACAGGATAAGGATTCCTGGTGTATTGCACTTATTCAATAATCAGTTTGACTTAGGATTATATTCATTAACGTTCCTATATAAAACACAAGTGATTATTTTCAGACTATTACTTAATGGCTTCAAAAAGGATAATGATTTGTTGCGAAAGTTGAAGGCTGAACTCAAATCCTTCTTTTTTAGAAATAGGGTTCTTTGTAAAATATTCATAAGCTTTTTTTTCTGCTGCTTTCATGTTGATTAGTTCACGGAAGTATTAACAAAACGGGCTCAGTGTTAGCTAATTGCTTCTCAAAATAAATGATTAAACCACCATAGCATTTAGATCTTAGATACATAGTTGAAGGGGAATATTTTAGGAAACAATGTTTGGATGTAAGTTTAATTTATAATCTTAAAAGCAAATGAGAATTAAAATTCTATTTAAAACTTCAAAGAATGTTAACTGTTATAGAATATCATAGCGTGTAGACATTGTGACACGGAAATGAGGTTTTAACCCGAAATATCAATGCTGAAAACATTCTATTGACGTTTTATACCTGTGGTGAAAATGTAAGCAGTTATCTATTCCTGGATAATGTTCTGAACACTCATCGCAGTTTTGATGAGACCCAAGCAGAAAGGTTTGCCTATGAGAATGATAAGAATATCTTGACTATTCTATTTATATAAATAGAAATGAGCAACTGACAATGGTAAAGAGCAAAAATGATAACAATGTTGTGTGAGAACCTGACAGTGGCTTAACACCCAATTTCATATGAAGAACATTACTCAAAAACAAAAATAATAAACAAAACTCTATAGTTGAATGTTATGGTAATTTTCAATGACATCAACATCAAATCTTTATTACAAACGAAGATTTATCTGCCAATGAAAACCCAAACAACAATGAATTCGTTTTGAAAAGAGTGAATATTTGCTCGGGAAACAAGATAGAGTACACATATATAGTTGGAGGCCCTGCTAATTTTATTTTGTTTAGTACATTTTCAATATTTAAGGAATCTTTGTTTCTTACTGCTTGTGTGTATGTGTTTATAATCTGAAAGGTAGCCTTTGGTTGTTTATTGGCTATTGTATTGTTGAACTATAGCATTTTAGGACAGGTGCCGTTTGTTTGTAAATTCTCATTACAAAAAAATTGTTTTCATGCTTTCAGGTGAGTATCCTTTAGTTGCTTGTGTCGCCATGTGGTTTTTCAAATTGTAAGCCAAGGCTCCTTATTTGTTTTTTTTAGCCTGGCCATGTGGTTGGCCTTTCATTGTTGTAGTTAACATTGTTAATCAATGTGTTTTCTTAGCCTTGTGACATGTTACCATTTACTGCCAAGGTTGTTGAGAGAGATTGTGTAGTAATGCATCCTGCTTGTGAAACATAAGTATATGAGACGGACAATTACAATTTAATCATCGAATTGTTGTAGTAATTAGGTTGCCTGTTCATTGAATTAGCACAAAAATACGCTTGCCACCAGAATGACTTGGTAGCTTGTCATGAGTCAAAGAATCGTAATCAATTTTTTTAAAATAGATCCAAATATTTATCGAGAATTTGTAAGAAAAATCCATATTTATTTTACTAAAAAATGCCTTAAAGACAAACATACATTCGTTCTTATGAAATGATGAATCATATTCTAAAAAGACAATCTAACTTCTAGCCTGAACATAGTTGTGCAAAGTTTGTAACCTACATGCATCTTTGCAAAGAAGTCTTTAGATTTTGAAATTTTAGAATAAAAGTTGGCAAACCTACGTCTTACAGGTCCCTTCTATATGACTTGCCAGTCTTTTTTTGCTCACTATAATGTCTTTATTTGATTGGTACCATTTGGTCAATCATAATGTTCCTAGAACAAAATAGTATTTCTGGCAGTACCACTACAGTACGGACTACAATGCCTAAAGCAATGGTCAAAAGCTACAGCCCAAAGGTTAAACATGCCGAACGTGTTTCTCACTTTTTACAATAAAATCTAGGCTTGGTAGCTCCCCTTGGCTGTATAACACCGTTTACGTGTATCGATTTCAGGCACAATGGTACACATCACATTTATTGGTTTCTCTAAATCCCCTCCTCTCTCTCAAGGTGATTCGCCTTCATTTCATCTTGATTGATCAAGCTCAGTTACTCAAAGTCGATAACCTTTGTGTTTGACCCCGGAAGAAATGACATATAGTAACTGATGTTTCTCGCATAATAAGTGCGTCATACATGCATATTTGATGTATACCTAAGTGGAGAGGGATATTGAATCATTGTTGGATTTCAAATCAATGATTATTTTAAAAATCCTAAAGTATAACTATCAACAGTAAAAAACTACAACATAGACATACCATTAAGATTGGCAAAATTTGTAATAGTGCTACATTGGGGATCACACTATCTGTGAAATTACAAATTCTTGTACTATTTTGGAATTGATTTGCTTGCAAGATTATAACCAAAGGCTAAGTGATTGAGTGAGTAAGCCGTTGTTAGACAGGTACTGACTCTGAGGACGTAGGGTAAGTTCAGCGATTGCTTACATTTTGGTAAATGATTGCTCTCATCGTATGTAACAAGAAAACATTTTGAAGTTAAGAACGTAAAATTGTACCAAAGTCATCAGATTGAAATAAATACATCAAGTTTACCAATTTCAAAAAGATTTCACAATCTAATTCTACATTTTATTTTTATTTTTGATCAGTGTTGATAGTATCTGTAAACATCACATCAAGCAGAGGAAATTTTAAAAATGCCCCAAAAATAATAACTGTGTGTCAGATATTTATTTCAATGAGTTGACAAAATATAAAGCCTACATGACATTTCATTTTAATTTGGTCATGATGTGTTATGATACACTGTTCTGTTTCTCTGCTTTCATAAGGTTCATATATTTATGTAGTTAAACGAGTCATACGGAAAAATCATCTACAATGTGCGTTAGGGAAATGAATAAGAATTGCAACTGAAAATACATTTGAAAATGAGAGAACATTGTATGTGTAAAATTTTGCAATTCAAACTGTTCTATTGTGAAAGAGTTCTCAGCAACCAAAGATGCTTCTAAGAAATCTACACTCTAGATGTCGTGTTTGAACGTCATATATATTCTTCAGGATAGTATTTATAGTCTTTGCCTGCTGGACAATATTTATTCGAACAGTCAACATAACGTGCTTGTCAGTTGTTCCTGATGAATTTATTTCCGGCACCTGCCTTGTTGACTTCATCAAATCTAACAGTCAAATCAATTTGCTTAAAGATCATGATGTATCGATAGTCTTCGCCTAGTTGACCATAGGGCATAAAATTCGTCACAGGCCTATTAATCAACTTAGCATCGCCTCAGTCTGGTTCGAGTGACCTACATCATCTCATATGGTCAAATGAATTATCAAATGAATGAATTAGTTCACATTATCTCATTGACCTATTCCATAGGTCAAATACTGAGCTGTGGAATGAACTAGTTTTCCTCATTTCATTGATCAAGTAAATAAAATACGTCAAATCCAAATGCATCGATTTTTTTCTATCCTTGGCACTGACTATGGATTTAAAACCAAAATCTGCTTTAGCAGATGCATATATGTAATATGTTCATTGTCGATCGATTAAAAAACATAATTTCTAACTTCATCTGTAATTCAATGAATAAAGAATCATATCCAATACAAGCATGATACTGAAATCTTGAAAATGAAAATCGATACTGTTTTCTTTCATGTAGTACTGATCATGTAAGTGAGTTTGTTCTTTTCCCCATTTGTGTTATAATTTTGTCAATATTCCGAAACTTATAATGGATGTATATTTGTAAGAAAATTAAAATGAAAAAACAACAGAATTTCGGTTTTACTATCATCCTAAATACGACTTTTAACAGAGACACAATTATAGTCATAAAAATTAAGACGACAGACAAAGCACAATATAATTGTGCTTATTGTGGGTGGAATAATTTCTTTAAAACCTGAAGTGTATTTGTTGTTTTTCTGCTCCTACAATGAAATGCTAGCTCCTATACATGTTACAAGTCATATCCTTATTAGGACCTATGAAAGTTAAACGCACTAGTGCACACCAATATTTCTTTAACACAACGAAAGCACAGATACTGCATATCTCTCGATATTATTCAAGATCCTCACTAAAGCAATCTACCTCGTAAGTTATTTAACGAATATTTACGTATTCAGGTAGTAAAGTTGATTTTTAAAGACCGGAAGTATTTAATGTTACGCTACAATAAATCCGCATGAACTACGATATCGGAAATATGAAGATTTTGCTTATAACCAAAAAAGCGGAAACGGCAGCCGCTTTGGTTAATCTAATAGCAATGCTAATGCTGTGTTATTAAATCGGTTTATTTACAACATGGGTTTCATAAAACATAATTCATTATTTGTTCTCAGTTCAGAGTTTAGGTAAATTCAACAGCTGCACATAATAATAGTTCAGCCGCTTTAAAATGTCTATAATTAATCCGTTTTGTGCACAGCTAACCTTAGATTTGTTATATGTCCAAGCCGACAGCGGCTGACTAAATTTTTTCATTGTTGATTGCAGGTCAATTGTAAAGAATTTTAAGTATTTTATTGCATCGATAGAAAGCTTAAGTGAATGCATAAGTCCTCTTAAACCTTAAAATAGCCAATTTAAACCGTAAAAGCGTGCACTAGTGCCTTTAAGCAGATATAAAAGTGATACTTGCACCTTACGGCATCAACAAACATGCTGTTTTGATACTTTCTTTATGGTCGGTGCTATTAGGGAAAAACGAACATCATGATAACGAGATGACATAAAAGGAAGTAATTTGAATCTACGTTTCATCTTAAGTAGTGCGTAAGTACCTATTATGGTAATTTTATTGTTGGATCAATGATGTTTGAGTGGAAGTATCATTTGTTAGGATGTTGAATATATCAAAGCTGTAATCTGGACTACAACAACAGTCAGAAATATTTTCAAAAAAGTAAATTTTAATGGAAGACTGATGCAAAATTGCACAAGCATGTTGAATAATTATACTTGAATATAGCGTAACCTCAAACTGATGTAACCAAATACTGTGCTTCTTCAATAAAATTATTCCATGACTTGTTTCTTAATCAAATTCATCAATCATGCTTAATTCGATAATATTTTTTTCAAATACAGCTAACAATGGTATATAAATGCATGTACTGTTGGATGTGTACATGAAAGAAATATATCATAATATTTTGAAGGCATAGTCCCCATCCAATAGTCTTCATGATTTTCTTGATAACATGGAAGCGAGTACATGGAAACAACACATTTAGTAGTGCATACATTTTTTTTAAAACTTTCATCTTGAGATCTTATTTAATCAAGTCCACGTAAATGTTATTTATACTCATCCAAGACGCACGCTAAGGTGGGAGTGAACCTTATAGCTGTCCATACTGCTTTGTCAACATTTAAACAAATATTATCACTTTATCTATCTATAATGATCTGCCATCACATCATCATTCTGTCTAAACATATTAAAATGTTACCTTTCAAACCAAATAACTCAGATAAAAATACGTTGAAAGGATAAACAACTTTGTTTCTGAAACGTAAGGAGGAACCGAACTGATGAATAAAAAAGTCTTACATCCTTATTTCAGACAAACCAAAGTGGTCGAACTAAAAATAACAATAAGAACTATATGTCTTTAACCTAGCCATGAAATCCTTTAACAGTCTTTCCAAAACCTTTTATAATCAAGAACTCATTTTGATATTCAGCTATGTCACTGTCCATCAATGTTTAATCCATGATGGTCCCCGATGTATTCCTTTCATGTCGAGTGAGGCTGTAGTAAGAATCCTGTGCTCAGCTTTTCAGGGATACTTTGTGTTGAAGGTTGTGCGATTGTCTTTGCTGAGCTTCTGATAAAATGAATCAGAAAATGCTTCTGTAGACTGTGATAGTCACTCCACTGATATGGCTTCCTTAAGACACGAATAGAGACAGAATCAATAGAAAAAGACCCTAATCACAATGGAATATCCGGAATAACTTGTTTTATCTCTTCTAATCGCAGATGCCCCTTTAACATCGTTTTCACACATATTTGATTTTTCCTCTGTATCAACCTTTTCAGACATCAAATGTTAGGTTATTGATTATTGTTTTAAACCATGATATAAGGGCGATAAGGGAAGATTTCTACCTACTTTTATTGACCCGATTTTATAACTTCACCCATCAAAATACCAAACTTCAAAGTCATTTTGCATAACTACTATTGTGATATGATAAAAAGTCTGAAAGGGTCGTTATAAATCGGTGAAGTATTTTGTATAGACGTGTTCCTAATATTATCCAATGGTTGTAAAATCAATAAAATAAGATTAGTTCTACGTCCAAATACAATTTTATGTATTTATAGATTCCTCCTTATAGAAGCATAAAACATTTTCCTTGTTTATTTGTTTTGTGGCATGCTAGTCAACTTATTGAAGGTAATCTCTATTTGTTCTGTCATATGACAGTCAGTTAACCCAAGGACGTAGCCTCTATAAGTTTGTATGTTAATAAATTTCGGGTTAAACGCCAATTATAGTCGATGTTAGATAGTTGGATGTAAAAACACAATGACTTATCTCGCGTTGGTAATGAAAAAATCAATTAAAACAAAACGTTCATATTCTTAACACTTATGTTATGCCAAAAGGCATTAATAGCCTGCTGATTATATAATATATATATAAATAAAAACAACTCAACCTTGACTCTCTTAGTTTTTATTGCTCATTAACTCATTAATGGTAACATTGCTGAAAACCATTTATTCAGCAGTCTGTCTGTTTATCATGTGGCCGGTGTGTCCATTCTCTTGATTATCAACGTTATCAACTTCAACTTCAACTGGGGGAAACAATTATGCTTTCAAGAGCCCCGTGTGAATTACAAAATCTGAGCGTAAATGTAAATGTTAGCCACTGGCAAATGATGGTTATATAAAGGCTAATACTTTGATGAACAGTGATTTAAATTGAGTTTTTCTCATTATACAAATTAAACAATTATATTAAAATGAACTATTAGAGTTAAAACAAAATATTCACAAAAGCCTCTTGATAAGGGTTTTTATCTAGTACATGGTGATAACAACATACTTGCAAGTAGGAACACAATGGTGAAACCCTCATTTCCATAGAAATAATAACATCCCCTCTACAACTTGTATCTGTTGTTACCACAGTTTACCTCAGTGAAAACGGTTGTCACTTCTGCTATTGATTGACTTCTGAGCTGGTTATTCCTCAAGCTTGAAAGAACGTATCCACTTGCGACCGAACTAACTAAGTATTAGTAATGTAGTTGACCCATAGTTTAACGCCAGTGAAATTTAATTGAAGACACAGAACGTTCTAATTACCGTACGATGCGAGTTCATATTGTTTAGAAGTTAATAACATGAAATTGTTAAAATCAGTATGGACGTTCATTGGACTTATTGACTTGAATATATTTCACAACTGGTCAAGATTTCCTACATTATGATGACGAGGTATGCTTCTTGAATGTCACTCAAACCGCATTAACGAAAGTGAATCATAATAAATTTGTAATAAAATTTCCATGACAACGCTTTTTGAATCTTTAATCTTATCTTCTTATGGAAGATACGTCATTCATACGTCAGTATTATATTTCTGACAATTCATTCAGTTTTGTGATAATCGCACCAATCAGTGTGTTGGGTCCAAATAAACATTATAAAGATAGCTGTCAACTTAACGCTTACTTTTGCACTATAAGCAAGAGTTGTTTAATGTGACATATATTTGCTTCTAATTTTGATTTGCAGCGCAAGCATTTAATTGTTTTTTTAAAGTAAAGAACATATGAAATATCGCTCTTGTTGTTGTTATCAGTTTGATATCTCATATATTTCATCTTATATTTCTTGTATACCATATACATGTATTCGTATTGCTGCATCCATTGTTTTGTGATGTAAAAGGATGTAAAATGAGCCATCTTTAGTAGTTTACTTCCTTCGTCTGGAAATAATTCTATTTGACTTGATAAACGTACGTGAATAATTTTCTTTTGTTTCTATTTCGGAAACCTTAACCTTTATAAATAAATATACAGAAACAAATAAAACAAGATATCCAAAAACGTTAGCTATTGATAAATAACTGGAAAGCTAAACAAAAATACTTCCTTCTCATCTTCAAAATCGGTTCTTTGCAAATCGCATATCAGCTGGCTGTACTGCGTATAAGTGGATTACTTTGTGTTAGTGTATGTACCGAAGGGCTCAGTGTGAGATTATTAGTGCTAAAAATATAGGTTTTTATTAACCTTTTTACAACAACAAGAAGCTTTGATACAGCCAGTACATTTAAAATATATCATGAAAGACTTTTTGAACTTTCAATATGATTGATTTTCTTGAAGCATTTGTGTATAATAGTTTGAATCTTAACTGCATGAAACTCTGATTGTACAAGATACTGTTTTAGTAGACAATGGAATAGAAATAGGCTTTAATAAAAAGATATCAATGCTAATAAAATTGACCTTTTCTACCTATGGTGCAAATGGACGCTATCAATGCCGATACATGGTTCTCTCAATTTTGGATATATATCGTTGAAAACATTCACAACACCTTTGATGTGTTTGAAGTACTGGCAAGGTTTACCTATTGAAATGGTTAAAAGAAATGTATTCTTCTTGTGGTTGTTGACTCCCGCGAGGCTGATGCTTTTGTTATTCACAACACTCCTCGATGCTGATGTTGTCGATACTGTTTTTATTCATGTGCTGTATGATTTGGTGTAAACTGCTACTCGTGCTTTGATAGTTTGTCCTTTCTTCTCACATCTTGTTCAACCTGGAGATCCGGTCATTTAGTATTCTTTCCAGGTGATTTCGCATTCAACTTTCTTTTTTTTCTGCCATATTACATGAATTTAAATTTTCCGCGATAATCTATTGTTCAGTGAATATATCTTTTGATGGCCTTTTGGCTATTTGTTTTTTCGGTCAGTGTTTCATGAAGTAGGTTATCACACTCTTTCGTCATCTGACGTTCTTCTTTCTTCAATGTTTGTATCAATGCTATCTTTGTCTTTTGTTTTTATCTGGTCTTGTAAGGCACCCTCAGTACCTTAGGAACGTTGGCGTTGTACTATGCCTTCTGCTTGTCATTGGAAATTTTAAGAAATAAGAACTAAGAACTATTATTGAAACCATATGTTTTCCAAATATGGTATTGCTTTACATGATGAAATTCATAGGAAAATTTTCTTATTAATATTGGATATCAAAGTGAAGTAATTGTCTTTAACCAATATGTTTTTATAATATTGTAATTCAATGTAAATTCTGGTTAACACGATACAGATAAATTCCATATTTGGATGAAAAGATAAAAAAGGTTTAAAAGATTAGATAACTAAACATTGTTTTTATCAAAAAAACCCATAATGGTAATCATTAATAAGAAGACAGAAACAGAAAATCCACTTGTACAAAGTCTCACGTGTTCTTTAAGAATCTACAGCAATAATGGTAACATATTTTCTCAATTATCAGACGAGTCAAGGTGTCTGTTTTGTGAACTTCATATTAGCTTCTTAATTTGCATTTGTTACGACACAGGTCCTAAATAAGATACCCACAGGGTATTAACGTTAATAGATGTGAAAGAGATACCTCCACATGAGAGAATCAATACTCATGCGAAAAAACCTCGTGTTGTTGATCCTTTATAATCTGACATCATGACGACATGACATACAAAGTAGTAATTTGAATCTACCTTTGATCCAAAGTAGTATGTTAGTGCCTACTAACAAAATCCATAAATGGATATCAGCCGTCAGTTGATGCATTTTCTGTGTCAGTGAATTTAGGAGTGGCAGTATTATATATTCGGTAAATGGATATAACATACACTCTGTTCTGATAGTGGTTTGGAGTACAACAGTCAAATGCTTTTTTATAGACACATTTTGAATATACCTAAAGTCGCATTTGTGTTTAATGAATGTAATTTTGCTGTTAACTATTGGAGAACTCTGAATTAATAGATCCATGTGGATATATCTGAGATCAGAAAAAACTAACACGTGCTGGAAAGCGTGCAATCATTTTTCATACTAGAATCAAGGTGAGGTGAGGTGAGTTGGTGTTTAACGCCGCTTTCAAGATTATTTAACATATATCACGGCTGCTAGTATTATTGCAGGGAGAAAGACCGCAACACCATTCTGGCTATGCATTGCGGTGAAACCTGCGAGCATCGGCTGGAACTAGCGAACCATAGGTGGTACTGTATTGAAATTGAGTGTAGCATTGCACCCAAACCTGACTGCGTGTAGAACAGTTCTCCACTGCAGACAAAGTTGCCGAGCCCCTGGCGGGATTCGATCAACGGACTTCTTGATCCGAAACCGAACGCGCTAACGACTGCGCTATCCCGCCCTACTAGAATCAAAGTCCATTAATGATATATAGAAATCAAATACTTATGTACAGGGTTTTCCCCACGATTATAATTGTTTTGAATGTTATAGATTTACATCTTTGATCTATTGTAAATTAGCAATGGTCGTAAGGCTCCATATGTTTATCAAATTTGCCAATTGTCTGAACCACAAATACTACAGAACTTCAGTAGTTAATATTTTTTTCAGATAAAGATAGGAAGATATCTTTATAAAGGAAAGTCAGCCTTTTAGTCACTGTAATACGTTTTCGTATAATTTATTTCTATAAATTTCGCCAATGAAATAGTAGTATAACATATTTTCTTGAGATGCTAAAACATCTCATTACTGAACCTGACCAACTGTTATCTTCAAATAGGTTGTCAAATATCAAGGGAAAGCTTCAATTGGTCACTTAGTAATCGTTCGTGTTAGCGAATTTGATTTGCGTAGCTACAAATTTGTTGAATAAACCTTTGTAATGATTAATTAGATTGTTTTGCAATTGCTAACATTTCCCCCCTTGTTTTTTTGTTTCCTACAACCAACGTGCTGCAATTGTTACATTTATCATAGTATTACTTGAACAACTTTACTTTAAATCATATAAGCCGAAACCATAATATAATCCTTGGCAAAAATAACCTCCTAGGAGTAATTACCAACAAACAATAGTCCAAGAAAAACATTTTAAACTATTTGTTTTGTTCTTTAGGTTTAATCATAAAGAAATACAAACAATAAACAATTACGATATATAGCAAATGGCCAATCAGTGTATAATCTATGTTTATTTTTGTCCCTTTTCCAATAGTGTCAAGTAAACCTAGTAAATATGACCTCCTCAATGTTAAAGGGAAGAACCGAATGTATGAAAAACTTTGTCACTCTTTTTTCAACGATTCTCTTGAAAAACAAACACACACAAAAAGTACTTCTTCAGAGTCAGCTGATTGATACCAATACGGTTTCTTTAAGACTGGCCACTGAGAGTACAAATATACACAGACATAATCAATCAATACAAAGATAACTTGTTCACAATAGGATATCCGGAATTGACTTGTTTTTCTCGACTTATTTGCACTTTACCGATTTATATTGTCATTTTGTACTTGAATATTGAGTATTCGTGACTATTATGTTTGTATGGCAGTCAATCTGAGTCAATATATAATTTTTGTTTTCCTAACTAGTACATTTTTGGGAAATAAACACTTATCAAATGTTAATGTTATTTTATATGAACAGTATCGGTACCTATAAGATATGTTTACCTGTTTTTAAATGTTCCTTGCTTATTAATGCTTCCGTTATTGCATGTACTTTAGGAAACATAGTTATGTTTATTTATCGAGGGGATAAGTCCCCAAATCTAGTATGCATGTGCTTCGATTACAAATACAAGTCACAAAGACATTCAATCTAATGCAGCGTTGACAGAAATTGTAAGGTATCACTGAGGCTAAAGCTAATTTCAAAGGCATTATGAACAGTCAGTCATGGACTAATTAAGCTTAATTTGATAACCCTGTGAAATGTAAAGGATAAACATGGGAGTGGTCAGTGGAATATAACAGTCGCTATCTTCGAATTCATCACTTTGAAGGATTAAACATACGAGAAATGAAGAAAGTATCATTGTGACTGCCCTCAGAGTGTTGGATCAAGCTTTATTTTAGAAACTTATAATCTCAATTATTGTACAATGTGACACTAAGAATAAGTTATTTAAGTCACAGTCCCATTATCGGTTCAAGATCTTGTAATCGCTAAGAATGCCAGTTAACCATCATTATCAGGATTCCTGTTTCAAAATAGCCCCTAATGATTCAAAAGCGAATTCAGATATCACTTCTATACATTATTACTGTTGTTCATCACGTTGTTAAGTATGCAGTGAAACAACCAGTAAGTGCGATTATGCTATCTATCTCGTTATCTTTTAAAAACGTTATTGTGATTGAAGTACGTAAACATTTTCCCCCCAAAACACAAAATGTTCTTTGTAATATAATTCATGCATATAGACAAATACATGTAGATTAGCTTAAGTTTGGATGCAAATGCAAGGTTTATCTTTCAATCTAAATCGTAACCTATGGCCAAATGTTAATGGTCAGTTATAAAAGCAACCATCAAGCACTTTTGAAATTTGGTACAAAAATTAAGTTGATAAATGTGTGGATGGTCCATAATGTCTTACATATTGTCCAAGTAGTGCTAAACTCACTAAATCTCTATCTGTATATTATGTATCATATCTATTTTATATGAGATGGTAATGGTCACGCTTATATCTTTACTTAACATTCTTCTATGCATAGAAAAGGTATAAATTACAATTTCAAAGCAGAATTTTGGTAAAAATGAGTTCAGTATACCCTGAAAGTAAAAACTGTTTGAGAATCATCAATTCAAGCTCAAAACAAGATTTTATAAACCTGTTTGCATCGTCTAAACGCAACGTTGTTTTACTTGTATTAATTGGTTACATCCTCAAACGTGCAATATGAGTTTCTTGTGTACAATTTGAATAGATTGATCACTGCCATAATCATGCCTCTCTCAAATGAAATTTCATCATGGTCAGACGTCAGTAAAGCCATAATGAAGAAGAACCATGGAGTGGCTGGAGGGTGGTTCCACACAGACGTTTTTAACAATTTAGCTACAACTAATTCTCTTTGCTGTATTCATGTTGAAATGGATTGAGATCTATATGCTTGACCGACAATTAATGAGTTCAGGTATTAAAGAAGTTTATTGTGACAGGGTTAAGGAACATGTCGTATATTACTTACACAGCAGGATTTCCGCTTAAGTGAACACAGAATGCTTTCTTATTTGTGTCATAAAGTCAATGTTTTAAAAACAGTTAATAAACAATTCAAATTCGAATCATAATCACATTCAAATCCCTCTTGTCGAATCCCAAAGTGACCATGGGTACTAAGAGTTCATCTGTTATTTAGTCGCTAGTGACCAATATTCATAACTTCACTCATTTATCTAAATATCACCAAATTTCAAGTGTATTCCATAATTTTGTCATTTTGAAGAAGATGAAGGAACGGTTATATTTCAACGAAGTACTTTTGAATATATATTCCTGATATTCAGTGATGGCTGGTAAATCACCTATTGAAGAAGCGTGCTCATTCATATCAAAATTTGAATTGTTCACAGATACCAATTTACAACCCTAAATTATTGTCGGTGGCCTCGTAAATCATACGTGTACAGTTATATTGTTGAGTCTAGAACTAACCTTTCTGTCTCTCCTTCATTCCGAAATTTCAGTATATTCAAGGACGTAGCCTATTTAAGTTTTATAGATATCAATAAACTTTGGATTGATTGCTCTAATGATACATTATTATACCTAACCTGCTAATTCCGATGCAATACATTTTAATAAACTTTTCCGTGACGCAATAATGATTGATTCATGAAAATCGATGTTCAAAATAGGTACTTAGAGCATAATGATAGAGTGGATTCGGGATCGAAGTTGGTTGATTGTTATGGATAATGAGTGCGAACTTCAGATATAATCAAATCAATTATAGATATAAATACATGTACCAATTGCGAAGTCATGAGATATGTCTTTATAGTTCACTTATAAAAACAGCTCCACTTCAACTCTCTTATACTATATAGCTCCTATACTCTCAGATGATAGGAAAATGAAATTGTTGCCATGGTGTTCCAGAAAGTGAAAGAAAAAGAAATAATAGAATCAGCAGTTTATCTGATCATCCTGGTAGGTTGTGTTCCATTCTCTTGAGTCTTTATGAATTAATTTTGCTATGGGTGAATTTTTTAAATATCTTAACTAATCTACATTTCATTAACTGCTTATCTTTCTCATATAAAAAAACCCGTATATTTTATGAACAATAATTTCATTGGTTATCCAGATGATTTGTCTATAAACATATTTTACATACTCGT
The DNA here is from genome assembly GCA_921293015.1 of Phorcus lineatus. Lineage (NCBI taxonomy): Eukaryota > Metazoa > Mollusca > Gastropoda > Trochida > Trochidae > Phorcus > Phorcus lineatus. Next base: position 35,371,087 of record OV121086.1, on the reverse strand, counting down.
AAAGAGTATTGTTAGATTTTTATCAATTATTTTACATACATATATTTTTACATTGTTTTTATTCATGATCGTACCAACATGGTAACTTCTTGTAGGTACAGAAGGGTCATACACCTCTGAGCGAAAAACTGTAAGGCAAAGACAAAAGACTATCCCTTGTATACAGCTGCATCCCGAAGGTTTGTTCACATACATGTCTATCATAGTGCAAATGTCATGTTTCTTTGAAACACTTTAGCATGAAGAAATCAAAATTGACATTGATGTGCTTTAAGGTCAGTAGTGATGATTGAATGACTCGTAACATAATATGTGTTCATATCACACATTGAACTGCAACAGTTTTGGCAGCTCGTTGAAATGACCATGGGTCAAAATTTGAAAATTCTAGTCTTTACTTTTGCTCGTAAAATCTTGAATAGATGATCAACAGCGCCACATATTAGCAAGGTAGTTTATCTTGTAACCATATCATGAATGTACATATATGATATTTTTTCTTTCAATAAGTCCATAAGGGCAATTCTATTTCAAATTTTAGGAAATCTGAATTTTGCAATATCCACCAGGCGATCTAATGATTAGTTGCTAAGTATTTATATGGGAATGTTTAAATGCAAGTGAAAATGAAGTTAAGCAATCAAACTCTAAATTACATGATAATTGCACTAAGATACACTGGTAGGTGAACATACATTTGGGACCAAGCTGTATATAACTTCTATCTGTTCTTGTCACGGAATCTTCTTCACTTAATCCAGTTGTTATTACTGCCATTGAATGTATTCTGATCGTATCATTCCTCAAGCTTCATGGCCACATTTGGATGAAGTTGTCTACTGCTGACAAGACTAACGAACTCGATTTGTGGTTGATCCATTCAATGGACATTTTCATGGATTTTGCAAAGCCTTAGAGTAACGCCTGGAACGCCTTAGAATAGTGTGATAAATAATACTTTAGTTCTGAAAAAAAGATTTGTCTGACATTCTTGTAATGCACATGGATACAGCAATATGTTCTTAACTTTATATCAGCTAAGCTAGTGTATAAATGAACAGTACAAAACCATGTTGAAATGAATCAGGTAACGAACCAATGAATCAATAAAACAAAAACATACATGTACATACATCAATAGCTATTGTCGATTCATCATTGAATTCATCAAATAAAACTCTAAAATTTAAATATGTTAATATATCGCTTGATTTACACAAATACTAAGTATATGAAACTTTGTCACTTCAATCACCCATCATTCTAAAAAGTAACAACTAGAGCTAGATACAAAGATACAAGGACTTTAATAGTTATCATGGAAACGTCAATAAATTTATCTTTGGTGGTCAGGTCGTATCAGGTCATGGCGGTTGTGGTCTTGAAGTGAGAGTGTTTTTTAAAGTGGCCTTCGTAGTAAGTATCATGTCAATATCTCGTGAATCCATCAGACTCTGAAAATTTGTAATCACATTATTGAATGGTTAGCGTATAAGTATGTGAAAGTATACAATCTTGAAAAAGCAATGTATGAAATATTCTGGAGCATCATGTCATATGAAGACAATCATAGTTGGTATATTATTTGCAAAATATGACCCACTCAGGGAAAAAGCCTTTACTTGATTAAAAGATTATTCAAATGTATGTTCGGTCCTTCAGCTGGAATTTTTTTCTATTTACAATTAAAAATGCTTTTTACTTTCAGTAAATTTTAAAATTCGGTTTCGAACTTCATCAACATACACTTTTTGATTACAAATGATATTCTTCAGTCAAGAAATGTATGGCAAAAGCGCTTTGTAAATTTATAATCTTAGCACAGAACTCAAATTCTTTCTCCTCATCTTAAAATACTGTTCTTTGCAAAACACACATCAGAATGCTTGACTGCTTTTATATGGATTACTTTGTGGTAGCCTATTTACAGAAGGGTTTAAACTGAGATCATAAAATCTCAAAATACAAGATTCTACTTTTACATGACGAAGCTCAGATACAGCCAAAAAAAAATGTATTATCAAACACTGTTCGGATTCAGTCTATTGTTTTTCAACAGTTGCGAATCTCATTTTGAATATGAACATTAATGAAGGCTGACAATGGTAATTTGTTTTATGTAGAGGATTGTGTACCACAACAATTCTTTAAATCTAATCTCTTTTTTTCCTGAAGAATGAAAATCATGCATAGAAATTAAATACGTACGAATATATATCTTACTGTTTTGGGGATAATCCGACTGTTTCCCTTTGCTCAAAATTTCATATTGACAAACCAAATGCCACAGACAATATAATTATAATTGCACTTCGGGGCGATACATCGTCTGTTTTTTAAGAACGTATAAATAATTTCTATATTAGTTCAGCTTTCCCATAATGTATCAATAATCTTTATTTGCTCTAATGCTGATATTTCATAGGAAATATGTTAGTTAATCTATTCCTTCATTGGATGTATTAGATTAATAATCTATTAATTACTCATTTAGACAATGTGACCACAGACACAAGACTATCCATTTGTGCAAGGTATCTTTTGTCCTTTCAAGATTTGACTGTAAAATAAATTCAGTGTAACCTGAAGAGTCTAGCTATTCTTTTTCTTCGTCTTAGAATGTACTGTTAGCTCCCGTCTATCGTATCTGATACAAATAGTCTTTGATTGGATCGATGGAAGTTAGGTTGACATAAATGTTATACGTCCACATAACGTGTTCAATAAACATGCGTTACAAGATCATGTCGTTGCTACGTTCATTATGCTCTTAGGAAATCACGGTAATGAGAGAAGAAAAGAGATGGTAATTGGATTCTTCCTGTGATGTCAATTAGTATGCCATTACCTTGAATAGACGTTTATATATCGATAAAATCCGTAAGTAAAGGTAATTTCCCTTTTCTTGATGTTGTCATTGACTATTATAGAAAGAGCTCTGAAATAATTCATCAAAAAAGTAAAGGAACAAATGAATCGTTATCTAAACTTGATTGAACTGATTGACCTGTACTGTTCATACAGTGGTAAAGAGTACATCAGGCAAAATTAGTGTCATAATTTTGAAAATTATTAATTTTACTTGAATTATATTACCACGAATTTTATCTAACCGAGGACTGTGTTTAATCGATTACATTTTGTTCATGATTTCATAAATTCAAATAAAAGTCAATATCAATAATAAATGAGTCAAATAAAAAGGAGGCAGATGTACTGCTTTTCACATCCTAAAATAATTTGAATAAAATAAAACGGATTTGATTTGATGTGGTTGAAAGCCTATCATTCAAATCTGACCGCAGTAGTAGATATACTGTTGTCAGACCAGGCGTAATCAAGAGGTAAAATCGACATTTGTGATTTCAAAATTGACGACATAGCAAAACTATGTATGATAATACTGGAATTGTCAAAATGATTGACCTCACTTATAACACGATGGACAAACGTTTAATGTTACTTTGTGTTTCAGAAATGTTTTTTCTTTTCTTGTCAACTGCTGAAAGCTGATATGCGGTACCTCATTTGCATATATATCTAATGTACGAAACTTTGTGTATATTTACACATGTATATTGATAGTTGCAAAAAATTGAAGGTATCGACTATAACAAACATACGATCACATTAGCAGGTAACGCAACTTGATGCAATTTGCTTAACACAGATAACAGTTTCCCTTTCTAGTCAAGTACGAAGCATCACCGATTAAGCACATAATCTTTATGTAGCTTCTTAAAATAAGAGAACCGCATAAGGCTCTTAGCTACACACCAACTATTCAACGTGTTCAGTAAAATGTTCAGTTTATCTACCGTTCCAGCCAAAATGACCATGTCATCAGCATATGCCAGTATGCTTATCTTCGTATTTTCTTCTTGAATACCAATGTCAAGGGCTTTAACTTGTTGAATAAGATCATTCAAAAACAAGTTAAAAAGCGGGGGTGATAAAAGACACCCTTGTCGCAGGTCACAGTTCACGTCAACCTATTGAACCATTTCCTTTAAGATGCGTTTTCTTCAAGTAACCTGAATGGTGTAACTCTGGCCCTTTTATAAGCAAAATAGCTTGGCTTGTGATGCCCTTTGGTAATCCTAATTGTCGATAATGTATTTAATTTAGGTTAGTGGTTAAATGAATGCTTTTAGATAAAAGATTAAAGGATATTTTATATATACATTTACACATGTTTGGCATGAAAATTGACAAGAAAGATAAAAAGTTTATAAAATTAGGTGACCCCAAACTAAGGCTTAACAGTCGTGTTTTGGTTTTCACAAAAGGAACATTTTCTTACTCTCATTTAAGGTTTATACATCAGTATAAATTATTTATATTTGAATGGCAAATGATTTGTTCCAAAGTTTCATCTGAAGATCTTCAGACTATCCGATCGCAAACAAAATATCCTCACAGATGGACAAGTAAAAGACATTACTGAAACTATTATAACAAGAGTAAACTTTGCTAACAAAACACGGTAGTCTTAAGTCCTTAAATAATTAACTGATGATCGTTTTGGAGATTATCTTTTTTCATGACTTGTTTTCATTTAGGGACATTAATCATGAAAAAAGCAAAATATCTACACATGAGGTTGTTATTGTTTGAAAGGTAATTACGTTTTTAGAGAAAAACGTTTTCAAATGTCAACGTGTCCTGGTGTTACTTTGAACATGAAACAATATTTTAAGAATGACGATTGTCGGTTAACCTTTGGAACCTGGGCATTTAAAAAAATAATATGTGGTGATATAAATTCAAAACATCTTATATTTCCATTCCAAAAACACACATAAATGATAAATACTGGTTTTCTCTGAGAATCTTAAAACGGCCTTATAAGATGCATGACATTAATTTCAAACCCATCAATTCAAAAAATATTTGACAGCTTGTTATTTCCAATAGGTTAAGGTAGGTTAAGCTTTCACTATTCGAAATGAATGATCAAAATGATACTCAACCACATTTCGTTCATTATCAATATTTCTATTCTAGGTTCCAATTTCTAGGTTTGTGATGTTTTTCTGCAATAACCAAACCATTTATCAAAGCAAACTGAGAGGAAAATGCTCAAAACAGATCACCATGGTTATATTATTTGTTGAAGTTGATTGCAGTCATAAAATTCGGTTACCTCGGTCCCTTCAAAATGTTTATGCCCTTATTTAATTACAAATAGAATGACATATCGGACTAAAATGCTTGCTATATATACTTCATCAAATTAGCCATGGATTTACGTAAATGGATTTCGATCGGAGGATTTATCAAAGAGGACTAACATTCAATGAATGATAATTACACTCAGTCGGTAATGGCTAGGATTTCACGAATCGGCAATCATCAGCCATTAAGAACCATGTGTAGATTGCACTAGTAGTTGTATATCAGTCTGTCTCATCTAAAACACCTGAGTCAGACCATCACCAGTACGACTATCACAGAGGATATATTAACGACAGCTACAGTTCTAACTCACACGTTGTGACAAATCAGGAAACGTTGCTGAGAGTAATGACAATTTGATTGCTTCTGACCATCAACTTTGGCTTTTTTCAGAGATAGACTGGTGTTGGGTTAAATCTAAAATTCCCATTAAATTAATCTATTATGTTATTAGTGTACCATAATTCATTCCTCTAAAATATCCAGGTCATGGAATGTCATTGAGGAAGAAGACCAGAAAAAACAGATCCAATCAAGCCGATTATGATTAATAACTCCTGGGATTTGTCCTCTTTCTGGTCTCAGAAATATTAAGCTAGATAGATTGGATACGTGGGTTAACATAAATATTGATAAATGTAGCTGATATCATTATCTTTAAGATCAAATACAAAAACCCATTGAACATCAATCACCTTTATTGTTTACAGTGTACCACTCTACACTTTCTGGATGATGAGTAAAATTTCACGTCAATTAATAAACAATGAGATTCCATGTAAATGAAAGGTATGACTGGAAAGGTTTCAGGATAAAAGAAGTCAGATTGGTGTCATTGACATGTTAATTTTTAGCTCATCAGGTCTGAAAGACCAGATGGGCTTATGGCATGGCATGGCGTCCGGCGTCCGTCTATCCGTCCGTCCATCCGTCCATCCGTCCATCCGTAAACTTTTCACTTTTTCGACTTCTTCTCCAGAACCAATGACTCTGGAGAGCTGAAATTTTATGTGCATACTCCTTGGCAAATGGGGATTTTAAATTGTAGATTTCGTGACCCCATGACCCCAAATGGGGTCACAAGGGTCAAAACCTTAAAAATCTATTTTAATCTTCTTCTCCAGTTTCAAAAGGTCCAGAGAGCTGAAAAGTTGTGTGTAGACTTCTTGGCCAATGGGGATTCTAAATTGTAGGTTTGGTGACCCCATGACCCCCAAATGGGGTCACAGGGGTCAAAACCTGAAAAACCTATTTTCATCTTCTTCTCCAGTTCCAAAAGGTCTAGAGAGCTGAAAAGGTGTGTGTAGACTCCTTGGCCAACGGGGATTCTAAATTGTAGATTTGGTGACCCCATGACCCCAAATGGGGTCACAGGGGTCAAAACCTAAAAAAACTAATTTCATCTTTTTCCCTAGTTCCAAAAGGTCTAGAGAGCTGAAAAATTGTGTGAAGACTCCTTGGACACTGGGGATTCTAAATTGTAGGTTTGGTGACCACTTGACCCCAAATGGGGTCACAGGGGTCAAAACCTAAAAAACCTAATTTCATCTTTTTCCCTAGTTTGTCCAGAGAGCTGAAAAGTTGTGTGTAGACTTCTTGGCCAATGGGGATTCTAAATTGTAGATTTTGTGACCCCATAACCCCAAATGAGGTCAGAGGGGTCAAAACATGAAAAACCTAATTTCATCTTCTTCTCCAGTTCCAAAAGGTCCGGAGAGCTGAATAGTTGTGTGTAGACTCCTTTGGCACTGGAGATTCTAAATTGGGGTCATTTGGTGACCCCATGACCCCCAAATGGGGTCACAGGGGTCAAAACCTGAAAAACCTATTTTCATCTTCTTCTCCAGTTCCAAAAGGTCTAGAGAGCTGAAAAGGTGTGTGTAGACTCCTTGGCCAACGGGGATTCTAAATTGTAGGTTTGGTGACCCCATGACCCCAAATGGGGTCACAGGGGTCAAAACCTAAAAAACCTAATTTCATCTTTTTCCCTAGTTCCAAAAGGTCTAGAGAGCTGAAAAATTGTGTGAAGACTCCTTGGACACTGGGGATTCTAAATTGTAGGTTTGGTGACCACTTGACCCCAATTGGGGTCAAAGGGGTCAAAACCTGAAAAACCTATTTTCATCTTCTTCTCCAGTTCCAAAAGGTCTTGATAGCTTAATAGTTGTGTGTAGACTCCTTGGACAATGGGGATTCTGAATTGTAGGTTCGGTGACCCCTTGACCCCAAATTGGCAATGGGCCTTTTTTATTTGATTGTGAATAACTTTTAAGAAATACATTGTTGTTTTCTATTTCATCTTTTTCCCTAGTTCCAAAAGGTCTAGAGAGCTGAAAAATTGTGTGAAGACTCCTTGGACACTGGGGATTCTAAATTGTAGGTTTGGTGACCACTTGACCCCAAATGGGGTCACAGGGGTCAAAACCTTAAAATCCTACTTTCATCTTCTTTTTGTTAGCCCTTCAAACACTGTCTAAAGTCTTGTCACCCCGCACAATAATAGAGCATCTCTCAAGCTTGGTGTGAGTGAGTTTGGGTTTAACGTGTCGGCAATCTTTCAGCTGTTTCTCTAGGTCGACCAAGACTTTGATTGACGTTTCAGTTGCCTGACTCAAGTAAACACGTTTGTCACTTGATTTGATTTACTTATATCTGAATTTTCTTATCCAAGAGAGCATAATTTGAACAAAAATATTATAGTTTTGCTGTAATTGAATTATTAATGAACAAAACCTGCTAAGTGCCCTTTAGTCCGTAATTTATGTGGCTATTTACTTTTGTTTATTTTTTCTCTCGGGGTTATTAGATATAAATGCATTTATGGTTAGACAAAATTGGCCCGACACAAGGACGGACTAAATAATTTTACAGCCCGTCCTCAACCAAAGTTACCTGTCTCGGACGTTGGGACAGGCTATCTTTCCTACACTGCCCATGACCCCATGGTCTAAACCCAAACACCTATTTCTATCAAAAGTCTGATGAGCTACAGAGCCCATGGCTCTATTTTTTAAACTTCTGATAACAGAATATTTGTTAAAGAGAATTGCATTTATCATTTAGAAATGAAACGTAAATTGCATGCTACATTTATATAGATTAAGATATGATTAAATACATTGATTCAAGACATCATTCATTCTTTTTGTGAAGTTTTTTTTTTATCAAATTATATTTCAAAAGACAAATCAAAAGAAGGGTAATCCAGTAACTTCTTTAGATCATACATCTACTCAACACAGATTTTCGAAAACTGAAAAACCATATGAACCCCCCCCCACTGAAATCAAGTTAAACGGTTTCAAATTTTTTTCCAACATATTCTTCCCAAACTATAGCCATCAAGTCTGAAGAAGGGTTAAAACATATTTCGTTTTCACGAATAAAATCGTAATTTAACTAATTTATGCAAGTTGCAGATATTTCACAAGATTAAAATCATCATAGATTCAGCTGGACAATCTTCTTCTCAATTTTAATTAACCAATTAACCATCAATTCCACTCTTTATGTCATACTTTCTCCACACTGAACCCCACATAAACATTATGAAAAGAAATAAAAATAGTTGTTCTGCATATTGTTAGGTGATCTTCTTCATAACAACTACGAGTTTTAGTTTTCAAATATTTAATCATGATTTATTCGTGACAAATGACTTACATTATGTTACGTATTAAACACTCTCTTTATTAAGCTTTTCGGTTGACAACACTACAATTAAGAAGAAAACATTGCAACTCATTTTTTGTTCCAAGAACTAAAGCTGATGACTACATTTCAAGGGGTAATTCTCTAAGAACAAATAACTTTCCAGATCAGAGCGTTCTACATGATACGATGGATGTTGCTTGTCACTAAGTGAGCTTCATCTGTGAAGGTAGATACAAATAACATATGTAAGAGTGATATTTTTGGGAGAGATCCACTGTTGACACAGTGAACTATCACCGGAGGATAATTCACAAAGAAGAAAAAGTCGTTAACGAGCTCACGGTGTATCAAATATAGTTTGAAGTAACGTTTTCAAAGAATGTACTGTAAGTTTTGCCTAAGGTTAATATACTAATTTAGAAACATTTTCTTTAGCATGAAGTACAAATCCCTTGAAGATGCAATTTCAGGCAAATTAGAAAAGAATTGACTTATTTTGAGAAACCCTCTGGATACTATAAGCTTTCCATTAATCCCTGTTTAGATCTGAAACAATCTGCAAGCAATGGAACTGGAGTGAGAACGTTATTCGAGAAGTAAAATGATATAAGCTTTTCATTAGAGGACTAGTAGTTATCATGCTATAAACATAATTATTTTACAATCTCTTTATTTCATCAGGCAGTTAGTGCGATAGGATTCGTTTTCTGATTTATGAGCAGATTCTAAAATCCCGTTCTACAATACTTAGAGTCAATTAAAGGCCCATACTAGTCACAACAAGTAGAGAACTATTAACCCTGATAATGGCGGTATCTAATAGACTTGAAGAAATATAGTTTCTTCAGATATTCAGATTTAATTTCTCTCTAAAAACTCTAAATATCCCCAAGATGTGGCTGTTAAATGTGTTTAACTGCTTTTACAATTGATGTTAAGATCGATCCGAATAATCCGCCTTCAACATTGACATTTCACTAATTACAAACAAAATGTCATCATATCTCTCTGAAGTGTAGATTTATGAATTCGCATTCTTAAATTTTTAAAAATTTCTATATAATTTTGTAAAGCGGTCATAGTTTCAATCTGAATAAAATTTTGCAAAGGTTTAATCTTCTTTAGTGCAAATTATTACAGTGTTGATTTATGCTTTACTATAAAAAATTTCTTTAGTAGTAATATCCTAGCTTTTCTTGGTCTCCTAATTGCAAGCAGAAAAGTCCAATATAATTTCTAGTATTTTTGGAACACTCTCTAACATAAAACTTTCTATAAACATTCCTGCACAAACTAATCCACATAAAAGCAGGAAAAGCCAGCATATTTATAACAAGCAATGGTCCACTTTTTGAGAACAGAAGCAAGGCTTGAGTGCCAATGTGCCAGATTATGTATGGAATACCGCCGCTCGTCTTGACTTTAGTGAGGGTTTATCTTATCACTTACAGAAACCTATCAGGCACATGCTTGTCTCGTCCTAAAAGAAACGTTGTTTTCCAAGATTATCAAATGATAGTCAAAACTCCTCCATGTAATGCAAAATTTATTCCATAAGGCCTGAAAACCTTTAATGGTAGTTAGCATTCATAGTCAGACCACCTATTTTGCAAGCTTAAACAGGAATCTAGGCGAAAAGGTACTTTCAGGTTTCTGTTCAAAAGTAACTAGTTTTCTAGTTTTATAGCATTTGTTAACTCCGAAAGAAATCACAATTACGTGTGCTAAATGCTATTGGCATGCTAGTTGTAACATTATGTCACAGTTATTAATCTGTGCAATATTTAAAAACACACAAGTCACCGTTTTCTTTTATTTCCTAGATCTAGAATTAAGAAGAAAACTACTTAAGACGTATGATTTTAGGGAGGAAATGTTACCTTTTAATTTGTCTTCATATTCATGTGTTTAACTGAAAATAATATTTGTGAACACTAACATCGTATAAATCTATCTAAACGCGGATTTCAATTTTCAAAAGGTTAAGAACACTCCTTTCTAGATGCTTAAGGAAATATTCAGTCTTTAACAAAAAAGGCTGATTGCACATCCTATCTGAATTCTTACAAATCAAAAGCTCCAATGGAGTCATATCGGTTCTGACAAGAAATCACCTTGACCTCCTTCACACCAACGTGATCGTGAGTCAATAGGCAACCTTGGTGCAATGTTCAACTGCATTTCAGGTCACCCTAAGTATAGGTTGCTGTTCCAAAGAAGGTCAAGTATTGTATATGAGCTAATGTTGAAAATCATTACAGAGTACCCTCTGGAAACAGTGATTTAGAGATTTTATCTTCTTCAGCCAATTGCATCACATTTATCTTTCTCTTAAATACAGTGTATTCTATTTGACATGACATAACTATCGGTAGTCAAGATAATGCATCATTTTTTGTAGCTGTTTAGAGATATCAAAGGGACACAATTAGATTGACGGTGACAACAAGTCGGCAATCGAGTAAGACTAGCCCAAGATCAATGAGGAAAGACCATATTAACGGTCAGTTTGTCTCTGATATTCTTTGTCTCTGCTAGAATATCAGAGACTAATAGACTCGAAGAGCCCACGCATTTCTGAGAGAAATAAACAAACTACAGTAAAATTATTCATGAAAAGGGATTTCTTTGATATATCTACCAAATGGAATGTTAAAGTACAACGTCATAATAACTATATCTGCATACAGAGGAGGCGCTGAAAAGGTTCACCGGTGACAGAAAGTCAGAAACGTCTTCTGATGTCCATTATCATGCCACTTTATACAATATAGGTTCTTGAATTGGCGTCTTTTGCAGTTTAGTGATAATAGGGACGTTTTGAAGAACACATGCTGTGATGAATAATTGGGGGTCCTGACATATAGATTTGGGAAGTGACATTATTATTGTGGCAGGTGAAACCTTCTATGAAACAAGCAACAAGACAGCCTTAATAAATGGGTTTGAATTGACTCGATTGAAGCACACCTGTTTTCTTTTGAATCGGGGAAGTTTTTAAGTGCACTATTCGTTTTTGAATTTCATACTACTTTTCACCGATAGAGATTATCCGTGTTGCATTTGTTCCCCATTTGGGACAAATAAAATTTAGATAACCTCTGTGTTATATAATTATAAATATAGCAATGTCTTCACTTGTCTTATCATAACTTGAGCACATTTCACTTTTTAAGCCAATGTGGCGTCTTTTCATCTGTTACTCAATTATTTTTAACAATGATATCTTGACATGCCAAACTTGTTGTCTGTTTATACTTACGTGTAAATTTATAACTAAAGAAACTTTTTAAAAATGTAATCAATTTAGTCAATGATCATTGATTAACTCTCTAACAAACGAAAATAAGTGCACAGTTCTGAGCACAGGTGAGATTGTAGCTCATTTTTATCACTTGATTGAGAAGCAATGGGATAATATTTATGATGTCTAGACGCTTACACTGGAGAATCGTTAACTAAAACTGGTAAAGTTATCTTCTTCCGATACAGATAGAAAGTCTTTTATTTCTATAAAATTTCTTGAACCGGTTACATTATCTACACATCCTTTTCGTACGAATATATAAATTCAATTTTTAAGAAAAATCATTTATTGCCTAAATACTTTTAATACCTATCCATATCAAAACATAAGAATATCAAGTATATTTGGTTAACAATTGCTGTATTTAATTTGAATTTGAGAATCAAGCAGTGTGTTTCCCTCTGTAGAAAAACGTTTAAATTTACACTCATATTATGCGATTTCTAAGATTGAGAACGTCACAGATTGAGATTATGTTAGATGTTGAATATTGTGCCTCTCTCTGTGACAAGAACTAAATCAATGTTGTACATAAAGTTATCAACAGAAAAGAATTTCGAAAAAATCAAGGAAAATGTATATTGACGTAAAAAAGATGACCTTCCTTCGCCTCTGATTCAATAGTACCCAAACATTATAAAATTGATATGATATAATAAAGTCTAATGATGGCTCATGTCAGGCAAAGTGGGTTAATATTGACCAATTAAAAGTTTTTAGAGGAGACAGATATTTTTTTCTCGATGACTTTATACGGGTGAAAGGGGTCCTATAACTTTCTTTCTGAAACCTATGTTAAGAATAAAGGAGAAAAACCCGTTTGAGTGATTTACCGTCAAAGCGTAGACTGCTGTCACTAAGGGGATAATTAATTCATTTTAATTTTATTATATTCATCTACAATAGGTCTTTGTGATTCATAAACCCCCTTCTTCAGCACTTACCAGTTTTAGTATCCATAATGCTATTAGGATATTCCTTTCAAGCATTATCCTCTGTAAGACAGAATATGCCTAAAACCTTCCCCCAGGAGATTTGATTTAACTGAAAAACAAAACTTCCTGAGAGAGTAAGAGACCAAGGTCGCTGTCAGTAATATTTCAGCTATTTAACACGTGAATGTTGCCAACAAAAGGAGAGTAGACATATCATTTAAGGCAGGGGCGAGAAGAAACATTTAGTGTGAGAAAGACAGCATAATTTTGAACGAACCAAGTTTTTCTCCAGCTTTGTTGCACCTGCGACGAACATTCATGACACCGCTGACGTAGTCCATAGGGTCACAATCAGACAGACAGACCTTCGCACCACGATAGGGTACTGGGTCACGTGGCGGCGTTATCATATGATTGGTTAATGAAAAATTAGTGTGTTCTGATTTTTTGCCATCTTCTAGTTTTGAAAAAAGAACAGTTCATGATCAAAATGACAGAAAAGTTTGGCTTTGAAAAGACAAAATTTTCAATCTTCTTCGCTGAAGTAAAATTAAGTTATCAGAAATAAATAGAAGGAAGGAGTATAAATCAATATCTTGAGCTCAAAGTTACTTTTCATATTTAATTTTTTAACTAAGAGCAAATATCATATTTCAACATTTGTTTACTTTATCTTATTCCATAGTAGTATAAAACATATATCATAATCTTTTCAGATGATCGATTACATTCTAGTTATATATTTTTAAAATGTTTTTATTCTCAGTATTATTTATAGCTCTTCAACAATATCTAAAAAAATGAATTACTGATTAATGAGTTATTAAGTATGTTAATTATAATAAAGGATATACGTACATAAAGCTATCACAATATGTATTTATAATTGATTTTTCCAACCTTTCGGTGATAGCAGAATCTATTCATTTTATGATCTAAAACTTTGCTGAATCAGCAGTTACATTCTGCAGGTCAAGCTGAGCATGCGAAACCTTCCTATGAGTAATCAGGTCGAAAACAAGATGAATCATTAATTTGTTTTGGTTCATAAAAAGCAAAACCTGAATGATATATTTCACTATATTGATGTTTATTAGTAAATATATGTCTGAATTTGAGTAAAACTCGGCAGGTCAACCGACGTTTTCAAGTCTCTCTTTTATAAAATAAGGTTTTGTATATGTCAATATTATTAGTTGTATGAGTTCGCAAATAGCAACACTTAATTGATCTTGTTCACTACAAGGAAGTTCATTTGTATTTGTGCCTCAGCAATTGAGTTTTCCCAATTGGATATGTGAAGGGTTTAGCTGATTTAAAGGAAAGAACGGAAACAGTTGCAAAATGAATAGAATGTGTAACTGTCCTTCTCCCAACATTTTGGAACGAAACAAGAAAGATAAACAAATAAATAATTAATCTGGTTGTATTGATGACTTTTATTTACAAATACAAAACGAACAAATTATTATTGTTTTCAGATTGCAAGACTCAATCTTTCATCTTATTTAACAATATTTTAAAGCTTATAATCTAAGTAGAGGGGAGGAGGTCGATTCTAATATTTCAAAATGTTTTTAACACGTTTTGTTTAAACATATGGAGAATAGCTGTTTGACTCCGTATGCTTAGTAGGATTCATGTCTTACGGTATTATCATTACGATAGAGTTTGTTTCAGTCTCATTGGTGTACTTTCAATTGTGGTCCCACTGTCAGAATCCAAGAGGATTCACCATACATTGTGTTCTCCTAGTATGAAAAGTGCAATTTCAAAATAACACTCATGAAAGGACAAGTTAAAGTCACCCACGGGAAAACCCTCCAAATCTAATATGAAACATTACCGCTGCCAACATAGTCAGTGATCATCAACAAACCAACCAAACACAATCTGAACTTGACCAAAGACAATCTGCAAAGCTTGTATTAGGTTAATGTGAACTTGCTGACAATCCCAATTTGATTATTTCTTTGAATAACAACTTTTTGTATATATATCTTTCTCTCAAGAATAATACCAATACCAATTTTTGAACTTCTCAACAAAGATAACAAGCGTTATACAAGCCTCGTCTATATTCCCTTCCATTAGGGAAACTGAAAAATATAGATATATGACTCAGGGATACTTGATGTTTTCCCCAATCAGCTGCAAAAACTAATCTTTTACAATCACACGATTCCTAACTATCGGAATTAATTGATTTTATTAATGAAAGCATATTGTTTATCGTCTCGTTCAAATGATGTGTGTTAGATTGGTTCGTAATAGGTGATGTCAACGTAATATTGTCATATGATATATCTAAAAGACCATGATATTAGAAAACATCCGATATCAATTACTATCATGTCTTAATTAGATCAATATTCTTGAAAAACAAGGTTTATGGAAATACAATACAGAATCCATACATTAGTTTAAGTTAAACATCCTAAATGTCTGGAGACAAACAGAAGTTTATACTTTTACTATCAGATATTACTTCCAATACTCTGTGGGAGTTTAATTTTAGATGTTCAGAACATGTCTAAGACACCTCCTTAGTAGTTGTAAACAGCCTTGCCTGTCATGGTGTGGATTAAGGTTGCTTGGAGATTGATTCAATTGCTTATGCAACGGTAGAGAATAAGATCTAGGTCTAACGCTGTTTCCTCCAGATATTTCGTCTGTTAAAGTTTTCCTAAGGTTGATAACCTTTTGGTATTAATTCATATATCAATGCACTTGACTATTTTTTCTGAATCATTACATTTCTATATAGACTGGTGAAACTAAACATATATTGATTTATGGTTCCTCTCTAGTTCCTGAAAAGAACCCACTTGACATAACAAAATAAGCTTAGAGACTACAGTGGAGCTATTTTCACCATGTTCTGCTGATGAAATTTCCTTTCCTGAAGCCAGGCCTGAAAAGGTTAACTATGGCTTAAAGCTTTGTGGTAGTTGAGTGTAAGTAAGCTTAAGTAACCTGAATCCTTTTGGGAATGTTCTAAGGTGATCTCGTTATCCGTGTGATGGAAAATTGATACTTAACTACGACTATTGATATTTTCCCTGGTTTATCCCAATACACGGTTACATGGCTTTAATTATTTATTTTGGTTATTATGGATATGGTTCGCTCAGCAAACAGTTTATTTCAGATAATTTTATTATTGTTTATGTATCAAAGAAAATATCAAAACGATAACAAAAAGCATTTAGTATCTTAATACTAACATATTTTAAAAACTATGTCAACCTTCAACGATTGTTATGAAGTTTGATTGTGATCTGTCATCGAAACTATTGAATTAGATTTGATATAGAGTGGTTTTCGTTTACATTCTTCCCTTTCATTACCTCCTTGTATCTCTGAAAACATGTCTCAAGATGTGATGAATTGATCAATTTTATCAACTTTATCTCACTTCTTTTGTACTTAAATGCTTTGATATAAAAAACTGTCATTAGGACTTTCCTTTCAAGCAATCAAACCATTATTGCTTCATCAGTTATAAGACAACATGTGTATGATATTCGCGGAATTAGAAGAAAATGTATTATGATAACTGTTCATATGTTGAAACACAGGTGATACATGACATATTCATTAACCACCGTTTTTCTTAACTTTTGTCTCTGATACCTTTTCTTAAATACAGAAAAAGATGTGTATATGTACGTTGAAAACGAGATGTAATATTATTTGTGATGCTTTACTTCACAAAAGCTACTCTTTACCATTGGGCCGTTTATTGCTACATTGTATCTGTGTTTATTGTAATTGTTCAATAAATGGAATGTAAAATTGCGTTAATATTGATTATGTCTAATCTGGACATACTTAGTTTATATTGAGTAGCTGATATTTAACTTGCTTTACAGTCAAAATAGTCGGAAAAGACCTTATACAAAATAATAAAAAGTTTTATGGAGACAACTAAACGAGAAGTCAGATAAGGTATATGTTTCTTTCATTTAGGTAATGTAAGAACAAGGCTCTCATACCCGTCCCCATTCTTTTATTTAAAGTTCAAAACCCTTATTCCTGTAGTCATTCTAACCCGAGGTTTTTCTACAGTAATTTTACATCAAATATTGATATTAGAGGTTGTCCATTCGCACCAAGAGAGAGCTTCATTACCACTTGACATAATGTTTTTTGTCAAGACCATTGTCTGTCAGAGTTTGGAAGATTGATTAAATTGTTGAGCACCAGGAGAGAGTAACATCAATACCTGACACCTTTTTTCCCATTTTGGAGCGCGATTGACAACCTAAGGCTGACCCTGTGCACTTGGAAATCCTAAAAATTGTTTCATACACTGTTTTAAGTAACATAATTTGTTTCATATTGACTCATCTTCTTAAAGGTCGCATAAAGGATACACAAGAAAATCGAAACAAGGTTTGTTACAATAGATGTTCTGTTTTTACCATGTTTCTTTACGAAATTTCGATTCCAAAAGCTGACTTTGAAAAGGTTAACTAACGCTCAAAGCTTTGTGGCAGTTGAGCGTAGGTAAGCATACATAACCTGAGACCTTTTGGTAGTGTTTCAGGTGATCAATCAATATAAAAACATATCGAAAGTTGTTCTGAACACAGAATCCTCCAGGTTTGTATGTAATTTTGTTGATTAAATGGCTTCATATGCTTCTAACCCATTGCTTTGCGCACTATGTCTCTGGTGAACATTCTAAAACTGGTTTAATGGATTCGACACGTCGAGCATGCTTTTGTTCTCCATTGGTAACACTGATCTCACTTTGACAAATGTGCCTATCCTAGAACTGCTTTTTACTTCGAGGAAAGAAATCATGAGTGATCCAATTCTTTCTTGTGCCTCATTTGATAAAATAAGAGGAATCAGTTAGCAAGGAAACTGTCCTTCTTAAGGTTGAATCCCTTCGCAAAGTATTCTTTTTCTCTGAAGGATTTTTTGCTGAGTTTGCTGTTTGTGATCTTCTAGTTTGAACGTGTAATAACATTCTCAGTTCTCACATATATATCTTTGAATTGATTCCTATTAAAACGTTAAAAACAATACAACCTTTATCATTATATTTCCTTCCAGAATGTTTTTGTTGTTTGATTGTTAACAGCTTCAGAGAAGACACTATAAATTCTGACCTTTTTGTTTCTTTGATAAGCATTTGAAGGCGTTTTCACAAAAACGTCATTTGGAAAACATGAAAAGTCAAATTCACGAGAGAGTGAGCGTAAAATCATGTGGTATTTATAACTAAAGAAAGGCAATCACTGTTTTATTTTTTGTAGATTTATTGTGGAAAAAAGGCTATCAGAAATCTAAGAATTAGTTGGGAAAATGGATTGTCACTGTAAAATGGATTGTCAGATAACTGTTAATTTTATTTGTCCATACTCTCAACAGTTTAAGAACAGTAAGTCGAAGGGTGGAGCGATTCGGCTTAGACGGTGTAAAGTTGCTAGCATCTGAAATTTAAATAGCTTTGACTCAAATATTTCTCAAAGAAATCTGCTAAAGAGTGTAAGATATTGTTTAGAGATGTATTGTTTTTCTCTCACAGGTATACTACCGATAATAGTCTCATGTATTGTATAATGCCTTCCTTGAATTTAACTCTTATTTTCTAAAAGAATTGTTTTGTAACATTTTATCATGAAAATGAATGAAAAAACTTTTAACCCCAAATATTGCCTTCAATATATTTTCTCTTAACCTGCAAAGTAATAAAAAATGCTATGTGAGAAAGTTATAGCATAGAGTACAGCAGTAAAAGAAAAACGACTGGGTAATTCATTCCACTAAAAATGGCATCAGTAAATCTTCCTTTAAATGAGATGTTTACATGCATAGCTCTTACTATTCAGCTTGATATATGAGAATTGCCTACTCCTAGCTGTACTTATGAACCTTCTGTTGAAAATAACCCGCCTGTTATAAAATATAAAATCTTGTTAAATTCTTTCAGAAAATGAATCAAAATAACAAACCCAAAACACATGATGATAGAAAACAGGCGACTCAGCGATTCCTTTAAATTAACAAAGCACCTGTCAGGAAGTTTTCTTTATTGTTTAGGAATTATCCTGTTTTTCTTTAATGATCTCTGAAGGTATTATATTGCAAAATTAGTGCATTAGATTCAAAGTAATAGAATCGGGTAATGTGAAATTATTTTACATATTTTTTACATAAATATTTTCTTTTAAATTACGATGCATGAGAGCCGTGTATGCGAGCAAAAACATGATTGTTGCTACAACATCATATACATATTCTTATCTTTAGCTTATAAACGGTTGAAGATTTGTTTTGAGTAGGCTACTTAATGTTTGACAAAGGATATTAAATATTATCATCACAGGAAACGAAAAGCAACATATACGTCACCTAAACTCTTAGGCTATCATAATTTATTCAAGTGTCAGTTCCTAAATTTGGTTAATTCAATGGTTATTAAATTTGAAGAGCTATTTCTTCAATCACTTTGCCACTCAAAATATCAATCATGAAAAACACAAGAGTGCTCTGCGATATCACAACATCTCAAGCCAGACACCAGCTTTGTATGTGACCTTGACTTTGGAGAACATTAACCAAAGGTTATATATAGATTAACTAATAATCAATAAGTATATGAGTTTCACAAATCTCGGTTCATATGCTCAAGGTCCAGGGTTACAACAACGCTCATTTTTTTCACATGGGCATTACTAATGTATACCTTAGGCACATTCAAAAGTTTTACAAAGATTGAGCAAAAACTGTGTAAGAAATGATTTCGTAAGACATATACACTCAGAAAGGGGATCGCCTTCATTTCAAGGGCAATAACTCTGGACAAATTCAGTTCATCCACCCAAATTCGGATATGCCGATCACTAAGGTATATGTAAGGCCTGTGAAGAGTTTAAGAAAGATTTTATATATAATACTTTCAATTCATTTCTTAAATGCCAAATGTCACTTAGCTAAGTGATAAGCATTGAGATGTAAATTTTCAAAAATAACTACTACTTGTCGATTAAAAAACACCATTTAAGACGTTTGATATATTTTACCCCAACAACATACTCTTTGCCCCTTTAAGTCTCGTCCATGTTTATGTTTTAGTTTTAAGTTTTCGCAAAATCTCAGTATGAATAGAATCTTTTTATATAAAAGGCTAGAAATCTGCTGAATATGCAATAAATTTCTACAGGTCAAAAAGACCTATTACGTCTTCCTTAACGAGGTGAATATTCTTAGTTGTTTGGCTTCACAAATGGTAACTAAATTAATCTCATAACGAATAAGCATAATGCAAATATTTTAATGTTTTCCCCCGCAAATGTTGTGTTAGATTTAAAGGAAAGTTTATACATGATAAGTTGTATGTCTAACTTCATTAAGACAGTTTTGTACTAACGGATACGTTTTACAACTTATTTGAATTGTTTGGATATGGTAATGTAAAGTTTGAGAGTTAATGTTAAGTTATAAACCCATTAATTTAACGAATTTATTAGTAAATGCAAGAGCAGTAGTTCAAACAAAAAATCTTTTTTGTCATTTTGGTTAAAGAAGAAAGATAAAAACAGAAGGTTGTCACATCGCTGGCAGTGTGACAATTTTTAAATATACACCTAGCAAAATGTTTTGCAAAATCTATAGTTTCATTAACTATCGTGCTGTAAATAGAAAATATTCACAATTGAGGATCCAAACCCGAGACTGTCTGTGAAGCCAATTGTTCCATTGTGTATTGTTAAAAAAAATGCATGTAAAGAAACGTTTGTTGCCCAACTTCCATCCAGGTGTTAATAAAATAAGGTTATTCGTCAGCCTGTCGATGGTTAAACAGTTAGGGAATACTTCACAACTCCCATTTAATCATCCTGCTTAATCAGCGTAATTGAATCCGCTGATAGAGCTCCTTCCATATACCCTGATATCCTTTAGTCCAAAGTCTCGTATCGCTAGCTATCTAATCAGCCAATGAGAAGACTCGCATCCAGAAAGAGCGGCACAACCCGAATGGAAAATTCAAAAGAGTAGCTTCAAGGTCCTTGAATAACAACATTTCAATGGCTTAAACAATAACAGGTGAGCACAGCCACGAACATCTAGCCGTATAAGCCGTACGAGGGATTTGGCTCGAAAGAGATCAGGGTATATGGAAGGAGCAGATGTAATCAACTCTTATGACATGGCTATAACAACTGATGTTTCTGTCAAATTTACGATAAATTTGAATCTGATCATTACATGGACTTATTGTCAACAATGAATACAATAAGATTGAAGAGATTATAATGAGAGTAGGTTTTCGTATATTTCACCTTAATCTTCGATTATAGATCGTGAAAACGGAAACCATCATTTGATACACAATAAGCCTTGGCTAGTACAACTTGTGTTTGTGCCAAACTTGAAACGATAGTGTGACTTCTGAACAAATCTTTAACATAGAAAACATTTTGACATTATCATATTTACACTTGATAGCCATAAAAATATTTCATCTATGATCAATAAGACAGAAAACGAATACAAACAATTATACACTAAAACACTAAGAGTATCATCATAAAGAACCAGACAACTCATATTTAGATAGAACCAAGCCTGAATAGTTTTGGTTATCATCGCATGCCTTGATCATTTTGAGACGTAAATGTTCATTCGATCTTTTTTCCATTTTACTAATATCTTTAAAGAATTAATTGTTCTTTATATAATGTAGCTGAAGATGAAATGCATATGTATCAAACTCTTCACAAGAAAAATATAAATAGTCTTAAGTATTTAATGGAATCTAATATCTTCCTGAATATTCTTATATAATTTGTTTCGTGTACGAGGAGAAATCCTTTAATGCGCATATGTATGAATTTTCACGTGTGACATATATGTAATCTATTTTATCAACCGAAAGTGGGTTCCACAGGAGATATTGCTTGTGGAAGATCAAGCGATATCTCCAGGAGATTCGCTTTGTCAGTTTATTTTTAACAATGCCCTATTACAGTCAAGTTCATGACATCACAATTGTTTTTCATCATCAAGTAATGACATCACAATAGTATGACGTCATAAACATGACGACGTCACAATGCTATGGCATCACCATACTGAGAGTCTTAGAGTAGTGCAGTGTTCAGAAATATACATTTTTCACGGAGTTTGGATGATAAACAGGATCTCACCCTCGTGTCTTCTGATATCAAATATATCAACACTCGTTGAAAAAAGTAAATATATCCTCGGCAAGCCTCGGATATTTGTAAATCAACTCGTGTTGATATATTTGATATCAGAAGACACTTGGGTGAGATTCTTTATATAGGTCAAATGGCCTTGATACAATAACACCATAGAATTGAATGGAAAAAGAATCAAAAGAACATAGAACATTCATAGAATTTATTTAAAAAGAAAACTTTATGTCTATATGTCTAAAACGTTCAATCATATAACACCTATACTCAGACAGCTTCATTGGCTCCCAATCAGATTCAGGATCACATTCAAAGTATTGTGTTTTGTTCATCAGTGCCTCAGTAACTCCGCACCTTATCTGTGTGAGATGGTAGAGTGTTACCAACCATGCAGATCTCTCCGTTCTGAGCAGCAGATGCTACTCACAGTGCCCAGAGTGAAACTGGACAGATACGGCGGGAGATCATTTGCCTATTCTGCAGCAGTGCAATGGAACAAACTACCCATCGAAATACGGAAGTGCCAGTGCTACCAGACATTCAGGAAAACACTAAAGACCCATTTATTCAGAACTGCATTTTCTTAAACAATAGACCTTCAGCGCTTTGAGCACGCTTTATTGCATGGATACAGCGCTATATAAATTGACCATGACTATGACTAACTTTGATCGTAGCCAAATAAGAAAAGTTACAGTCGTTAATAGCTACATGTACATAACTCTTAATAGTTCTATGAATTATTTCAGTGACTGCGTAAGACTTGTTGAGTTTCCGTTACACATCCATTTCAATGCGTAAGTTTGTACGTTTGACAAAAAAGTTTAATTCAATCAATTCACATTTATTTGCTAATGGTTTTTGTTTTGTGAACCAACAATCGGTGTGAATGTGCACGCTAAATGTCCATTAAGAAACACGTGTATATTGCATTACAGTTACACATCAGACGATCTCTACAGAGCTTGGGCACCATTAGTGACGCTATCACATAGCATATATTGATGACTAGCGTATTTACAAAATACAGTTCTTACACATGTCATGTGACAAAACACAAGGCCTAAAGTCATTGTAATGTCATCGTTTGTTATCGTCAGATTTCATTTAGAATTTTCAACTTGACAAGGATAGACTAGTGTTAAGTTCAAATAGTTTGGCAACAAGTTAATCTGTGATCTAAAAGGCGTAGAGAAATTCATTTCTCTTGTTTAACCATGTCATGGTGGATTTCATTAGTGTCTGAGGGATAAACACAAGAGAGAGCTGCTCCAGGCAGAGCTAATTAGCAGATCAGTATATCTAGTGAAAGACTTTGGCTGTCTGCTCTATCTGGAATCCTGCAGAATGGTTTAGAGGGTATAATGGGCTTGAATGATTGCAGCTATAGTTTAACTGACCGTTGACTATCACTAACTGACTGTTGACCACATGTGGGTCTTCACCGACAACGTAATTAACTTCTGTTTTTTATAATAATACCTGCATGCCTGTATTAACACAATTAAAAAGGGCACCGGAATCATATTGGATACTTGAATTTTTTACTTTTGATATCTTATAAAGAGAACCTTGGTTACATCAGTTTATCAACACATCCGTGTTCGCTTTCAGGAAAAACAAGGTCAGCGTGACAGTTTATGAAAAAACTCAAAACGTTTCATAATTCTTGATTTCAAGACCTTGTGATCACTATTTCTGAAAATAACATCATTTCAAATCCATTCTTAAAAATATAAATACATGAACTAGCTTTGGGATAAAAACACTTGAGAAATTGAAATACCCATAGAAACTTAATAGAATTTAATGAAAGGGCGCTACAATACTTATTCAGTAGAAATGATACTGAATCATGATAACTGACATCATATTATGATTTTTACTTAATTGATATGAAATAAGATATATTTAAGACACATCTACATGTATACTATACATATTTTATTAAATAATTTTTTTTGTTTATGAAATAAAGTATCGTTTCAAGCATAATAAAAAGTACCTTAACAATTGATATAACCAACCTCAGGCATCCGTTGAAAATAAAACTTGAAACAGAAACAGTACAAGAAAACGTGGTGAACAAAACATTGAAACCAGTGAAATCGTTTTGAAAAGTAGATCTAGCCCTTACAATATCCAATATATATTAAATATCAATCAGTGACTTAACAAAGGCTTTAACAAGTGATGATGTTTGTCGATAGGCGATTCCATGTGGCGTTTATTTAACACATTTGCATTGAATTGAATTAGTACCACAGAATAGGCGTCCACTTAGACATAGAAAACAACATGTGATATTGTTTTACAAGCTTGATCAATGTGCGTCGTTTCTAATCAATATAAATATGTATGCATTGAAGACATTGTTCAAGAAAAGATGTGAAACGGCTTGGGAAAATCTTTTTAGTGCATATGAAAACGTGTCGATTTATGCTCCATCATTAAAATATGATTCAGTTATAATATCGACGCTATTCTTCCAAGTGAATGCCATGAACGAAAGATCAATAAAACTTCATGTATTTTGAGAAACAATTATCCAACGTTAAGCCCTCTGTAAATATGCCAGCAGAAACTAATCCCCATTAAAGCAGAAAAAGCTAGCTTATTTGTAGCATGCATAGGATATTTTAAAATCGCAAGTTGGTTTTGGAGGCTATGTATGAGTGAGTGAGTGAGTTGGGGATTTGAACAATATTTCAGTTATTAAACACGTGGATGACAAGCATCCAAAAGAGAGTGGACAGCCAAGGGAGAAAGGGATCGACAGGATGAGGGAAAAGACGGAAAGAAAGGCATAGTGAGAGATAGACAACAGGTTTTAGAAGGACTCAAATTTAGTCTGGCTTCTAACCGTCGACCTGTCCAGCTTGGGTGCCCCTACCAGGAACATTTAAGCTCCGGCTGGCATAGCTCTCGGGGTCTCTGAAGCACGCAAACCACCACACCACGATAAGGTATCGAGTCCAGCGGTGGAGAGGCTATGTATGAAACGTTTTTGCACATATTGTTAAGCGTATGTTGATCAGACGCAAATTCCTGCCAGGTACGTGCTTGGAGTATCCTTAAGTACTGACAAGATAAACTTACCAAGTTCTGTACATATTCTGCCAATTTTCGCTCATGAAACCCTAAGGACAAAAAGGTGGAATTATAGGGCATCTGCAGTGCGATTTAAATACTGAAATATAAAGTTTGATTGGCCAAAATACAATAATGGACGCTATCATCAAGCAATTGGAATAGCTCTCCAATAAAAAATTAAATCAGTTACCTAAATAAGCCATTCACATTATCATTGAAGAGAAATCTGTTCAAGACTGACTGTCATCTGCCGCAGATTTCACCAAAGCGCCATAAAAATGAACATTTTAATATTATTTTCAACTTTCTGACTCATCAAGTAATAATTACTGCATTGTTTGATATAGGCAAGTCATACGAAATAATGTTATCTGATAGGGTATCAAGAGAAATTATTATTTTAAAAGTATGATGTCACATTTTTTTCATTTTCTCTCTCAACTATTACTATCTGTCATAGATCACCTCATAAACGATTTTCAATTCATAATTCTGGTAAAAATTTAAGAGAACAATAATATCTTCAGTCTTTTTATCAATAGGACCAACCTTTTCGTACCAAGAAATTTTAATGCATCACTTGGGTAAACCATAAAGAAACTCATCCTGCTTCCTCAGCGTAATCGAATCCGCTGGTCCATGGCCAGCTCCTTCCTTACACCCTGATCTCTTTCGAGCCAAATCTCTCGTACGGCTGGCGTGGCTGTGCTCACCTGTTATTGTTAAAGCCAATGAAATGTCGTTATCCAGGGAGCCTGAAGCTATACTCTTTTTACTTTAAAGGGCAAGTCCAATGAAAAATGAAAATTAAGCCTTTCAAACAATGTACATCCGTAAATCCATTCATTTCGACCAATAATTTTTAGATATTTTACTTAAATTACAATAAAAATTCAAAGTTGGAAATATTACGTTTTGACGGCTTTGATGGGGGCCGCCATATTGTTATCTCGAACGGTAAACGAGAGCGAGAAACAGCGGGAGTCTGACGTCAGCGACACACCACGAAATTAGGAGACACCGCACAATAGCATTACAGCGCAATGCCCGCCTGACAGGCTTCGGCTGTTCCAACCGAAACGACCGGGGAAAAGACGTCCCCGGTCACGGTAAATCATATTTTCAGATCCTAAAACCTGACAGGTATAAAAACTTGTCAAAACGTTGTCTACATAACATTGGAACGGGCTGGACGGTTCGACTTTCAAGTTAGGCCGCCACAAGGTTTGAATACTTCCGACATTTTGTTCAAATGATTAATCACTAAATATTATTAGTTTGAATTAAGTGATTGTTTTCACAAGTTTTAAATTTTAAATGATAATATATAATCTAAGTGGTATCAACGAAAATTATTTTCATGATAATGGGGTTTTTTCCTTGCCATAATAAACAAATATCAGTTAGATCTAGTAAAAGCGAATCCTAAGGCGAAAGCTCGCTCTTTTAGAGGCATGTTCGTAATCAAACTGATATTCGCCCATACGCATACGAGTTTATCTCATTCGACCAATATTTGGCTTAATTATGTTTGGATTTGGAATTAAAATTGTGACTAGCAATTTGTTAGTAAATCACAGTCTAGATATTAGTATTCCCACAAAATACTCAATGCATTTACTATTAGTACGAAATCAATTTGATTGCGAAAGGTTGAAATTTTACTCTATGATCAATGCATTCTATTTGGCATTTATATGGCATGGAATAGGATATTAATTTCATTGAATTTCATTGTTTGCTTTGGTATTATTTTTTTTTACATATTTTGAAAAAAATATCTATAATTAGCATGATTTTTTTTAATTCAACTGGTAACTCATTCACTATTTTAGAATAAAAAATTTCAGACAATGCATAATTATGGTAAGACTTACCTTGCAGAACTTTACATTAAATCAAATTCTGTTGTTTGTGAAAAAGTTATCTTTGAATGATAATTTATAGATGAATAAATATTTATTTTTGGGCTTCTTTTAAGATGTGTGACTATAATTTTGATTTGTTGACAGTGTTAAGTAATTGTTTAATAATTTTTGGTACAGGTTGTTTGTGAAGAACATTTTGAAAGGGACTGCTTTGATGACAATATCCAGGCAAGAGTATTGGGAAGCGGTCAACTGAGAAAATTAAGAGCAGATGCAGATACCTACTCTCTTTGCTCATAAAAAAAGACCAAGTCACAAGTGAGGATAAGGCCTTGTTGAAAGGAAAACGAGACAGGTAACTATATTAAGAGAAAAAAAGCATACACATGTACATTACTGTTTTTCAGTATGTTTTGCATGAAAAGTGTTTTTAATAACACAATATCAGATAGAAATTAGGATAAATAAAGTCATGAACATTATCTGAGTAAATATTATTGTAGTCTGCTTTAAATAGTCTATCATATCACTTTGTTATAATTTGTCACAATTTCTTTTCAAAATGTTATCAGTAGCAGCATCAGAATTCAGCAACCTTCAACAACTGCCAGCAGAAAGAACTCAAATGTACTTGTTTATTATCATCATGTAGACCCACCAAACTTGAATTGGTTTTGTTTACAAAACTTCAATGATAAATGAGTAGCAAACTATTTTTTCCAATAAAAAGTTTCATGTACTAATCATTGCACAATAGTAACAACTTCTTGGTTTACCCAAAATATAATATTGGTTGACTTGGAATGAATGATATAGAGAATCCTCCCAAATGTCTCCTGATAAAAAATATGACAACACAAAATGATTCAAATATAATATATCTGAGGCTTGAATTGAGATTTTAATTATCATTCAACATCATTCTTCAACAGTTATCATCAGAATAATGCAAATATCTAAGACACGATTGACTAAATCCCATCAGGCTGCATTAGCAGTGAGTTATCGCATTGTTAGTGTGACGTCATCAGCATTTTAATGTGACATCATTTTTAGGTGTAGAATTTTTTGGCTAATAGTATTGTAAGCTTGTTTTACACACAATCAAACTTTGGGTGCAGACTCCTTGACTAGTGTGGATTATTACTTATAACCTTTGTGACCTTGTTGCCCTTAATAAGGGGACAGGGTCCACGCCCTTAAAATGTTTCTTCGTCTTTACTGAGTATGACCAATTTTAAAACCTGATGAGCTACAGAGTCATTGGATCTATTATCTAACTAATGCATTAGGTTGTAATTTTTAGTATAATACAGTTTTTGAATTTTATTTTAGAGCATTGGAGTTCAGAAGAATGACTGGTGTAGAGACTGTGGCCACACTACCCACCACAAATGCAGCGGCCCTGGCTAAGACGCATCCTCCTCAACCATACTGTTGGACCATTCCTGCCATAATTCACAGTTCACAGTTAATGTTTATGAAATTAATCATAATGACATGGACAGTCATTCACTTGACATATTTGACAATGTTGTTGATAATTGTAATGAATCATTTTCTTCATAAATTGTTGATACTTGTACTGAATCATCTGTTCAAAATGAATCATTTTCTTCACATATATCAAGTGAAACATCTTTTTATGAACCCTCATCTGATGCGGATACGCAAAGTGGGGATGACGAACCAGAATATGACCATATTTTCAATGTCATCTCTCAAGATAAATATTGTGTATTTTCAGATTCACTTGATGAGCTTTTGTACCAGAATCATTGTAAATCCTGTTCATGTCCTGTAGATGAAAAAAAAATTAAAAATTTTGGTATTATGATCGGCAAAGTTATATTGTAAAGGGGTCATGAGGTTCTTTATTGGAGGTGACAGCCATAAAGTTGCATCATCATCTGGTATTATTATTATTGGGGCTCACCTTTGAGGAGTGATTGTCTGCAAGTGTATTCACAAGTTTTATTTGAATTGAAATATTTATTACGCTTTGTATATCTCTGAAGGTATTGTGCTTCCCAGCTTATTTGAGAAATTTGAGGTACAAGTGAGATAGTTTGTCTGATAAGCTCTTTCAGGTTTCACTGTAGTTGAAATTGTCAGATATTATTCATGTGATATAATTGTATATCCAAGCGTGAAAAGAATTTCAGATAAACTTCTTCTGATATTCAAACGTAGTTAATCAATAATTCTACTTTTGCATTAGCTGAATTGATATAAATTATTTGCTGATTGTAAAATGATTTTATGGATGAAAAGTTGAAATTATTGAACATTAGTGTAAATATTATTGACAGAGTGTTGTGGATAGTAAGCGAATATTGTGGAACCTTAAAACAATTGGACTGATTGATTAGCTGACGATATTGAACCTTGGCTCAGGTATTACACATATTATAATAATTGAATTAATGATGATAATTGTGATCCATGTTTTTCGTCCACTCATGATTAGAATACTAATTTCCTTACTCAAATAAAACAATCATCTTTTCAAATATTCCCTGTTTTTGTTATTGCAAACAGATCATAAAACAGAGTTAGGGTCATATCACTCATGAAGGGGCCATATAGCTTCGCTAACTTCTTTGAATCTTGTCCTGGAAACTGATCTGTTATTTTCCTGACTGTACAAGCAGGGGTCACTTTTCACACCACTTTCTCAAGTTTCTGCCTGCTTTGAGCCCATGACATAAAGTTTCTATAGATATGCCTTGAGCCTTGACTGTCTGAAAAAGGTAACGGGTGTTTTATTATGCTATCAAAATGTTTTCCAAATGCTTCCAGAAAACTGTCTGTCGTTTTCTATCACAAGTCTACTCTCTATCTAAAAGGGGGTGTTTATCTAATAAATTAGGTACTGGTAATGTATAAAATATATTAATTTTTCAGTTAGTCTTTTATGTATGAAAAATTCGCCAATTAATTAGCAATAATACGTAAATAAAAAATAAATTAATTTATTGGTTTATTTGTATTTTTGTTGTTAATGTTATTATTCAACGCTAGTTTCTCACGAATAAGGAAGCAGCTAAACATTGATAATCCATATACTTTTGATGCTGAATATCATACTACGACTTACTTTTGATTTAAAAGACAAGCAGCCAGTTATTAGTATTGAAGGTTTATAAGAAAAGGAAATGAAAATTTTGACAGAAATGACAGTTTTACAATTATTATTCCGTTTTCAAATTATCATCATCGTTGAAACCCCAAAAAAACATGCCAAAATTTACATCAATATCGGCCGTCCCTCCCCTTAGACATGAGTAATACTGCTGGGTTATGGCAAATCGTTGAAAAGTCCATGTGCTCAGTAATACACGAAATGCCAACGGTTCGATCGTGCAAGTACGAAACTTTTGGGCAACATGCCATGTCTTCGAATCGACCACGATCACCGGATTCAGTATCCGAGTCGCTACTGCTGTTATCGCTTTCCTGACATTCCCCTTCCACAACCTGCATGAGGTTCAAATATGTAAGGTTTTAAACTAAACGCCATAGCTGGTTGTAAAAGAAAACAGGCGACTGAGTTTTGCAATATGACTCAATGTTTATGTTTCTTTACAAGTGCGCAGCGCGTATATACAGCAACTCTAGTTTTCGTTCGCAAACTCTACAGCACAAAGATGTTCGGAGATTACAAATCAAAGCTCCTTACACCGATTCCTTGTGGTGTGTCGATGACGTCATTTTTTCACAGAAAATGGCGACCCCCTTCATCGTCGAAATGCACAGGTTTAAAATTGTGTAACTAATTAACCCAATGACCAAAAAATTTAGAAAATTGTGAGAAATCGTCTTATGACACAAACTTTCGATAGAATTAACTTGAATCTTTCTTGGACTTACCCTTTAACGGAATTTTCCATGCGGGTTGTGTCGCTGTTGCTGGGTGCTAGTCATCTCATTGGCTGGTTAGATAGCCAGCGATACGAGGCATTTGGCCTGAAATGATGAAATAAAGCAGGGTGAAAGAAAATTTCAGTGGGAAACACCTCCACTACTTTCAAAACAAAAACGGGGACTGCAATGAATACCTCTACTTTAAATGTTCAAACAAGCATCAAATGCATAGCAATGGGGCCAAGAAGGGAAGTTATGACGTGAGTAATTTCTTCTCTGACATTATAGTTTGCATCTTTAAGAGATATTTTGAAATGTTCCTCTGCCAGTTGCCTTACATTATCTTGTAAACAGCATATACACTATCACATTTTACAAGTGTAGAAAAGCCAAGATGATGCGTCTGCTGTTTTGAGATAGCAAAAAAGGCAGAAATAGATTGCTGGTGACAACGAGTCGGCAACCGAGTTAAGCTAGAACAAGATTAATGGTGAAGAGATCAGAATCTCGGTAGGTTTGCCTCCAACAAATCCACTCTCTTTTGGATACTTGTGGTCCAAGTGTTTAATTACTGAAATATTGTTTAAAACACGTTAAATCCCAACTAACTATTCACGGATTTGGAGTGGCTTTGGAGCTTCCTGTTCAGAGAAATTTAATTCGCATTGCAACTAAAAAGTAAATATTTCTTTACGGGTTTTATTAGCGGAAATATTCTAAATTAATAAACCAACGTTGTAATGAATATATCACGGTTTTACATTATTTCCTGTGATGTGACAAACGACAAACTGTGACATTTGTATTTCTTTGAGTATAATTAGAGAAAATGTATTCAACAGTGTAAATGAGTCAGAGAGAGCGTCTAAGATCAGAATACCCTGATACAATACTTGCATACAATATAAATAAACTTGATTAAACTATCAAACAGGTTGTAAATATCGTTTTTAACCAGTTGACATGCTTGTTGGTCCAAACAGCTGGTTTAATTCGTCCTTTGTACAATGCATTATAGGGGCTGAAGAACGAAGTGGTTAGCGCGTTCGGATTCGCATCAAAATCCCGCCAGGGGCTCGGCAACTTTGTCTGTAGTAGAGAACTGTTCTACATGCAGTCAGGTTTGGATGCAACGCTTAACTGAATTTTGGTGCGGTACCACCCATGGTTCGCTAGTTGCAGCCGATGCAATTTCACCGCAATTCATAGCCACAATAGTATTGCGGGCTTTCTCCCTGCAATAATACTAGCGGCCGCGATATAAGTGAATACCCTTATAAGCAGTTTTAAACTTTTCATCACATTACCTCACATCAATTCATTGTAAGCAAATTTTGAATGTGAATACTGATGAGTTACCTCATTCACTCAGGTGATATTTTTTCAAAACTTGCCAAAAACCCTTCAAGATAATCTATCTTGGCAGCTTGTTAATTTAAAGCTCATTTTCAGGGAACCACCTTATCTAATCCAGTACATGTACAATTAACCGACATAATTACTAACTTCTAAACTATCTTCAAGAGACGGTACAATAATTGATGGGTTAAAGTACTTTTATATTGACTTGTAATAATGAGCTATTGCACCTCATTCTTATAATGTCAGGTATGATTTGTCTTTTATACTTTATTGAAACCAGGTCAGTTAATAGAAATCATTTTGTTGTTCAGTACAACTTACATTTATGAACTTGTTATCAATATCGTCATATAAGCATCACATGAAGCATTTAAACTGCGAGAGAAAAAAAACAAAACAGTGACGGTCTTACGTAATGAAGGTAAGAATGTATCAAATAGTAAATCGTAACTATGAATTATTAATTATATTTTTAAACCGGTAATTTTTATAGATTCCGCCCCCTACCGATTTGAATTAAGGAACACCATACATCTGTACTATGAAAGACTCTAAATCAGCCATTTCGGACCATGTTCAAGCCAACCCAAGCCAAAAATTCCTTAAGAATGACATCAAAGTCCTGGAAACCAACCATTTAGACTAAAACATTAGAAAGTTTTGAGAATCTATCAAAATTTATCGGTTAAACCTTCTATGAATCGAGATCAAGACTATCACCTACCATCAGCTTATCACAAATTAAAACCAATCAATAGTAACTCATTCTGTCCATCTGGCTTCCTCTATGCAATTTATACTGTAACAACAATCACCATGTACATCAACCTTATTAACTGTATCAATATCATTATGTCTCTGTACTTCAACCTTCTCAATTGTACAAACCTATTTCCATTTATGTTTAAATCCCCCCTCAAATTATGTCCAATATCACTTGCTTGATAACGGTGTTAGTATATACACCGAAACGTCGCAATCCTGCAATAAGGACGTTATAATTCCATAGAAGGTATTCTCTATTCATCTCACCAACTTTAATGCCTCTCAAAGAAGTGGAAAATGTTACTAAATATTCAATAATACGCTTAAGGTTAAGCAGATAGGCACATGTTTTCTTGATCAAGAAATTCTGTTTACACAAAGGACTGCAATATGAATCGTGGTCAGATTTGTTGATAAGCAATACCCTTACCATCTCCCTGTAATCCAATTTGCCCACAGGCAATCAATTATGCTAGGTTTTAACGTACCTTATCAAGATGGGCAGCTCTAACATTAGAGCAGCGTTGTCCTCTAAGCTGTAAACAGTTATGATGGCAGCTCTAACAAGACCTAGATCCCTTCATCTGCTTCTTCATTTGACATGGTAATTTTCTCTGAGTTTTAATTTGTGATTGTAAAAGCAGTTTGTGCTGTGAATGTGATCTCTTGCTTTAACTAAACTTTTTTGTGAATTAAAGGCCTTTGATTTAAAAATAGTTATACCGTTTCATAAATGTGGTACTGCTCTCATGGTTTAAAGAATTGTGTTGAACTTTCTCCCTGCTATTATGCAGACATAGTATCCTAAGCGTATGATAATAGTTCCTTCTACAAAAGACTTATTACCGTTATTAACATAATTCTCTGCATGTCCCATGTTGGTGTTCAAATGTCCTACTAACGTGATGATAACACCCATATGCGATTCGAAATGACATTTTATCAATCGATTTTCTGGATTTCACACAGAGCAATTTATAAACGAAAGTAAAACAAGATGTACAGGTCTCGACACTAAATTAACGTTGAGGTTTACATAAGTGTAGAAAGTATTGTTAATGACAAACTTTTACCTTGAAAGATCAAACCCATTTCCTTGTGGCAGAGAACGGCACATGTTTTGTTAATTTGTGAGGGTGGTTGGTTCAGGGTTCGAGTTTTCTTCATTATCGATTTCATAAACTGTAAAAAAATCCAACTCTTTTCAACATTTATTTGAAATAAAGATTGACATGAACATGTAGTTTTTGTTCATATCTTGACAGTGGATGTCTGTCAGACCTTAAAGGCCTACATTTTCAAGACTGCTTATCTAAATTGGGAAATAATGATTGAATAAGTGTTCCTTTATCATATTCTTATCATATAATCCTTAATATTCTAAATCAGTGACATTTTAGAGTCGACCAGGAATTCCAGGATGCATGCTATGAAATTTTTAATTGTAATTTCTTGATTATGAATGCAATTGATTTTAAAAGGTTAATGGGCTTAGCATGTATTTTAATACATATAGGGCATAGGTTCAAAGCTCGTATATAATTTGAAGCCACGTTTCAAAAGACACATGAATTGCTTTAAATGTGACCACCAAATTAAGAACTAGAGCAAGATACAAGTCATATACGCTGGCTCAATGTTTTCATTGCCCCATGATTGTTTATTTTACACATGCTGTTATTTCAAGATTAATTGATTTGACAATTGGCAATTTGTTGATCAGGCCACATATGTTATACAGATAGAAATGATCTAACGTTATACTCTTATACAACTGTAAGGTACAATTATTTTGACTGTTCAATGAAGATCAAGGAAAAGGTAAACGATCCTCATGTACACGAAGACCAAGACGAAATAGCAATCGATTTAGTCATATTTATATATTATTTGGATTGAAGACGAAATATAGAGGTCGGCTATCCTTAGGGTAAAATTGTTTTGACTGTTTTGATGTCCAGGAGCAAACTGCTTCAAACTGAATTGATGTTTGCTCGCTTATGTTTTCATGGAGACATGTAAATGCGGTGCAAAAGGCCTCAATAGTAATTTGACAATATTACGACTTCCAGGTGATAATACGTTAATATGGCTCGTCATTGGTGGTTCAGATTTAGAAATAAAATCATGGAATTTATTTTAATGTTGTCAAATATCATACCGTCTTCAATCGGGTAAATATGCATTATATATTAAAGCGGACATGAAGTTTTCCTAACTCTAAAAGTTGTAGACATGTTGTGATAGATATCTTGCAACTATGGAATTAGTTTAATAAAAATAATTAGTTGTAAATGTGAAACCGAAGGTTGGAAAGAGCAGAAAAATGTCTGCAGAATTATTTTTGGATAGCGATTGCATTCCATCATTGTCACACTACTTTGCTTTAGTCTTGCAACAACAGAAAAACATCAGCAGAATTCTATTTTGATACTGATGAGTTCTATCAATGTCAAACTTGTATACTTAACTTTAGTCTAACTGAAGTCTTACTTTCAAATGAATCCTTGTAATCAACAGATCATTAACTCGTAATAACTTGCTTTGACTTTGACTGATGATATTTGGTAAGAAGATATAAGCAAACATTTGTCATGAACTCTATGATATTGTTACAACACACGTAACAAGGTTTATTACTTGTTTGAATGTTTGAAACTAGACACAGGACAACACACGTGTACCATCATGTTTTTATTTGTGATCCTTTTGCCACTTTTAGGAAAATTTATTGATATTTTAGTTTTATATTAAGTATAATATGATAATCATGCTAAACGACATTTCAACCCTTTTATTTCAGACAAGGCATCAAAGTGGTAAATAAGATTTAAAGAAAGCACTAGTATTGTTTTGTGAAAGAGAATTAGGTTATATTTTCCATGGAAAGGGTAATTCACTTTAAGCTTTTGGCATCCACTCCTTCCATTCATATAATTTTAATTGTTAATTTCAATGAAATACAAACCTTGAATAATAAATGTAATTAAGAACGTAATTGATGCATGGAAAAAACGAAGGAATTTTCTAATATCTTTTCTGAATTAAGAAGATTTTCATGGTAACAATTTATTTATTTTGAGAATCATCACGTTTTGTAATATGTCCTTAAAAATTATATATTAATAATCACAAGTGATTAAAAATTCACTGATGAATGTGATTTTAATGATGAATAAAGCCAGTCCATTTTTTGTCCACGTTTTAATGTATATATGCATCAAAAGTTTTAAAAAAATTATAATCACAAAACCGCAGGCATTTATTATTTTGATGAAACTATTGTTTTACAGTAGAAAATTGATAGTGATTTTTTCTTGACATGCTATAGTGGCACAGATTCAGTATATATGACTGTAAACTGTACAGGCTGTTTCTGTTAAGATTTTGTCTCTGAATATGTTACAGTATTTCTGTTAAGATTTTGTCTCTGAATATGTTACAGTATTTCTCACACAGTATATACGGCATTTAATAGTGGTGTGAAAATGTTTATCTTGTTACAATGGAGAACTAGATGATTCACTTCAGCAAGGCTTTGAGGCTAATTCATCTTGTTATCAGAAATTTTATTTCATGTAAGGTCTTTCTTATAAATAAAAGTTTTGTTTTTAAGGTAATTTTTTAAATGTAAAAATTATACCTTTGAGGTCAATAACCAGAGAAATAAACAAGCTATTAGAAACCATTTCCCTTCTGGTAATACCTGAGTCATAAATGTTAAAAACTGTGAATACAAAAAGTCTTGCAGAAGCAAAATTACAGCATGAAATAACTTATACGGAATATACAGTATAACAGCAAAATGGTTTCGTGGTTTTATGGTGAAACTGTGTAAAACATCTAATCATTGGCTGTAGGAAGATGGTACCTTATACAAGAACGCGCGTGGGTAGGTTTAGAAATGGTATCAGGAGTGATACTAATGATTGATTCTGATTATTTTGTGGTCTTATTTGTTCTATTTCCGAAGAGACAATTACCAAGAGGAAGCTATCAGCGGGCTCCAATGAATAATTCTTCTTAATGCGAATCTATGGAGTAATGGGATATATCAATGTGATTTATTAATTGATCTTTTGAGTTATACAGAAATTTTCAAAAATGAAATGGATAATGAAACTATATTATGAATACAGAAATGGTATTCGTAATTATATATATTCTAACAGTTTTTCGTTATTGTATATGTTTCGCTTCCCAGTATAGACATAATTTTACCAATCTCGCCCAAGAAAAGAATATATAATCATTATTTTCTTATAAATCGGAAAAATATATTGAGCGATAAAATGAAAAGTAATTGGAAAATGTGTTTTAGCATTCTCTCATATTGTAATTTGTAGTGGAAATGTGTTTTTGTGTACATGGCAGAAACAAAAAGGTGAACTCAATTATCCTTCTGTTGAACAGATCTATGTGACAAATGAATGTTCAAAACAATTATATTTATTGTATGATGTACTCTGATTTTCTGTATTGCTCTGATGTAAAAGAAAAATGTCGGTTCAACCAGACAGTCTCTACATTGAAATACGTGCAAAGATATTTCGACAGTTCAGTTTACTTTCTTAAGTTTATGAACAGCAGTTATTTGATGCCATGTGGTATAAATGAACCTGAAAATATTTTCTCCAGGGTGATTGGATGATGCTAAAAGTGATTGCTGTTTATTCTTCCAGCTATTTTAGTCTTATTTAGATGAATGCTTTTCATCAGTGCCAAAATCGTTCGTTTTGAATAAAAGTGGCTGTTAAAGGGTGATGACAAAAGGTTTTCATTGTTTTTAACATTGTGTTAAAGAAATAATACAGAGAGAGAGAGAGAGAGGGAGAGACAGACAGACAGACAGACAGAGACAGAAAGAAAGAAAGAGTGAATTTATCATCACCATTATCAATATTAATGATTTTAACATAACCTGTTTTGAATTGACAAACTTTCATAATTATGATGATGATGGATACGGAGTTCCTGATGATGAGGACAAAGAGTAAAATGAGTACACGCTTCATGTGGTTGGTTGGAATAACTGTGCTATGGGTTAAACTGGCATACAGAGTCATCATCAGATTAACATGAACTGTCCTCTATTACTCTATTACCCGGGAATGATTCTCTACTCTCAGTGAGCCTTTGTGAAGGTGATAATATACTGGAGTAAAAGTGACACTAAATTTATGTTAAAGCATCTGTGTTGAAAATAATGTTTTAGATATATTAATCTTATTTGCTAAGAATAGAAAAATTTAGTTTTCGGGCCAAAGAGTTGAATATGCATTCTTAATACAGTTGTAAAAAATGAAAATTTAATCAGAACAGGTCCACATTAGAGGCCACACGTCGTGAGCTGGCCATTTGATAACTCTGTTGATTGATTGATCCTCTTATCAGTAGTGTTATTTAGTCCTGAGAATGAAACTATTACTTTACTATGTTGATCTTGAATAGCTCTATTGGTGTTTTGTAAGTTTTGTCTTCTTGAAACATAATTGTTGCTTATTCATGAAACTTATCAGATTTTATCGAAAAGTAACGAACATATTTATCTGTTATCAACATTTTGGCTGATATTAGGAGCTAGCAGCGTTCGAGAATGAGGGCCCTGTCTACTAGAAAAATGTAAATAATTATCGTAGACAAAATGTGAAAGTGCATACGAGAATCTTCACATCAATTCCTTGGCACCAGGTCGAGTCTTTGACATCACAAAGATAAACTTGGCCATATAGCCTGTGGCTTCTTTATGAAATACCTTCATCTATGGAGATAGTAAGACTCTCGTCCTCCCTTTACTCTGAATTATATATAAAGCAATAATGATTAAATTCAGTCAATGGGTACGTGGATAGTAACTGCTGTAAGGAATTACTTTGCAATAAAGTTATAAAGGGTTTCAGAAATTATGTACATATATTTTACCTTAGCTATTATTCATATTTATTAGATTGAATGGCAAGAATTGGATATAAAATTAAAACTTAGATATTGATTGATCTACTCATAAAATGATTCATTGTTATCATATTTATAATTTAATTGTAACCTTAAATGTAACTTTTTGTAACTGTACCTGTTATGTACACAATAATTATAATTTATGAATTGGTCCTTAGTGTAGTTTGTATTTTACTAACAACTAAACCCTTATGCTCCAGAAATAGGGATTTTATGCCCACCATTATCGTTAAATCGACACCGTTACTCCCTATGATTGACATTATCACAAACAAAAAACCGACTTCTCTGTCTCTACCTGCCATACAAAATTTCTTTATTGATTTCCCCCCTAGATTGGTGCAGATACACATAGATATGAACATTTTAACAACCCAGGAGTGGATATTCCTATATTGTTCCAGAAAAATCAAGATGATCCATAAGGTCCACTTTTCCTAGGATAATTTTTGTGCGATATCGTCTTTACATGTAACTATTTGGTAAATCGAAAGTTTTACCTCTGTTTCGGTACCTTAACCTATTGTTAATTTTTTGGGTAGTGGTAATAGTTGAAATGTTGTATCGTAAACTAAGTACAACTGACGGAAGTAAGTCTGACATGCAATATTTGTGAACCAGGACAACATTTAATAGTCATATCGTTTTCTACATGTTAATGTATATACAGATTTGTGTAGAACGTTACTGCAATTTTGGTAAATTTTCATATCATGAAATGAATAAATTCTTTAGCCAAGAGAATATTGAGAAATTACATGATGTATAAAGTATAGTTTGAAGGACACTTTTATTGAAGACCTAACTAACTTAATTAACAAAGGAGATTACGTTTATACAAGTTGGCATCATAATATGTTTGATCTAATAGAATAATAAAGCTCTATTATTTAAAAGATATGGTTAATATTTAATTGAAAACAGCACGGGTTGTTTCTCAAGCTTACACAAGGCTTTTTTTAACAACTTGTGATTAAAAGTCATATTGTAACATTTTCGAATGGCATTAAAGAAGTTTGAGTGATGGAGAATAATGACACTTATAATGGATAAACAACTTCTTTATTCTGTATTACTGACGTTTTTACATAGCTTCTAATGTTGTCATTCACTTACATGCCTAAAACGTCGCTCACACAGATTCACTTTTTTTGTAGACAAGATTAATACATGAAGTGTCTATTGATGTTTCTGAATGGCAAAGCTTGTCAATCTGAATAAGCTGAAAATGGCAAATTTAAAGTTTTGAAATATGACATTCTGAAAAAAATGCACATTAATTAAAGACGTCTTTATAAATTGGAAAAGTGAACACAAGCGTCTTACAATCTCAAATTCTTCATTGTTTTTAGTGCAGATGGAATTTTGGTACAACAATCTATATAGATTTTTCTCTAGGAAAATACAGAACTTGACATCTGTCATGGTACAAAACTACATATAAGTCCTCAGTGGTATTATATATATATATATATATAATAAATATGCCTTGTATTATATTATTAATAAAAAATATTATTAGAAGTAGGTATCAATTGACAGTCTTCAAGTATAATTGAACATAGGTATATTTTCTATTATTTTTTTTATCAACACATGATTCTGAAACAAATTCTACCTGCACGGGTTCTCATTGCAAGAAATGCGCAATGTAGTTTGAGAAGACGGACTTACTTAACTAGAGACTTAGATAAGTCACAGGATATTTGACCCCTGAATCAACAGGCTGACATACAGAGAAGTTAAATCAATTTAGGCTGTCTTCAATCACGAGGGAATTGCTCTGTTTCTCAGGGAGCTTTTAAGAACAAGGAAAATTATTGTGGTCGTTAAAGTGGTTCACAGTCACTATTCACTTGATTTAACGATCCAGTTGTCAATTCTTCGTCTGGACATTTGAATCTTACACTTAGTCTTGGAAAGGATTACAAATGTTTTGTCAAGGTTTCTAAAATGTTTGCATGAAATTAGCAGTTGAACACGCCTAGGTTGACTATCATTTTCATGATAAGAATATCTAAAAACCCTCTTCAATTGCGATGTATGTGATAAAAGGACATTGTTTAAGTTTCGAGTGCACAGCGGTAAAATGCGTAGCATTTGGAAAGAAAATTTGTCTATGAAATAAGACAAACGAAAAATAAAAATAGGACTACAAAACAATAACCATATCTTTTTCAAGGAAGACAGTATCTTTTAAACATTAAATGATACAGCTTTTTCAGAACTTTAGCATGTTTAGCAGTTTCAGCCTGAACTTAAAGACATTCTTTCGAAAACCTATTGTATCAAATATCATAAGCAACAGCCTACGTGTAATCATTTGTTAAAGAAATCGGTAAACACATAGCGAATCTTATGGAAACCTTGTTGCATGAGGACTAATCAAATGAAAGGGAATCACACATCATTAATTTCTTCTGATCATTGATTAAACCCTTTGACAGACGAGTATTGCAATGTTTTTATATGAAATAAATATATTTTAAAGAATTGATTTCATATTAACATGTGCTTGACATTTGTTTGACATACATAAATTTAAAATAAATACATAAATAAAAATAGCCAATGAGGTGGGTTTTTTTAATAAGGTAGAGGATACAAAGAAATGTACAAAAACGTACTTTTATATAAACTTATATTTACTGTAAAAGATCATTTTGTTGCAAATATAAAAAAAATATGTAGTCACTTAAGTCGACAAAGGATTGGAATATATCATCAAGTTCCTAGTCACATGTCCATTGAATATTCGAGAGCTGACGATAGAAATGGCCAGTCTCTATATAAAGTTATGGATATTCTGACATAGAAGATACATCACTTCCAAAAGCACATCATATTCTTGCTGATTTCTGTACATGAGCATAAAATACATTTTCTGTATCCAAATATAACATAATGACAAGATTAAATGAAAACGATGAATTACACTTGAAATCGCCAAGAGACTCTTAGTGAAGATGAATAGCGAACATGACAATAAACATGTCAGAGGATAAGAATGTGACTCAAAGAGATTCACAATGCCAGTGCAGTATCCTCATTTATTTTTCTTCTCGAAGTTTAAAAAAAATATGATTTCAATGGCAAGAGAATATTTGTTAGCGTTTGATCAGCTTATCTTTTGAGCTTTGAGTAGTTCAGAACATCGAACAATCTTTAGACATATTTGTCAAAGACAGAGAATATAAAGTAGTGAGAAAAAAGGATACAGAGACATTTTTGTCAAAAATATGGAAACTGTTCCTACCTAAATGTATCCTGTTACTGACATAGATTTTTAAAAATATACTCAATAATCAACATCGCATTTAATGTTAAGTCCTGCAAATGAACGTTTACAAAAAACGTGTATCTGGTTATATCTTTAAAGTTTCCTTAAGGACTCAGGTTAATAACACTGGCCTACTCAGTTTTGATGGTTATCCTTTCAGACAATTTGAGAAAGAAATATCTAACTTTTTTTGTATAAGTGCGATGTAAATTTTTTTTCATTAGTGCAATAATCAGCAACAATTATCCTTCGTTGTGCCAACTTGAATTAACTGAGAGACCTTTAAGAAAGTTTGGTATTGATGTAACAGGAACTTAATTGAAACGTTACGCCAAGGAACTTTCATCAGACCTGACAGACAGTAACGTTGCCAAATGTTTAAGAATTGTCTCTATACATATTGTAATCAGTGCGAATGAATCCTTCTCTTGATTCGTTTAATCAGCATATGATAGCAATGTTTGATGTGATGTGAATTGAAATGAATTCTCAAGGGAATCGGGATGTGAATTTAAATCTCTTTTAGATAATGCATTGTTACAATTACTTCTGATTGGGACTTCATGAAGCAGGCAGGATGTATTTACTAAGATTCCTCTAGGAATACTGCTTCTGACATCGAATAAATGACTTGGAAACGTCTACAGAAAAAATTAATGCTTTAAGGGCCAACGTTGGGATTGCCATCATTCCTATAAATTTATACCAGACTGTTGAATAATACTATGGTTAAATTACTTTTGAAACGCTAAACCTTCCCTTAACAGCATGTGAATTAGCCCTAAGGGCCTGATAACAAATGTAACACTGAATTTCCAGACATTTTAGATATATATGTGCCAGAGCAAATCTAATCTAGTATTTGCTTCTCTTCCACCTTTAAACATGCAAGATCATCTATGAGACATCAAGTACATAACAGTAACAATAAGTAGTGTAGAAATCACGTTAGTGTACATTCAAAGATTGAATTCGAAGATGCCTGTGTTTTTTAAATTTTCTTATGAAAACCCTCAGCAACACCATACCAGCTGCACCACCCGGATGGAAAATCCGTTGCTTCACCCTCCTTGCATAACGACATTCCACTGGCTGAAAACAGTTGAACTAAGCCACGAATATCAAGACGATACAGCTGTTGGCCCGAAAGAGATCAGGGTATTAAGAAGGAGCGAGAGCAGGCTGCCTCTCTTTGGATTAATTAGATTTAACTTATTTTCATGGTATTTTGCGTGGTTTACATACGTGTCAGAACACAAGTTTTCATTACCTTTATGAGGTTGCCGTAATCGCAAATGTTATTTATAAGAATCCTAGATAAATAGTCTTTGAAACACTGCCAACTCAAATTCTATTTACAGAAATGTCACCGCTTAAAATGGAAGATAGTTTTATGTATCCCTCATGGATTAAACTAAAAATTATTTATATCATATTTTCATAAATTTTGAAGCATTATTTTGTCAAGTATCTAAAAAAATCGTTTTTTAATCTCCTTAACTAGGTGAGATAAGAGTTAAATAGGATTTTAATTGATCAACGAATTTAAGTCCAACAGATGCATTATCTCAAGAACCTATGTTACTTACTTACGATTCATTTTGGATAAATATTTAACCTACATCGTAAACATTCTGTGTTTGTGTGTTTGAACAAGTCTGAAAATGAATAGTCAATACCCTCAAGGGTAAACTTGTATATTTCTATAAGAAATATAGGTTTAAAATGATATTCAAAGT
Organism: Phorcus lineatus; assembly: GCA_921293015.1. Taxonomy (NCBI): domain Eukaryota; kingdom Metazoa; phylum Mollusca; class Gastropoda; order Trochida; family Trochidae; genus Phorcus; species Phorcus lineatus. The sequence goes on along the minus strand of OV121086.1, from coordinate 35,326,902 downwards.
TATTGCCAGCAATTTTCTATTTTTCGCTCTGAAGAAGATAAGATAACGTTTCTTTTGCAGATGAGTGTAAGTTTCCAATATTGGGTTTGCGTAATTGTAATATCGTCCGCTTTTCGATCAAATTGCAAAGTATTACCAATATAAATTGTCATCTGATTAACCTTTTAGCATTATAATTATTTTTTTCAATGATCAATTCTCGATGACACCATTCATAAAGTTTGCACCATTTTACTCTCAAAACTCATTAAGTGAAATACTTCTTGAACATGGATATACTAAATAAATATGTGTATGTCACCTAACTTACCATCAACTTTTGAGACTGATGATGATGCAGTAAAGTTATTCCAGTTAATTTCAAGGAGTGTCTAAGACACATTATGTCCTAGGGAATAGGTGAATCTTTGAGTTCTTTAATACCTAACACGTCGTTCTTAATCTTAATCTTAAAGAATTAACACCAAACATTGTTAACTAACAGACTCCATATCACTAACAACTCCAGGTAAGGTGCTTATTTGAATCTTACCCGAAAAAAAATCCAGATACGGAAGAAATATTGTCTGCTTAATGAAAATCAGTCTGCTTAATGAAAATCACTAAAAATTATACTTTTACCTTACTTAAATAAAACAATGCGTATTTACCATATACATCAACGTCATGATGTGAAATGTAACAAACACACGAACTGAAATCTGACCTCCGAGTTCCACAAATACGCTGGTCAATTGGCCAAATGCCATTGAAAATTTGACTTTGACAGTGACCGTAACGGTGGTATCTGCCCAGTTGATTTATGTGTTATAAGATAATAGAAAGTTTACGGTTTTAGATTTCCAAACCTTGAATACCACAGTGTTTCGAATTCCTTGCTGCTGGAACTGGATTATAACTTTGAAGTCATGATAATGTCAACTTACCCGCTAGAGTCTTTGCATGCAAATTCACCAGCAACATCCATCTAGTTTTAGCTATTTGTTCTTTTTCGATTAAGTGAAATCTTCATTACTGGTGTTTCCTGTTAAGAATGGGATAGGAACCTAAGACAACAATTGAAGTAATTCCATTAAGACAAAATACATTTTCATTTTAGACATTTTTAGTTTAATGACATGTAGAAAAGAGATTTTTTACGACGTTGTAAGAGTTTTCTTCAGATTGACATGTAGTCATGCAATTTTTTCTATACGTTACTATGATTTCAAAATAAAATCCAATCTTGAGTTTTTAGACAAGAATTTACAATAATTATGAGGAATGTCATGAAACATAAACACTTACCCTATGAGTGTTTTAATATATTACAATACTTTTCAAAAGATCATATCTTTTAATTGTTAATTGCCTTTCAGTAGTAATTTTTCTTTTTTTTTGGTTTCAAAACTGTTTGTCAAGTAAGTTGGTCTAAAGTATGATTTTCTATAAAATGACTGGTTACTATCTTAAATATTAACATAATTAAAAATACAATTTTATAACGGAAACAATGAATGTAAAACCCGGTAATTATTGCAGATATTATAGATATTTATCATAATGTGTAAACCCTCGTTTCAGAATACCAGATATTCACACTGACAAAAGTTTAACCACATGTCAGCACTTTCCATTTGTTTGTTATTGTTATTTTTGCGAGGTTTTAAGAAAGTAATATACTTGGAGGTATTGATTGTAATGGAATATTGATGTCAACCCTACGAAACATCTTCAGACCAGAGGGACTGGTTATAGCAAAAATTACCTAAACATTGTTATGATTAATGTATTAGATTTAAGCCATTTATTTGGTATGAGCAGAAATGGACACATGACACGTCCCTTTAAAACCTTCTTTATCTTAGAGATAAATGTTTGATAAATTGAGAAACTACCATTCTGTTGACGCAGTGACCTTTTGTAAATAGACTAATCAATTTGAAGAGGTACCATAGACACTTTCTGTCTTGGGAATGGATAAGCTCTCTTTTCATTATGTGATAGTGTATGTCTGCGTCGCTGAAGAGAACGTCTCAATTGCATTAACGTGAGGTTTGTTTATTCAGATGCACTGATTGTGTTAACTATTGTACGTCTTACTTATACACTTTGAGACGTGAATGACGATAATGCTCAAACGTATATCAAATAAGTCTTTTTTGTCCAAAAGGAGCTACTTTTTATAAATATACCTACATTGTGTATTTCATAGAATTAACAATAATTTGGTTATGGGGTCATTGAAGCTTAAAGTTTCTGGAAATCTGCTTTTTTTCACCAACTGCAATAATCAGAAGATTTAGGCAATAAATACCGATCCCTCGTAAGTAATAATAAACATGAAAACAGGATAGAGAGTAAATAAGGAAATAGTTGATAACATTTCTCAAGCTTGTTGATTTTCCCCCCTGAACTATAAATGATGAGATAGAGCATAATGATTTGAGATTTGACTACACCGATTTCCATAAATGCCATTGTCAAGTAATTTAAAAATGTCATTGACTAATAAATTGGTTTCATTGTCAAAACCACTTTTATCATCAAAATGCCAATAGCCATAAAGCGATGTGTACGATCGACACAAATCGGCCACAAATCTGGAATGTAAAGTAATATACAAATGCCATCGTTTGACAGAAAGTTCTTTTGGCGTTTGCAAAAGACCAGTTTCTCATCAACCGAATTTCAACTTCATTTGTAATGCTATGGAGGGCATATTGGTCATCAGAATATATGCGGATAAATACTTCTGGCATTTGCAGAAAATGAAAAGAAAACTTTCGTTCAGTAAAGTCTTCAAATGACATTGCTTGAAATGCATTCAGGATCACAGGCCCTCGGATCATTAAAAAATATATAAAAAATTCAATTTTTTTTTTGAGAACACCCCCTGAATAAAATTGTTCATCTGTTAATAGTATATGGAAAGGCCAGACACTCCATTCGCCCCCACCCGCTTTCTTGACCGAATGCTACAATAAATAGGCACACAATATAATGAGATCTGTCGCTGCGGTCACACACCCCGTAAGGTCAAGGTGACGGGCGGCCATTTGTCCCATCAGCATTAAGTTGGGCGTGGAAACCGGCTTTCGGCCGTCCTCATTAAATAACCCCAAAGATTTATCTTTTTAAGTGAGTTGGAGTAGAAAGGCAAATCATTTGTCATCATATCTGCATAGATTTTATATTGATTGCGTGCGTATTTATTGTAGCATTCGGTCAAGAAAGCGGGTGGGGGCGAATGGAGTGTCTGGCCTTTCCATATACTATTAACAGAGGAGCAATTTTATTCAGGGGGTGTTCTCAAAAAAAATTTGAATTTTTATATATTTTTTATAATGATCCGAGGGCCTGTGTTCAGGATAACCAATACAAATTACATATAGAAAATTGTTTAGCTAGATTGGTAACGAAATCGGTATCGATTGGTGTTCAACTAATAATACATTGGGCGCTGAAACAATTGTGTAGATTAATTATTCCGTTTAAACATGGTTTTGAACATCAAAAACAGTAGGATGCGTTATGTCGTTAAAATAAAGAGATATTAAAAGATAGGATGCATTTCTTCGACTATTCGAGCAAACATAAAGCATCTAGTCACTAAAACAAGCTCTTTTTATTGAATTCTTAGCTCGAGCTCTTATTTAAAAGGAGGTATCAAGGAACTCACTCCTTCAAATGTACACTTATTTTCTGCATGACTTTCTCTTCCAGAGGTTAACACTGCAATTATCGTAGGTTTAAGGTGACATATTCAGGGGGCACTGATTATATATCAATCTAAATAGATGTAAAAATAATAAAGCGTTAAACCGAAAAATAATAGATACTAACTAAATCAATTTGCTTTAGATTCATCGGAGTGACATTTTGAAAGAGTGGGCAGTCTTATGGGTAGATAACTTTGCAATAGATGTTACAGTTCTTGCAAATTCTAACGTATTGAAAACTGAACTCACAATACCATTACCCAAAATACTTCATTTTCAGTATCTTTTCTCCCATAAACTTATTGAAGTAACATGGCATCCGCTCACATTTCCTCTTTTCAACACAACTTTACATGTGCCATTATAGATCAATGATTGATTGCAAACGGTAGATCTTACGAAGCCCGACAAAGTTTTAAGTCCTTCGGAGGACACATCGGACGAACCATATAGCTCGTAACCCAAATGTACTTCCAGATGATTTTAGCTTGTGAGGAGTAACATAGAAGCTTCAAGTTTGAGATCTTAAAAGAACGATATAGCTGGGTACGGACTTGATCTTATTTAAATGAGATTTGGTAGAAATCTTACTTCATCTTGAGCAACATGAAATCACGAGCGAACAAACCTCAAGTATTTGGCATCGAACGTAACAAAGGTCAGTTGCCACCTAAAAGACCAGAAAATACAAGCTCTTAGCCAACCTGGTTCACGGCCCTCGTTCCGCTTGTGCCACACGTGAGCCCAGGCAACTATTGACTGCATGACTGCCCCCACACACGTGCACGTATGTTACCTTGTAAAAGAAAACACGAATAACTTGTATACTAGTATTAAAGAAATGTTATTTAAGTGTAATTAAGATTATTGAGATATCATCAAGCTACGTATTTCCTTTTTATGTTCTAGGATGTTCTTCCCACCGTCCTTCAGGAGGATAACACTGCATACATCAAAGATATACAGTCATTAAAGAAATTCCAGAAGAAACTCTCAAAGGCGTGCTAAAAGCAGACTCAATAGCTATACTACCTACAGGTTATTGGAAATCTCTTATCTATGAACTGCTTCCATCACTTTATTCCAAACTGAAGCAGAAGCCTGCATTTATTATTGGGGGGCCACCACTGGACGCAATACCTCGCCGTGGTGTGGTGGTTTGCGCGTTTCAGAGACCCCGAGAACTATGCCAGCTGGAGCTTACATGCTCCTGGTAGGGGCACCCAAGCTGGACAGGTCTACGGATAGAAGCCAAACCAAATTTGAGTCCTTCTTAAACCCGCTTTCTATCTTTAACTATGCCTTACTTTCCGTCTGTTTCTTAATCTTGTCGACCCCTTTCTCTCTGATCTTTCCACTCTCTTTTGCATGATTGTCATCCACGTGTTAAATAACTAAAATATTGTTCAAAATATTGTCCAAAACACGTTAAACCACAACTCACTCAATTATAGTGGAAGTTTCATTAATTGTTATTTTGAACAACAACTTAAAAACTGGTGACAGAGCTTTATACGCATCGAAACACCTGAGGGAAAGTTCACATGGAATTGGCAAACTACTGGGCGGACATGTAACACACTTGTTCGGTTATCCTGAGTACCTGGTGGGTCAGAAGACAGTAAAAGAAACTCTTTTACAGAAGCGATTTCAAGAGGAAGTGTCACTTAAGGTAAATGACGTTCTTTAAGTCATGCATCACTTTCACTAAGAATTAATTTCTCTCATATCTTTGCATGTTTAGTAACAATAGTTCATACTTAAAGAGTGGCTTTATAAATCTACATGTTTTAAACTGTTGCAATGCATATGTCAAACTTCCTCAGCCCATTAATACTTATATTCACCTGTGTAAAAACATAAATCTAGATCCGTTTGCCTTTTTATTATACTACTCATTGATAATAAAATATCTTAAGTGGGCAGTTGGTCACTTTGTCGAAAGCAAAGGTCATTCAAACATTATCAGTAAAATTCAACAGAAATTTGTGTGATCTGTCAATAGATGGTGACCAGGGTCCAAATTCTCAAAGCTTGCTCAGCACTAAGAATCCAATTTAAATATATAGAAATTGCGACAATCTTCGTGCTAAGAAAGCTTTGAAAATCCAGAGTCAGCTTAATTGCTGCAAATCTCAAGGAAAAGCTTTTGTACCTAAGAGGACGATTATTGTTATATACCCCATCTAATGGTACATGAGTAACAGGTTCTTTTCTTACACCAGTGGATTAATGCAAGTAGATTGGAAGCAATTTATCAGGGGATTGAATAGCCCAAGGTTAGACTCTTTTGCTATTAAGAGTTTTGTGGTTCAATCCCACTAGGGGCTCGGCAACCTTGCAGTTGAAATCTGTTCTACGTACAGTAATGTATTAGTGAAATGCTACACTGAAATAAAGTATGATACCACCCTTGTTCTGCTAGTTACAGCCAATGCCTGCAGGTTTCACTCAGTACAACGCCACATGGTAATGCGGTCTTTCTCCCTACACTTTTAACAGCCACAGTGATATAAGTGAAATAATGTTGCAAGGGGGCTTTAAACCCCAAATTATTTTGAGGACAATTCAATCAGTCTAAAAAAGCAGTATATAAGTGATATATAGTAAGTAAATCTTTGATCCTCAAAATTGATGTACCATACTGTCACTCCAGTCATTGAAGGTTTTAGACATGACTTCACTCACTTGCAAGTACATAACATTAACTGTAAGTCCTTAGACTAAGCATATTACCAAGAAGGTTTTCAGTAATGGGGTAATTTAATCATACTGTTATATCATTACGATAATGATGAACAGTAAAACACAAACAACGTACATAAATTATTTATGCAACATTTACTTTCTGGTGGACTTTCTCACAAGACCATTGATACAAGTGTTCTAATGAAATCCAGTTGAAAGGACCTGTCCTTAATTCTGAGACTTCTGTTGTGTTGTGAGAATGATAAAAAGTCAGAATCAATTCATCCTGCTTCATCAGCGTTATTGATTCCGCTGATCCAGCTCTTTCCATACACCCTGATCTCTTTCGAGCCAAATCCCTCGCACGGCTGGCGCGGCTTGATGTTCGAGGCTGTGCTCACCTGTTATTGTTTAAACCAATGAAATGTCGTTATCCCAGGAGCTTGAAGCTACTCTTTTGAATTTTCCATACGGGTTGTACCGCTGTTGCTTGATGCGAGTCGTCTCAATAACTGGTTAGATAGCTAGCGGTAAGAGGCCTTTGGCTTAAGAGATATTAGGGTACATGGAAGGAGCTCGATCAGCGGATTCTATTACGCTGATGAAGCAGGATGGGATTAATGACAAGTCCTTCCATCTGGATTTCACGAGAACTCCATAGACAAAGCCAAGTGTTTCAAAGGTTTCTCTGCATTTGAGATGTTTGTCTTCCTTTAAGCATAGACACAGTCAACAGGACCTCAGTCAGTCTTTTATTCTCAGCAACCATTTCCTCCTAAAGGTAGTGCCATTCAATATGGTAGATAACCCTTGTGATACAGACACGTTTTTGCTTTTCACACATGCACCTTGTTGATTCACATATATCCTCCAAAACATCTTCCAAAGATTTTCTCTCGATGGTTTTACATTATATATAGTTTTTGTCAAACCAATAAAGTCAGGAGCAAAGTGTTCATGACTTCATTGAATTAATATTCAGCATTGTTTGATTTTTATTTCATTCCTTGAAGAGTAGATAAATGGATCTATGCTCCTGGTGACATTTTCCCTGTCTGTTCTTCAGTGCTTGTATCATGTTTATCCCTTTCCTTCAAAATTGTTGTCTTGAGAAAAAATGGAAAAATAATCATCACTGTATCCATCATATGTAGTATCTTTTCAATTTTATTTTATTAATTATGAAATCTGCTTATTCATGTAAGATTAATGCAAGATACAATTGAAAAATAAAAATAACCATTAAAAAGTTGATATTTATAAATGAATGGTTACTTTAAGCAAAAGCGTAGGTACATTACTTAGGGGATCAAATCTTACAGATTATCTCTGAATTCTACCAATCCAGAATATATACAAACATTAATCTTTAGAAAGACAAGAATGTTGATGATTAGAAACCAATAGGTAAAGATAATTCTTCACCCTGTTTGTTTCATCATTATCTAAATTTATTAACAGGTCCGAGCTCTTAGCAGTTAATTGACAGTATTGATGAACTGTTTTGTATACACTAAGCCATTTTTTTCTCTTCAAATATTTCTTTTCTTTATTTCTTAAAGATTGTGGCGGTCTATAGGTAAATTGAAAGTATCAATTGAAACATTTAAAGATCCGGGTGTTTTGTAAATGTTGATTATCTTAATATATATATAATCGATTGCACATTGTAATTCTTTCTATAAAAAATATTACAATTTTTAAGACTTTAATGAAACATATGGATACCGAATAGGTTTAATTGTTTATTTGTGTGTTAACATTTAACCTATGGCAAATTACAAAAAAATGTCAAATGTGAATCAGTCTATGTACCATCATTTGTACTTGATGTTACATTTTGTAATAATTTGAATATCAAATATCTCGGCTCGTCACATACAAGATGTTTGTAATTGACATTCTAACGTACAACATCAAGCAAAACACACTGATCTTATGGATTGAAATTATGTGTTCCAAGAGTTCTCATTATGATCTTATAGGATCCTCCTCAAAGACATAGTTAATGGAAAATTAGATTAATTTGGTATGTTTGCTTAAATAATTGAAATATAAATGTAGAAACATTTTCCTTTTATTTGATATCTTTATATTAAATTCTTTCATAAAATATGAAAAATTAAAATAAAATGTTGCATAGGTGCATAGGAATTGTTTCAACTCTTCATGACTTGGGCGTTTAAATATCACATCATTCTCCAATTATGATCGTAACATCATCTTGTCTATGCAATAAATGTAAATGAAGGCCATGATTGAAAAAAAAGATATCATTGAATTGACTGCATTTTAGGATTTGCATCACTGCCATTCCGTATTTTAGAAAATTGATAAAGTGTTGCATTATTAACAGCTGTTTACTCCACTTCATTATAGATCTTATCGTAGGAAACTAGTTTCCTTTCAGAAAAGGTTGAAATCATTGTTCTAGTTTCCTACATAAAGTTTTAAATCAACCAAGTGATGAACATGTGATAGAAAGTTGTTTGAACACGTGGGTCAAGTAAATACTTCATACCAACTTTCTTTCTTTTGGCAGCTTTCTACCATTACATTCCTTACAATAAAAGGCTTAATATGGCTTCCGACAAAGTTATCAATGATTCAAATGATTTATGACAAAGAGTCGACTATATTTTGAGCAATGTTTTCTATGCCCTTCTTTATCCATCATTAATACAAGTGGGATACGAGTGGTTAGAAAATAGAAAACATCTTGTCATGTCAATGTTATCGACTCATGATTACTTTGGACCAGAACACACTTTACTAATTCTTCATTTCCAATCTCATTGAATATTGTAGAGTATGATACCTGATTGTGTAGTACATGGTGGAATTCAGTGGTGTAGTGGTTAGTGTGCTAGTCATTCACGTCAAAGGGTTCAAATTCCAGTGGAGACTCCAATGATGTGTAACCTGGGTCTTACACTGTATTGTATCCTTGAGTTAGGTTAAAAAAATTTTAAAAAATGAATGAATTCGAGTATTGTGCTTAAATTATTATTAAATCGTAAAATTATTAGTGCTACGTAGATAGAAATATAAAAAAGTTATTAAATTGTGGTTACGATTATTGAAAAATATTTTCCAAAAAAGACTTAATACTTCCAACCTCAAAAGATTGTTGACGAAAGCACAAATAAACCAAAGATTAAGTTAAGAAACGTTAATTTTTGTGTGAGCTAATTTAAAAGATCTTTTATAAAATTGAATTCTCTTTCTTTTTAAAAAGGCATAGAGGAACGTAAACAAAAGCTTATAACTCGAGAAGATACCTTACCAAACCGTTGCCTGCATGTATATAGTAAGAGGAGTATTTGTTTTAATGGTAAGAGGAATTTGATGAGGGTAAGGTTTTACATCATTTCCAAATTAACTACATTTCTTGGCACTTAAATGACATTTCAATGACTAGATAAAGTGTTCAGACCTTTAATAGAAATAGTTTTGATTTATATACAATGCCATTCGTGATGGTCTTCTTTTAAATATGTCATGCTGTGATATACGTTTGTTATTTAGTAGATTGACAGTTTGGTATTTAGTTGTAGTTTGAAACTAAAGGACAAGGAATTTTTAAATGAATATATGTGCGTGGAAGAAAGTGAAATAACTTTAAACCGCTCTTATACTTTCTGAGAGGTGTGGTCTATTTCTAAAGGAAAACCCTTTCTTATAAATATTTTGATTATTGCTGATAAACAATTTCATACCAAAGCATTTTCTGACGGCAAAACATTATTGATGAAGTTAAAGATAATTGACTCATATCTCAATGTCACTACAATATAAAACATAGTGGTTAGGCCCCATTATCGTAACATGGGTCCTCATTTCCAATTTCATTATTGAAACACAGCAGTAATCTTAGAAGTGATTGATTGCAATTTCACTGAATCTCAAGGGTATAAATTCAGTTCTAACAAGAACTGTTACTCCAATGAGACAAGTGACCTTTCCTGCTCAAAGCACACACATTCGGTGAGACTTCCTGCTATTTAATACCGAATTACTTCAAAGTGTTGAAGTTCAAAAAGTGTAGCAATCCAAAGTGAATGAACCTCTGCATCTATTTATGAATGAATATTCCTCATTTGCCTGCAGTAGTAGTTGAATAAATTCCAAATATCTGAGAGAAAAATCATATAAGGACAACCTCAGCAAATGTTTTCAAAATTACCTATATCGGATAAATAAGGATAGTGACAAAACATTATATAGAGACAATTTAAAGTTACTGTCAGTACACAAAATATCATGAATGGCAATAAATAAGTGACAAGATAAAGCTACTCGAGCTCTCATGCAAAAGTTACCAATATTTATTGAAAGGAAGACGATAAGGGGATCCTTTTATATTGCAGCCCCTTATGTAAACATAATTCTTTGCAAATGGAGCATCTAGCAATGTTTAAATGAATTAAATTTTCAGCAAATAAGAGCATGTTTGACGAACTTTTAGATTGCTTTAAAAACCCTCTTAAAAGGGCAGTAGCACGTTTTTGCAAGATTTTTTTCTTCAAAAGTTCCCCAATTAACATGAGTTCATGCCAAATGTAATATCTTTAGGGGTGAAAACAAACACTGTGCGGAAATTTTTTTGTTAAAACCATTTAATCGTTTTAGGTACGGATTCACATTGCTGACAAGGAGACAACAGAACTCTCTTGCAAGTACCCACATTCATTGAACTTTAGAGCAAATATATATAGGATAACTTCAAATTTTTTAAACAATGCTATAGATGTATAGGCGAATTACGGAGAAATCATTCTTTGTCAGTGAATGTAAAAATAGCTTAACCACTACTTGTTAACAAAAAAAATCCTTAATGGTATTGTGTTGTGCCTTAAAGGTATACGAATTTCTAATGCTGCAGATCATATGATAAAAAAATATAATAACGTTTACCAACCTTTGGACTTCAGTTGAAAATTCGAAGCCTGACAAGAGAATTGGCAACATGAGTACTATCATTTTCTGTGAAACGTAATGAGAAACTCTGAAACTAGTAAAAGTAAAACGTACATTTCACATTTGCTTTAAACGATTGAATGAATGAGACGTGCTTCAATGGAGTAATTTTAAGACCATTCATTATGTTTTCCCCTTCCCTGGCTGGTTTCACAAGAAGCCAATTTACAGATCCGTGCCACTGATAACGACATCACTTCACAGATGAATGTGTCAAGACGCTTGTTTTCATCACAGCATGGCTTCTTCTAAATGTCACTTTCGACACTAGACTGCAAAACTAGACAATTTCAGAACCTCTATTGTCATTGAAGTGGCACAATATCGATCAACGTAATGTTTAGAGCTTCTTCTCATGTGACATGAATGCTAAAAGATGTTGCTAGCTTTGGTAATGAACCTTACTTTAAAACTTTGTGTACATAACAACATATAATATATCCTCTTCAGGCTCTAGACCAGTAAGGATCAACGCTGTTTGCTAACTTTGCTATCATTGAGGGTAAGTTAAAGATAGAATTGTTATCACTGAAAAGGAAAACCTTGTTATAAATTGTTAAGATCAAACAATGTTTTTCACTATTTGTGTAACTGATCATCAGGGGTAATTCAAGAGTGAAAAATGAGGTTTTTAAATCCTGAAACAAGATGGTTATTGGCAACGAATGCAAATCAATCAACCTGAGAATAAGTTATGCCACAAGAAACATAATAGAAAAATCTTTCATCATTGAACAGTCATATATGTTTACAATGATGAAATTATTTTCGGTCTATGAAAAAAAATTTGAATTAGGAATAGATTTAAGTATGACTTTTCAATAACTCTACCAACAAAACATCACTTGGAAAAAACATCACTCGACTATTTGTCACATTTACTATGCCTTTTGTAGTTAACAAAGTATACGAACATAGTTATGTGGATTTTGTATTTAACATTATCTCTGGTATTCCAAAGAAATTCTTATTCATAATTACTTTTTCTGTAATTATTGTTTATTTCTGCCAGATATGTGTGGGTTCTTTGAGTCTATTGGTCTCTGATATTCTATTAGAGGCATACTTACTGTTAATATGGTCTCTTTCTCATTGATCTTGGGCTAGTCTTACTTGATTTGCGACTTGTTGTCACCGTCAATCTAATTTTGTCTCTATGATATCTCAAAACAGCCAAACACTGACGTAATGTCTTGACTACCGACATTTTAGACATGTTCAATAGGTTATAAATTTAAGAGAACGATACACGATAAACTTGTGATAATTGGCAAAGGAAAATCACTCTTCCAACATAGAGTACTCATCTCATCATTGTTCACGTAAGGTCTTTTCCAATACAAAACTCCTTTCACACCAAACCTTAGTACACTCAAAGTCAAAAGAAATGACAACACATAAAATGCAATATAGTTATGTAACAAACGGATAAATAAAACTAACAGACAGGTACATAAGCCAGATGTAGTAATTCATAAACTCTGTTACATAATCTTGTCTACTTGCTTTTAGAAAATTGTCGTTCGAAATCTCCTTAACTATACAAGACAGGTGAGAGATAGAGGACTTTTTGTTATGTTTTAGGACGTCCTGAGTCCATGATGCACCAACGAATTTCGGCCCAAGAAGCGATTTCAGCAGTCCCAGTGTGTTTGAACATTCAATAGGCATTACCCTGATGAATTAACTTGTGTATTCCTATTTACAAATATTGGTTCATCAATTACATTCAAAATAAGCTTTGTCTGAGAGCAGAATTTTGTTTTAGTCTCTGAAGGAATTTAAGTGACGCTTTTTTGGCCGTTTAGTGTAAAGTCAACCTTCTTCTAACGTTCCATTATGGTTGCCTTAATGACTTACGATCTACCTTTGTGAACGTATGTCTTGGTTGTATCTTGTACAAACTGGTATTTTGCTTGGTATTTGGTGTGCAGGATTTCAGTTATGATGTACAATAGCATTTTTGTTTCAAACTGAATGTTTCCTAAATGCGCCAGGCTACGGATGACTTACACCATTTTGGTATGCAAACTTTATGAGCTAATTTGGTACTCCACTGAAGCTTGTTTAGTGTCTTCCATTGATCATGAAAAATGTTTCTCTCAAAGAAATCTTTTTCGACGTTGTGTCCCCAACAAACAATTAGATTCCGCCTTTTAAATTTATAAATGTGTGAAATATACATTTGGTAATGTTGGCAATTCATTTGGTATGACAAAGAATTCCTTTTCATAAAAACTCTTTCGCTGATTATCATTTTTCTGTCATAAATGTGTGTGCCCTTTCAATCTATTAGTTCCTGATAGAGACACTCTTGCCTCTTTCTCTTTGATTTAAGGCTACTCTTTAGCAGACTTGTTGTAACTGTCTATCTAATATTGTCCGTTTGATATTTGAAAACAGTTAAAAACTTATCATTATGCATTGTTATGAGTGTGTGATTGTTTAACATTGTAGAACATTGTTGTATTGTTTAGTTGGTCACACACTTACACTTGTTTTTGATAGTCTTAGCTGGCATTGTCTAGAATTATCTATTCTAGAATGTTCTATCTATTTCTTGATTGCTTGAGTTGGACACTTCTTATTGAAGTTTGTCATGGAACTTTAAAGAACATTCTGGAAGGTATCTAACCTATATATAGGCTGGCATTAGAACTCTTACTCATCTTGCTTCTTACAATCAAATTTGCGATTATCTGCCGTGCCGCTGTTTTTGGATACCTTTACAAGCCGGATTCATCTATCACCTATCAAGAACCATTGACTGTTTTCTACATTCATCAACTGTATGATTCTTAAGGACTGGTGAATATATTTACTTAGCTAATTAGTGTGACTCATTTGGTATTGTATTTTAACTTGTATTAGCTTGATATTGTAACCTTAAACACTTAGTTTATTATTTGATTGATTAAATTGTAATTAATATACAATTGTCTTGTTATATTTTGCTGGTTTGACTGGGGACATTTTACTATTCTAAATTCATTCGTAACAGCATTGTCTTGACTGCCGACCCTTATGTAAAGTTCAATAGCAAATAAAGTGTATTTCAGTGAACGATACTCGTGTGACCATTGGCAGAGGACAATATCCTAAGCACTATTTAAACAGAGAACACTCAAGTCAAATTTTCCACATAAAGTCTTTTCAAATACAAGACTTGCCTTCGCAATGTAATCTTTACTTAAATGACTGTGATCTACCTTTTTGAAAGGAGGTCAAGGTGATTCCTCGTACGAACTTGTATTGCGCCGGAGCATTTGTGGGAATTCAGTTAGGATTTTCAAATCAGCGTTTTTGTTTCAAACCGAATATTCCTATGGGCTCCAGACTACGGATATATTGTCATGCCTAAAACCAGTTAGGTATATTCAGACTTAATGAGCTATTATTGGTATAACACTGAAGTTTGTTTTGTATCTAACATTGTTCATGAAAAATGTTTCTTTTCAGAGAAGACAGGCGTGTACCTTACGGGTTTTTGTTGCTGATAATAAAAATTCTTACAATAGACAAGATGAGCATGGGTATTCCATACATAATCTGGCAAACCTGCACTCAAGCCTTCTTTCTGCTGTTAAACCTATGGTCCTTTTCATGACACAAATAAGCTGCCTTTTCCTGCTTTATGTGGATTAGTTTGTGCTAGCATATTCATAGAAAGATTAATGATGAAGAGTGTTCTTAAAATACCCGAAATTATATTGACCTTTCGTTTAAGCCATAAGGAGGCCAGGAAAACTAGGAGATTACCGCTGAACAAATACTTTAGAGTGAAGTATGAATTAACACTGTTTTAATCTGCACAAAAACATAAAAACTTTACAAAACTTTTATTTTAAGATTGAGACTATATATTACAACTACACTATATTGAATAGGAATAAAAGAAAAATGCAGTAAGAGAAATATTTACATCCTTACGTAGACTCTTTTGACTTCTAGTTGGTAATAAGTCAAAGGTTAAAGAACAACTTAAAGGTGTATTTGCCAAATTAAACTAATCGAATGAAACATCATCGGTTTATCTTTGATGCATAACTTTTTTCAGTGCAACGATAACCTTCTACCTTCTCTGAAAAATATGTATGAATTATTCCTATGTAACCATGTCTTAACATGAACTGAAGATCCTACGTTATAAAGGAACAAACAAAATACTATATGCTTTGCCAAATGAACATAGATATGATAGACAATTTAAAAAAAATTCTTCATGAAAATCATATTGTCACACATAACATATTGTTAAATCATATGCATTTGCAAATATTACCCATATGGGCGAGGAGACACAGGTGGATATTTTTTTGATATCCGCACATGTGCTCTTTAGTGATTCTCGACGTTGATTGGTCGGTTACCCTGAGAATGAAATACGATTGGATGACGGAACTATTTTCACGTTTCATTGATAAATAGAACGTGCCGAACATATGCATCGCCATTCAAAGAAAAGCGTAGATCGATGAACATTCTAAACATTTATTACAAGTTAAAATTCTAACACATAATTTGACACTTAATCAATTCGCTATGACTGTAATTTACAAGAATGATATTTTTTCCCAAGCAAAATACTTGCAAAATAGGCGTCGCGTTTGTAAACAAACATGGCTGCCATAAAGATATTCATGAAAACATTAAAACATAATCTGAAGATTAACGATACATTAATGATAACTTAGAATTAATCATTATCATTTCACAACATAAAATCGCATGAAGCCAACGACTGTTCAAACCATACACTATCTAGATCTATTGTCGGTGTCACTGCAAAAACGTGCAGGTCTGACGGACTCGATCCAGTTCGAACACGCTCGCACCGAACGAACCTTTGCACAATGGCGTCCTCTCCCACGCAGCTGTATAAAGTACTCATACAAATCGAGAAACGCTCCGTACAAATTTTTGGGCAAACGTTTCGTTGTAGTTTAACAATGGTTCATCGACTACACGATAAGTAATCCGATAAGAGTTATCGTTCTTGATACTGGCAACAAGACGTGATTGAAAGCAACATCCAAGTGAAGAAATGTTGTTCACACTTCAGATTTTTGGACAATATTGACATACAAAGTCGTTTCGATGCTTTCATTATATATTTCTTTTCAAGATATTGCCATTTTTATCTGTTGAAATTTAAAAAAATTGACAGGTTTTTTCAAATTTTTGTTTCAACACTGTGCGTCCAGCCACTCGCCCGCTAGTAAGTAGGTAGAGTGACGACGACACACATTCGCATAAGCATATTAATGCGATAGCTTCTAAGGGTATTTTTGTTATGATCGTAATGTCTCAAATATGAAAATCATGTTATTTATTATTTGGGGACCAAACTGTCGTCAGTTTTATGGCCTTCTTTAACAGAAGTACATTGCGTAGCGTTGTTGACTAATTTACTTCCTGAGATGTTTGGTTTTTAAACGCGTATGAATACGGATCAGCTGATCAATGTCACTACCGTAGTATTGTCGTCTACAAGGATTTTCAGCCGTAATTGGTTATTATCCCCCGCCCAACGTAGTTGGTGGGGGATATTGAAATGGTCTCCGTCCGTCCGTCCGTTCGTCCGTCCGTCCCGATAATGTTTCCGGAGCACAACTCCAAAACGGTGAGACCTATCTCGACGAAACTTGGTATGTGCAACGGGCATCATGCGTAGATGTGCCTTTTGGGGTTTTCAACTTCTTTGCATTTTTATTTTTACCCGTTTCCATGGAAAAGTAACATAGGATTTTGTTTCCGGAGCACAACTCCAAAATGATGAGACCTATCTCGACGAAACTTGGTATGTGCAACGGGCATCATGCGGAGATGTGCCTTTTGGGGTTTTCAACTTCTTTGCATTTTTATTTTTACCCGTTTCCATGGAAACGTAACATAGGATTTCGTTTCCGGACCACAACTCCAAAACTGTGAGACCTAGCTCGACGAAACTTGGTATGTGCAACGGGCATCATGCGGAGATGTGCCTTTTGGGGTTTTCAACTTCTTTGCATTTTTATTTTTACCCGTTAATGTTTCCGGAGAACAACCCCAAAATGGTGAGACCTAGCTCGACGAAACTTGGTATGTGCAACGGGCATCATGCGGAGATGTGCCTTTTGGGGTTTTCAACTTCTTTGCATTTTTATTTTTACCCGTTTCCATGGAAACGTAACATAGGATTTCTTAAAGGTTGTTTGTAGAAAAACAACATGATCACTGTTCAATATTCCACAACTAGTATTCTTAACTACCCTTTCCCTTAGGCGGGGGATATAGCTGACTCTGTCTGCTTGTTTTAATTGCATATGGGTAATATATAGAATAACCAACTCGGTACGAGTGATTACGTGAAATATCCACTCGTAGAAATAATGTTCAGTCGCGAGCCTTGGCCAAGGCTCGCGACTGTGAACATTATTTCAACTCGTGGATATTTCCCGTAATCACTCGTACCTCGTTGGTTATTCTCTAAATAACCTCTGTTGTCAAATATATTAAAATTACAGCATAATCAAATATCACGTCTATTCACAAACGAGAAGGGTTGAAAATCGTAAGATTTGATTTCTCCAGTGACACTAGGAAGAGATTAGCCATCAATCGAGATTGAAGTAGCAGTATAATGTTAAATTTTCACAAGTTTCTGTTAAAGATATTGTTCCGAAAAAACCGTACTTGAAGTCTGTAAAATCAATCAAAATCAATCAACTTAAGTGCTTCAGCAGCACATTGTCATAGTTTTCAACCAGGAATAGACTGATGCCTCAAGTTTATTCTGGCTCTAATGTTGAGACAAGGTATTGTTATCTTGTCTAAGGTGTAAAGTGTATTTTTTTTGGGCATGGCTTTGAGTTGGGCTTGTTCGTGTCAAAGGTTTCATGAGTGAGTGAGTGAGTTGGGGTTTAACGTGCTTTGAACAATATTTCAGTTATTAAACACGTGGATGACAAGCATCCAGAAGAGAGTGGATAGAAAAGGGAGAAAGGGATCGACAGGATGAGGGAAAAGACGGAATGAAAGGCATAGCGAGAGATAGAAAACAGGTTTCAGAGGGACTCAACTTTTGTCAGGCTTCTACCCGTCGGAACTCACTCACTCACTCATTAGATGTCACCCGTCATCAAATACTTTTTCAATATCAGCTCCTTTCGGAGTTCCGACTTTTGCAGATATTTGACGAGGTGCCCATTCACAGCTGGGTGAACTTGACACTAAGTCTATTGTATTGTATTATGTCTTCAATATATGTATTCAATTATATTATAATCCATAACAATGTTTTCTGGTTACTTTAACTGAATAAATAGTTGATAATCCTTCGATTAGAAATTAATTAATTTCTATGAATATTGGAATCATAACAGTGTGAAAATAGTATTTTCTTCTATAGCCTTTTTGGTCAAACCTTTTCATTTACATGGACGTTTAAGTTTGTGAATTGATATCAAATGCTATTCATCTCCATGATAAAGTGACCATTACCTCAACTCATTTTAACTGTAAAAGTTATTAAGGCTCGATGTAAAACAACCTTCATTTTTTAAAATTTGAAATTGATGATGATATCAATACGTTTTTCGGCATTGTTATAAACAACTTTATACCCACTCAACCCTCATTATGTTAGTCCATAGAGAGCAAGGCTACAAATGTAGTTCTCTGAGCTATTAATACTTATCTGCTAATGAGGCTTGCCTGGAGCTGTTCTTCCTGGTCTTGTTTCTTAATTAAGCTAACATTTCCTGGATAAACTAGAGACATTAATTACATTATGTCAATAGTATAACAGATTTAGTTAATGCTTATTTTGTTTAAACTTAACACCAGTCTATTCTTGCCTTAAACAGGCAAGGTTAAATGTCCGAAACAGCCGGACTGAGAGTAAACGAAGGATGACATTAGTCTGAGAAAATGCTTCCTATTTTGTCACACATCATTATTTACAAACGTAGTTGGCAATCACACTTGTCATCAATGTATCCTCTGTGACTGTTTTACTGATGGTGAGCTGGCTCTGTTTTAACACGCAACTATTAATCTCACATACACATGGTTCTTAATGGCGATGTTGCGTGCTTCTGCCCAGTGATTGCTAATTCGTGAAATCACTGCCATTTCCAAATGAGTGTAATGTTCATTTATTGAATGTCACAATCCTTCTTTATAAATCTTTTATTTGAAATGATAGTCACGTAAAATCAATTGCTAATTTGATCAATTTATTAATGACAAGAAATGAGGTATTGTTTGGCAATAAGATTAATCGTCATTCTCGTAGCCTCTATTGAGGCAGAAACACCCCCCAATGTTTAATGTTTACATTGACAATCTATTCGTTACATCTGCCAACCAATTCGTATCATCTCCTAGGAATGGCACTTATAACATGTAACAGTTGCTAGCGCTGTTTTCTGAAAGTAATCAACTGACCAATTCAGGCATATGATATATTGATAAAAGCATGCATCCTACATATTGTTTCACTACCTAAAATGTTGAAATTGCCATAGTCTACATTTCATCAATGGAATCGCAAATTAAGAACTTTGTCATCTATCTTAATAATGGGAGTGGGTCACTAGATATTTATAAATAAAAACGCACTAAATATATTATCATGGCAACCAACCAAACCTAACGCATTTCTTATCCTCGCTATTTGGTTGTTTGAGTAAGTTGCCCTGCAATAGACACGTCTATTTGACTAAGAATATAGATCTAGAGTGATTAAAATTGATTTTAAAGGGAGAGAAGCAATGTCTACACAATATGTATTTTCACTGTATGGAAAAACGTGTCTTTGAAATTCTAGTTACATTGTAGTAAACTATAGGAAACATAAATCCACAAATATCAAGTCTATCAACTCCTAACGTACAGATTTTAGTTTGTTCATTTATGATAAGTGTTCATATATCCGATATCGAAACAGGTTTAATCTTGCAAGAAAAGATCTATCTACCCATTCAATTTGACCATCAGGTGTTACAAGTACACTTCCACATTATATTGAAGTGCATTTCATTTGTTTAGAAACTATCATTTCATTTATAAACCTATCTATAGGTCAAAGATATAAAAGGAAAAAAATAGTATTTTTAGTTTGAAAAGATAAACATACATACACTGCATTGTAATGGAGTGGCTAGAAATAGAGGTGTAAAATTCCATGAATAAAAAACCCAACATCTCATGATAGTGAGTGCCGTGGGATCAAAATTCAAGATAAAAGTTAAGATGATTTATATCCATTCCCAAATTCGTAAATTATTTTACTAATATAAGGTTAGTAAGTTAATAAAAGCTATACAGTTTTAATAACTTTGAACTTACATTTTGCCTTTTGATTTACTTTGGATGATGGATAAACGAACACTCATATCTAGTAAAATATCAGACAATGCAACACTTTAAACTTTATTATTATTTATAATAACCTTAAAAGAAAAGCTATAAATCAGCAAGATCCACCATGAGTCACACAAAAACGGCATTTGTCTTTTTTTATTGATATATATTGTATTGACTACATATACAAGAAAGTATTTTCAGAAAGTAGTTGATCAATATTGATTCATTGTCCATCTACGTTTTCCCTGTCTAGTCAAGTACGAAGCAATAAGCTTATAAGTAAGTATAATGCTCTCAGTTTCAGAGGGAAGTTACGAATTAAAGACTTACAGATGTCTTTGTTAAGGATCAAAACCGACCTAAGGATGTTTTTGAGAAAGAAAGCTCACAGCAGAGGGAGTATGGGGACCCAAATTATCGAGACCGACGGCTAACTTTCTCCAAAAAAATTTTTTCAGTTGTTGAATATTTCTTTTGATATAATATGATGCTATACATGTAATGGGAGGAACAGTTGGAATAATCTAATTTCGAACATAAATAAAATTCGTACCTGAAGAAAGCCCTATGCATTACTGAAGATATCCTAACGAACACTAACACTAACTTCATAGGTTTACTGCAGGAAAAGTAGAACCCGAAAAACACTAGGGTGACGTAAGTAGAGGTTTATAGATCTATTTAATAACACACAAGGAGTGAGTCCTATAAAATTGCTAGTAAACCAATTATGGATTCCTCAAGACTCGCCACTGAGAATAAAATTATACACGGACACAATAAAAAAAATAAATTAACTTATTTGTGACCTTTACTATGCAACAATAATGTTTACTCATATTTGTTTATAAAAACTCTATCATTTAAACACAAAACTCATTTTAAGTTTATCAAATTGCAATTTGATATTTAACCCTTGTTTATCTACGTCTTTTTTCAATTAATGAAAAAAGGAATGGGGAAAGTTCGATACACTCAATGTCAAAAGAAAGTTATGTACTACTCTCTTTGTAAGGCTTCTCCCGCAAACAACACCAAGAGTGCTTCTGTGGAATTATTTGACTGGCAAACTAATATGGATTATTTTAGACTGACCACTGAGCGTACGATTATACGCAGACATAATCAATAATACGAGACCTTGATCACAACTGAATATCCGGAATGGGCTTGTTTTTTCTCTTGTTTTTTCTTGCAAGTAACCTTTTGTGTAACATGGTTATTTTACATGAGTATTCCCTCATGCACAATCTAAAGAAATTGATATATCTGTAGAGGACTATTCCTATTCTGTTACCTCGTTCTTTTTTCACCAAACTTCCAAAACCAATTAAGCTCTTTTATAGAAATCTCTCTGAAAGGTTGCAGAGTCATTAATGACTTTAATTGATTTATCACCCTTACTGACCTTGGCTTAAAATATCCCCTTTTTATATTGATTTTAGAACAGTGAGATTAATCAGTACTATTGTCCTTTTCAAATAGTAATGGTGTTAGATATCATTCTAAAAACATAAGCTTTTTTCCTGGGTAATATATTTAGTAATATAAAGATATTACAAGATAATCATAAACAAGAGCAGTGAATGTAACACTTTTATTAAACATCATATTCTTATTTTTTAAAACTTCTTTGGTTTTACTATTAACAATTACATTTGGTATTTTGTCATCGATTACCATGTATGATTTCTCTCATGAAGTTAACAATTTTACATTTTACAACTCGGACAGTGACATTCTCAACCCTGTAAGTCTTTAGATGGACAAGAGTTTTCTGCTTGGTCTGTCAACAATTGATTTAACTAAATCCCAGAGCTGGAGACATTTTCAGCATTGTCTAAGAGTGTCTCATTGCAATGTTTCATCAATTGTCTCTACATTTGTATTTGAAAATCTCTTTCATACCTGTGCATAGAATTGACCCTTTCTAAGTGGCAAATCAGCGATCTCAATCAGTATTACAATGTTCTCAAAGGGGTATGCCCGAATATGAACAATTGGTATTGTAGATATTTTCAATTCTTTAAAGATATTCACAATTTCACATAATAAAAACCTCTTCCTTGAACGATATGGTTATAATTGTAAAAGAGCAGTCATTTTACTGTAAAAACACAAATATACATAACGTCATCAAAGATATGAAAAAACCCCAGACATCTTAAACGACTACATCCATTAACACAGTAAATGCAAACGCAAATTTAGAAAATCATGTTCATAGAATCAGGTTATCTATGTCAATACTTAAACACTGGTACTTTTGCTCATTGAAGTAGAATTTTCTAAATTACTTTATGGTTTATTTATGAATATTTCATAATAATATTTAATAACAATATCACTACAAAGTCGGGAAGAATGAAATTTTTTTGTTACTTACAGATCTAAAATAGCGTGGGTCAATTTGTAGAAAGGAAAGAAAATTCATGGAAACATCTTAAAAGGGATATTTTCTTGAATCACAAGTTCAAAGTGTTATCAAAATACAGTTTCTGAATCCATATTTAATCATGCTATTACTTTACATAAATATTTTCCTAAATGTAGTTACCTTATGTTTGTTTTGTTAATCATCTATTTTCATCATTTGTATCCATACACGGAAAGCAATTTTTTTTAAAAGACAAAAATCCTCAAATGAGGTTTTGTTGTAATCATATTTCCTTTTTTTTTGGATGTCAATTTGTCCTAATTATACTTTACTAAATAATATAAGAGGTGATTAACAGATTTGCTATACAATAAAACACCTTTAGGGTTCAATTGTAATTCGAGTCTATGTTCCACGACAAATCTTATTTTAGTCTTACAATTACACTAGATATGTAATGATTTTCAAAAGGGGGATTTGTTACTTCCCTTATTGAGCCTGGACATTTTACCATAAAATTGGTATACATTCTTAATGTATAACGATGTAATCTCTTTTTTCTTTGGATTGTCTAAGAAGCAGTACATTATGTATAATGCACATTTTTCTATGCAGATAATTCTTGTTAATGTGGTATACACTTTACTTAATTACTAACACAAATAACCTGCTTGTAAACCTTGTCAATAGCAAATAAAAGGAATAGGGTTTTCATGTCAGGGATTGCCCTGGGATTATCATTCAGAAGAGGGTAAGGGTAAAAAGTGAATATTTCTGTTCTTTGTACATGTTCATATCCAGTTTCTGATTTGAATATTACTGCTCTCTAATATGACATTGTGAAGTGAAAACAGGCGAGTGAAGAAAGTAAGTAAAGAAAAAACTCTAAATATTGAAAAGTCTTTTACCTTTGCAAAACACTCATTCTAACCTCAAGTAGATTAAAATATTGAAATATACTTGCTTTATTTTGTTTCCTAGTTTCGAAAAATACATATTTACATATTTAGTCAATTGCATAAACATCAGCAGAGTGTTGATGTCAAAGGTTAATGGGTTTTAATAGGTAGGTTTATCTTTTGTTATCACAAATGAATGATATAATGACTCTGAATCACATTCCTATCATAATCAATACAAATTCTATATGTTGGTGTGCACTGTTGGGTTCCAATAAACAAACCATCAAACAAGCAAATTGAAAGGAAATTGTTCACATTAAACCAGATGTTTATAGTATTTCTGTTGATGGTCAGCATAGTCAGGTAACCTCAGTCATTTTAAAATGTCCATGTCCTATGTCAATTACAACTAGAAGACCATATCGAACTAGGAGTGCCTGATATATTTACTTTATTACATTAGCCGTGGATTTACGTGACTACCATTAGGGATGAAGGATTTATTAGGAAAGAATGTGACATTCGATGCAAGACAATTACAATCATTTGGAATTTCACGAATCAGCAATCACAGTGCAGAAGCACGCAACATTGCCATTGAGAACCACATGTATGTGACATTAATAGCTGTACGTCAGACTATCTCTTCTAAACACCAGAGCCAGCATTCCATTAGTTAAACATTAACAGAGGATATATTGATGAAACGCTTAATTATCAACTATGGTTGTAACTGATGGTGTGTGACAAAATAGAAAGCATTTTCTCACAATAACGTCAATCATTGTTTACTGTCAAATTTCACAGTCTGACTGTTTCAGACATTTAACCTTGACTAGTACTGTTTAGGGCAAGGATAGACTGGTTTTATGTTAAAACAAAATTAGACATTGATGATGTATTTCATTTCACGAGCGTATCTAGGAAACATAAGATAAATTGAGAACAAGAACAGAAAGAGGCGCTCCAGGCAGACCTAATTAGCAATCAGTATTAATAACGGAGCCATATGCATGTTCTCTCTTGACTGAAAAACAGAGGATTGAATGGGTATGATGGTTTATGTGAAAGAAAGCATTAAGTAAAGCTGTGATGTTATAGACGCAGTGTAATCCATTTGCAGGATAGAGAAGATAAGTTGAGATTCTGCAGGAACAAGACAAGAGAAAACTGCACCAGGCAGAATTTATTATCCGATCAGTAAAAACCGGGCGGTGCTTTCTCTGGATCCATAAATTGAGGGTTGAATGGGTATGAAGTATTTATATAAATGCTGAAGAAATATGGCTGATATCATTTATAAGATCAAATTAAAAAATTGAAATATTGTTTCACATTTAGCCTCATTAAATTTTGCATTTAACAGTAGCTTAGGTATTGGACCCCATATCTAGGAGATGAATAGCATTTCATACCCATAGCTATAGGAGAAAATAACATCTTTAGACTGGTGTGATTTCCACAGGAGTTTTTAAATTTCTAATCAAAGGATTATTCATCATTTATTCTTATTCATTATTTATTTATTTAATTTATCTATATACATGATAATCTCACACAAAAATGAAAATTTTCATGCTACATTGATATGGATTAAAATATGATTGGATAGACAAAGATACAATTATTATACAACATTGCTTACATACACATAACATACAGGTCATACACATTCTTCAGAAAGGGTAGTATCATTAGTGATCTAAATAATAGTTTTAAAAATGATAAGTGGAGCATCATTACATAAAACCATGATCTTTTCATAGGTTTTGGTTTGGCAAATGCTTCTTCAAGTTATGCATTCTTTGATTTTTTACCAACAAGAGGTCAAAAGAGTTGTTTAATTTTTGTTGTTTAAAGAGGATGTTTAATTTCTGTTACTGCATTGTCTTTTGTTTCTATTTATTTTAAGATGTCGTCATAGTTTCATACTTAGAAAGACACTTTTGAAAAGTTTTAATCTGTTTCATACATATAAAACAGTTTTGATTTATACTGCGCTATAAAGTTTATCCAGTTGTATTTTCATAGCTTTCTTTGTCTATTTTCAACATCAGGAAGAAGGCTTGATTTGACAAGATTATGTATGGAATACTCCTGCTTATCTTGTCTGTTGTAAGGATTTATATGTTCAGCAGAAAATACCATTCAGGTACATGCATGTCTTCTCTGAAGAGAAACATTTTTTAAGAACAGTGTTAGACATTAAACAGCTTCAGTGTAATACCCATATAGCTCAAAGTCTGAATACCCAAATGATGTATGGCATGACAAGTTATCCGTAGTTTTCAGTTTGAAAAAACGCTGCTTTGCAAATTCTTACCTCAAATCAAATGGTCCGGCGACATACCGGGTCGTACAAAAAATACCTTTTCTCAAAGGTAGATCACAGTCATTAAGTAACCTAGGTGCACTCTTAAAGGATGGGAGATAAGATCAGTAAAGAATGCTTTGTGATGGAAAGTCTTGTATTTCAAAAGACATTATTTGGGAAATTATGACTTGATTGTCCTCTGTTGAACGAGTCATTAAGATATTTTCCTATATAATTACCAATTATCACACATATATCTTTCTCTGAAATACACTATATATGTTATTGAACATTACATAAGTGTCGGGAGTCAAGACAATGCATTATAATTTAAATTTAGCCGTTTAGAAATAACAAAGGGACAAAATTAAATAGACAGTTTACAAGACCAGATTAATGGCAAGATTGTCTTTATCAGGAAATAATAGACTGAAATAACCCACACATTTATGACAGAAAAATAATAATCAGCGTAAAAGTTTTTATGAATAGGAACTCTTTGAAATACCACATGAATCATGAATTATCTGCACACATTTTTAAACATAAAAGGCGCAATTAAATTGTTTGTTGTTGACAGAAAGTCGAAAACGTGTTCTATTGTATTCGTGAGAGGTGTTTTTATCCCGAGTGACATGACATGCCGTGGTGAGATTCTAGCAGAAATTAGTGAAAAGTAGAATTTTACTATTCTAATTTAGATTTTCAAACATAGTAAATAGATTGACGAGATGAATATTTACATGTATGACTGTTTAACATTAACTTATTTCTCTTCTTTTGGCAAAACATAGTTCATGATTAGGTAACTACAAAAACCTATTTTGTGAAACTCCACAATTAATTACCCTGATTACCGAGTGAATCAATGGCCCCTTTCACAAGGAGCATTTGATATAATTATTTTATAGTTACGGATTAAAAGTAACAACATGTACATTTACCTTTTACAGTTAGCAGTGATTTTATTTTATATTTTATCAAGTTGATCATTCTTTATAACACTCAAATTTGATAAGAGATTGGGGTATTAGAAGAAAAGGACTAACAATATTTCTCCTGATGTGACACACAACGAGATTGATATTTCAAAAAAGGAATGTTTGATTCTTGTGACATCTTATTTTGCATTGTATTAAAATTAGGATTTAAAAAGTCTATCATTAATCTTGTAGATTGACTTGTAGAAAGAATTGTAGATCGTAATACCCTGCTCCGATATCATAGTAATGCTTTAAGAATTAACAACCGATTTTAACATATTCTATTAAACCAGTGAACATGAATGTTATCTAAATGTTATTTTATCCAAGGGAATTTTCCTACTTAGTTTAATCAATCAATTCAGCGTCATAAGTCCAAAATATTATAAAACCATAAGCCATATGTCAATCTTAACCCCATCCTTTTGTAAATGATCGTTAGAAACATTTTCCTGCTTCATCAGCGTAATTGAATC
This sequence comes from Phorcus lineatus, assembly GCA_921293015.1. Taxonomy (NCBI): domain Eukaryota; kingdom Metazoa; phylum Mollusca; class Gastropoda; order Trochida; family Trochidae; genus Phorcus; species Phorcus lineatus. Next base: position 35,299,130 of record OV121086.1, on the reverse strand, counting down.
CGCTGAATGAGCTCCTTACATGTACCCTGATATCATTTAGGCGAAAAGCCTCGTATCGCTAGCTATCTAACCAGCAAATGAGACAACTCGCATCCAGCAACAGCGGCACAACCCGGATACAAAATTCCGTTAAGTTAAAAAGAGTAGCTTCAAGCGTCTTGGATAACTACATTTCATTGGCTTGAGCACAGCCACGAATATCAAGCCGCGCCGCCGTACGAGGGATTTGGCTCGAAAGAGATCAGGGTATATGGAAGGAGCTAGATCAGCGGATTCAATTTTGACATCAAAGGGACAAAATTAAATAGACAGTTTACAAGACCAGATTAATGGCAAGATTGTCTTTATCAGGAAATAATAGACTGAAATAACCCACACATTTATGACAGAAAAATAATAATCAGCGTAAAAGTTTTTATGAATAGGAACTCTTTGAAATACCACATGAATCATGAATTATCTGCACACATTTTTAAACATAAAAGGCGCAATTAAATTGTTTGTTGTTGACAGAAAGTCGAAAACGTGTTCTATTGTATTCGTGAGAGGTGTTTTTATCCCGAGTGACATGACATGCCGTGGTGAGATTCTAGCAGAAATTAGTGAAAAGTAGAATTTTACTATTCTAATTTAGATTTTCAAACATAGTAAATAGATTGACGAGATGAATATTTACATGTATGACTGTTTAACATTAACTTATTTCTCTTCTTTTGGCAAAACATAGTTCATGATTAGGTAACTACAAAAACCTATTTTGTGAAACTCCACAATTAATTACCCTGATTACCGAGTGAATCAATGGCCCCTTTCACAAGGAGCATTTGATATAATTATTTTATAGTTACGGATTGAAAGTAACAACATGTACATTTACCTTTTACAGTTAGCAGTGATTTTATTTTATATTTTATCAAGTTGATCATTCTTTATAACACTCAAATTTGATAAGAGATTGGGGTATTAGAAGAAAAGGACTAACAATATTTCTCCTGATGTGACACACAACGAGATTGATATTTCAAAAAAGGAATGTTTGATTCTTGTGACATCTTATTTTGCATTGTATTAAAATTAGGATTTAAAAAGTCTATCATTAATCTTGTAGATTGACTTGTAGAAAGAATTGTAGATCGTAATACCCTGCTCCGATATCATAGTAATGCTTTAAGAATTAACAACCGATTTTAACATATTCTATTAAACTAGTGAACATGAATGTTATCTAAATGTTATTTTATCCAAGGGAATTTTCCTACTTAGTTTAATCAATCAATTCAGCGTCATAAGTCCAAAATATTATAAAACCATAAGCCATATGTCAATCTTAACCCCATCCTTTTGTAAATGATCGTTAGAAACATTTTCCTGCTTCATCAGCGTAATTGAATCCGCTGAATGAGCTCCTTACATGTACCCTGATATCATTTAGGCGAAAAGCCTCGTATCGCTAGCTATCTAACCAGCAAATGAGACAACTCGCATCCAGCAACAGCGGCACAACCCGGATACAAAATTCCGTTAAGTTAAAAAGAGTAGCTTCAAGCGTCTTGGATAACTACATTTCATTGGCTTGAGCACAGCCACGAATATCAAGCCGCGCCGCCGTACGAGGGATTTGGCTCGAAAGAGATCAGGGTATATGGAAGGAGCTAGATCAGCGGATTCAATTTTGACATCAAAATCAAAAGAGTTTTACTGTCAGTATAATTTTTCTGATTCACGATTCGCAAATCTCGGAAAACTTTCCTCTCTTCTTTTACACTGCTATCATGAAACCAAAAGTAAAACAAGTTTTCAACAAATCTGGATGACCGAACATGAAATTATCTTGATGAGTTTCCCAATAAACAGTTTTGCTCTGGGCAATTGTAATCATCAAACAGCTCAGTATTAAGCTTCGAGATTTATAAAATATAGTATTACCCTTGTTTTAACCTGAAATGAAACAGGCTTCTTGCAATTTTAGTATTTATGAGTAAATTTTAAAGATGTAGACCGAATTTCATTTATACTCAATTCTGATCTTTAAACTCGTAAACCACCTTTGTGGCAAAAGACGATATATACAATATATATGCAGATTCAAATATGAACGTCGTGTGAAGAAGAGTTAAACAAAGAGGAAATAGAGTCATTAAGATATATTTTTATTCTGATATATACAAAGTTTTGGCGTAAAGCTGCCTCATGTCACATGAGAAGAAGCTCTAAACATTACTTCGATCGACATTTTGCCACTTCATTAACAATAGAGGTTCTGGAATTGTCTAGTTTTGCAGTCTAGTGGTGAAAGTGACTTTAAAAAGAACCCATGCTGTGATAATAACAGGCATCTTGACAAACGCATTTGTGAAGAGATGTCGTTATCAGTGGAAGGTCTCTGTAAATTTGCTTCCTGTGAAACCAGCCAGTGAAGGGATACTCTTAATGGATGATCTTAAAGTGACTCGATTGAAGCACGTCTCATTCATTTGATCCTTCAACGCCAATGTGAAATTTACTTGTAGGTTCAGACGTTATTTTTATATTTCCAAGACACTGTGATCAGAGGGGTAGTGATAATACTCGTTTTGCCAATTCTCTTGACTTACTTGATTTTTACAAATTGGTTTCATAATTGAAATTGGAAATACAGAACTTGGTTATGGCACTTGATAAATCGATTGAATCACAGTAAATTTTAAGATGAAACATTCTAAACACATATAAAAGTAATAAAAACAATACCCCAACTAAAAATCAAAACTAAAATGTTTTAATACTTACCGTTTGATCGTTTGTGGTTTTTCTGTAAAAGACAAAGTCAATTTAATGAACAATTTTGAGTGATTGAAATTTGTTTTTAAGCGAAACTAAATCCATCACATGTATTTTCACTGTAAGAAAACGATGATTTAAATACTTAATACATGATAGCAAGCTATCGGTAAATGGTTACACACTAAAAAGAGTGCACATACATCAGAGGGTTTTTTTAAAAAAATAGTTAAAATACGTTTCAAGGCTTTGGTTGAATTTAATTCATAAATCAACTAAGAATCTTGCGAAAGAGCTTCCGATATATGCTTCCTATTTAAACATCACTGTCATAACCATACAAAATTGTAACGGCATTACAGTTGACAGGAAGAGGTAACATAACATGTTTTTTTATGAAAACACTATCAGAAATCCTTATTGTGTGATATAGAATCAAACAATGAACCGATTTCGTTCATGTTCACATTTGAAAATTGCTTAGATCACAGTAACAGACAGCTGGTCCCTTACCTGTAATTCGCAGAGGAATGATATCTACAAGGATAACCTTCAAGCAATTTATTAGAATTTCAATTTAACTGACAATCTAAAGGAGTGGTATAACATTTACAAATATATTAATTTCAACGATTATTCAAGATAAACTGGGAACTTACAATGCCATGCAAGCACATACACTGCCAAAACCGATTTCATATTTTAAGACATAACTTGAGGTCTACCCCATGAATTCATTAGTACCCTCACTTGCAAACATTTAAGAGCCTGTTTAAATCAGTCTAAAGGGTCATCAAACACGGTCTAATTTGCTGAACATTGAATTCATCTGATGGTCAAATGTTATCGTGACCCAGAATTCTGCAATATAAAGCGATAAGATTTATCGTCGAAGAATATCCTTATCGTATTCCTGTCAGCCAATATCACACAGCCGATCAATATTGCTAGAGTATAACGTGCCTTATCAAATTGGGAAGCTCTTGCATAATAACAGCTTTATTCTCTGCACTGGGAACATCTGCGTTTACTTCTGATCTTGATCGTAGAAATAGTATCTCACCTCAACTACTACTAAAAACCAAATTTGACAAAAACATTGATAAGATTTCTTGAATTAAAAAATAAATTTGCAATTGTATGTTCATTAGACCTCTTGTTATACTTCTGTTTCATATTCATGTTCTATCATTGCCTTTTGATTCTTTGTTTGGCTTAAGGTCTCTGCCTTAAAAGCATACTGTGATTGCCTATAGCTAAACACTGACTCCTCTTGTACCACAGGTTGACTATAGATAACATATTACCTGTACTGGGGGCATTATCTATGTCTCCGGTCGGGAGACATTTTTTTTCAATTGAGTTTCTATTTCAGTAAGCGTCGGCGCATAAATCTAACAATCTATGATAAATCATCACCTTGCTGCCTCATGATTTCATGTAGATGTATCTTTAAGGGTTTGAGCTTAAATTTCAGGATTTGTTGTTTGCATTTTTGAGATTCTGAAGACTTCTTGACAAATCATCAGATATGCTACGCAACTTAAACTTCTTCCTTTGAACATTGGTTTTGTTTTTAAAGCATTATTCTGAAACAACTTTGCAAATTGGAGGAAGGGGAAGACATATGTTTTTAGGAGTAACACTCTTATGTTAGAAGTAGGAATGTTTGCTCGTGGGATTTGTCCAAAGCCTTAGTACAACGGGCAAATCTCGAAGGCCAAAATGTTTACTTTTTATCAATGCCCATATGTCATGTTCTATGATAAACTGCCAACTAATTATAATTACACTGATTTGTAGGATTATGCATTAGTAGAATATGTACAGAAGCCTCCGTTGAATAGCCCACAAACAAAACCCAATAAAAGAGCCTATGATTAAACGTCTTTAAGCTCAGCCACTGTGAAATGGTTATATGCATGGCCGTTTCTTTTGTAGTGTGGTATGACGTACATATGCAAAAATGTGTATGCTGAAAAATGAAATTTCCCTGCAAAGCAATTATGTTGAAATCAATGCAAGAAGTTAGGGAACAGCAGAGTGTTTAAAGGTATAGAAGGGAGAAGAAATCAACTGGGCCTTCTTTGTGGAGAGAAATTGATCAGAATGAAGAGATTCGGTGTTTAATTCATTCATTATTTAAAAGCTGAGCCTATTATAAGATAATGAAATGGCAAATAACACTGTCTCATACACAAATCGTTACCTTTTTGTAAATTAAGATGACCCAAATCTTTTCTTGCAGTAAGTTTCTATGTGAGCAATCCACGTTATGTCTCATTTCCTTTCCTTGACCAGAGTGAATCACTATTTATGTGTCAAGACACCGAGTTGGTACGTATCTGTTTTACATTGATTGTTAATCACTTCAATGTTAAGAAATGTCTTTAAATCACAACAAAACTTACAGCAGACGGACCATACACATGTTATTGAGACCAGCACAAATTGATTTAACTTGTCTGGATGTCGGCTAATTGGTTCAGAGGTAATACTCTCGCTTCCACTGCATGAACATGTCCAAGTAATTCCATTTTCTAGGATTTGTAACCTGTTTTAAATACGTAGTTACCTCAATCTCAGAAATCTCTGCAAGCGATGCATTTAATATGTATATTGCTGGTATGTTTTAATTCTTGAAAGAAAGGGCCTCGATTTTTATCTAATGAAATATAATTTTGGAACATTTTATTGAACGTGCGGTATAGTCTACGAGCAAGGAATACTTGACAAGAAATTTAAGACGAGTGTTTTAAGGATATATGAACAATGGTTTATAGTAATAATAGATTAAATCACACTTCTCTGTCGACATCTTCTTACACCCATTTGGTCTCTTATATTCTTAATCAATTACTTTTGAAACGTCGACCAAAATTTGTCTTCATAAAAATGTTGATTTGGTCATCTGTCAAATAGCAAATCATTTGAAGATTTCAATCTCAAAAAGCGCTGACTACGTTCGTTCCGATTGAATTCTTGTAGGAAATTTCATTTAGGCCCTCTGTCAGGTTATTAACGATTAAATATAAATGTCTATCTGACTTTAAGTAGATGCCATACACATTTGTAAATTTGATTGATATGTTCTTTTTTGTTGGTGATTTCCCCTGAGGATATTTAGAAACTGCGTTTGGAATATCAAGCTTTTAAGTAATCATTATTTGATTCATCATCATAAGTCAAATCAAACTATAATTTTCATGCAGTTCATCGTTAATGATCATCAGAATACTGTTTTATTTAATGAAACATGTTTAATTGAGTCTTGGTTATAAGATGAATCAAGCTTTCATATCAAAGGGAATTCTAAAATCATTTTTAAATGGAGGTCTAATTGTGTAAAATTTTGTAACCCGTCACTAAGGAACGAGAAGGTAATTTATCCAGGGTATATTGAAAGAAGGAGCAAATACTAAAATTGGATAAAAGTTGAGGGTGTATTAGATTTTATGATTTACTTTAAATTCATACTTTTTAAACAAAATAGTTCATGTGTTCTCATGTGAGTTTATATTTAAAAAAAGTCTTGAACTTGAATGGTGAGAGATCAACCACTATCGAATAACATATAGTTATAGCATGTATTAATCGATTGAAGTGTACATTGTCTCAAAGCAAAATTGAAGTTTTTTATGAACGGGATACAATGTCATATATGTTTAGTGTTTTGACATTTGTATCATATTTCCCAGAAATAGTTCACCATTAGATTAGTGACAAACAATAACTCTGTAAATTGGAAAGTAGAAAGAAATATATGACGATGAGTAAAATAAAGTCTCTATTTAGATTAGCACTGAAACTTAATATATTAACATTTTATTGATTTGATACTGTCCTTGATCCATAAACAAGTTTCCAGACAGTTAATGCATATTTAATCTGTAAGGTGGTAACGAGGTGTGGAAGGGTAATGTGGTTACCATCAGCTCCTTCTAATGCTCACTAAGGCTTTTTTTACACCTAGTTCATTAACCCTTAAAGCGGAAGAGGTGTTCAATTAAGAATCAAACACTAAGGACTTCGAAAAGAATCAAACACCAAGCATTTCAATCCATTCTGATTATTGTGACAACATTGGTAATTGTTGTACACATGCTGTAGGACATCGCGCATAGTATCGTATTCACGCACTGTTTTTCCTGGGAAAATTACAAATTGCTAAAGATATATGAAATATCAATTAATCGAAAGTTTGAGTTGTTTGAAAGACTTTGATTTGTATAAACGGGGGTTACAACAGCTTTTTTTCCAATAAGGTCACCGTCTATAACGTCACGCGGCAGAACTCAAGGTTCAGTGACCACGGGCCCTTTCAGATCTGTTAACTGGTGCTTATATATTAGCTGGCGTTTTGAAAAAGCCTTCTTTAACTAACTTATCGGCCGATTGCAGAAATTTTAAATTGGGTCATTGTCAAATTCGAATACTTTTTATTGAATCACAAAAGTTTCCATTGCGCATTTCAGTCGAACTTTAAACAGTCTACGTGTACGTTTTTGTGTTAAAAGTCCTTTACAATCCAAAATCCCACATTTTGAAAACTGTCCATTTTTTTCTATTTTTTTTAGAACTTATTAAACCATTTAGTTATAAAGCCTAGTGAAGAATAATCATTGAAATATATTTATGTTTAATTGTTAATCACTTTTAACTGTCTAAACAAGTTAAAGCTATTCCTTGTTCAGTGTCAGGAAATCTCACTGAATTTGCTTGCTTTGAGCAAGAAAGGTCAGTTGTCTCATTTGAGTAATAGGAGTTCTTGTTAGGACTTAATTTATACGATTGAGATTCTGTGAAATTTCAATCAAACACTTCACAGAGTACCGCTGAGTTTCAATAATGAAAATAGAAATGAGGACCCATGATACGACAATTGTACTTAACCACTATTTTGTACATTGTAGTGACATTGAGTATGATGTAAATTTAAAAAACCTCATCAATAGTGTTATGTTTTCAAAAAGTTTTGACTCCTGCTAGAGGTTGCGTTTAATTTTCAAGTTTTACATTTTGATAAGAAGATACTTTTGTGTTAAATCATCTATCATCAATTCTCAAGTTATTGTCAGGAAAGATTTTCCCTCATGAAATAGACCTACACACCTCCAAGAACGTCCTAGAAAGGTTCAATATCATTTGACTAAATTTGTAATTTTAATATGAAATTACTTGGTAAAATTCTACTTCCACCGATCCCTTTAAAAAGTAGCTGTCCTATCAAACTATCAATCTATTAAATACATAAATTTTCTACAGCATAAGAGACTTAAAAGAAAGATCACCCCAAATGGTATTGCATAACAATAAATTTACATCTTTTATAGGTAGTTTATCTTGTCATTGAAATCAAAACGCCGAGAAATATTGTTTAGAAATATTGTTTAGCGGGAAATGAAAGGATTACCTTCATCACATTCTTCAAACCAATTACAAGCAGGCAATGGATAGTGCCAGGATATCGTCTCGAGTTATAAGCTTTAATTACTTTCGAAAAAAAGTAAGAAAAGTGGATTAAAAAAAAAGTTTTAAATTAGCCTCAAGAGTAACTTATAGTTTCTTTATCAGAATCCTTTGTTTGTTTTTTCGTTAACAATCTTTTGAGTGTTGATGTATGTAGCCTTTTTGGGGGATAATTCTTTTCAATAATTCTAATCACAATTTCATATTATTATCTATATTTTGATATTTTCAATTAATGTTTTACTATCGATATATCAGACAAGTGTTAAATTTAGCCAAATTACATGATTGACACATTAAGCCTTTTTTCATAAACATTAAAATGATGAAATGCTATCATTTGAACGAACGATAGTATGACATCTTTACTTCACTACCGTTCTATCATCAAAGTTCTAACTCATTTCCATCACTTGATTGATTTCCAGCTTCATGTATGTGTCTCGACGCTGTCTTATCATCTTATATAAGTAACAATGATTGTAAACTATTCTGAAAGAAAACTAATTTCCTTCAATTCGAATATCTATGGAAATCTAATTTGATAAATATTTGATAAGTTATAGATTGGATTTGAAGGAGCAGCTGCTAAAAATGCTAAACTTTATAAAAAATTCAAAATTCGACAGGGCAGTGATGCAATGCTTGAAATGTAGTCTATTCAAGGGTGTCTAAATGTCCTCTTCCTGTCTCAGGGTAAAACGTCTACGGTCTCGCTCCACTCATAACTCGGATAACATAAGATAATCTTTATTGTCCCAAAAGGGAAATTTGTTTTGTACTCCTGGCATATAACCCGATTAACACTTACCCCTTTGACCTGTGACCAGCCAATCAAACAGTTTATCGTGATGGTTCACGATAAAATGTCAGGCAACTACAGAGAGCCTCCTATAGCACAGTTGGCTTTCGGTCTTCCGAACAATGGTTACGTGTTTACATGAGCAAGATAAATTCAAATGCTATTTGCATTTAGGCAAAGAAGGTGGGGTAAGTATTTAAAAACACTGTTTTGAGAACCTGTAAGATTTCCGCAGTGACCCACCAAAAGGACATAATCGGAAAACAGAGAAAAAGGCAGTGCAGTCTTAATATTGCCGACTCGTATATCAAACGCTGCTATTGGTTGACTATTTTCAGATAGTTCATAGGTTAAAGATCACAACGTGTAAGTTTGAGTGGGGTTATATCCAAGGGGTATTTGAGTGGAGCGAGAGCGTAAAGGTTTTACCCTGAGACAGGATGACATTTCCTCGTCTGAAATAATAACATTCTTTTGTATTTATTTTATAGATAAGATGACGTTACGTTCTATCATTATTTTAAATTATATTATAAAGGCCGAATTTATGATGAGTTAAACAATTCCATACAGGACAAACGAGAGATCGAAAGTAAAAAGTCAATACTTTAACCAAGTTCTACATGAAACAACAACCGTTTCATTTCCATCATGATTGATTGATTTGCAGATTGATGTAGGATACGAGACACTTTCTTGTTATCTTATATAAGTAATAACAACTGTTCTGAACAAAAACTGTTTTCCTTAATCTTGAGTACTTTTGTGAACAATATATTTTATGCAACAATTAAATGAAATTAATTACTGAAGATTACTTTTGTTGTGGCATTTGAGCATGTATTATTTTACCTCTTGTGTTATCAGTTGATACTTGACTTGCTGATCATTCAAAAAACGAAACACCTATGCAAGATTGTATTTGAATGTTTCAGATAAAATGAATGAATTGAAGGATATTTTTTTCTCAAGAGATTTTACATTACGATAAATCAGGCAAAATTCGCAAAATTGGTCCTGTTCATTTCTTTTACTAAACTTGACTTAAACTGAACTTTCCTCACAACATTTCTAAGTTTCAAGGAAGCTTAAAATATTGGTGTCGAAATACATTGGTAATAAGAACTCTTCGAGCATATAATTATATCTAATAAAATCTTTCAAATTAGAAAGTTGGAATGATTTTACAGAGGTTTAAACCACAATGTAAGTATCTGTTAAATGCTTTAGCACCATCATTGCCTTGAAAATGATTCGTGGTCTTAAATGAATCATTCATACAGCATAAGGGGTATAATCTCGAGGACAAGGAGTACTACGTATGTCATCATTTAATTGATTTCATGAGATTTATTGTCTCATCTACAAAATCATATTTTAAATTTTCATGATTTAATTCATTCATCGCCATTTATGTTCACATTTATTAGAGTATGATGTAATGTCGTCTAAAAAGTAATCAGTGCATCTGCATAAACAAAACTAACGTTAATGCAATTGAGACATTCTCTTCAGCGACAAAGACATACACTATCACATAAGACAAAGACAGATTATCCATTCCTAAGACAGAAAGTGTCTACAATGCCACTTCAAAATGATTGGTCTACTTACAAAAGGTCACTGTGTCGGCCAAGTGGTATTTTCGCAATTTATCAAACTTATTTGTCTTAGATTAAGAAGGCTTTGCAAGGGAAGTTTCACGTGTCTAGTTCTGCTTCTTACCAAATACATACATACTATCCCAATATTATAACAATGTAGAGGTAAATTTTCATATTACCGATATTTCTTGTCTTAAGATACTAGGTGGACTTCAGTATTCCATTATCTTCAATACCTTCTATAACAATAGCTCACAAATGGAACGTGCTGACGTGTGGCTTTTCAGTGTGAATAAGTGGTATTCTCAAACCAGGGTACACATGTTGAGATGAATATTAAGTTACTGTATTGATTTACATTTATAAACATTTACATAGCGCCTGAATGGTAAGTTGATGTTATTATGCAGGGAACCACATTGTTTCCCTTCTTTCGCCTATACATTCTTTGATGATATAAAACGTTTTTATTCGTTACATAGTGGTAATGGGAATGCATGGTGAGATTTAAAAGAGAAATTGTTTACTGAACAAAGTCAATCTTAAGTACAAGAAGACTTGGAAAAAGAATAAAGTTTCCCTTTTCTGTAATCTTTATTTTTTGAGAATGTTGCTGTAAAGAACAGGGAGAGGATTTAAAAACTAATACGCTAATGACTTGCTATCTGTATGCGGCATGTATTTAAGATGCTTGTAAATATGGTACACGTGACGGTGAAAATATTTCATATACAGTTTCATACTTCAATTATGAACTACTTCTACTACTTCTCTGGCTACTTAACTTGTAGTGTACTTGTAAAGATACAATAATACTACATAATGTAAGAAAAAACACAAATGGCACCCTAACAATCAAGCAAGCATGCTGTGAAAAGTGTTTGACGAGAAATTCATGTACAATGTCAGAAATCAGACAACTATTTAAACGTGGCCAAGTTAGTGAGATTCCTTTTATCTTCAAACCTGCATTATAACTTTTAACAAACACTAATTAAGTTTAATTTATTACAGTGTAAAGTAGTTAACAATTGTCAAGGCAATTTAATAAAATAATTGCTTTGACATGATATTTTTATACAAAAGAAAGAAGTATTTTCTCAATATGCCCCTACGTCTCTTAACTCATCTACGATTTAGAAAAGTAGGACAGTTTATTAAATTTGATACCCACACACAAACATTAACAATAAAGTATCTTGATAATTTGATAATGATTTTACTTCGTGGTATTTCTTACTCTCATACTTTCTTTCTTTTGAAAACTTAATGTCGTGAATTTTCCATGCCTCTGTACTTATCTCTCTATACAGATATTTTGAGGATCTCATGATTTCTTTTACATTTATAAACGAGTAAGACATATCTTTCAAGTTGTTATGCTAACAAACAATCATGAAATCGTATTAGGCTTCATATTTTTATTTTTAAAAATTCAAAGATATTTTCAAAATATGTTGAAGATGTTATTAAGACATGAAAGCTTCTTTTAATCTGTTCATTGGTGGGCGACACATCAACGTTCCTTACTGGTCATTTAGCTTCTTTGATTAAAATCTAATAAATTAGATAGGAATAAGTTTATGTTAGAAATACCAGTATAAGAAAAATTATCTCCAACATCAAAAAGACTATTACCTTGAAAAATAAGGGAATAACTGGTTGCTGAAATGTTATTTCAACCATCACTGAAAATGTTTTATAAAAAGGCTATCACTTCATGAACTCATTGGGGATCTTTTGATTTCAACCCGTTCTTTAGATGCTTCTCTTTGTTCAAAGAGGATCATTAGAGATAACACTGACCAGATTTTGTTATTTGGCCCTTTATTGAATTTGTGTTTTTACAAAATAAAAGGCAAAACACTTATAAGTATGTCCAGTTAGCTTAAAGAATGGAATTACTCACATTTCAATTACGAACTATCACTTTAATTCTCAGTATTATGCAACGTGTCTCTGCACTAAAATAATAATGTTTTATAAATGCAAATATCCTAAAGATGCAAAACGTTAATTGAATAATATTTTTCAATAGATTGTTTCTCAGTAGGCAACTTTTTCTTGCGAAAAAACGTGGAGATCCTAATTATAGGATATCAAACGAGCTTCCCTTTTCATATCAAGTTTATGCCCCAAGTGAAATAATTTTGCTTTGTCACGAGCCTTGACAAGTATTGAAAGGGGAAAGAGTTTGGTATCCTATTTATTACCCACGTTTTTTAAACTGAAAACATCGTCAAATTAAAGTAAAATTTAGCTTCCCTATAGAGAAACTCAAAACACGGATTAATACATTACACTGGTGATTGGAATGTCGGCCCCTTCACTTCGGAAAACGTACGCTGCTTTGTTGTAATGTAGTTAATTACATTTGATAAAGAAACACATGAAAATAAACTACAACTGAAAGCAAAAATCATTTAATTCATTTCATTTAAAGACTTGGTTTCAGCTACAAATCTGTAATTCAGCATTAACACGCGAAAACTGTCAACATTTTGAACTGATAAACGTGACCTAAATCTCGGCTCAACGTCAATCGGCCGTCACTCAAGGCGAGTTTAGAGTGGCACACGTAACATTTGGTCTCTAAAGGGAATAACATTGTAATTTATGTCTCAAAAACTGTCAACTGGTAAAGAAGCTTTTCAGTCAATTCATCTATTCATCATCAGAGGACAAGTCACGGTAAACAATATACGGCGACGCTTGGCCATCTTTGTTTACATGAGTACCGATAGACCCAGCAAACGAATTTTGTTACTTATTTAGATTGTATCGTTTTTCTATTTATTTACGTACATTTAAGTTATTAAAGGAAAGAAAAGCTTTGCATGTAACCACAATGAAAAATAAATTTTATTCGATTATATTATGAAAATTCTCGTTTCTCGTGGGCTTAGGAACGAAAACTTATGAATGGAAATCATGAATGAAATAACTGATGAAAGTAGTACCGGTAACTTCAAAACTCATGTATCAGCCAATCAAATCACTCGAAGGTGTTATGACACATATGTGTCATAACAGATTGTTATGAAACCCCTTTACGAAGTCCCACGTGGGTAATAAAAAATTTTAAATTATGTTTCTTATTTTAATTTTAGGGGAAAACGCCCTCCAAAGATAAACGAAAGAATCAAAGAACACTGTACCCCAACTAAGTATAAAGCTTTAATATTTAGAGAATGCATACGCCGTCAGTTGCTGTCTCATTGAAACAATTTGCTTTGGGGTGAGATTTTGTTTCCACTAATGCTCAAAGTTACCTTTATAAGATACCTGATAAGATATGATATGAGGGATTAATGATTCAGACTAAAGGTTGATAAATGATATACACGCCTGGTTTATTTTTATTAAAAAAACCAGTCGTCTAAACAAGGATAAATGTCCAATCTTTCGGATACGTTTTGACAATAATTATGATAAACAGAAATAATGTCTAAGAATAATGTTACTTAGACATAAAATTAAATAAGGAAAACATGGGGTGAGAAAATCAACATCCATAAAAAAAAGCATGCAAAAACGATACAATGGCTCGATTAATAACTCGTTGACACTTCTTACAATTTATTTTTATCGCTTTACTCTCTCAGATATTTTGAACATTTTCTTTGTAACTTTGTATTCAACTCATTTCAACTATTTAACAACATGTTTTTGTCTCAATGGATGCATGCCATAGAGTCGATTTTTTCCTTGTATATTTCAAATTAGTTTCATGAAATACTAATACTTATATTTGAATTATTTCTACCAGTAATTAAGGCAAATAATATTTAAATGACTTTAACAATCAAAACATAAAACTGTAAAACTCTAATGTTATATGGATGACAGATACATTGATCAAAATATCATCTTACCTACAAGATTTTAGTTGAAAAGAGTCAGGATGCCTTTTCTGAAACACGGGAGTCAAAGTTGTTAGTGCTTTCTATTTATCAATTATACAGTCAACATCCTAATTATAAGAGGTTTTACTTTCACGAAAGGTTTAAAAGGACGATTTATTATCAATATCAATAAGCTCGTTCCTTAAGGGTCCACATAAACGAATTCATCTATCCCCTTGGGCAGAATGCGTCTAAGACGCCCCTTGAAATTTATTGGTTTACATGTTGCTTCGATGCATCATTGTCAGTCTCAGTATTGATTATTGTTGCTTCACCTTGCCTGAGACTTTAAAATTCTATTGTTTGGACACGGTAAGTATGAAAAACTTAATTATCCAACTTCTAATGATGTGCATTTAATCAATTCAGCCATTTAAATTAGGTAGTGGTTGAGTTATTGTTTAGCGCACCTTATTTTAGCCATTAGCGATGTGCGTTTGAATTAGGACTTTGTTAATTAGTGATGTCTAATGACAATAGGATAAAATGATGAGGGATTAACGGTTATTCAGGTGATATACTCATAGGTATACAGTGTATACTTGTTTGAGCTGAAAAGATGAACACAAAAATAGTAGGCTTAAAAAAGGTACATACAGAACAATTTCTGGAATTATCTTGGTAAGAATAAGTAAAGTATATTCTTATAAAGTATTTCTGTTTGCAGAGATTTATTTTCCTATGCATTCCACATTGTGAATATTGATATTGTCAAAATACAGAATCGAGTAACGTATCCCACTGAAATTTTTACTGAATTATATCTGACCCTTCAGAGCCAATATGCAGGTAAACCATCATATTCAATTCAAAATACACCAAAACTTAGCTTCACAAGTTATCTCTTATTTTTTACCATGATAATTTTTATTCATTGAAAAAAAATTGTCCTTTTATTTTGTGCTATCATGCTAGACATGATATGTTGACTAGAGTGAAATATCCTGGAAAAAATCTGCCTTTCAAAATTAAGATATAACCCGATTTCTTTAATATAAGAAAACACTGTGGTGGAATCTATTCATACTTTGTGGATATAGATTACAATGTGGTATTTTTAACATTCGCTTTCAACACTGTACAGTTTTGTTTTACATCTTGCATCTTATATTTCTGTTACACATTTTGCACTGTGTAGCTTTGTTTCTCATTTAAGAAGTGTATTTCATACTTTAGATGGTAAAATTAGGTTTCATTTGTTGTTGTGATCAAGTTCTACTTCACATGTTACATCATAGAATTTTATTTCATACATTACATTGGAGCGTACTCTTCATGCAGGGTATAAACATTTTATTTGACCTTTTGAATTGAAGAGACATATCTCTGATCTTATGTTGGAAATATGACCATTGAAAAGTACACTTTTATTGCTAAAGGGTCCAGCAGAATGACAATATATAGGTATTGGAACGTGATTTGGAGAAGATAGAATTTGAGTTGGCAGTGTTTGAAAGATTATTTAACTAGTATTATTTTAAATAACATGTGTGATAACAGTGTGGCAACCACATAAAGGCGACAACTAATTATCACTGAACACTGATAATCATCAATTGTTTGCCATTTTTGAATTAATTTTTAGATGATTTGAATGAATATGTCTTATCAAAGTTAAAACATGATAATTCCAAAGAGAGGGTTTTCAGAAGAAGATTATTAACGCAGACGTATTAAATATTCTGAAGACCTATCATATTGAATGTCCACTATCATGATTTCTACAATGGACTGCACATTTATAAAGAGGGAAAGAAGCAAATATCCGATTTGAGTGGTCCTGGAGCATACATATCTAAAAAGTCCGGTAATTCAATGTTAGATTTGTTATGAGACATGTAGGGCTGATTCTTTGAATGTTAGGGGAAGGTTAAGCGTTTTATATGTAAACTAACCATATTATTATTCCACAAACAAGTATCAATTTATAGTGTGGATGGACACTTCCAAACGTTGGGCCCTAAAGCATTAATTCTTTCTGTAGACGTTTCCAATTCATTTATTCGATGTCAGAAGCAGTATGCCTCGAAGAATCTTAGTAAGTACATTCTGCCTGCTTCATGAAGTCCCAATCAGAAGTGTATTGTAACAATGCATTACCACAGTTTTTTACTTTCACATCTCGAATCTCTTGAGGATTCATTCCACTCAGAGGTTGTAAGTAAGCGTAAGTATTTTTAGTAAGTAAGTCCTTTAGGGAATGTTCTGGGTGATCTTTCTATCAGTTTGATGGAAGAAGGTTGATTCTTAACTGAAAGATCGATGCAGCAAACACTAGTGAGATAACAAATAGATGTTAATGTAACCAGCTACCCAGTTCTCCTAAACATTCATTTGCAGGAATTGGCATTAAATGCGTTGTTGAATCTGGTGTATATATCTGAAAATTTAAAACAGTAAAAGTATTTCGTTGAGTACGAACAGTTCGAGCAAGTTTGATAGAGATGTCTTCATGTTCTTTCCCGTGACAAATACTTTGAAGGATGGTCGGATGATCTCATTATCATGAAGTTTACTCTTCACCTCCAAAGATAAACTGAATAAACGCTGACAAATGTTCCCTTACTTTTATAAAGATGTCAACGTTGAGAAATAGGACAGAATTAAAGGATACTATTCTCAGTTCATGTCACACTTTGCAAATTATCCTTATCCTTTGCCATGTGTATTGCCATGTTTGCTATTTGGTTTCACTAACTGTCTTTTTGTAATTAAAAGAGTAATTGTTGTCTTACATGCTATTGTCATGATAATAGTTATGATACAAAAAATGTAAGTTATGCTAATTTATCACAAATATTACAAGATAATAAGATGAGTCCTGTGAATATTTAAATCTAACGACACTATTGTTAAGAGGCAACAACAAAGCACCTATGGGTGCTCATGAATGTACACAGTCTAGATTTAGTGAACCTCACTAAAATTATTATTGACCAATCTAAAGGTCAACTGGATCATTCAGTGATCAAAAGCAATAAATGATCGGATCTGTCCTTATTCGACAGGTTATTTTGATAAGGTTATCTATCGGTGTACTATTTGCAAAATGTATTTCACACAGAAAATTACCTTGAAAATAACCATCTAAATTAATTTCCTAATCAAGGTATTTTTGTAATGTGCTTCTTCATTTTAATCAGAATGATATATTTTTATTTTTTGATAGCTTTCATTTGCAGCTACTCGTATATTTGAATGTGAAATGGCTAATATTTGACTTTATGCATAAACAGTATATACTTCGTTGAGCAAGCCTGCTACAAACAAAAGTGAAATGCGAGGTCCCAGTTTACGTCTATCACTTGATTAGAATTGTAGCAGAATGAACGATGCAAATGTCTAGACACTACCATGTGGTCATGTTATGTACGTCAACAGTGACTGTAAATCAAGATTAATTGAATTTGTCTTTCTGCTGCATCAAGCCTGAAATCGGCTGCTTAATTACAAAGGTTGTTAAAACCTTATATGAACTTGTAAAACTTCCTGGGTTTTTTTTCATATAACCAAATTATATGAAAACTTTTTCAAAAATCTACAGATTTAGATTTCTAGTAGGTCATTCCTAAGCTGATACCGAAATGAATTAACTTAATCACAATTGTTTAATTTAATAAGGAAACAAATAAAAATTTCTTTCAAACCATATCCATCATGAAATTTCCACAATATCCTCTTGGCTAAGGAGAAATTAATATATAAGAAATTGTTTAATCAATTACGGTTGTGCTATATACTACCTAAGCTATCCGTTTGTTCTCAGTATAGGCAGAGTCTACTAATTTCATGAAAATTTACAGTAAAGTTCTGCAAAAATTTCATTTACATTAACACGTAAAAAACGAACGAGATGGCTATTGTCTGTTGTTCTGATTCACACATCTTACACGTCAGACTAACGTGTGACAGTTTTAGTTAGTTTAATACAAACAACATTTCAATTGGAACTATTCTCAAATACAATTAACTGATGTGTTAAGATATGGAAACATCAAGTTTGTAAATACTAGGTAGTTTTAAAATGATTACACGTTTATCACATGTGAAGACGATTTTACACAAAAATAACCCTGGAAAATGTTCTCATGCTCTGAAAAGCTGTGAAATGCTCACAAATACGTTATGAATCATATTGTTGATTCAGGAATTATCTATTCCAGATTCAAGGATTGTTTAAAGATACTGCTAATCTGTAGAATAAATCTAAGAAGAATTGCAATATAGGATTTTGTATGGCAGGTAGGGAGAGACAAAGGGGTCGATTTCGAGACCGTGAAGCACTTATTGCCTGTTAATATGTTAAATCTATCAAGTAAAGGTGTCGATTTCAAAATAATGGTAGTATTGAGATGCGTGCTTCTGTTCACCACATGGCAAATAGGGGGTTAGTAAATAAATAAATACAAATTACACCATGGACCATTTAATTATTTTTTATCAATTCTAGATTGTTATGCTTTCGTCAACATGCAGATGATGATACATATAATGTACAGAACAGGTACAGTTACATGCTGTTAGGTTTAAGGTTACGTTTCAATCAGATTCTGATAACAATGAACCACTGTAAGAATATATCAACATCTATCTGCGTAGAGTTATGTGAGCTGAATATTATTTGCAGATCTTGCTATTGAATCTAATAAATATAAATATATGATAAATATAATTATATAATTTTCATCTTGATTTCTTTCTTGTGTTTCTGAAAATCCTTATCACATTTGAAAATGATTTGTTACAAAAGTTACTATCGTCGTACCCAATGACTGAATTCAATTAGTGATGCTTTATATATAATTCAAAGTAAAGATAGGACGAGAGTCTTATTATCCGGTAAATGAGGTATTTCAAAAGAAGCCATAGGCTATAGCTACGCGTATCTCTGTGACGTCAAACAACAGAACATGATGCCAAGGAATTGATGTAAAGATTCCTGTAGGCACTTTCGCATAACATACTTCACATAGTCGTTTGAAGAATCATTTTAATATTTTTATATATATATATATTTATATATATGTGTGTGTGTGTGTGTATATATATTTATATATATATATGTATTATATTTATTATGTGAAAATTTCTAGTAAATAGAGCCCTCATTCTCCAACGCCAATATATTGTTTTACAAACGAAGCCAATGTGTGAAGAACAGATAACTATGTTCATTTGGATACGTTTTTCTCTCTTTAAAACCTGATTAGTTTATGAATCCCAGAATCGGTAACACTTATGAGGAGATGCAATAAAGCAAAGCAACAGTGAATCATGAAGATGACCAGAGTGACGTAATACTCCAAAGTTCATCCTCAGTACAAACTAACACCACTGACCAGTCTAAAGGTCAACAGGATCATTCAATCAATAGAGACTCGGTAACACTTATGTATTGAGGAGATGCAATAAAGCAAACCAACAGTGCCCATGAAGATTACAAGAGTGACGTAATACTCCATAGTTCATGCTCAGTACGAACTAATACCACTGACCAATCTAAAGGTCAACAGGATCATTCAATCAATAGAGCCATTAATAGTCAGCTTTCGACCTGTTGTCTCTAAATTGAACCTACTCTGATTAACGTTTCATTTTGATTTCTATAGCTGCCAATTTTTTTCAAGATTAAAATTTTACCTCTGATGAAAAACATTGTCAAACACTAAAATAGAATCACTCACGAGACTAAAATAGCTGAAAGAATAAATAGCAATCAGTCTTGGCATTATCCTATCTCGAATGAAGAATTTCATTTCAGTCAACGCTTACGGTACATTTATATAACATGTCATTAGCAAACCGTTGTACAAAGGAAACTATACTAAACTGTCTATAAGAAATGTAAACAGTCTAAAGAACGTCTAATATCTTTGCATGTATGTTACGTTAGAGACAGACAAATTGTTTTACTTGAATTGTTTGCAAAAGGGAAACAGTATTTTTTCCTTTTACGAGGGATATTCAATATTATGACGATAATTCCATAATTCAATAAACAATACTTTGTATTTTAAATTTCTATTTATATTAATCTGTTGCATTGATCTCTTAAACAGACAGGTATTTAAATGAGATCTCATGTTTTTCTACCACCGAACAATAACAAAATGACACTTCTAACGTCATTATGATTAAGAATGAAATAATATTCAAATACAGCACTTCATTAGCTATCAATTATGCCTAGGAATATTTATATTATACATTTTAAAACATTTTGATACCTACATTTCTCAGGTAAAATGTATCCTTTCATGTAGAATGTGTGTTTCTCAAAAGATCAATTTATATACAATTTAGGAAATATTATTCATTGGAAGCTGCTGATAGCATCCATTTGGTGATTGTTTGAACGGAAATAGAACAAATATGAGACCACAAAATGATCAGAATAACGCATTAGTAGTACTCCTAATTAGATTTCTAAACACTCTCTCTGTCTAGGAAAAGATAACATTTTACTACAGCCAATGATTACAGAAAAGATTAGTACTGTTTCACATAATAACCACGAAATTAGATTTGTTTCTGTAGCGATTACATTTGGTATTTATTAAAGTCTAGTTTTGTAAATCAAAGATCCCTGCAGTACCAAGTAATAGAGTTAAAAAAAACATTTTTCAAAAAGTCGAAAGCTAATTTCACGACGCATCTTTTCCAACTGATATGACGGCGTAGTTTGAACGAAAAGGGGCCGCAAAAAGGGTAACGATTGAAAAGATAAGTAAACTCCAGAGTACATGTACTTGTACTTGAATACAGTGTAGAGCGACAAAATTCGGCGGCCATTACTTTAAATGTACATCTTAACACTTTTCGGAATTGTCTTAGCCATAATTTTCCCTAAAAACACCCAAATGAACCGATTCTACGCAAACCATTACTACTCACAATTTCGTGTACAGCACTGAAGGAACTTATTCAATTTATTCTGCTCAACGTTTAACACATACCCCACATGGCTACATTCCATTAACATACATTCGTAACGTAGGTCACACGTCGGACATGTCCGAAATGTTTATCTGATGACATTACATAAAGCAACTTAGTGCCGGCCGGACAGCCGAAACTAACAGTACACCTGCCCTTCGACCAAAAACCAATCCACAGTACTGTAACGAACGGGGCTAATTTTGACCCTTTGACATTTGTATTTAAACTATGAAAATATACACAAAATTAACAAAAACATAACGAATAATGAGTTAGAAGACTTACAAAAGACATGTCCATGTCAGAAAATACCTACAAACATCGTTGAATTAAAGAAACGCAAAGTCGGTATTTTCCCTATTGCAGCAATGGTTTAGATCAAGTAGCAATTTCAAACGCTCATTAAAAACACTTTCAAAATTAAATTCCACATCAAAACCTATGTAGCAGTTAGATAAAGTTGTCAACTAACCTTTTCAATCGTTTTTAGGGGCCGGCAGCGCTCTAATCCGCCGAAATCGTCGCTTTCTGGGAGCTAACGCAAAGCGCGTCGGGGCTCTATTCTGTCTATGACGTTACTATGGTACACGTCTGTTACGTCACGACTTGACCCTTGAAACAATGAAAGGTCACAGTTCCGACTTTGGTCACCAAAATGTAGCTAGAACGCGAACTATGGGGGTTGGTGATGTGAAAATGGTATCTAACGAAAGCTAAGTTCACGACGCATCTTTCTCAACTGCTATGACGGCGGATTTGAGTCGTAGTTTGATCGGAAAGGGGCTGCTAAATGGGTAAACGTTAAAAGATTGGAAAACTCCAGACTATGTGTACTTGTACTTGAATAAAATGAAGAGCGACCAAATTCGGCGGCCACTACTTTGAATGTACATCTCATCACTTTTCGCAAATGTCTAAGCCATAAAATTCCCTACAAACACCCAAAAGAAACGACCCCACGCAAGCCATTACTACTCACAATTTAGTGTACAGCACTGAAGGAACTTATTCAATTTATTCTGCTCCACGTTTAACACATACCCCACATGGCTAAATCCCATTAACATACATTCATAACGTAGTTCAAACGTCTGACATGTCCGAAATTTTTATTTGAAGACATTACATTGAGCTACTAAGTGCCGGCCGGACAGCCGAAACTAACAGTACACCTGCCCTTCTACCAAAAACCAATCCAAAGTATTGTAACGCACGGGGGTTAATTTTGTCTCTATATTTGTATTTAAACGGTGATATTATACATAAAATTAACAAAAACATAACGAATACTGTGTTGAAATACTTACAAAAGACATGGCTATGTCAGAAAATACCTATAGCTACAAACTAGCTAATTTCACGACGCATCTTTCTCAACTGCTATGATTGCAGATTTCAGTCGTAGTTTGAACGGGAAGGTGCTGCAAAATGGGAAAAATTTGAAAAGATAAGTTAACTCCAGAGTATGTGTACTTGTACTTGAATAAAATGAAGAGCGACCAAATTCGGCGGCCACTACTTTGAATGTACATCTAAACACTTTTCGCAAATGTCTAAGCCATAAAATTCCCTACAAACACCCAAAAGAAACGACCCCACGCAAGCCATTACTACTCACAATTTAGTGTACAGCACTGAAGGAACTTATTCGATTTATTCTGCTCCACGTTTAACACATACCCCACATGGCTAAATCCCATTAACATACATTCATAACGTAGGTCAAACGTCTGACATGTCCAAAATTTTTATTTGAAGACATTACATTGAGCAACTAAGTGCCGGCCGGACAGCCGAAACTAACAGTACACCTGCCCTTCGACCAAAAACCAATCCAAAGTATTGTAACGCACGTGGGTTAATTTTGTCTCTATATTTGTATTTAAACGGTGAAATTATACATAAAATTAACAAAAACATAACGAATACTGTGTAAAATTACTTACAAAAGACATGGCCATGTCAGTAAATACCTAAAAACATCGTTGAATTAAAGAAACGCAAAGTCGGTATTTTCCCTATTGCAGCAATGGTTTAGATCAAGTAGCAATTTCAAACGCTCGTTAAATACACTTTCAAAATTAAATTCCACATTAAAACCTATGTAGCAGTTAGATAAAGTTGTCAACTAACCTTTTCAATCGTTTTTAGGGGCCGGCAGCGCTCTAATCCGCCGAAATCGTCGTTTTCTGGGAGCTAACGCAAAGCGCGTCGGGGCTCTGTTCTGTCTATGACGTTACTATGGTACACGTCTGTTACGTCACGACTTGACCCTTGAAACAATGAAAGGTCACAGTTCCGACTTTGGTCACCAAAATGTAGCTAGAACGCGAACTATAGAGGTTAGCGATGTGAAAATGATATCTAACGAAAGCTAATTTCACGACGCATCTTTCTCAACTGCTATGACGGCGGATTTGAGTCGTAGTTTGATCGGAAAGGGGCTGCTAAATGGGTAAACGTTAAAAGATTGGAAAACTCCAGACTATGTGTACTTGTACTTGAATAAAATGAAGAGCGACCAAATTCGGCGGCCACTACTTTGAATGTACATCTCATCACTTTTCGCAAATGTCTAAGCCATAAAATTCCCTACAAACACCCAAAAGAAACGACCCCACGCAAGCCATTACTACTCACAATTTAGTGTACAGCACTGAAGGAACTTATTCAATTTATTCTGCTCCACGTTTAACACATACCCCACATGGCTAAATCCCATTAACATACATTCATAACGTAGTTCAAACGTCTGACATGTCCGAAATTTTTATTTGAAGACATTACATTGAGCTACTAAGTGCCGGCCGGACAGCCGAAACTAACAGTACACCTGCCCTTCTACCAAAAACCAATCCAAAGTATTGTAACGCACGGGGGTTAATTTTGTCTCTATATTTGTATTTAAACGGTGATATTATACATAAAATTAACAAAAACATAACGAATACTGTGTTGAAATACTTACAAAAGACATGGCTATGTCAGAAAATACCTATAGCTACAAACTAGCTAATTTCACGACGCATCTTTCTCAACTGCTATGATTGCAGATTTCAGTCGTAGTTTGAACGGGAAGGTGCTGCAAAATGGGAAAAATTTGAAAAGATAAGTTAACTCCAGAGTATGTGTACTTGTACTTGAATAAAATGAAGAGCGACCAAATTCGGCGGCCACTACTTTGAATGTACATCTAAACACTTTTCGCAAATGTCTAAGCCATAAAATTCCCTACAAACACCCAAAAGAAACGACCCCACGCAAGCCATTACTACTCACAATTTAGTGTACAGCACTGAAGGAACTTATTCGATTTATTCTGCTCCACGTTTAACACATACCCCACATGGCTAAATCCCATTAACATACATTCATAACGTAGGTCAAACGTCTGACATGTCCAAAAATTTTATTTGAAGACATTACATTGAGCAACTAAGTGCCGGCCGGACAGCCGAAACTAACAGTACACCTGCCCTTCGACCAAAAACCAATCCAAAGTATTGTAACGCACGTGGGTTAATTTTGTCTCTATATTTGTATTTAAACGGTGAAATTATACATAAAATTAACAAAAACATAACGAATACTGTGTAAAATTACTTACAAAAGACATGGCCATGTCAGTAAATACCTAAAAACATCGTTGAATTAAAGAAACGCAAAGTCGGTATTTTCCCTATTGCAGCAATGGTTTAGATCAAGTAGCAATTTCAAACGCTCGTTAAATACACTTTCAAAATTAAATTCCACATTAAAACCTATGTAGCAGTTAGATAAAGTTGTCAACTAACCTTTTCAATCGTTTTTAGGGGCCGGCAGCGCTCTAATCCGCCGAAATCGTCGTTTTCTGGGAGCTAACGCAAAGCGCGTCGGGGCTCTGTTCTGTCTATGACGTTACTATGGTACACGTCTGTTACGTCACGACTTGACCCTTGAAACAATGAAAGGTCACAGTTCCGACTTTGGTCACCAAAATGTAGCTAGAACGCGAACTATAGAGGTTAGCGATGTGAAAATGATATCTAACGAAAGCTAATTTCACGACGCATCTTTCTCAACTGCTATGACGGCGGATTTGAGTCGTAGTTTGATCGGAAAGGGGCTGCTAAATGGGTAAACGTTAAAAGATTAGAAAACTCCAGACTATGTGTACTTGTACTTGAATAAAATGAAGAGCGACCAAATTCGGCGGCCACTACTTTGAATGTACATCTAAACACTTTTCGCAAATGTCTAAGCCATAAAATTCCCAACAAACACCCAAAAGAAACGACCCCACGCAAGCCATTACTACTCACAATTTAGTGTACAGCACTGAAGGAACTTATTCAATTTATTCTGCTCCACGTTTAACACATACCCCACATGGCTAAATCCCATTAACATACATTCATAACGTAGGTCAAACGTCTGACATGTCCAAAAATTTTATTTGAAGACATTACATTGAGCAACTAAGTGCCGGCCGGACAGCCGAAACTAACAGTACACCTGCCCTTCGACCAAAAACCAATCCAAAGTATTGTAACGCACGGGGGTTAATTTTGTCTCTATATTTGTATTTAAACGGTGAAATTATACATAAAAGTAACAAAAACATAACGAATACTGTGTAAAATTACTTACAAAAGACATGGCCATGTCAGTAAATACCTACAAACATCGTTGAATTAAAGAAACGCAAAGTCGGTATTTTCCCTATTGCAGCAATGGTTTAGATCAAGTAGCAATTTCAAACGCTCGTTAAATACACTTTCAAAATTAAATTCCACATTAAAACCTATGTAGCAGTTAGATAAAGTTGTCAACTAACCTTTTCAATCGTTTTTAGGGGCCGGCAGCGCTCTAATCCGCCGAAATCGTCGTTTTCTGGGAGCTAAAGCAAAGCGCGTCGGGGCTCTGTTCTGTCTATGACGTTACTATGGTACACGTCTGTTACGTCACGACTTGACCCTTGAAACAATGAAAGGTCACAGTTCCGACTTTAGTCACCAAAATGTAGCTAGAACGCGAACTATAGGGGTTAGCGATGTGAAAATGGTATCTAACGAAAGCTAATTTCACGACGCATCTTTCTCAACTGCTATGACGGCGGATTTGAGTCGTAGTTTGATCGGAAAGGGGCTGCTAAATGGGTAAACGTTTAAAGATTAGAAAACAGTACACCTGCCCTTCGACCAAAAACCAATCCAAAGTATTGTAACGCACGGGGGTTAATTTTGTCTCTATATTTGTATTTAAACGGTGAAACTATACATAAAATTAACAAAAACATAACGAATACTGTGTTTAAATCCTTACAAAAGACATGGCTATGTCAGAAAATACCTATAGCTACAAACTAGCTAATTTCACGACGCATCTTTCTCAACTGCTATGATTGCAGATTTCAGTCGTAGTTTGAACGGGAAGGTGCTGCAAAATGGGTAAAATTTGAAAAGATAAGTTAACTCCAGAGTATGTGTACTTGTACTTGAATAAAATGAAGAGCGAGCTATTTCGGCGGCCACTACTTTGAATGTACATCTAAACACTTTTCTGTCTAAGCCATAAAATGTCTTAAAAACACCAAAAGAAACGACCCAACGCTAGATTAACTTTTTCTGCTCCACGTTTTACACTTACCCCATGGTTCTTTCCTTTTGATGTACATTTTAAACTTACAACTTTAATGGTGATGATGATGATGGCTTATATATATGTAGCACCACTAGTGCAGGGACGTGGCACACAACTATAGGGGGACACAGGCAGATTTTGTTGAAGCCTTTAGTGAAAAGGAATCTCATAAGAACTGTCTCGAAGAAATCAAGAGTGAGTGTAGCGCCAGAGCAATCCATCAAAACTAAGAACAAAACTGTATATACAATCAATTCGACATTGCAATGGATGACAGTGTAATGTTAAAAGTGCAACTCCCGGGTGACTTTGCTCCAAAATTGTCCAATAAGATTCGAATGTACATCTATTAGACGTGTAAAACACATTCATTAGTTAGTAGGCATCAATATCATAAATACCTTAGCTGTTGACATGAAGGGTGTTTTTAGCAAATCGTAAAAGAAGTTGAAAACTGTACCGTTTACGTCGCTGTTTTGATGTATCAGCAATCTTACTGTACGGAAAACACCGGGAAAAAACTCGATTTTGTCCGATGGAATGTGTGACGTCACCTGTGTGAAATAGTTGGCCTCAGTCGTATATATACACTATCAGGCAATGAAATAGCGCGGATTGTAGGAGCCATTCCAGTCGACCAATTCATATTAAAAACTGGCAAGACAACTCCTTATGAGTTTCTGACGCAAAAGTAAAAAGGAAAAATATAACAATGACGATAAGTTGAATAAATGTCCATTACAGAACCCGGAAGTGAGTCTCTTCAAAGTGAGTGAGTGAGTTGGGGTTTAACGTGCTTTGAACAAAATTTCAGTTGTTAAACACGTGGATGACAAGCATCCAAAAGAGAGTGGACAGATCAGGGAGAAAGGGATCGACAGGATGAGGGAAAAGACGGAAAGAAAGGCATAGTTAGAGATAGACAACAGGTTTTAGAAGGACTCAAATTTAGTCTGGCTTCTACCCGTCGACCTGTCCAGCCTGGGTGTCCCTACCAGGAGCCTGTAAGCTTCTTCAAATTGAACTCGAACGACAAAATAGCACTACTTTCGGTCGAAACGTACGTGTTTTCACAAATTACCTTACCAATGTATGATAAGATGATGATTAAAGCAAATATCTGTGATGTTACTGTTTTTTCGTCGTTTGATTTAGCGAAATACCACTCGGTTACGTAAATCAACTTGCACGTACAATATGCAGCAATATACATGAGTGTGAAATAATTCAATGAATCGTGGACAGGTTCAAAATGAAATTACCAACAGCATACTTATTACTTATGATAAAATTGAACAAAACAATACCATGTAATGAATGCATAGTAAAATCATAATAACTTGGGGTTATTGAATCCGGCAAATGTTTTCAATTATATGCTGATTTCGCTAAATGATATATGTGCATATTCGAAATGGAATTTTTATCTTTATTTTTATCTGACCAAATAACAAATATTATCAAATATTCTAAACATTCATTCACTCATTCGTCCATTTTTTATAATACCTTTATTGGAATTCTAAAAATAATTCAATAATTTTGAAAGTCAAGTTTGGCACACATAATTATTTGGCCTGATATAATTTCCAAGCTTTGCACAAAATTATATTTAATTTCCTGATTAAGGAGAAGAATTTAAGCAATTTATGATAATGGATCTGATTGAATAAATTAAATTGTATAAATCACTTCTGTTTAAATAATGATAATATTTATTAGATTCACTTTATTTTGCTTTGTATTTTATAGTTTATATAAAAAAAAATCTTGAAATAATTGAAGCATATCATTTCATAATTTAGAGTTGAAAGACTAAAATGTAAATGGGGTCATCTGATAATTTTACACCCTTTTCAAAATTCTAATATCAACAACAAATTATCAGTGTGTAGTTAGCCTATATGATTTTGTAATTTACTCAAATTTCCTCGTACCGAGAGTGAAACTTCGCCGATTGTTCAAATGTTTTTTTCACACATGATGTGGATGGAGGCCGCCTTTCGAAAGTCATGGCAGGGAAATAATTTTTTTTTAAAAACTCGGCTACCAAGGCGAGCACCGTTTGAGAGACTTACGATGACAGAACAGCATTTGCTCACTTTGTTTGGCGATTATTTCGGATCGTGCCGATTTTGAATATATGAACATATAAGGTGCACATATGATCTACTTGGGCTGACACAGACAGGTCAAACATGAGTTGCACAACTAAATCTTTTTCTTGTATTGATGGGGGGATAGAAGGTGAAGCAATCTGTACACGCTTCACGTTTACATTGTCCACATGTTTTCCTCTGATCTACAAAACTCAGATTTAGTTTTAGTTTCCTGTTTGTTATTTAATGTTCTAATATGAGAAGTATATGTGATGCTTTTGCCGAAGTTGATATAGACATTGACACAGGGCCGAATACCGAGATTTCTGAGTCCTACCTAAGAGCACTGTCTTCTAAGGGAATTGATATACAGATGGAGTGCCTTTTGTCATAGAGAGACGATGAAAATCAAACATTTTTTTCTCGGATGCACACTTGATGGTAAAGAATCGCAGAAGTTTGAAGTGCTCAGATATCCCCCTTTCATATAAAATGATTGTCATATGGTAAAATTGTCCAAGGAATGTTCACCCTCCAAACATAAACGCCATGAAGTTCATTAAAAATGATGTAATGAATTTCCTTAAATCGACAAAAATTAATTTACCTATTGATGATATGCATACACATTTTCACACTTTTTGAAAAAGAAATCGGTAAGACAAGAAAAAACAAACACAATAGATATTGTTGAAATCATTTACGATTTTATCTTTTGTAATTTAATCATATACACAATATTTCAGCCTTACAAGAAGCTTTGTTTCCAAATGTGGTGGCATTTCCCCTACATCGATGGCAAAAGAAGGTCTAAAGCTATTGTCTAATGGCTTCCTTGTTGAGTATAATAACCGGGAAGGTTTCATAATGTCAACAGGTCATTCAGGGTGTTATATGCATATTTGGACGGGAACAATACACATGTTCCATATCCCATACGAACCTGATTACTACCATGTTTTCAACATTCTAAACATCATTGGCATCTACGGAACATTCTTCACTCAAAAGAGCCCTTATTTCAGTGATCAAGTTTATCTTGTAACTTTTAGCTAGACAAATCTGACTCTGAATTAACCTCTTCATGAAAATTAAACCCTAACAGCCTGTTACAAAACGATGCAATAAGAATGTGACCACTTGATATCACAGCTAGATTATCAACATCTAGAGGAATTCGTCGGGTGAGAATACACTGGAAAGGTTACCTAACACGGGATACCTGATGGAATCCCTAGGTATCGATATAGAATTCTTTAACTTATACACTTGTCTTTACAAAATATTACTTTTAAAAAAAAATCTGTTTTAACCACCTTGATACATTGACCAAGATACGAGAGTTAAGAAGTCCTTAAGCATGATATACAAATTAATTTTTTATACTAAATCTGAAATAAAATCTCGGTGTGTTTCCAAACGCTGACAAAAATGAAAAACCTAGGGACACGAAGCATGACATTAAGTAAGAAAAAAAGGGATTACAAATGAAAATATGATGGTACAATGTCTTGTCTTATCGCTAGTTCCCGCTAGTTAAGCTTGTTATGTGCGCTGTAAGAACATTGTAGAGCTGATGACAGATGTTTTTTATTTCTGCTTACCAAATCTCATCAGTCCACGATCGGTTGATTTCAATGATTGATTTGAAGACAAGACTCCGGTTGGACCAACATTTTAAGTATACAATATTGACATTGATGGAATTTGTCACTATCAAAATAGACTACTGCTGACGATTTTCTAATGTTGCATGTCTAACATTAGGCCATCAAATGTGACATTGATAAAATGCGTCACAATCTAAATAGAATTCTGCAGACGTCTGCTGTTGACATTTTCTACTGTTGCCACCTTTCGGTTTCACATTTGCAAATGATTTTGTCATAAAATTAATTTCATAGTTGCAAGCAAACACAAATCACAACTTGCCTACAATTTCTCCGTCTCATTGTTCTACATGGAGTTTTGTTTTCTTAACGATAAGGAGAGTCCAACTTATGTGTTATATGCTAATAATTGGATATATAACATGTGATAGGCAGCAGTTTGAAAATTTTATTTCAGCTTTGTCATCTTGACAACATGAGCGAACAAACATTTTGTTAGCATTTTATTGACGTCGAACAGTTTAGTCATTTCAATTGGCTACAGTTTGCCCCTGGAGATTTCAGGCGGAGCAATTCATTCTCAGGGTAGCTGAGTTCTACTATTTCTTCTAGAATCCAAATTGAATGATGTAATGAATGATTGCTAATATGTGAATTGAGCTATTTTGGAATTGAAAAAAGTCAAAATGATTGTGCCTTTAAACGGGATATAGTTATGTATATCATAGAACCGTTTATCATATCAACGGAAGTGTCAAGTTTAAACTCTGAAAATATTTTCTATTCTAAACCTTTCAATTCACAAAGTCAACAAACTTGGCTTCATTAATAAATAATGTTTGGAATCCAACATTTTGTAAGTAAGCACGTTCGCTCTCAAATCATGAAGCCAAAAATCATAGGCACAGTCAATAGGGCGATAAATTGCGAAGCAAAAAAGCATGTTTGCAGGTCATTGATTAGCTTCGATAACCGTCAATCCAGTTCACAAATATTGATCATCAGAATGATATATATAACTCAATGACACAAAGTTAAGTAAATTCTTTCTCGCGATATATAACATCATTTCACTTCATCGATTGCATTGATTAATTGTTCTGTGAGCATTTAATCATTTATATAGTATCGAACTTTGCCGAGTTTGTTCCTTTTAAGTTAAAAATGGTTACATGTGTGACCTGATGAAATTGACGGAAATGATTTGATGGTTGGGGCGTTTCATAAATGCTGAAAATAAATCTATCACGAGGGAATCATCCCACCATATTTCACTGTCAGTAAACTGACAACATTCAAAGCAACTACAGCCAAATAATAACCGTAGGAATATAGACCATTTTGATTATGTGATTAATTTATAAAAGAATACAAGTGCAAATTGTTGACAGTGTACTTAAGATTATAGAAAGATAAAATTACGTATGAATAGGGCATCATGGCTAAATGTCCAAGTTTTGTTTTAATCGTTTTCCACATGCCAATTTACCTACATAATGGATAACGAGAAGCTATCCATGTCTTGATATGACAAACAAAACAAATATATCATTAAAACGTCGATTAAAATGTTTCAATCATAAGTCAAATTTAATCTTTTTCAAAACTTATGTTTTATTTCGTCAGTCATGAAAACCAAATATATCTTGAAAACGTCTATTATCATTTATAAAACATTTTTTTCAAAAAATCGTATGTCCAATATAATCTTTTCCAAGACTTATTAATTACGTTTTATTTTGTCAATCGATAAAACCAGTACTCTCAATTGTTGACGTTGACGTACACGATATGTATGTGTTACAGTTTAAATGTCAATATCCCACACACTACAGAAATGACTTGGTTTCCGGAATCCTGGAAACCAGCCGGAAAGTGTGTGAAGTATCCAGTTGTTTTCCATTTTGGGTTCCCTGTTATATGCATTTCCGTAACAGGAAACCAAGATTAAACTGGAAGACTGGTTATCCAGTTCGTTTCCATTCTTGATTCTCTGATATTATGTATTTCCGTAAATTGAAATCAATAGGAAACTCTTTGGTTCAGTTTCAAATTAGTTTCTATTTTGGGATCTCTAATGCCATGTATATTCGTACACGGAAACCAAAAGGAATCTAATTGACTCGGTATCCAGTTGGTTTCCATTTTGGATTCTTTGATTTTGTGGATTTCCTTAAATTGAAACCAACAAGAACCAAGTATCGAATGCAACCCAATGATTCCCATTTCTTGAACCTGTAATTATTTTTTAATTGAATGGATACCGACATGAGCATGTGTCTGGTTTCTGGTTTCATTGCAAATTATTGAGTTGAACTGAGAATAAAAGTGTTTAGGGTTATCAACTGCATATTTAGGCTAGTCTGGTTCCAACTCAATGCCTCTCTATGCACCGAATTTAAAATTAGTAGCTTGGTTTCATACTAGAACCAATTTAGGTGAGGTGAGCTGGTGTTTAACGACGCTTTCAAGATTATTTCACTTATATTGCAGCTGCTAGTATTGCAGGGAGAAAGTCAGCAACACCATTGTGGCTATGCATTGCAGTGAAACCTGCAAGCATCGGCTGGAACTAGCGAACCATGGGTGGTACTGCGCTGAATTTCAGTGTAGCATTGCACCCAAACCTTACTGCGTGTAGAACAGTTCTCTACTGCAGACAATGTTGCCAAGCCCCTGGCGGGATTCGAACCACGGACCTTCTGATCCGATGCCGAACGTGCTAACCACTGCGCTATCCCGCCCCCTAGAACTAATTTTGTCTCTTATTTATATAACAAGGTACCAATGTCAAACACAATAATCAGGATATTCTTCACAATGGGTTTCTGTTACTTATTGATGTGACACTTTGAAATTAAGAAAGGACAGATTGAGTTTCGTCAAATTATTGTTTATTCTATCTCACATCTGACTATCTCATCAAGGATTAAACATTAGATAACATTAGTCACTATATATGTATTTACACCCTGGCTAAAGTGTTATATCAAGGATCTGTCAAGGAATTCATTTCGTGTATTTGTTTTATAACTTGTGATTCTGGCAAAATATTCTAATGAATCCCCCATGAATACTTAAGAAGAAAATGGAGATTTTACTCTCAGATACATGCTACCTAGACGGAAAGCTCCGAAATGTACTATGTACTATGACAGTTGTTAACTTGTAAAAAAACAAGACAAAGGCGTAGAGACATTTCACATTTTAATATTGACGTTTGAACAGTTGTTCAATACCAGGTGAACAGTTTGTTCAGGAGACTTTGATTCAAGAACCACTGAATCATTGGACGAACCGGCAGTTTCCGGCGAACATTTTGCCACCACAGATCTTGGACGTTTACCAGCATGGTCGATTCCCAGGAGGATCTCTGACACTTTCCGCTTTTGATCGTCAGATGTTCTTTTATATGCTTGAACAGCATTGCTCCTGTGTCCAGTCTGTTCCATGATGATTTGCTCGTCTACTCCAGCGTGGTAGAGTCGCGATGCAGTCGAGGCTCTCAACGAATGGTTAGTAAAGTAACCTTCAATCGCAGCTGCTTTCATCATACTTTTAACCTGTTCTTCAAGTGTATTTTTCCCCACCGGTTTATGTGAGAACCAAACATTGTCCTTCACATTCAGCAAAGGTTTGAAGTACAAGATTGTGGGATCTCTGTTTGGAGGCAGTTTGGATTCATATAACTCAAACACAGACACTGGACATTTCTTACGGTCGTTTTTGTTCTCATATGCTCTTGCACTGTGTGGATTTGTGTTTCGGTTCTTCAGACCTCCAGTGTAGGTCTTATTAACAGATTGAGTATATTCCAAATAGCGGCATCCGGAACTGTCGACCTTTAAGTCAAAGTTGTTAAAGGTCAAAGATCTGTGCTCCTGTCCTCCACGCAAACCAAAATTTAATCCAATCATCCAAAAGAACGTGTTGTACAATCTTTGGGGAGAATCAACTCCAAGAAATCCCTTTTCCCATAAAACACTCTCAGTTTGAGGAGTAATTATTTGTACCTGTTTGCGTGACACTTTAATTCCCTTTGCACACTTGTCCTGCAAGGTCTCTGCCCTCATATCGAAGGTGCCTCTGAATTCCACATATGATCGAGAGTATACTTTCTCCTTTGTATTCCTTGCCATCCGTCTTCCTCAAGGCGATGATGAATAGACACATTGTGGTATTTATATCCGCATCCGACATATCCACTAGAGTGTTGGTACAACCATTCAGGAGGTTGAAGATATATCCGTGCTTACGTCTGTTGTCGACAACCGAAATGAATTCGTCCCTCCATTTTGTGAAGACATTTACAGCCCATCTGTTCTTTTTAAGGGTGTTTTCCGGTATGTTGGGCTTCTTTCTTGTCGCCAACAGCTCGGCGCTCACATCTTCGAAACGTTTTGAGGTATCCTAAAATATACAGATGTCAATGAAGCTCAAAGCATTTCATAAAACAGTTTTGTACATAAAAGTACAGAATCTAATAAAACCAAACACTGTAGATTGAAGGATCAAACAAAATTGAGGTACTGAAAGCCGATAGCAAATGGCGAATATACCAATATAACGTTTTATAATTTACATTATATATTATTACATGAAAGCAAATGTCGAAAAATGACATTTGAGAATCCGAGAAACTATGTTATGTTAAGTATTCATGAATTAAATGAGATAACTGAGAATGTAACAGTTTACCGAAATGTTTGGTACGCAAGAAATTGTGTCAATTTCGTTGGCATTGCGTTAGTCAAACATCAATTAATGGTGGTTGCTTTGCGTTAGTCAAACATCAATTAATGGTGGTTGTACTTTATACCATCACTATTTTTTTCCAATTTAATGAGTTAAATCGGGTAGAACTTTAAACAACTAGAAGGTTTACTTACTCCTTTGGTATCATTCGTAGCAAATGGTTTGACAGGTCGACTTGTTGCAATTTGGCAAGGACCGGCATCATCCAACATATCGGTAAGGTCTACTGCTGTATCTACAGCCGCCAGCTGAGAATCTGTATAAATAGAACAAAGCACTTATTACTACTTCAATAAAAATGTTGCCGAGTACAACAAACTTGGAATATCCAACGGCTGAGGAAATTTAGTAGAAATTCATTCCAAAACAAGTTATTTATCCATTTTTCAAACGGAACTTACACATTTTCGATGTGTGTGTGAACACCATTTAATTTAAGTCATGTGAAGAGTTCAAAAACTAAATGGAGTCATTCCAGATGATTTTTAAAGTATACAGAAAAGTTCACCTGAAATGTGTGGAATGGTTTTCGCTACATCCAACAGGTGTTCATATTCTTCCCCTTCAGATGGTTCGCTGACAGGTTCTGGAAATGATAACAACGTACTCTGTACTCATGATTTGATTTAAACATAATTTATTCATTTAAGAACGGAACAAGTTATCTAACTTAGGTTACCTTCTCACAGGTATTTACAGTTATAGCGTTATACAAATATAACTGTGACATGGACAGACATAATACAGAAATTTACGGAGAATTTAAGACACACACACGCATACACACATGGACGGCTTTAAAATGGCCTGGTTTTGAAAATAGAATAGATTATTGTTGCCATTTAACAGTAAATCGAAATTTAAGGCATCACCATGTACATGCAAGTTTAGAAGATTAAACACTTTCTTTCTGGGCGCATGCTATAAAGGACACTCAAACGTGAAATGAAAAATATTTTCGCATAGGTAACAACAGTGTACATGTTTGTACTCATGTTCCAATAAGGAACCGACAATCATCTACCGCTACTGGTACTTTACAACGATTTCTAATGAATTACCAAGCACGAATATCAGGATATCACTCTAAAATTGTAATATTTAGGGTATGCTTTACCTGTTTCAGGCAAGTACCTGTCCTGTGTCAAGTACCTGTCCTGTGTCAAGGACAACGCTAAGCCCTCCGAATCTTGTCCATGTTCATATGCCACTGGAAATCAAAATATGGAATATACTATTCGAACAAGCTTCAGAGTATAGCATGCACATTCTGCAATGTATAAATTTAAAAAAATAATTTATAGGTGCTGCGAAGCCTTTTCCAATACCTTGGGACATTTCAAAATATGACTGCAATCTATCATACATCAAACTTCTCTTACATGATTGAATTGTCAGTCATTTGGTTAACTGTAAAATAAGGAAAATACTCACATGTTTCTCTTGTCAACTCCGACATATCGAGCGCCTGACTAATTATATCGTCGGACTCTGAGTCCAATTCCATGACTTCAGACGTCAAAAGACAACGATCAAGTGAGTCGTAAGTTGCCTACACCACGTGCTTATATGAATCCCTGTGCACGTGTTTTATGCCGATTAACGTTGTAAACGCTGCATTCGGTCGCATCGTTCTTCGTGTTCCCGACCACCGCAATGACAAGAGCGTATTCTTGCAGAAATGTGTTCTTCCAGATGGTATGAAAGTGATATTCCAGGTATTAAGCGCCAAGGTCATGACTCTAAGTTTACGTTGCATAACGGTGTGGATCTCTGTTCCAATCTTAACCTGGGTGTAAATAATTTACCACGCCTCGACTCCGGGGTTCATGGTCTATGAATCCCTCAGCACGTGCTGCACACCCTCGCCCGCTCCGCGGGCTCGGGTGTGCATACCGCACGTCCTGAGGGATTCATAGACCATGAACCCCGGAGTCTCGGGTAGTAACTTTTATATATACATACAAGTGGTGATGTAGGGGAACGATAACAATGTATTGGTTATGGCCATCTCTCTTAATACACCAAGAACATTTGGTTTGTATTCTCTGAATTGAGATGAAGGAGGCAGGTCCGGGATTCAGTTCTTTCTTTTGTCAGGCTGATACTGGGGCAAATATCCAAGGTTGGTATCTGCAGATTTGTACCAGTTGACACATGCAAATACATGGTCTGTGAAGTTTCCCACGGCCATCTCCAGTGTTTGTTTTATGAAGTAATTTATCTTCCCTGGCTGGGATGTTGAAGTGGTTATAGTAGAATTTCATCAGTCCAGGAAGCAATGATCATGTCTGGGGTGCTGCCCTCAGCATATCCTAAAGAAGTATACAGTTGATTGTTGATCAACATTCTTCTATACTTTTTGACGACTTGGGAGACCATTTATATCTCTCAAATGAAAACAACTAAAAGTCATAAACACAACCAAACGCCATAACAGGTTCTTTCAATTGACAATGGAGGTGCATATTAGGAGTTACAAATTCAACGCCATAAACCTTGTGGACTTATTTTACAAATTTAAAAACACAGCCATGGGAAAGGTCAACATGTGAAACAACAGGTTTACATAGATGCTTACAACCAAATACAAATGTTTGCCACACATTAAAATGGGGAGAGGGGAGTACATCTTTAAATACAAACACAGAGTAAACTAAAACCCAATTTTTTCATATTTTCACTGTCATTAGTCCATAATTTGACACAATATTTCTTGGAATACGCCCCGATTCATATGGGACCTTTAATGTGGAGATCCGATCCGTTATTTGAGTTAAATCGTTTTTTGACAAAATATTGCTTTCAACCCAATGACTGAACATCTTCTTTGTAGTCCCTAGAAAATGATTGTGCATGGGGTCAATTGCATAAAACTTAGAAGGAAGAAAATAATCCAGTTCGAGCAGCACAGAATATCTATAGCCATAACGTGACTCAATCATGTATTTGGCGGAGTACTGTTGGAGTACTTAACATGATGCTTTCTACCACGAGAAGGCCACTTATCAAGATTTGGTACGTCGCAGTCCCGACTAGAGTTTGTTATCAAGGGTTTGGTACAGTGGGAACATCCTTGGTACGCAGAATGTCCCATGGGGATATCAGCTGCAGCACACATTAAAGCAGCTTTTACTATTACTAGGGCAGGGTCAGAGCAAACAGTCATCTTCATATCCTTCCAGAGTGCCTTAAGATCTTCAACAAGAGGCTCCAGAAAATGGTTTAAAGACTCTGGTTCCTTCTTCATTGCAGGTATGAGTCCTATGAGCATTCTCTGTCTTGTACCTCTCTTCCCTGGGCAGATTAATGACAACCATACACAGCGCCCCTACAGATATATCCCTTCTCCTCTTATAGGGAGCAAACTAATCAACATTTAGTGCAAGACCAAAATGATATTTCTGTGTCACTGCCATTTAAAGATTTAAAATTGTTCCAAACATCACCATCAAACACATCAGTATACAAATTCTCAGTGTCTTTTGTTCTCCACAAATTACATTTATCCACAAAACCAGGTACATTCAACATTTTTTGCAATGGCTCAATAATTCCCTTGAAATAATAAATCTTGTAGGGATACAATAATCGTTTTCCATTCTCTAACACTATTTTTTCGAACCAAATCTGAATTACACTTTGCTCGACCTCTCTTCCCACTGCTGTTTGCAGCTTTACAAACAAAAACTCTTTTTTTTACAAACAGTTTTACCTTTGAAAAAACATCATCATAAGAATGAAGCATACAACATATTTACAAAAGGTATCTTCACACTCGAATAGCTTCTTCAAAATATGCATGGTTACAGGGAGTATCCCTGCTACGACAATGCACAGTTCACTGTACTGGGCGAGGAAGTGGAAGATCTGTGATATCAAGAAGAGGATGGGCTCCATGCATCCACTGCTGATGAAGTATGAGCACTGCAAGAATACTATTGACATGAGATTCCATAGGATAACCTGTCGGGCACGTTCTGTGGTGCTGAAGGATGCTTTCGGGATGCTCTTGCTGGAGACATCAGGTGTAATATACTCTTCATCTTCCTCCCAGACTGACTCTCCACTATCCTGAAATAGAAATATACATTGTAATGACTACGCATCAGGAGAATATGTGACTTATCACAACAATAAAACTATTAATAATACAATTTTTAGCAGGAAATA
The DNA here is from genome assembly GCA_921293015.1 of Phorcus lineatus. Classification (NCBI taxonomy): domain Eukaryota; kingdom Metazoa; phylum Mollusca; class Gastropoda; order Trochida; family Trochidae; genus Phorcus; species Phorcus lineatus. The sequence goes on along the minus strand of OV121086.1, from coordinate 35,259,392 downwards.
TCTTATACCATACATTTGATTTGATTGACTTGACAAAAAAATAAAACAAACCCCAACGTTAATTTACCAGGAGGAGTTGCTTGATAAGAAGAAAGACAACGCGTCAGTAATAGTGATATGACAGAATCATAACCTTAGTAGACAATTTCATTCAGGTATTCCTTTGCTTCCTTCGGTGTTTAGCATTATATATCTGGGTATATATTAACATGTTACATTGTACTGGGATATGAAAGTGAACATTGGTAGTTGAAATGTGGGTTATTCTACTCTTTCAAGCAAACTAGTGAAACTTTCACGAAGATGCTGTTGTTTTTACATGCAGTTTTATTGTCCATAATTATGAATCTCTCTGGTTCATATATCATAACTCTCACTATCAACTCAATTATGTTAACTCTGTAACATTCTACTGTAACCTACCTCTGAGTTACTTTGTTCTGAGTCTGACGTGTTAGGCTCAGAGACGGATTATTCATCAGGGATATCTGATGGATTTCTCATCTGAATCTGTAAATGACAATTAATTAATTAATAAGTTATCTTGTAGTAACTAAAATTAATGATAATACCAGAGATACATTTTGTACATAGAAAAAATTACTCTTTCAATGTTTAAAAACATTATGTTTTTCGTAATAAAATCTTGCACAGAAAAGCTTTCTTTTGGTGAGCAGCAATACATATCAAAACAATTTACTTTTGTCCATGTTTGTTCTCTCTGTTGAAGCATTAACATGTCATCTCGAATACAAAATGTTTTCTTAAGCCTTTTCTTTTCTAACTTCTAAATTGTTTTGTAATACCCAGACAGGATGGATTGCTATCTATTGGCATCATCCAATCTAATTCAAGGATTTCATTTATTCACTCTGGAGAAGATATTTTCACAGAACCCGTTTAGTACCATGGCTGTTACATGACGTAAGTAAACTGTTGTACAAATAAACTTTACCAAACTGTCGACATGCAGTGTAGATAAACCTAATGAACGTGTCACATCTTAGGTGTTTAATGGCAGAGAAAGATTAAAATTTTGAAAAATGGCTTCAACCAGAACAAAAGCGATCCTCTTACAGGTCTTCAAACGCACAAAAACAATACTTCATTTGGTAGAATTTGAAGTTTTTTTGTATAGAAATCTGTTGAACAGTTAAAGATTTTATGCAATTCTACTTTTGAAATCTGCACAGTGATGTCTATAGTTTAAACTCGTAGGTCTGGTGATATTCAAAAAGCATATGTGCTGTAATGAGAACATGAAGTTATATTGAAAACTACATCAATCCAAATAACTGTGATGCGTTCATGTGTATATGCATTATTCTATTCAAAGTGCATCTAAATTATTACACCAAATAAATACTTACCTCGAGTACTTGCGGAAAATTCAATACCAACTATAATTAGCATCGATATTGGTCGATCTGCGATCTGCGTGCGACACAGGTATCTACTTCACTTCATTGATTTCTTTTTAGCCCTCGTCTGTATCTCGACCGCTGTCTATATACACATTTATGTTGAATTTGACATTTTCAATTTCTTTGATATACATAATGTAAGTCTTACTTATATCATAGTTATAACGTTGGCTTTCAAATTTCCACCATAGAATCGATTTTCCAGTTTCCATAGTTTTTATCACGAAAGTTCAATTAATAAATCAAACTGACACATCCTATTTTCCATGGATACACATTAAGAAAAAATATTCATGGAAACCCGCTGATAGAATCCTTTCTATGATTGCTTGAACGGAAATAGAACAAATCAGACTACAAAATGATCTGAATAAGGCATAAGTAGCACTTCTAATATAATTTCTAAACATAGTCACATCCGGTTTTTCCTAGGATGAGAAACCATCTTTCTACAGGTAATTATTACAAATAATCAGAATCCGTTCCTCCTGCTCATTGTTATAACAAGGTATTAGATGTTGTATTAACGGTATTTTAAATGTATTTCTCAGTCCATTAAACGCTATGCCTGTTATTATGCTATTATTCGAAGAAATTTGCAATATCACATAAGAAATTTCTTAGATACTCTTTTCATTTTATTGTGCTCTCCAAGATTACAACTTTGAACAAACATTGTGCATGTACATTTAGAAATCATATGAGAAGTGGATGGATGTGATAACACATTAATTACCTTAAAGGATTAGCAGTTACAAATTTCAAGTTTTTACTTGACATGTACAACGTAACAATACAGTGAACTATTCTGTGATGTTTAAATGTTTCCATTAATGTGGCTATAGTTTATTTAAAGCCAAGGTGAACTCATAATACGTTTGTCAATTTAGACTTCTTGTTTCAGAAATCTTGAAAACAGCGAAGAGTTAAGGTCATCCAGAGCGAAAATAACCAAAGGATAACGTTTGATAGAGAATACTGCAACAAAGAACTTGACATGATCATGTTATCATCTCGACAAAAGTAAAATATGACTTTTTAAAAGGTATGTCTAAAGTGCAAAATGATTTTTGAAATGTTGCGTTTCTGGGCCCATTATCATGGTTGGTTATCGTTAACATTCAGACTATGCATGTGTTTGGTAAGATCTACAGTTGGCAAATGACAATACACACAGTCAATGCAACTCAATTTAAAAAAGAAATTCGGAGCTTTTTCGAATAACCCAACTTCTCTGTTATATGTCTTCACCAGAAATGATCTTGAAATATATTTACCAGTCTTTGAAAATGTATATATTACAAGACATTTGAAATATTAAAAACAAGAATATAGAATTGTGTTGCTGTGAATAATCACTAGGAATGTTTGATAATTTCAACATGTCTCTCATTGCATTTAATGCATTACAAACATGCTCAACGTCAAAATGTTACATCATTACTAATGTGTTATTCCTCACAAAATTAATCTCAATTCAATTTCTTTATTCAGGTGTATGTAGGCCATCGGCCCTTAATACAATACAATCATACAATCATACAGCCAACAAGCGGCTATAGCGCAACTTATTTGCATGGTATATGTACATGCCCAGGTTTCTTATTAGAATATAGTTTTCTACAGACATCAAAGTGTTAAATTTGTGCAACGATGGATAGGCGTAATAGTTCAGTGGGATGTATAAAGAGCGAAGATGGTCATAGGCAGAACATATTAACAAAAAATGATATTCGTCTTCAATGTGGTTATCAGAACACATGTGACATAACCTCTGCTGCCTAGGCTTACTGATATATCTACCAGTTTCAATATTCAATTGATGAGAGCTACAGCGAAACTGTGCAAGAGCAATACGGAACTTTTCAATATGAATGCAGCTCAAATACGGTTCAACACGGAATATCTGTTTATATAAGGAATAAGAGTAACTTTTAGAACTTGAAGTTAATGATTCATGCCAGCCTTGTAGGTACATATCCTTTGTCCTAGACATAAATTCAGAAAGAAAGGCATCGAAATGAGTAATATACTGTCTTTCCCATACATATCCGAAACCCGTACTATTCAATAAAAGCCTAAGTTTTGAGACCCAATTAAGTTTACCATGAGAAGCATCAAGCAACATAAGATTATAACACTTTTTGGGAAAACGGGTAACTGGCATATTCAGCAGTTTATACCAGTATTTAATGCAGCGCTTGTACGCATAAATAAACAGTGGATATCTGCCACATTCCCCACGAACAACCTGGTTGGAGGTGGAAGATTTAACACCAAGTAAATGCATATGTTTACACGCTAAAGTATGTACTTTCTCCAAGTTAGAGGTGATGTTACAATCTAATCCCCACACTTCAGCCCCATAAAGGAGAATAGGAGTTACTTTAGAGTCAAAAATCTTAAAAAAGACATGATGTTGCAAAGGGTGTAGATTTGTTAGAGACCGGTTTATACTAAACAAAGCCTTTTTTGATTGTAAAATAGAATTGTTAAAGTGCTTACACCAAGCTAGGGTTGAAGAGAACTGTACACCCAAATATTTATATGAAGCGACACAATCAATTAAAGAGCCACCTAGAAACCATTTTTCTTTCTTAGAAAGATGACCACCTTTTCTAAAGACAACAATTTTGGATTTATCCAGATTAATTGTAAGATTATAATCAATACAATGATGTTCTAGAACGTTGATACGTTTTTGCAGACCATAAATAGTATCAGATAGAAGAATTACGTCATCTGCAAACAAGAGAAGAAACAGTTGTGTTAATTCGGGATGAAGTTGGATACCAGGATAGCAGTCACACTCAATTTTTTCTACCAATTCATTAATGAACATGGAAAACAGGAGGGGACTGAGAACGCAACCCTGTCGAACGCCAATATTACAATGAAACATTTCCGAAAACGCATCATTTGATTTAACACAAGACTTGACACATTCATAAATTGATCTTACACTCTTTAACATTTTAGGAGATACGCCCTTTCTACTCAATACTGACCATAATTTTGACCTGTTAACCAAATCAAACGCTTTGGAGAAATCAACAAAAAAAGCATATAGTCTACCCTTTTTCGCCAAAATTCTTTGTGTAATGGAATTCAAAATAAAAATATTATCAATGGTGGAATATCCAACTCTAAACCCTGCCTGTGACTCCGCAATATTATCAAAAGCGTCACACCAGAACTGAAGCCTATCCTTGATAATAGAAATATATAACTTACTGAAGACACTGAGTACCGTTATACCTCTGTAATTAGAAACTTCATTTAAGTCACCTTTCTTATGAATGGGAACTATTACACCTACCGACCACTCCTCTGGAAATAAACCTTCATCGAATAATTTATTAAAAAGAATAGTGATATATGGAACAACAACATCACAAGAATATTTGAAGAACTCTGCAATTAGCTTGTCGTCCCCAGCTGACTTAGAAGATTTAAGATTATCAATTGCCTTTAACACCTCATCAACTGATATTGGAGAATCTAGAATATCAGCAGTATTATGATCAGAGATCTCAGGATCATGGATAGTTTCTTCACTTTCAGAGTCCAAAGAACTAGCCGCCATATATATATCACTAAAATAGTCAAACCACTCCTGCAAAGAAATATTAGGTCTGACAGGCAAAGAACCAGAAAGCCTTTTAAGAATATTCCAAAATGACTTACTCTTGTCCAGATTATCAGTCAACGACCGAGCAACCTTATCATAATAGGAACGTTTCTTGTCTCTTGTCACAGAAGTGAATTTATTTTTAGCACTTAAATATTCATTGAGAGCTTGATCATCTCTACACCTTCTGAAAACAAGCAGTAACCTTTCCCTTTCAGCACGAAAATATTTACATTCAGCATCGTACCATGGTCGGGAAGTAACATTACCTGAAAAATTTCTACGCTTCATACATCTACCAGCTTCATTAATAGCTTTAGTGAACAAATCAACAGCAGCAAAGATGTTGTCAAAGACAAGATCGGAACACTCATGTAGCATCTCAACAATTTTTTCTGACAATAAATTTTCTCTAAAAAGTTCGGCTTTGTTATCATCCCAGACAAAGCGGAAATCGTCCGTAGATTCACGTGCATACAGGTCCTGCACGGGTTTTGCGGGAAAGTCACATGATTGAAATTGGCAGGTTAGCGGTAAATGATCACAGTCCGACCGCGTTAAGATGCTGAATTGTTTACAAACATGGAACAGGGATGACGAAGCAATAACATAATCAATTACACTTTTGCCAGAGTGACTTAGAAATGTGAAGTCACCAATATCAGAATCTAGGCCACAACGACCATTCATAATGAACAAGTTCAAAACGGCACACCAGTTCAGTAGTTTTTTGCCAGATGGGTTGACAAGTTTATCGCAAGAGCGACGTCTAATAGACACTGTGTCGAATATAATGTTCATGTTATCGTCACCAATTGTATTTGCTATGGTATCCTCGACACTGTCTTGTTCTTCACCTGTTCTTGCGTTCAGATCACCTCCAATGATGATATTCGGGTCATGCAATTCACACATCAGTGACAGTAAGGCTTCAAAATAAAATGACAGTCCACAGGAGAAATGTTTAGAGTCATACCATGGGGAACCTGGTGGATTCACATAAACTACAGACAAGAGTACATCTTTGTCTAGCCCGAATACAGATTTGTCAAATAAAATAAATACCGCATTATCAATAATTCTAGAAAATTTAACATGTAAATCTAAATACTTCCTTATCAACAGAATAACACCACCAGATGGTCTTCCAGATGTAGATGTTTTTACAGCATCAATAGAATAACACTTATAGTCATGAAATACTGATAAATAATCAAATCCAATAGTCCAAGTTTCCGATAACCCTACAATATCGAACTCACGTATGAATGAAATAAAGTCATCATCCTTACTTTTGTTATTAAAACCTGCAATATTCCAGAAAAGACAGTTAAGTATAATATTGATAGCCTGGCGTTGTGACGTGGGTCGGCCACACCCCTAGGTCGTATTGCTGTCGTGGTCATTAGTAGAGTGCAAACGCACTCCGGGGGTAGTATCATCTTCGGTTGTATATTCTCTGGCTGACAATTCAGGTGATGTGTTGGGGGGACGACGATCCACAACAACCAATTTTCCCTTCCTGTAATACCCATGTTTATTTCGTTGTCTCAGATCTGCGATTGTTTTGCGCTGGTTAGTTGTTAAGTCACTAGATATTCCATAACCCTTAGTCTTCAGCATATCGCGACACTTCAGGGCTAGTATTTTGGGGTTTGTAGATTTGAATTTCACAATAAGGGGTCTTGGACGTTTAGCTTTAGTTGAAGGGATCCCGATTCTATGCGAGTCGAGTATATCGCCAGTGCATAACTGAGAATCGGTACTGTGTTTATTAAGAAAATCGCATACAAGGACCTTATAGTCACACAGCGGTTCGTCTGGCAGTTCACTGACTCCATGGATCAAGATGTTATTGCGTCGATTGTACTGGTCCATACGTTTCATACTATCCTGAATCTCTACAAGATCATGTTTCAGTTGAGACGTAGAATGGATATCACTGTGCTCAAGGGTAATCAGTCTCTCGTTCACAGCGTCTAAATCCAAACGTAGAATGTTCTGTTGAGACTTTATGTTCTGTAGGTCATCCTGAATTTCGCTCACCGACGCGTTCAGCTTTCTGGTATCTGATTTTACATCTCTAATGTCGCGGGCAAGCTCACTTTTCATTGAGCGAATCTCACGTAAAAGGTCCTCCTTCATAATGGAAAGTTCACCGACAGACACTGAATTAACATCACCGTGTTTCGTTGGTGGACCAGGATTAGACTCAATATCCCCTGATAGTAAGAGGGTATGAATACAAATAATGTTCCTTGATAGAATAGTTATGGTGCTTAGAATGAGTATCGTCGAAAAGAGCCGATAGCCTGTATACACACCCGGTGACCATCTCGAGAACGGGTTGTACCCGGCAACATGGCCGACTTGCTTCGTACCTCGTGGTTGACGGAACAGGCCAATTTTCATTCTCCATTGAGCCACAGATATCCCCATAACGCACAAGGTGCCAGCTTTGCAGTTTGGGTATCTATTTGCACCTCCGGTGTAATTTTAGGGACTTAGGCACAAGTATAGACGCCCGAAGCCTTAAATCACCCGGGAGCTCTTCAGAGCACGTCTTGCTGGCTGCAGGGGCGGGTAATCTCAAAGGCGACACTGTCTTTTATGGATTATTTATTATCATTCAACAACTAGCTTCTGATCTCTGATTTCATTGCATTACCATCTATTTACATTTTTCTAGTTAATCATGTAAGTTAGCTTAACAAATTCACTTCACCAAAAGTAATTTCCCTCAAACATATTATGAAGAAGGCATTTATGTAAAGCAAATTGACCTGAAATTACTTAAAAACTATACATAACCGTACAAGTGATTTCATGTTGTAATTTTGCTCCTTCAAGATCTTTTGTATACAAAGTTTTAGCATTTATGACTCGCATAAAATTGCATGGGGATTGCTTTGATATAGATTGATTATGTCTCTGTTGGCTATCAACCTCACCTTCGACCATGGACAGATTGTTTACACCTCTACTTTGCTATACATTAAAGTATCCCATTTTGTTATTCCTAACATTCCAACTGAAAGGAGTAATCATCAAGTTTCTCACAATAAAAAAAGTTGTCGCCGAGAAGATCTTGAGAGGATCTTAGGACGATTTTTTTCCAAATTTAAGAAAAGATATTTGATAAATCCTTTCGAAGGCTTGAATTTGAATGATTTTTATATTCCATGTTGTTACTTTTGTCTTCCCCATGGTTAATTTAAAATTTCACTTATATTTGTTATTCAAGATATATACGTGTTTCATTGTCTCGATGACAAAAGGTTAATATAACTAACAATCAACTTTGATTTATATCTTACTGTCAATGGATGAAATTAGATTTCACGCTTTAATGATTTTGCAACATTGTTTTTTTTAAAAAAGACCTGGTTCTTTACGTTAGAAAATACCATTGAAACATTAAAGATAACACGCATTGATACGTTGTTAAAAGTTCTTGAAGGTAAATATCAAGGAAAATGATAATACAATAAAATGATAACATTAAAAACTTTAGAAATAACGAACCTATGACATACATATTTTATTGGTTGTTCAAACTCAAATAAAGCAATCAGATAAAGTATTATTTTTATTATATTTTCTAGAAACAAATATCATAAAATTATCATTTGACCACTTTCCTCCCAATAAAGATATTTATAAGTAAAGTACTTAAAGTAATTTATTTACCACTTTATCTCTGATGGCCAAATTTGTTTATTCCAAATCTTAGGTTTATTTTTAAACGTACATATTGTCCTTACTTACTTAAATCTGTGAGTGAATTCTGTCTTATAACAAATATTTGCATAGCAAAGAAGTAAACTTCGCGGTTACGAGCTGGAGCACTGAAGAATGCACAGTTTAAAACAACGTCGCTTTTTGTACAATGAACTTTTTGATTAACATTTGAAATAAATTAATACATGAGTGGATGTCAAAGCATTTTCCAAACCAACTGATAATTATTCCTTATGAAAAATAACCTCTAACATACTTTTATAGACAATGATAGTAATTTCTTCAAATCTTCTTTACCACGTTGATGCCTTGACCGAAATACGAGGGTTGGGATGTCAATTAACATTATCTACATATTTAGCTAAACATGAAAATCCCAATACATTTTCACAAAATGTTGCAATAGGAAGTGAAAAGAAGCACCACATTCATGATTTCAAATGAAAATATGATTGTACACATATCTTGTTGATATCACACATATCTCTTGTTCCTGACATTCACACAAGTGTGAAAACGTTTGTTAAGTGTGTTGTAGGGTTGATGGCGAAACTTTGCTTATGTCTGCCTGCCCAGTCGCATCAGTGCATGTCAACATATATCACGAGTTAATGATCGGTCCACTACGAAGATTAATTAAAAGATAAGAATCCAGTTTGACCAAAGTTAAGTATACATGTGTGACAGTGATGGAATTTGACACTATTAAAATAGAATTCTGCTGAGATTTTCTGTTGTTGCAAGACTAAAATTAAACAAGCAAGTGTGACAATGATGGAAATAACCATTTTCAAAATAGAATTCTGCAGAAGTTTTCCTGCCGTTGCCAACCTTCGCTTCGACATTTACAACTTATTATTGTTATAAAACTGATTGTATAGTTGCACTATTACAACATGTTTACAAGTTCTTCTGATAAGAAATCTGTATGTCCGCCTAAATATATTGTATCTTCACTCGATTTAGCACTATGTATATGATAACATGACATCAGCGGCAGCAGTTTGACCCTGGATGTGTCAGTCATAGCAATTTATCCTCAGGATAGTTGAGTTCCATTATTTCATTTAAAATCCTAATTGAATGATTCCTTGATGAATGATCTTTCACTTGAACTGAATTGTCAAAATGGTTGTGCCCAGGCCTTACATCTATTTATAAGCATAGAGTTAGATAATTTCAACCTTATTAACAGATTTGTCAGGTTTAAGTTTATTTTCAATTGTTATACTTTCATACCTAACATCTAAACCTCATGAATCCAAACCATTTGAAGGTAGGTACGTTTCGCTCTTGGAACACTTGAAGAAACCAAAGGTAACAAGCACTGAAAAGAGGATGATCCATTCACAGTGTTTACAGGTCATTGATTAGCTACGAAAACCATCAATCCAGCACTCAAATATTGATTTCCCGAAAGACAAAGATACTGATAGTTGGAAGCCACAAGGATACTGATAGTTGGAAGCCACAGGGATACTGATAGTTGGAAGCCAAAAGGTTAAATAAATTCCTTCTCCCGGTGTGTACCATCAATGACAAAAGTATATTGATGAGTCATTGATCTCTTCAGTTCATCGACTGAATTGATGAACTGTTCAGTGAACACTTAGTCATTTGTGTATTCGTTCCTAATTGATTGAAAATTGCTATTTGCGTGTTGCTTGAGATATTGACCGATATGATTTGATGGTTGGGGCGTTTCATAAATGCTAAATATAGATCCATATCGACGGAATTATCACATAACAATTCCCTCTCAGTATCAAATTTGACGTCACTCCCAGCAATTAACAGCCTAATGATAACCGCTAGGAATAAAAGAAATCAACACCATGTGAGAGAGTTATTGTTTCACACTGCTTTAGCAATATTTCAGCCATTACCGTTATAAATAAGAGTTAATAAACGAGCACCATCTGAGTCATGTCAACAATTTCTTAAACAAGACAAGTGTAAATTGGTGACAGCGTTGTTGACGATGATAACCGTAAGGTTAAGATAGTTATGAATAGTATAGTATGGCTAAAACTTTGACATGGAGATATTGTCATGACCATCTAGTATATGTCAATTAATCTTTTAACTGAAATAAATTTTAAAAAGAACCTATCCATGTGACAAAATATAAATATATATCATGGTATCCCCAATTTTTTTCGATAAAGCAATATTTCAAATATCAAAATTGAAATTTAATCTTTTTTAAAACATTATGTTTGGTTTTGTATTGTTATTTTATATTGTTATTACTGTATCTGATCTGTCAGCGTTTTGAGCATAGCCCGTGTTTGGTGGAATTCAGCGCTATACAGATACCCTCATTGTTATCATTTTGTTTGGTTTAGAACCAAACCTCTAAGTTAATGACGCACAATATACATTTTGTAAGTACAAAGATCAATATCCTACCAAACACTTTGGTCTTTTAAACTGAACATATGCAGTCAATGAGTTCTCTTGTTCACTTTTTTCCATTATCAACCAATAAAGCCCTATTCATGACACATTTTACTTATTCATAAATAGGTTGGAAACATCGGAGTGTACATTTTGATAGCTTAGAAACATATATTCACATACATAAAACAAATATATTTGAAATATGAAAAATGTGAAATAAAATACTTAATTGGTGTTTATTTGGAATAATTCATATCAGCTAAGTATCCAACGAAATGTATCCACAGAGAAAACCAGAGGTGAAACCTGGGTGAGTGAGTAGTATATAGTACATAGTAACTGACTACTCCCTTTTGCAACGTAAATAAACTAATGATCACTAACACCTCTATTGTACAATTGTATCCGAGTTGTTTTGTTCTCAATGTTAAAATAATCTTTGTGTGATTTCCAGATGGAAAGTTTTGAGATATGCCACTTTCTCACTCTTGCAATAGATTTTGTAATGCCATTTCAGGTCTGAAAAATAGAACCCGGCCTCGATTACAACCCGGGGGGTAAGGGGGTGCTGAGTGAAATAGAAGCCCGGGGTTGTATTCGAGGAAATACGGTATATTTTAATTATTAAATCTCAATCTCAACTCATTCATAAAATGAAGGTAACTTTGTATCGAAGAGTTCAGCTTATATTTGAACAAGAATCATCATCAGTAAATATATTACATTACACCCTAGACTATAAAAGACTATATCGACAGACCTGTGATACAAGTATTATATTTTATTGTGCTAAACTGTTCAACAGTTTCACTTGAAAATTATATTGTGGCTGGTGGTGTAAATAAACCGTTTGTGGTAGAAAATTATGTGTTGTGGTTACATGTTGTGTAAGAGAATAAGTTCCATGGAAAATCAACTTTTAGCTATCTTTCCCCTTTTCCCCTTTCCCATCATTACAGCTTTATTGGCAGATAATCATTTGAAATGATTTAAAACACCTTCACTGTAACAGATCATATCGAAAGAAACACAGTATTAACCCAACAAAGTAATAAATCAAGGAAACTGATTGAAGTCTGAGACGCTGATGAATAATATCTTGGAATAAGATATGAGTGTTCTGATTCTTCGGAAACTTAGATTTGGTGCCCTTTCTCTTCTTTAGGAACCTGAATAATTTCTGAGTAATGTTGTGCCAAGGGATGATTATGACTTTTTATATGAAGATGTACAACATGACCTTTTAACGAGAAAGTTTAAGTTGATATATGATAACTTTACAATTTCTCATTTTGATAAATATCATGCTAAACACATGCTTCATTGATATTGATTGGCGGATATTGTAATTTGACATTTCAATGGGAAATACATTTGTGGAAGTACACTTTATGGCAGCAAGCAAGTGTCAAATACTGTTAATTTCTCAGCGCGTGATTTTTCGATTGTTTATATGACATCAAAGGACAAGTTCAAATGTGTTGTCAACTATGCATCTTTTGCTATCGTGCCAAAAGTATTTCAATAATGACACTTCCTTATCTGCAAACAAAGGGCCAGTTTATGAATGAATAAATAATGATTATTGGATCATCCAATATCCTTAATTGTGCTTAAACATTATCAAAACAAAACAGATTTTTTTCTGGATCATTTTAAAAAAGCTTCTTAAAACGCACTGGTGCACGCCAATATTTCGTTAACACAACGAATGCACAGATACTGAATATCTCTCGATATTACTCTCTATCCTCACTAAAGTAATCTACCTCGTAAGTTATTTAACAAATATTTACGTATTCAGGTAGTAAAGTGGACTTATAAAGGCCGGAAGTATTTAATGTTACGTTACATTAAATCCGCATGAACTACGATATCGGAAATATTAAAACTTTGCCCATAACCAGAAAGGTGGAAACGCCAGTCACTATGGTCAATCTAATAACAATGCTAATACTGTATTATTAAATCGGTTAATTTGCAACATTGCTTTCATAAAACATATTTCATGATTTGTTCTCAGTTAAGAGTTTAGGTAAATTCAATAGCTGCACACAATACTAGTTCAGCCGTTTCCAAGTGTCAATAATTTATCCGTATTGTGCACAGCTAACCATAGATTTTTATATGTACAAGCCGACAGCGGCTGTCTTAACGTTTTCATTGTTGATTGCAGGTAAATTGTAAAGAATGTTTAATATTTCATTCCATTGATAGAAAGTTTAAGTGAATGCATAAGTCCTCATAAACCTTAAAATAGCCAATTTAAACCGTAAAAGCGTGAACTAGTGCCTTTAATATATACTTAGATACATGACACTGGACCAAATTAACAAAATCTTGAACGAAACTAATATATGTTTAGTGGTTCAATCCGACTATCAAGGATCATACTTAAAGTCCCAATTTGCACTTTCAATAATGAACCTCGGTAGGTATCAGTGAAGTAGTTGATTCCAATTTCACTATACACTCATGAGATGTGAATTAGATTTTACCAAGAGCTCATGTTGTTTCAATGAGACAGCTGACCTTCTCTGCTCCCTGCATTAAATGTGGACATTTTACTGCATGAAATAAGAAAAAACTTAAAATGATGAAAATATGCGAAAGACGACAATGATTTAAAATAGCATGTTTTAAAGCATCTTCTTCACTCAAGTTACCTTACTTCAAATAATCTAGAAAAACTAAAACTTGCATACAGAAGCATGTGTTATTCTAAAAATAATGTGGTTTTTAATCGAAAAAGGATTATCATCACTAAAACATGAAATGAATGAAATAATAGCACCCAATGAGTCCTCTATGCAATGAATTTCTATTTAGTTGAACATCGTTTAAACTTTCAAACATTTACATGGGTTTTTTCCCACATACTTCAATGAACTCACTCAAAGTTTGATTCAAACAAACGTTTAAAATCTTAGACAATTGATTGTGTCTTTTCAAGAGTTTATGACATCGATGAAGAAGAAACTCGAACCCTGAACCAACCAGCTTGCATCCTGACAAGTTAACTCTATCTGTGCAGTTCTCAATCACAAGGAAACGGGTACATCTTTCAAGGTGACATTGTGAATCGGAGAAATCGAAACATCCAGTGTGTCATGTGAGTGTCTAGACATTCGTGATTGAAATCAATTCAGATATACATATTCAAGTAGATTGCTCAAATGTGAAATCAAGATTACTGAATCGAAATTGTCGATACACTAAGGGTCCATATGTCATCTCTTTTTCCCAATAATACCTTACCTAATTCCCTGTTCTGGTCAGGGAACACTATACCTTTTCACATTAAACATGAAAAAGGTATTTGCTTTGAATATGTGTAGGTGTCGATTATCCTAATTGTTTTAGTCCAATTATTTACTGTTTTATTATCTATTTCTTTTCAATGTTATATTTGAAGCATGGGCGATGCCTTTTCCGCTGGAAGAATAATCATGTAGAATTATGAAACTGATTATTTGGTTTGTTCCTGTAACGATTGAAAGACTGAAGTTCCATCATTCATTCTGTCTGCAAATATTTTTACAGACAAAAACCAGTCGTAGATTTTGTTTGATGATATCAAATATATGAAAAATATAAGTGATAGGTAGACAAATATGGACAACTTGTAACTGATTATACTTGGGAAAAATGACTTCACTTGCCTCTGTGGGGAGAGAATGCCTTCGGTTCTGTGCAACGATATTGTGACAGTCAACGATTCAGTCATTAACCCCACGGTGTATGACTTGAGAATAAATGTAAAACTTTTTTTTTCAAATTCTATCTTTGTAATTTTTTCAAATATACATTTTGAGTTAGAGTACTAATTTTTCGAAAGTGAATTATCATTAAATTTGAATCTGAAATTGTCCAATGGAATAAATTATTTGTATAAACAACTTTTCATTGATTTTTTCTGGAAAACAATTGTTCCCTATACTATGTCTGTCAATAAACCATGTCAATTGTTCATTGAAGAATCATAAATGATTATTGGAATTTGCCATTTCCTTGATCAAGACATTTAGGTTTATGATTCTTGAACTTGTCTATAGAACTACAGGCTACAAATCCGTATTGGTGAAATAGTAACTTCTTTGGAGGCAAAGGTATCTCCTATTTGTGTATTGGTCCTGTAAGTGATCAATTTTCAAACCTACGTGAGACATATTAAGCCTTAAGAAAATGATATCTAGTCTGTTGTAGAATAATGTCCTCCACAGGGAATATGAATTCTTTCGTAGAAGATGTAATATGGATATGAGAATAATTTTACATATTTTTTCAACTGTAACACAAATACGAATTCATCATTTAGATATTACAATGTTGTTCTGAGAATACAAGGTAAATTTAAAAGATGATTTTTTGTAAATAAATTTAAGCAGTGGCAAAAACATTTCCAAAGCAAAGAAAATGTTTTATTATAGCAATGGATCACATTCACAGCACAACCTGCATTTACAACTCAAAACAACTCAGAGAAAATTACCATGTCAAGTGAAGAAGCAGTCGAGGGGATCTAAGACTCGTAAGAGCTGCAAACATAGCTGTTAACAGCGCAAAGGACAAAGCTGTTCTGATGTAAGAGCTGCCCATCTTGATAAGGCACGTTATATCCTAGCAATATTGATTTCGTGTGGGGAAATTGGATTACAGAAGTTGTTATGGGTTTTCTCTGACAGCAAATCTGACAACACTTTATATTGCAGTACATATGTAAACAGAATTTCTGGGTCAAGAAAACATGTGCATATAGCAGATACAAAACAACAGATCAAAATCGAATAACATGACTTTTGGTATCAAAAGTTATTCGATGAACACTTTGTCGTGTCTATTTCGAACTTTATGAATAGAATCAACTTCAATATTGATTTTCAGTTTCAAATCCTTCTTTCTACGGTAGCTCATCAGACGTTCAAGTCAAACCGATGTTTCGCCGAGGCTTACATTAACAAGAATCTTTATAGATCTATGATTAGAATAAAAAGTAATAAAATCGAGCCCTTTTACAATGTGTCTACAATCTGAACGTTTACAAAAGCATCTGTAGTTTCTATAAACTGCATATTTTTTTACATTTCTTCCTCACAGAGGTAGCGCCGTAAAAAATTCCTATACAAGCTCAAGTTAGTATACATTGTTTAGGAAATTATTACGGAGCTACCTCTGTTGGGAGAGAATGAAGTTTTCAGTGTATACAAGGGGCTATGACACTCACCTTTTACTCGACGATTTTTTTATTCTGGTAAACGGTTGGATTTTTTCTAGCTTTTGTATAAGCTAGCCTTTAACTCGAAATTAACACTTATCCTCGATGTTCCCTCTCATGCAATGTTATCACAGAACATCTACCTCGTATTAAGGTTCCCAGGTCTTCTGTCTGAAGAACTCCAGGAATATGTAATGATGTAATTTGTACACTTACGCGAGTTGTGCGAAACAAAATTAATTGTGGGAGAAATCTAAACCTCATGCTTTTGTAATATATTTTTTATGTCTTACGTCATATGTTTGTTGTAAGACGATATCCCTTTTGGATAATGAAGCGTTATTTATCTTATTGAGGAGAACATGCTTGCCAACAAGCCCCTACATAAAATGACTGGAGACAAATGAGAGGTTGATGGTTATGTTACTGTAATATTTACATATTACATATTACAACATGCTTATCCAAAATACAGTTATCTGTAAAAGCATGTTTAATATCTAGTTATCATTATATTGAATATAATTTCATATTTCTTTTAGTTTTGTCAATTTACATTAATATAGTTTATTTATATCATTACATAATTACTTTAATCAAGTCCTCAACTACTTCACACCATGATATACAGAGCAGTGTTATCGATCCGTTATAGTTAATAATACCAATGTTATGGCAGCGTATGGCGAATGAAACACATTATTGACAGCATGATTTCCTTGTCATGTCAAGTTGTCGAGAAATAATATGTTGCAATCAAACTGTGTGAGAAATATAAATTAAAACATCTTATATTCTTAAATATGAGCATTTCACTAGTATTTATTTCAAGTGTACCGGTTTATTGTTTCTTTCAAAAGACCAATAATCCCCTCAAACGTGTATATTTTTGCTGGGTTTTTTTTTAAAAGGATCCTATTCCGAAGAGGTTTCTCTAATACGCATCCTCTCTAGATATTAAGCAATATCGTCAATAAGATCAATGCATTATATTTGAGTAAATTTGGAATGAAACGTAATGTCAACATTTGACCAATTATGGACTTGTGCTCTAAAGTCTTAAAATAGTATTGCTAGCAATGCAGTCACATAATCTCTATGTCTGCTAAAGGGAATATGAAATTTAGTCACATGTTTTCTGTCTGCAAAACGTAAGATGATATTCATTCACATGATCTCTCTACCGGCGAAACGAAATAAGAAATTCTAAACCTAATAGTACATTTCACATTACCGTTACAGGTTAACAGAATCGAATGAATGAGACGTGCTTCAATCGATTCGTTTCAAGACCATTCAGTAAGGTTATCCCTTCACTGGCTGGTTTCAAAGGAAGCCAATTTACAGTGACCTACCACTGATAGCAACATCACTTTTATAGAGGATTTTGTCAAGACCCTCAATTATTCTTCACAGCATGAATTCTTCAAAATGTCACTGTCATCACTAGACTGCAAAATAAGACAATTTCAGAACCGTTATTGTTATTGAAATGGCAGAGTATCGATCAAGGGGATGTTTAGATCGTATGCGTAGTCGCATGTGAAGTGAATCCTGAAACATGCAGTTGGCTTTAGTCATAAGGATGCCTCTGAAAATTTAATGAACATTTAATCAACTGTCTTGAAAAAATAATTATTGAAATTTATTTTACAAGAATCGTCTAGAATTACAGGTGACACCTTGATTAAACCTACCACTGTATATGTTCACAATGATTATTTACACGTTTGTACCTTTACTAATGATAGAAGAAAAAGGAGTCTAAAATTCTAATTTAAGGATATGGTTGAGGCAGTATTTTCGTGTCAACTGCAATCCCTACAGAACATAGAAAATCGCCTCGACCTTGTATTAACAACAGAAAAAAGCATGGACCGGACTATTGTTATTAAAGATTAAGCACAGGCACATAGTGGTTTGACGTTTCGGCAGGTAACACCAATGACGGTTAAAGCTACTCTATTTAAGCAAAATCACCTATGATATACAAGTCGTCGATCAGAGCCATTACAATAATTACAAATTTAGAAAGCATTGGTGATACTGATGATCTTCCCTGACATTCTAAATTACAACCTACAATGTCATAATATTGGAAGTTTCAGGAAATGGGAAATGAATGTTGCAAAGCAACAGATGGCAAATGTCAACGCCAAAGTGATGTAAATCTCTGTAACAAGTTATGTAACCAAGGACGTCCTAAGAATCATGTTATTTCCTTTGAATTCATATGCATCGACCAACTAATCACATTGACGCCTGGTTACATAATTCATACTAGGATTTCCTATTGTTGAGTGATTCTGAAAAACTGACTATCATTATGTAAAATCTTCCCTGTTAATTTCCTTTGTATAGCAGTGCGTTGGATTCTACCAAGGATTACCAATGATGGTTGAAGCTTCTCTATTAAAGCAACATAACCTATGATATACAAGTCGTCGATCAGAGCTACTTTAATTCACGCCCTGCTTCCATTGATTTATGCTCAGTAGACCTTGTTTCGTAACTTTGATAAAAGTACTAATAGTAAAAACAATACAAACGTGGTTGGTAATCAATGCTATGCCGTTCAAATCATTTAAATGGAGTGAGTGCGAAATAAAGTGAATATCAGTGAAATAAGGGTGTTCACTTGACTTTCAAAAGTCACATGTAAGGTAAGATTAGTTACTCCTTCTGAAACATCAAATATCTCGTGAGTTAGGTTTACAAAAGCAATCTTTAAGAACTTGTTTTAACTGAATCACGAATTTCGATTGTCACACCTAAACAGTCCATCCTTAGGAAAATTCGATGCTCTTCTAGGAAAAATAAGAACGTTTTGATAATGATACAATTTGTTTGATAACTTAAAGATAAATTCGTGTGATTGATCATTTTTTTTTAAAATTGTCCTTACTTGATATTTGTAAAATATGGAAAGTAAATTTGATTATTTTCCTTTGTGCATGACTTCATGCAGAGTCTTTATTGTTCCACTGACTTAATTTCTTAACGATGGTAATCTTTATATATCATAGCAAAATGGTTTTGGCTATGTTGAATACAATTTTGAGATGTTAAATACGAATGAAAAACGTACAGATAAAACAAAGTTAGGTTTTCCCAAATTACAATTATTGGCTGACTCTAATGGACACATTTAGAAAGCATTGGTATTAGTGATGATCTTCTCTGTCATTCTAAATTACAACCTACAAATCATATTGAGCTTTAGCTTACTTAACAAATGAAGGAAATCCATCTATGATTGATAATGTAATGTTACGGTTGAATCTGTCGCCAATCAAACAAGCCAAATATGACAAATTAATATAATGAAAATAATTCAATTAATAATAAACAAAGAGTTTAAAGTTACTTTAGAGACTTATACAAATAGATAACGCAATATCAATTTGGTCATAAAAGGCTATCTAAAAATTATCGGTTGATAGGTTTAGTCCTGTCAAGGAGGTAATTCCTTAATGAATCCGGCTGTCAATAGTTTCCAAAGGTGAGGAGAGCAACGTCAGAGCAGAAAGAACAAATAGTCAAATGTAGAAAACCAGGTTGAGCAAATGTGTTCCTAAGTGACTATATAAGTAACAGTTGTTTCTAGAAAAAGACACAAGAAGACCGGTCTGATATATTCAGGAAACTCACAGAAATCTTGAGAACAAGCTAGCCTACGTATAACCCAAAAACAAGCGTGTGATCAATTGGACAGTGCAACTATATTACACAATATCTAACATTTAAACAATCGCAATCCCACCACCGTATTAGAGCACGTAGGACGTTGTCCTTTAAATTTTATCAATTTGATTCAGATTTGACCATTAATATCGTTAAATAATAATGTTAAACATCTATGGAAATCCAACGTAACGACGTGATGTAATATGACAATTTCATAATATTGGAAGTTTCAGGAAATGGGAAATGAATGAATGTTTCAAAGGAACAGTTGGCAAATGTCAACTCCAAAGTGATGTTAATCTCGGTAATAAGTTATGTAACCAAGGACGCCCTAAGAATCATGTTATTTCCTTTGAATAATCGTTCCACATGCATCGACCAAATAATCACATCGATGCTTGGTTACATAATTCATAGTAACGAGTTCCTAAAGTTGAGAGATTCTGAAAATCTGACAATCATTATGTAAAATCTTCCCTGTTAATTTCCTTTGTATGGCAGTACGTTGGATTCTACCAAGGACTACACGTACGCATGACTATGCCTCTGTATTTTGTTAACGGTATGAAAATAGATGGAGTGACACATGGTGACAAGTTTACCAATATCTTCATCTTGACTATCTGGGTCATCTGGGTTTAGACCATGGGGTCATGGGCAGTGTAGGAAAGGTAGCCTGTCCCAACGTCCGAGTTATTCACAATCAAATAAAAAAGGCCCATTGCCCATTTGGGGTCAAGGGGTCACCGAACCTACAATTCAGAATCCCCATTGTCCAAGGAGTCTACACACAACTATTAAGCTATCAAGACCTTTTGGAACTGGAGAAGAAGATGAAAGTAGGATTTTAAGGTTTTGACCCCTGTGACCCCATTTGGGGTCAAGTGGTCACCAAACCTATAATTTAGAATCCCCAGTGTCAAAGGAGTCTTCACACAATTTTTCAGCTCTCTAGACCTTTTGGAACTAGGGATAAAAGATGAAATTAGGTTTTTTAGGTTTTGACCCCTGTGACCCCATTTGGGGTCATAGGGTCACCAAACCTACAATTTAGAATCCCCAGTGTCCAAGGAGTCTTCACACAATTTTTCAGCTCTCTAGACCTTTTGGAACTAGGGAAAAAGATGAAATTAGGTTTTTTAGGTTTTGACCCCTGTGACCCCATTTGGGGTCATGGGGTCACCAAACCTATAATTTAGAATCCTCGTTGGCCAAGGAGTCTACACACACCTTTTCAGCTCTTTAGACCTTTTGGAACTGGAGAAGAAGATGAAAATAGGTTTTTCAGGTTTTGACCCCTGTGACCCCATTTGGGGTCAAGTGGTCACCAAACCTATAATTTAGAATCCCCGTTGGCCAAGGAGTCTACACACACCATTTCAGTTCTCTAGACCTTTTGGAACTGGAGAAGAAGATGAAAATAGGTTTTTCAGGTTTTCACTACCTGTGACCCCATTTGGGGTCATTGGGTCACCAAACCTACAACTTAGAATCTCCAGTGCCCAAGGAGTCTACACACAACTATCCGGCTCTCTGGACCTTTTGGAACTGGAGAAGAAGATGAAAATAGGTTTTTCAGGTTTTGACCCCTGTGACCCCATTTGGGGTCATTGGGTCACCAAACCTACAATTTAGAATCTCCAGTGCTCAAGGAGTCTACACACAACTATTCAGCTCTCTGGACCTTTTGGAACTGGAGAAGAAGATGAAAATAGGTTTTTCATGTTTTGACCCCTCTGACCTCATTTGGGGTCATGGGGTCACAAAATCTACAATTTAGAATCTCCAGTGCCCAAGGAGTCAACACACAACTTTTCAGCTCTCTGGACCTTTTGGAACTGGAGAAGAAGATTAAAATAGATTTTTAAGGTTTTGACCCTTGTGACCCCATTTGGGGTCATGGGGTCACGAAATCTACAATTTAGAATCCTCATTTGCCAAGGAGTATGCACATAAAATTTCAGCTCTCTAGAGTCATTGGTTCTGGAGAAGAAGTCGAAAAAGTGAAAAGTTTACGGATGGACGGACGCATGGACGGACGGACGACGGACGCCTTGCCATGCCATAAGCCCATCGGGTCTTTCAGACCTGATGAGCTAATTAATATCAAAATAAGAAACCTGATAATATTGTGCCTAACGTTCTCTTAATAAACGTATAGGATATGTTTACCAAAGCACACAAATTGGTTAAAGGTTTATCTTTCTACATATGGCCCAAAAAATGATTCTATTCCTTGTGTTTGAGAAACCCTGAATAGAATGACTTGTCAATGAAAATGCATACACAGTAATCATGTATAGTTTTAAATCAATGTGTATGTGTTGAAAAAAAGAAACCTTGAAGACACCCGTTTAATCTTTTGTCGACATTTAATAAGATCGACCTTACTATGCTCTCTTGAAACACTAGAAGTGTTATCTTACCTAGTAAAAGGGATAATTTACCCACGACATAAAGTATAAACAAATAATCAAAGTTTCCACTGCCTTGGCTTCTTCTGAATGTCAAATATACGACTAGTTTGTAATATAAAACGTTAACTAAATCTTTTGGTAGCCTTCGAACTGGCTGAGACGTCAATCAAGTATGGTTCAGGTTCTCTCTCCACTTGAAATAACTTGCTAAAATTCTATATTGAAGTCAAAAAGTTCATGATTATGAATACTTATGTTTTCCGAGTCTTTCTCCACAGAACATTGTGAGGAAGCCGAAATAATTCCAAATGCTTTCATTATTGTTAATGATCATTAATTCTTTGACATGCTTATCTTTTGTATTGCTGCCCTAAATGGAATAGTTTTGTTATAATTGATAACAATTTAACAGGCATATATAATAATTGTGAATTGCATTATGATTTTGTTTTGCACGTTCTCGTAAAGTAACAAATTGGGATCTGATTCCTATTGATACTTGGTCATAGTACCTTGCTAAACTTAAGTATATTTATCACTGAAATACTGTCAACAGGAAAATATTCAAACAAATAAATAACACAATATTTGTTGAGCTGTTATATAACTTTTAAGGACTTTAGAGTATATCGGTATGAATACCTAATTATCTCAAGGATCAGAGAAAAGGTATCGACTTTCATATATCCCAGCTGCAATCTCCAACCATGCTTAATGGATGGACAAATCTGTCAACAATCCTCGGAAAAACATCGCTAATGAATATTGCAGAGCACGTTTTCGACCATCTGTCACCAACAATCCATTTCTGTTGGTTTTTATATATCATAATTGATAGAAGTATTGTAATAGCGTCTTTGAAGGAAGACATCAGTCTTTGATAACCTGTTAGAGACAAACCTGTCGAGATTCTGTTTCTTCATCATTTATCTTTGGTTATTATAACTCGGTTGCCGACTCGTTGTCACCAGAAATCTATTTTTGACTCCTTGATATCTTTAAACAGTTGAAGAATGCTGACGCATCACCTTGACGCATCTACTCATATCTACACTTGTTATGTAGAGTTTATGGTGTAACCAAGTGAACGATAAGGTCACAAATCGCAGACCACCTACGAAATTGTTAACGGACAATCACTTTGCATGGCCGCATATCCACAGAATACTCATTGTGTGTGGAACTAAATAAAAACTGAAGCAGGTGTCCAATGTATTTGATGTATTTCCACTGGCTTTACGATAACATCGGTGTGGTGTCTATTCATTGTTAGATATTTCAGTAAATGTTTATCAAACTTACCATTTCAGTTTTCAATATTGGTGGTCGTTTCGTAAGTCTTACCATTACATAGACCCAATGGGTTTTTCAAGCTTTAAGAGCTAAAATGTGCATAACACAGACAGAAGCTTGATAAGAACCATATGTTTATACCTCATGTATGTACCTGACAAGAATTAGCCACTGATCAATACAAAGCTTAACTACAGATAATGCAAGTAGAAATTTCCATACATAATCTGACAATCTCTTCTCTCAAGCCTTCCTTCTGATCTTAAAATGAGGTCCTATGCATGATTCAAATAAGCTGGCTTTCCATGCTTTTATGGGGATTAGTTTGTGCTGGCATATTTTCAGAGGGCTTAACGTTGGATAATTGTTCCTCAAAATACATGAAATTGTATTGATATTTTCTTCCTGCCCTACAGAGGCAATGGAAAGCTTGGAGATTATCACTGAATTAAATATGGATGTTGGAGTATAAATCAACAATCTGCACAAAAATAGTTTTACAAAAGTTAATATCTTAGAATTTGGGAATCCTCCTGCTCTCTCCATCCTCTATCACTGCTTGTTGATCTCTATTAATCTGAGAACGATATTTTATTCATATAGATTAAAAAATATGTTATTTAAACAAGAAATGTATGACAAAGATGTATTTGTGTCTTATATTATTTCTAATTCATTTAAATTAGCAAGAAACCTTTTTTTTATTAGATGCAAATGATTCTGTACAACCTTCTTCAGAATTAATAATGGATCGTCCTTTTATAAAAGTTGATTAATAAATCATTAGAGACGAAATTCCCCCGAAGCCTTTTCTGTTTTATCTTTTCATGTATAGTTATATTTTGAGAATGAAATGAAATGATTAGCAATTGCAAGAAATAGTGATCATTTATTCAAATACCACAACAGTTAAGAATTAGGGGATTTAGCGCATTTCTGCTTCGTATCAAATGGTCCGTGGTTAGAATCTCGCCAGGGACGTGGCGACCTTGCCTGCAGTAGAGAACTGTTCTACATGCAGTCAGGTTAGTGTACAATGCTACGCTGAATTTCAGTCTAGTACCATCCATGGTTCGCAAATTCCAGCCGCCGCTCGCAGGTTTCACCGCATAGCCACAATTGTGTTGCGGACTTGCAATGACACTAGCGGCCGCGATATAAGTGAAACTCTTGAAAGCGGCTTTAAACCATCCTCACCTACCTAATGTGCATATGAGTTATAGTTGGTCGTTTATATCCTTAAACTTGTACAGACGTGATATACCCATAAACAGATATCATTATAAGGGAATGATCACATATATATAATGGGAACAAATTATTTTACTCCCAGTGCCCTCTTTAATTTTCTTACAACTAGAATTTTTAAGGAAATCATTAAACATTATCAGTAGTATTATATAAATATATAGATTAATTGCTGTGCTGAAGATGAAGATGAAGATCTACATAAAGTCAACGGTTAGTTTAACGATTCATCAGCTGTAATTAAAACCCATTATACCCACCTCTCCATTTAGCCAGATTCCAGATTGAGCAAACAGCCCAAGTCTTCGACATTAATACTGATCTGGACCCGTATTTTCGAAGCTGTCTTAGTGCTAAGATAGTCGTAAGTACCATACATTAACATGGGCCTACGACTATCTTAGCACTAAGAGAGCTTCGAAAATCCAGGCCCAGCTTATTAACTCTGCCTGCAGCAGTTTTCTCTTGTCTTCTTATTGCAGACACTTAAGAAATTCAACATGACCTGAATCAACCAGGGAAATGAATTAGTCTGCGTCTGTAATATCACATATAATAAATCAATACTAATTAAGTTTGTTTTTTACTAAGCACTTATCTATTCCTGTCAAGTTGAATTTTCAGAAAAACCAGTCCATTTTGAAACCAAATAGTAAACAATAGATGACAATATTGTAAGTAAATGCTTCATGTTTTTTTTACGTGAGCATGAATTGTAGTTTGTGATTACGCTTGTCATCAATATTTCCTCTGCGATATGTAGTTAATGGTGAGCTGCCTCTAGAGTGATCGTCTGATGTACAACTATAATGCGATCTACACAAGGTTCTTAATGGCAGTTTTGCGTGTTACTGCACACAGACTGTTGGTTCGTGTAATTGCAACATTAGCAAAGAAATGTATATGTCACCCATGAATGTCAAAATCTTTCTGTACGAATCCTTCATTCTAAATGAGAGTCGCGTGAATTTATGGCTAATGTTTTGAAAATAGAATCTACCAATCCTTGTATCCTGAAAGATACACATATTGGCACAGATTTTAATCATTAACCGAGAAAAGTCATATCACTTTTACTAGTGTGATTATTATCATAAATAAAATAACATGCACAGCAGGATCCAATTTGCTCTTGTTTATTATATTGAAAAAATGCAATATCCATTTCTTCAGTTTGCTTGTGTAAAATGTTTGGTTTTAGCAGTCAAACGTCTTAAATTACATATAGAATAACCAATATAATTTACGAACCAATTGTTATAAGGTATATTCTTTATCATGAATTGGGAATATCAATAGTATGTTGCCAGCTTTTTAGATTGAAAATCACTCCATACTCCATGACATATACACATTGTTTTCAATGTAAATGTAAAACACCTTAAAGATGAAGAACATTCATAAAAAATCTAATTTTGTGATAGTAAAGGGCAGTCACTGAAATATTTCATAGAACTATTCAGGTTTGTTTTTTAGATAAAACCTAAGAATATTATTCGGAAATTACCACTCTGTGTATAAAATCTTTTTAGGGATATTATAATATGTTTATCAGAACTACTGGAGCTTGGTGCTATATAATTGTAAGTGCTTGCAAGGTTTACGGTTTGTAATAATGATAATCCAAGTGATTTTGTGTATTTTTGTTTGTGTTAGTTTTTAAGTTTATTTATCAAAGATGAAGTGTTTCTGAAAAGCTAACAAGTGTACATACGATAATGTCAAAATGTTGTCAATGTTAAAGATTTGTCCAATAATCAAACTGTTCTTCCGGGTTTGACAAAAACACAAGTTGTACTAGCCAAAGGTCATTGTGTATCAAATGATAGTTTTCATTTTCACGATTTATGTTCCATGGTGAATGTCAAAGATATAAGAAAATTATTCTTATTTTATTCTAATTATTTCTTATCAAATGTTTTTCAGATCATGTTTAAATTTAATATTTCATTCGAGCTGTCACAACCGTATTTTGTGTGTTGATAGTATTTTTTTTTAAATTAAAACTTTCAGTTGAAGGTTTAAAAGATTAGGGAGTGAGTTAATTATACACTTACATTAGACGATGTTTCTTATGTTTATAATCTAATTCTAAAACATTTAGAATCATATAATTTTTATTTTATGCATAGGCCAAATTATGTTTATACCTTAATAACAACGACGGTTATACAAAGCATTACATACTACGTCACAAACTCCTTACATATCAGACAGTAAGCCACGTTCATGACAGTCACATTGTGCACCTCCTGAACGATCTAGGAAGTGCTACATCAGTTTTCAAGTCCCAAACAGTCTTTATCTTGATAGTTATGTTGTTGGTTATGAAACGACAAGTGATGTTGTTATGAAATACAGATTAATTGAAACAACCAGCGATTTTTTTATGTAATGCAGATTAATTGAAACAACAAGAGATTTTGTTATGTAAAGCGGATTAATTGACAAATGTCTATCAAATTTCAACCTTCACATGAAAGGATAAGTAGACACAAAATATTTTGTCAGTTATCTAACGTGACAATTGAGTCGATATTACATAAACCATAAGCTGTGGGTTAGGATATTATGTGCGAAGACACTTACTATTAGGTTATCACTCGATGCCCTCTTTGTACTATCAAAAGAGTTCATCAATGACATTCTCTACCCTATTACTTTACATCCAAAGAGTCCTGATATCTGAAACACGGAGACTTATACAGATTTATACAAGGCCTGATAAAACAAAACAAAAATAAAGCATCACTCATTTATTTTGTTATTGACTTTTGACGTGAAATTATACTTTCTTTACCAGTACTGTTGGAAGACTAATATTTGAATAAACTATTTGTCATTGCAACCGAAAGACTATACCAACCAATAGAAATAACTTACGTTAACACTTTATAACATATTGATAAATAATGTTAGAAATAGATAGAATTATTTGAATCATTATTGAATATTTCATAACTATATTCCGTGCTTCATGGTTCATGGCTCGAACAGGAAAGACTCAATAAACAACAATTTGTAAAATGTGTTCGGGTTGGTCTAATTAAAACCTTCTACTTCACTGAACAAACCTTATATTACTAATGGAAGGTAACACATAAATAATGTAAAATGTCAAAATAAAATAGACCGTGAGCGTAATGGCCCCACTAATGAATTATTGTGATTGACTGTAGGTCTGTTTGCTTCTATTATTTTTAATCAACCCGGAAACGATTATCTCCAATGCACATTTTACTTTCATGAATGTTATGTATGCTGTCAATTTGAAAATAATATTGATGTATATCAATTGCAAAGTAGATATTAGGAAGCTGTTAGTAGTACTCTTGGGGTAAGCCGATGTTGAGAAGATTGTAGCTAAAAACGTAAATGCATTTCTTATTTTTCATTCTCCCATTTATAAAGGTTAGGTAGGATAAAAAATCAATATTCCTCGAATTTACTTCTAGTTAACACTTCCCGATCTGCTTTAAATCTAATTTCAACAGAAAAAGATTCATCATAATACGATTTTATAGGACAGAAACAAGTTTCTTACGTTCATATCTACAAATGAATGAAGTATATATGTACTTCATACCTTTTCAAATCGTAAGCAATACATCATTCTTCTATTCTACCTTTCTTATTTTCTATTAATTGGGAAAATCTACATTTTTTCATTTAAGATCTTCACGTAGCTTGACGCCTACGTTGGCAGAAAACAGACCACTATACTAGGACTTCCTTGGTGTGAATGAGATCACTTAAGTGTTGGTTTTTGTGAAGCCAAACCACTAGAAATATTCACCTCGTGATAAAAATTAAATGAAGGCATGATTAGTTCATCTTGACCTACAGAATTTCACTGCATAATCAGCAGATTTCTAGCCGTTTATATAAAAAGATTCTGCTCATACTGAGATTTTGCGAAAACAAACAGCTAAAACATAAACATAACTCAAATTGAGTTTTTAGAAAGTGTTGTTATGTTATTGAATAGTTAATGAAGGAAGAAAAACAACTGGTACACATTCACTTCACTTTTACCATGAGGATGATAATCAACAAAAACACAGACAATTTAAAGATGCATTCTCCTGAACGAAAATAAGTTATATTTTTTCTATGAGAAGATGAAGTTATATTTAAGTGCTTGAAAGCTAAACCCGGATAGCATTATGTGATGAAACGGCTAACTGCGCATAGGACATTAACCAGATGACCATTAACAATTAAACACGTTGATCAGTAGAACGAAATTACATTTGAAGTTGAAGCAAAATATACCTTCAAAGAGGTTAGTGATAAAAAGCCTAATAATAATCAATCTGTGATGCCATACTATGCGAGCACTATGTCTACTAGCCTATTCATCTAGTATCATGTGAATTTGTTTATACCAAATCGATGCTAAAATTTTCTGGTAACCCAAGATAAAGCAATCTTTTCTCTTGTTTTGAAAAAAAATTCAATTCAAAATTTATATATATATTAACGACCCTTAGTTGCATGCATTTTAAAAACTGAACAAAGCTTTAAATGGTTATGTAAATAGGCGTCTTTAAACTTATAGCTTACTAAAATATCAAATTTACTTTATTTAGATTTTTTTGTCATTAGGTGTTAAACAACATACAAATTGCACAGGAAAACTCACAACTTAAGCAAAATCATGTAATACACATTCGAGTTTAGGACAATCATGGCTTAACATCAAGTGCACAGATAGAAACTTTAAATCAAGAAAGATTTTTTCAATCATCATGGAATTGCTCACAGGGTGCTCTTGTGAACTAGAGACATTTCTGAATGATGAAGTGATTCACAATCAACGTTAGCTATTGTTCAACATCATTGTGCCTAATCTGCGTCTAGACTTCTGGATCTTATCTGACAAAAGAGAGAAGACTTTCTTTCATTTAAGGTCAAGGATGTCATAGTTTTGGTATAAAATCCTGTCTGTAAATTTATTTAGTCAGGAGAATTGGACAATCTACTTTAACCCTTTAAGGTATACCATGGGCCTTTGAGAACAACCTGTGTGGTTTCTAGCAACCAAAATCTTCACTAATAAACACGAATTTACGCGAGTCAGTGTATTCCTAAAGAAAGGGCAAAATCTTCCATTTTTCAAATCAATTTAAATTTGAAAACATTCTATCATTTTTAATGAAATTAAATATACTAACAGTAAAGAACAACGAGGGAAATGGAGGCCTACTAGTCATTTGTTATTTCAATATGTAAGCTGCCATTCATTATTTACACAATTCATTAGTCTTAACTAAGTATAAACTTACTTTAAACAATAAGTACAAGATAAAATACAGTTAATATGTCAGTGCATTATGCTGAGGGTTGTGAAATATAAACCAACGTGATTCCAAGTGTGGTCGTCAGATGCTTTACTGCCTCTATTCGTCAGCATTATTCACCTTTCTTTTCTCCACTTGAAACTGCACTTGATTAAAGATTCGAGCTATGGCATCAATCAAAAGTGAAGAGTTTTCCAACCTACATTCATTTTAATATGCATCTTGTAATCTTGCAAGGATAATTTATTATTCGAATAGTTTGTGAGTTTTGCGATTTCAACCATAATCATGTAACTGAAAAGATGAAGTATCAAAATACTGGTTCATGAATGTACTTTTTAGAATATCTGCCAGATGAACTACATTTAGGTAGGGTGCTCTAGTGAAAGAGGATCAGGTTGCATAATTTTGCGTGACCTATCATCAAATTTGAAGACATTTTGTGCAACGATTCGTGCGCTGTGACATTCGCAAAAATTTGAAAAGCGAAGTGTCATGGTGACCTTAAAAATGAGGCCAAGATTATTTGTGGTAAGCTGGATAACAATTCTATTCTTAATGTGCACCAGATAACCGAGCATCTAATGAACAAGTCCCTATTGTTAATTCAGGAAATGAAATTGAAATTGAAATCACTTCATTCGGATTTATACATATCTTTACTTTCATTACCTCAGTTTAGACACACCGTTGAAAATATTTAACTGTGGAAACTCTTAGCACAAAAAGATAGGTAATAGTTCTATATTTTTTACGGAGGAGGCAATCCACAAGAATGCAGTAATCCAGATCATGGCCATCCATCAGTTACGATTCATGCACTTTTGATTGTTTGAGATTGCAATTGACAGGATCGTTCCCTTCTAAATACTTCTCATACACGAACCTAGGGACAAACCAACACACTATCCATAATTTTTAAGAGCAATTTCCTTCATAACTTTGTTTAAATGAAATAAAAATATGTTATTTCAATCACGACAGTATGATATCCTTGTTACAGAAGAAATTTAAGAAAGTGACCATGATGTAAGTCTTTTTACTTATGTGAGTATATTTACTGATATTTACTTATGCAGTTAGGAAAAGTGTGTCTTTGAGAAATAGGCTTTAAATAAAATACAACATACATAATGGCAATCCACATTTGAAATAACGATGATTCATAATAAATGATTTCAGTTACATATATAAGCACTTATGATGTAATTACATGTTTAGACTAGAACTTAAACAGCAAACAGGGAATAAGGCCTGCAGAGGAAATTAATGTTCTGCAAAGAGATTCAGCCTTAGAAAGACAGTTTACCTCCTTGTTTATTGATCAAATTCCTCTCACTTTTTCTTTTCAACGGAGGCTGGTTGTATTCACAAGAAAAAATACTCTGATCACTCTTGATTTCTGCTATCGAAGTAAAAAGCATTTCTAGGATAAATCATTTGTCAAAGTGAGATTGATTTTATCATTAGAGAACATGGGCATGCTCAGATTGTGGGATTCATTATACCATTTCTAAACCTGAAATGATTACTTCGCTAAATACTATTGTATTTTTTGTGAATGCTGCATGAAATTAATACAAATTTAAGGACGCAGTGACATAAAATCTTAAAATCCCAGTTTAATCGTTTGGTTTATGTTTTCTAGAGACATTACAAATACAAAACTATTTTAGAAATGAATAGAAATGGGGCCGGGACAGTGCAGTGGATATAGCGCGTTTGCCTTCGCATTCACGATGGAATGATTATATGTCATGCTAACCCCTAGGCTGCGTGTAAATACATCACAGTCTGTGTTTTAAAGATTCCATAGAGAGAAAGTTCACTGATTTTGTGGGAGAATTTTTATTTGAGTAAATTTATAAACCATTCAATACGTCAATATAAATCAAGCACCAATACTGTTGTTTCGAGTGCAGTATAAGTCAAGTATTTAAAACAAACGTTTAAGGTCAATTGGTCATAATTGGTTGCAATTACTACGGTTTGGTATGACAAATTGCTGCATTGCAATTCTTTAGTGCTGAAAATGGAAAGTTGATAATCACTTAAATTTATAATTTGTATCAGGATTTATTCATATCATATATATTCATTGGGGTATTATTCAAACAATATGAAAAAATATAAAACATACTCACTGTCACTTTAATCCATTTCATCAGATCAATGTTTAGAAGTTTGAGCCAGACATGATTTGTCAACAGCTTTTTTTAGAAATAAAACGATTTTGCCCATATATGCAATATTCAACTAACTATATCGCCCGAAAGGTTAACCATGACACATATATATCTGCATACTTTCTACATTTCATTGCATTATAACATGGAAAGTTATGACCCAACAAGATGTGTTACGGTCGGAGAGATGGCCGGAGCTCATTCTAATACCACAATAGAGATTTTGAACTTTGAAGGGATTTTTGTACATTGTTCTCACATGTCATAATTTAAATGAACGAAACCATATCTAGCTTCATTTAGTGGTCTCAATAACCTTCTAATAGTTTGTATTAGGGCTTCTCCGACCATAATGTCTGTGACACAAGGTAAAGATCAGGGCCAACATTTTCGAAGCTCTCTTAGTGCTAAGTTAGTCGTAGGCCAATGTTAATGTATGGTACTTACGACTATCTTAGCACTAAGAGAGTTTCGAAAATACAGCTCAAGCTTCTCAATATAAACTAAGCATGTCCAGATTAGGCCATAAACCCATATTTTGATCACGTTAACACAGAACACAGACATAGAAAGATACAATTAAAATTACACTGACATAGATAAGTTTCAAATTGAATTGTGTTCAAAAGACCATTTCACATTCATCTTATTAAACGATTATGCAACATTCTTTCCTTTATATCGTAACAATTTGCATATAAACTTGAAGGCAGTATTTAACCAAAACAAAATCACAAATGGACGTCCTCATAACTTTATGAACTAAAGCGTCTAATAACATTCTGTCTCCTTGTCTTCGTGATAATACAAGGGAACGTGTGTTACTTAGCACAATTAGCTTGAACTGCAGAACTATAATACCTATTCATCAGATTTACATACCATTATGTGTCTATCCTGTTTATTGAGCAAAGCAGACATATATCTTAAGTAGAAGGCTTCAGCATATCTAATTGTACGTTGTTGTTTTTATTGATTCGTTAATGGAGGAAGGCTAAGGTTAAAGTGACACTGAGTATGTTTTATGATTTTTTCTGTTGCTTAAATAAGATTCAAAATACCATATGATCTGAGTTAAGTTCAAACCGACCCTGTTCATTTTAATCGTTATCTATAAAATGTCAAATTAATGAAATTTTATTGTTCTCAATGATTAAAAAAAAATATATATAAATGTAACGAAGTCGAAATTCTGCGTCCAGTTTCATGTATACTAGTCAAAAGTCAAAAGCCCTACTGAACACTAACATTTAATATTTGTCTTTGTATCTGCTGTCAATTATAATAGTTTCCAAAATTACGTTTGAGTCATTGAATCGCGCCATTTTTCATCGCGTCCGGTTTTAGATCACGAATTAGATCTGTTTATTGTCACTAGAATGAACTCATGATCTCTAAAATACTGATTTTCAGAAACAACCAATACGTCTAGATAAAGTAATACTTTTTATAAAGTTTGCCATTTTGTGACAACAGAATCTGTGGCCATTTAAGTTCTCAAGGATATGAATTAAAACAGGTTTGTTCTGAATACATCATACAATTATATTTAATTAAGAATTTTATTTTTGATAAACTGCATACTTGCAACAAATTTAGAAAAAAAATATGATTTACGTCACAGCCAGTGTTGTGTCAAAATAGAAAGATTTATTACTGTTTACACAGGAATATGTATTTATACGTGCGTCGCCACAGCAACTGTCAGATTAGACATAACAAAGTAAAGGACAGAAGGCTGATAAAAGTTTCCACAATTTAACATCTTTAGCGATCACAAAAAGATTTAGGTCATTCTAATGTTCAACTTGCATTAGAAACGCACAGATAGTCCATCTTTTTCTATATTTTACAATAAGTATCAGAATCAAAGGTTTTAAAACGGTTGTTAATGATATATATTCTGTCTAAGATATATATATATTCTGTCTAAGATATATATATATTCTGTCTAAGATAGATAGGAGTTGTATCTAATTACCTCGATGGAAACACCTAATGGCATTTTCGTCATAAGGTTGAAATGGAGTGAGATAGAAGTTCGGAAAGTTATACAAAAACACGAAAAGTGTTGTTAAATGGAGGGAAATAACATATAAACAATAGTTAACAAAAAAAACTACTTAAAGTACTAAAAATCGTTATGTGAGTGTGATTAATGCATGATTATTCACCATCATGTGACTGTTTTCGAAAAACCTGTTGTCAAGAGTGTACAAAACCTGCGGCAGAAATCCCTGCTATTTCTCGAAATCATTGTTGACATTTTGCCAAACAAACGTTTTTCGCCCCTGCTAGCAGTAAACATTTCTAGAGAAAATTGTCTTAAGCAGCTGGTATGAGGTTTTTGTCACCTGATATGGCCACAGTCGGCTCACTGCTTTTACGCTGTCTACTATTATTCTACTATCGTAATGCATGGCTATTATATAGATAAAATTTATAAAACCCAGTAACCTGGGATTTGGTCAGCAGTCAGGGACTCTTTAATGACTTGCATAAAGCATAGTTTTTCTGGTAAAATGCGTGACAAACCATAAAAAAAGGTCTGATGAAAGGACAGTATTTCATTGTCACACGTACAGAAGTTTTTAAACTGACGTTGTACATTTTGTCAAAGTCACAATGCTATTTTCTTTCTTCAGTTAAGTCGTGTGTTTGCTTTATAACTGCTTACTCTTTTCCTCCGTTTCTTTGTAGGGATTTTACACTGTGTGCAAACTAATTAAGTAGACATTACGTCTTCCCTTCTTTGTCTGTTAAAAAGCAATCTCCTAAATTAAACTCCCTTAAACTCCCTTAAATGTGAACTAACTAGTTATTCATGCAATTTATAAACAACTCATACGTGTTTGTTCTTTATTCATATCAAAACTTAATTAAACATTATGTCTATATATTGTATGAATAAAAGTGTTTATGGTTTCCAATATCATATATTTTAAAGAGTTTTAGTATTACATTATTCCAAGATATCTATAAAAGTTCGAAAGTTAACTCAACAGTTACGTAATCTTCATCCTGCATATCCTGTTGTTAATGTTTTGCCACAGTTTGTATTTAGAAAATAAGGTTTAACCGTCAATACACTAATCTAAGTACTCGTCAATTTTAATCAACAATTTTCCAGAAACAAAACTTAAATTTCTATTCGATGTGTATAGACCTCAATTATGTTTGTTTTACGGCCATATCGTTGTATCATGAATCCCTTAGTAACATAAGCCGGATGAATGTTATTGTTCATCTAGAAGAGGAAAGATAATCTTTTTTCATGAGTGATGGAGGAGCTAGTCTCTCTTAATCATGTTTATACAATCCCATGGTTATTTAAAGGCAGCATTAAATGCAAAACTACATGAACACACAGAGTTCACCATACATTATCTATGTTACATCAACATAAGTTTTTTGGTAAAACACAATATTTGGTCAAGGAAGTCATCATAAATGAAATTTCTATCTATGAGCTGGGTGAACAAGATAGAAATTGATTGCTCTTTAGAGACTAACCAGATAAAATAATGGAGATAATAGCCAAGGGGGCGCTGTTGGACATGTATATAAAGGTCTCGGCAAGTGTCGCAAGGGACTTACAAAGATGTTTGTTTTATCTAGTTTGTGGTGGTGGTAGAAGAAAATTAAGTTAAATTCAAATATTGGATATGAAAATGACGTTCTGCATAGAATGACACACTTGAGAGGGACGCTATTCTCGGGTTAGTGATTGACTTCAAATTATTAAAAGGAGGCTGGCGCTGTTCGGAACAACAAATGTTATCACTCTTGATTTCTGTTCTGGGAGTATACATAACATCAAGACAAGGCAAAAGTTGTCGGCAATTAATCAATGTATCTGTTGAGGAGAAGAGCGAGCTTTACAATTGTCAGATTCATCACATCTTGAAAGGATGAAAACACACGAAGACATTTCTATAAGGAGTTTCATTGAATGGGGTCGAATTTCTAGTTAATGCTATCAATGACAGGTTTTTACACCAGAATTTCAATATCGTACCTATTACCAATTACTGAATAGTTTAAAAAAATGTAACTAGTAACATATTTAAGCTTAAAATAAATCTTATTTGAGGTTGTTCCATGACATTTTAAAAAAAATTAAAACAACTTTACTTAGCGATACAGTTTCAGTTTTTTGTTGTTATTTTTATTCATACATAAACGAGCATACAAGTAATTTAAGTAATACTGATTTGTATAGCGAAATGAATCATGAAAAACAACAACACATCTCAAAGCCGTGTAATCGTGTATTTGGCAAAACCAAGAAAAAACTCAGTAGTCGCAGCTAAACATCAATTTTCTTTCACACGGATAACGAGATCACCTCAGAACATTCCCAAAAGGATTCAGGTTACTTATGCTTACTTACACTCAACTACCACAAAGCTTTGAGCGATAGTTAACCTTTCCAGGCCTGGCTTCAGGAAAGGAAATTTCATCAGCAGAACATGATGAAAATAGCTCCACTGTAGTCTCTAAGCTTATTTTGTTATGTCAATCGTGTCCTTTTACAGACAGCATTTGTTCATGTTCATCATAGTATACAGATACCAGGTTTGCAGATTCCCTTTAATAAATGATAACTACGGCAGCTATGATCAACCAATCATAAAAGTGAATATCAATTGTAAATGTATTTCATTAATTGAGTTTAACTACAGTTGTAACCTAATGTTGTCTTTGTTAAGCTGGGCTGTACTACTATCATGAAACGAACATCTCCAGTGTCTGCAGATTCCCTTGGGTCAATTCAAATTGTATTTGGTTGATTCATATGGTTCATATGCTCACATGAAATTTTGACAGTGTTACCTCAACTTATTTATATTACATTAAGGTTTTTTCCTGTGAGTGGCTTTAACTGTGCCATTTCACAAGTTTGTGCATTATTGCTGGTATTTCAACTTGTATTTCTCATGTTGAAAGTACAGCATGGTGTCATCCTCTTGGATTTTTAGGGAAGGATCTACATATGAAAGTAATGAATTGAAAAGGGTGTTATGTATACAGTCAGCATATTGTGAGACCGAAAATCCTATGTTGCAGTGATTACAATGTAAGAAATGATGATGTTTGAATCCAGGAAAGCGAATAGAGTCTAACAACTTATCTCACACAAGAATAAAAACATTCGCAAATCTTGGAATCGAACTCTGTACCTGATTTTGATCGATAGTGTCTGGCAATCTTCAAGCAACAACAACATTTTCGTTTTGTATCTGTTTGCAAATGACGATTGTTGGCACCATCAGAAGAATTTAAGAACTTTTATCTCTTTTGTTTCATTCCAAAATGACAGACAAGGGCAGTAAATAAAGCAATAAATGTTGCAACTGATTCCTTAAACGTTCTTTCCTTTTAATCTAAACCATTCACATATTAAATTGGGAAACCAAAAAATGTCGAAGCACAAATACAAATGAACTTCTTTATGGTGAATGAGATCAGTGAAGTGTTTATATTTAAGAACTCAAACAACTTATAATAGAAGTGGTAATACAAAATCTTATTACACAATAAAAGGCTTGAAAGAGGCAGTTGACCTGCAGAAATTTTCTGCAAATACAGCAATTTTTATTCAGTGAACGTCCATATAGTGAAGAAGATCAGTTAGGTGTTGCTATTTGTGAACCTAAACAACTAATAATGATTTCACTCGTTTTCAAGGTGATAAATCAATGGATGTTATGAAAAGGTCAACTTGACCTGCAGGAATTTACTGTTAATTCAGCAAAGTTTTTAACCATATATATATAGATTCGTCATTTACCGATATGTTGACGACCCAAGTACGATATAAGTATATTTTATATTCTAATTTCTAATTCAATGAATTAAAACATCAACACTTCGCATGCATTAAACTATCCTGTAAACAAATAAAGTAAACAATTGATGAAATGGTATATTTGTTATTCTTCTACAGAAAGTTTATACTGGAAATCTATATCTAAATCAAATTTTAATCGAAATGATTTCGTGTGAATGAATAAACAGCTTTAAACTTGATGCTTTATTCTGCCATAAAAAATGTTGAAATGGAATATTTGCCTTTTTGATTAAGTTTTTAACTTATTAACTTTTTGATTAACTTAAAAAGTAACTTTAAGCTTAAAACATTGATTTCTACTCCTTCTTCCTATATATCTCTAATAACTGAATGTCTCTCTTTGATTATGATTGAAAACGTTGTTTATTCAAAGACAAACTTTTTTTTCATTTTGATCATGACCGGTTTATTCTTCATTACTTGATTGAAAGATTGCAAAAAAATTCGAATACACTGACTTCGCTTTAACCAATCAGATGATCCTTGCCAAGGGCCCACAAGAACTACGTCAGCAGGATCATTTATGTTCAAAGCAGCTGCAGGGAGTTAAAAAGTGCGGTGATTTGTCTGTAGTGGAGAACTGTTTTACATGCAGTAAGGTTTTGTTTTGCTTCAGTGCTACAGTGAATTTCAGCTCAGTACTAGCCTTGGTTCGCTAGTTCCAGACGATGCTCGCAGGTTTCACCGCAATGCAAATACACAATAGTGTTCTCCCTGCAATGATACTAGCAACCGTGATATGAGTAAATACATTTTAAAGCGGCGTTAAACCCTCACATCACATCACCTTAAAGCAGATGTAATCGAGCTTAGCAAGTCAAGGGTAAGAATCCAGAAGAAACTTGGCTCCTTCAAAAGTCTGTTGTTTCTCTTTCCCTCCCTTTGCTGATGGCAATATCAACGTGTCAAAAAGCTCAAATATTGCTAATAGCACGTCCAACAATACCCACTTACGTGCTCTCTTTCACTTAGATCCATTCTCCTGGAGAGAAGATTTAGGCATATTCTATGAAAGAAAGGTTTAAGCTTGAAAGGAATGTTTTTATAGCATAATGGGATAATGAAATTGTTAAGTGCGCATGGACTGGGAGAAATAAGCCTCAATGATCTTGACTATTAAAATCTTTGATAAATATAAGAAATTGTTATTGAAACTGTAAAAAATGTAATTCGAACCAGTTTGTTGAATAAAGTCCAATGATAAATTATAATATGATGTTTTAATGTATTGAATAACATTTTGTCTAGATATTTTACAAATATGTTCGGGACAATTTATATTTCAAGACATGTTGACTTAATTCTTAGAAATTCAATTTGCAAGTCTAGACTTTGAGAGTAAATCGCTGAAGCGGAGTTTTTCTCCTTCATCCTAACAGTGGCTTAACCATCGACAGTATATTAACTTTTAAACCATTCTACCACGTTATACATTTATAAGATCAATCCTAAGACTGATCGTAACAACAGTTTCAGAAAGAAACTTTAAGTCATTGGACCATTTTGACTCTGACGAAGAACATTGAGGTAACCGACGAAGACAAATCAAAACATGGTGCATATATATAGGACAAAGATTTCCTGTGCACGTGAGACGGACGCCTTATACCAATAGTCTATCGATTTACTCTCTCTTATTTAATCAAAGGACGGTGGCGGTATTCACAACAACAAATCTGATCACTCTTGGTTTCTGATTTGAAGTAAACTTCGTTTTAGGTCAAGGCAACATGTGCTTCCCTGGATTGATTTATTTAAGGACCAAGAGAAAGCTTTATGGATTGTCAGATTTAATGTTACCAGTCTTTGAGATCTCTCTCAATTGCAAGGAAGGTGAATGTTTCGTAAACCTTGGTAATATGTTTTTGTGATACAGTGTCAGAAAGCACTAAGTATGCTTGATTTCATATAAGTATGTACCTCTAACTTTATGATAATAATGATAATGATAATAATAATAATAATAGTTATAATAAGTCTGTAAAACAATGTACATTGTAAATATGTTTTGTGCTCTCGACACTTATTATATGATAATTCTGAGCGTCAAGCACGAAAGCAACATCTCCCATCTTTAGGTATGGCGCTGTCGGTAATCGAACATGGATGACGAGCGGACGCTCTACCAAATCAGATACGTCCCGGGTTTATACTGAGATTCTGAATGATATTGCATATAGATTCCAGCATTATCTTCAGTAAAGAATATTTCCCAAGGACTAAATACTTTTTCTTGTATATCCTTTTTAGAGGTCATTCTGTCCATTCCCGAGGATTGCTACGTGAATATGAATACGAAATGAGGAATAGGAAACGGGTGAGACGAAGTACATTGACAGACATCGATTTTATTCCCTACCAGGGCCAAACCAAGTTAATCAATCTTCCAAGCAACCTGAATCCTCACTCAGACAGGAAATTAGGGTGACAAATTGATATAAAAAGGCATAATTAACACGACATGCTGTGTGGTTAAGAACTGTATTTTGGTGCATTAAAAGCTATCAAAGAAATAGTTGATGGTTAAATTTTCCTACAACATATTGCCTATATAGTCGGTAAATGACCTAGACAATACATGAAGTTAATTACAGTACGCGTGGCACTGTTTGATCTGTTTATGTAAAGCTTAAAGGTAGTAAAATGTTACAAATTGTTCACATTTATGTGTTCCTTATGTACCTATAGCCATGCAGTTTGAGACGGGTAATAATCTGGTTAGTGGTTGCTGAGAATGTGGTTTGGATCTATAAGTTGATCAGAAGATACCCAAGTCTTGCGTATGTTTATTAGGTAAATATAAAGAGACATCAGTGTAAATATTGAGGGATCAGTGGCTTTCAGCAAAATCCTATAAGATAATTCTATTAGTTATATGTGCCACTTATGCATAAAGCGTCTCTCGTAAAGCACGTTTTCTTACACTTTGGCATAATATCTCTCGCGCCGGATTGATGAAGTAAATCTCCTTACTAGACTTATTAGATGTTTTTGATAATGAGAGAAGGTAACTAAATAACAACCCTGATAACTTACTACTTTCATCATCAATAGTCAGTAGTAATTATATTATATAAATATAGTTATTTTATGGTTGAAAAGTGAAATGTCCATTATGAGTGAAACATGTTTGTGAACAATAGCGATATTCAGGATCCATATACATTACTTAGGATTACCAACTTTCATGCTTTTAACCCAAAGTGCATGAGTTCTTGTTTAACCGCCCCGCTAACTATAGTTATTAACATCCTAACATTTCGATGTACATTTATGATATTATTCAACTATTGATATGTACCACAATGGAAATGATCTCCCTTGTGGAAACGTCTGTTATGAGGAATAATGTTTATTAGATTTAGTTAATGTCCTTATTAACATTTTACATTGGTACTTTGGTATAATGAACTGGTTGAGAACCCCGTTACAATGCTGTCATTATCGATTGACGGTTATACTAATCTCTAACTCTTTATACCTGATTATTGTATGTAATTATTATTTTTAATAACGAAATATGCAATTGCCTTTGAACAATTTCGAAATTTAATACCACTATCTGTATCGTTATCAGAGATTTTCTAAGAATTTGATTTATTATTTTAGCTTTAAGCCTTCTTTGCGTGGAAATTCAGAAATTAGAATGATTAGGAAATATAAAGTCTATGGGTTTACAAATTCTTTGTTGAATCTATTGAATGAAAAAGTTATATTGAATTTTGATTTCCTTTCGATGTATCTTGCGTTGTTATTGAACATTATAATGGTGGGCACTGCAAGAATTGCATATTATAAACAGTGAAAATTATGGAAATATTCTGATAAAAAATTTCTATTTCTGGATGTGTTAGGCAGGTTAAAATAATAAATGACTTCAGTTTCTGTATTCATTTATTTCATGAAGCTTTGATAAAGGATACTCATTTAAAAGAATAGTTGAGTCTTAAAATCTAAGAAGAAATGACAATTTGCATAAGTAGAGGTTTAATGTTCAAATAGTTCCTTATGGGTAAATGTAGACCAAAATATTCGATATAAACTCACAATAACATATAAAGTTTGCGAAGCATGAACTGTAAGGATTCAAAGTCTAGAAAAGTGTTGTATATCGTGGCAGTTATGAACGTCATCTTAACCAATGTCAGCATGTCAGCATGGATCCTAAACTGATGGCGATATCAAGCTTTCATTGTAATTACAACCATTTTTATGATAAAATGCTTACAGAGGGATTAATTACATCGTTGAAGATGAATGAGTGATGGAGAATCAAAGTAAATTCATCTAAACTCTTTAGCACCAAAGAGTGATACAAGTCCTGTGACTTTTTATAGGCACTTGGATGTGGTGGATATGGTCTTAATGTGGTCGGGGACAATTTGCTTGATGTATTTTCATCTTCAAAGGAAATACATATCGAGTCAGTATGTATTTTTTAAATATTCAAAGAATCACATTGGCAACAATTGCATTAAGATAAATATACGTAAAGATTAAAGGTAGAGAAATTATTTGAAGTTACTTAAGCATAAATCTAGTTTAAAGACTTCAAAGCCTGGATGAGTTATTTTATGTAATATTGGCGATATAGTAATAATATTAGCGATTTCTCAGATACGTACTCCAAACTTAATTATGATGGTGATGTGTGTTCATATCCCTTTTAGAAAATCCCAATTTTCTATCTCTGAATTGAATTTGCATCGAAAGTATCTTCAAGGTTGTCTATTGTAATTCAT
This sequence comes from Phorcus lineatus, assembly GCA_921293015.1. Lineage (NCBI taxonomy): Eukaryota > Metazoa > Mollusca > Gastropoda > Trochida > Trochidae > Phorcus > Phorcus lineatus. Next base: position 35,216,248 of record OV121086.1, on the reverse strand, counting down.
ATATTTCATCAAGGAATGGCAAATTATTCACCCATTCACACAAACTTTATAGAACCTTAATATGTCTTGCCATGCTTCATCCAATTACAATATGTTTAATGTGATGAATCTAGTGGTTCCATGGCCACTGAAAAAAAAATAAGGACCACAAATGTAAGTTCTCAAGACTTCGATATCACCACTACACAGCAACAAAATTTGACATCTAAGTAAAGTTGGAATATTCTTTCGTCTATCACCTAGCCACTGCAAGATGGAGATTTTGAAAAGGGTTGAATTGATACCACGAAATTAGGAAAATCAAACGAGTGCACTGATCACGTACCTGAAAAAATTAGTTCTCTCACCAGGGAATTGCCAAAAACATGATCAATACACTTAGAGAAGACTTTTTTAGGACAGAAAACAGAACTCAGCATGGCCTACTGGACATTTATTAACCTCAGACTAAAATTCAAGGTACGTTAGAGCCACAGGAAACTGAAAGTAATGAATGCATTTAAGTGTACAAACTCTACATTAAAACACATCTCTGTTATATAACTGGTCTATAGTAAAAACGCATCTGTCCATGATTCTGTCAGGTTAAAAACAATGTATATTCGAAGCCATTGCCAAAGTGAGTACTTTTATGAAGACTTTATGTTAGTAGGAAAGCAAACAGAATTCACTTATTCACACAAATAAAGTATCGGTGATAAAATATTGCAAATATCACTGGATAGGAGATGATAGGATTAAAAACGAAGGAATGTTGCGTTTTAGAATTTTGTTAGTATGACTTATTTGATATTGGAAGGGATATTTTTATTTACACTGTATGTATTTTTAGATATTGATTTTTTTTAACATTGTTGTTATTGAGCAATAAAGTTGCTGATGAGAAGAGGATGATTTTATGCAATTTAAATGCATTCATTAGTTGATAAACAAAATGCGAGATATGTTGGAAACTGAGAAAACATGTAGGAAACATATATCATTTTTTAAGGTTGAAAAAAACTTGGTAAAGCATCCATCCCATTTTAAATGATGCTTTTGGTTAGAGACAGTTACTGTGGTCTAGAACATACACAATGAGAGACGTTTAGAAAACAAAGACTTGTTTATTTGCATGGGGAATAAAATATGAAATTGTATTTGGTGGCATAATTTCCTCAGAATCGAAACAAATGCTTTTTACATAATATATTATTGCTACTCTACGTGTATTCTAATAGCCTAAAATCTCAATCGCGACAATGACCCATGGTTACAAGACCAATCATTCACAAGAGGCCAAATAGACACATTCTGTCTTGTGGGCATAAATGAAACTGTCTTAGAGTATTGTTAAGGAACCACCTCATAGTATTACTATCCAGACAACTCCCTCTGAGTTGAGCTGGGTTTTTACGTTAAAAAAATAAATGAAATTTGACATGTTATGGAACAGAATTTGCCTTTATAACTAAACTGACATCTATCTTCACGGTCCCTCAAAGTTTTACGAATGTTGCATAGTTCTTTCATTTCATACAAAGTCTGTCGACAAAACCGTCACTATATGTTTGTTTTAATAGTATGCGTATTTTGTTTTAGAATCGTGTCGTCCATAGAAGTGGTACAACGATTGTATTCTATCCTCGCAGCAATAACCTTTCCCTTTCTCAAAGAATGGTTCTTGGAACTAGACAGCATACAGACAATCCCCCAATTGTGAAGGAAAAGTACACAAAGTAAAACCAGTATGTATCATAATAGTTTGATTAGCATATATAATGTATAAAAACATTCAACAAAGATATGGAAATGTGGGGACTACTTAAACTTTGAACAACGTGTTTTGTTATTTGGAGAGAACATGGTTACAATTCCGTGACACGATTCCATCACAAGTGTTTTGTATTTCCAACATTTTATCTTACAAAATTACTGCTACGTGACCCTTGTAATTTGTTTATGCTATTTTAGACTATCTTATCGAGTTTAACTTCTTTCTACACAATTCTATGTTTTAAATAGAACAGCAATTAACTGCTTCCATCTTGAAACAGTGAGATATTGTGAATGACGATGAAGCAGCACACATTTATATAATGTATAATTATATTGTTTGTGTGTACTCGATGTCCCTCACGGAAGCTACACCTAGGAATTTATCAGATTCAACTCTTGACAGATTATGCGTAATTCATTATAACTCGCTCATTATTCTCTCATTAATTATCGTTTCTAAAAGTAACCATCGTTTATTATGGGTTCATTTATTATCTTATATATATTACCCTTAAAGTGACCAGATTGACTAAAAATCACATTAATGATTTGATAATCATAGAAGATTTTGTAATATCAGGCCGTGGGTAATGCGCCTCTTGCACTCAAATCCTAGTTTTTGGACGTTGACGTCTTTCTGTTGACAAGATGTCAAGTTTTGGCAAATCATGAAGATGGACAATTAGGTACTGCGTGCCACCCAACAAACCATAGCACATTACCCACTGAACGTGTTGTGAAAGCTCAGAAATAATATAGGCGTGATTTATCAAGGGGCGACAGCACGTAGCCCATTATGAATATGGAAACACTTCTGACATAACGGATGCGAACGGAAATTAAACATTATCAGTTTTCAATTTGTAAGATTGTCTGTTTGATTGCTCATGGCTTTCATACCTTATTCTTGATATGAAGGCTTGACGCCTTGATTTGAATCCATTTCTTGGTTCAGTGGTAGATTTACAGAATAATAATATCACAACTCACGATTTCTCTAGAAAAACAAACATTACAGAATTTATTTTTAAAATGTCCTTTCTTAGCTCGTAATCTGTATAGTCGACCGATAGAAGTTTATTTTTGGTTAAGAAGAAAATGCCTATGGCATCAAAATCATCAATTCGACGTGCAAAAGATTGCAATTTTGAAGAAGCAAAGTTGCCAATGTACTCATGGTGATTTAGTTGAATAGGAACGAGCACTTACTTGAAGAAACCGCAGCACCTTTTCTTTCTTATGCAAAAAGAGGAATCTCACGAACAAGACAACCTCATTATCAAATCAAGGATTAAATAAACACAAAATTACAAACCGTGGACATTAAACTGAAAAAGGGTATTTCGAAATGTTGCTTCTCTCACATTCGCTTGTACAGGCCAAGGTTTATCTTAGTGTAAGACTCTATCTAGCTTATAATCCTGGATAAAGATTTGATGTCTGAAGTCTTGACTGACAATCCTTGACTTACAGCAGACGCAAAAGATCTTGAAAGTTTGCTGACTCGTTCTTTCTCGAATCCCCTGGCTCCCAAACTAACCATCTTCTTATTTTCCTTTAAAACCGATGCCCTATTAGTTAGAAAACATTTCTTTTCCTCATCGGGGGACGGAACAGCGCAGTGGTTAGCGCGTTCCGCTTTGGATCATGAGGTCCGGGGTTCGAAATCCGCTAGGGATTTGGCAATTTAGTCAGCAGGAGAGAACTTTGTTACACAGTGTAGGGTTTGGATGCAGTGATACACTTATAATAATAATAAAAGCTTTCTTATACCGCGCATATATGCATGACAAAGCATGCTCAAAGCGCCATCAAAGCGCCATGAGTATTATTACCCTGGAGGGATAGTACTTTCGGTGCTGCCTATAAACAAGCGCTCCGCGCGACCGTATAGGTCCATACCTCCCCCTTCTTCAGGTAACCATTTGTACAGCTGGGTGAACTGAGTGCAAAGTGGATGAAGGGTCTTGCCCAGGGACACAATACAGGATGAGAGCCAAGTCACAAATTTTTGGTGTCTCCACCGGGATTCGAACCCGGCTCTCTGGTGTGAGGGGCAAGCAAGCTAACCACTACACCACTGTGCTCCACATGGTCACAATTGTTGCGGAATTGCTCCCTGCAATAATACTAGCAGCCGTTATACGTGAAATACTCTTGAAAGCGGCGTGAAACCACATTTCACCTCCCCTCACCGCCTTCCCCATTGCTTTCAACTCAGTTTGTCTTAAAAGCAAAATAATTTTATAATTAATAGTTTTGCCTGTTGACATTCTAAGTTGTAATGTTCAAGTTTCGGAATTATCACTACCTCACATTCTTCGACTTTTCGCCACGTCCATTGCTGTTAATGGTTTGATATTGAACAAAATTTACATTTTTTTGCTTTACCTGCTCTTTTCATATACATGCATGTGTTTTATTCATACTCACTGGTTTTCCTATATTCAATTTAGTCTCCCAATTTCAAAACAGTTCTCCCAAAATTGTTTTCTCCCTCAATTCCAAAACTTCTCTTCTCTCCAAATTCAATATGAATTTGCACTAATTGAATTTGCACTCATGCATTTTCAAAATTTCTATCAACGCTGATGTCTTGATTCATCTTAAACTTTTTATTCATGTGTGATATCCGTCTTAGCTCTTATTAGTTTATGTATTGTGAAAACACCTCCATGCAGTACAAAGACAACTCATCCATCTAGCCGGTTTAAAACCCTTTTCAAGCTTTGTCAGTCACTGCATGTACAACTTCATAAAGGCCGTTTTATCATCGTTTCCAGTTGGTTCAGTAAACTTGATGCCTCTCTCATATTGTCAAAGTAGAAAAGAAACATCGTGATCTGTGAGAATGCAGAAACTGTTACGGTAACTTGATCTCTACAAAGCGAATAATACATTACTTGTTCTACTGTTTTAAGTCCACTGGGACCTTCTCACTGATATAGCTTTGCGATCAGTAAAATAATTTACTACCGGCCTTGGAGGTGTCGGTACAACAAGCTCACACTGCCTACAATTCTCATCAGAATTTTACAAAGGCAAATAATATTTTCCAAATGAAGTTTCAACTACAATTCTCATCAGAATTTTACAAAGGCAAATAATATTCTCCAAATGAAGTTTCAACTAACACAAATTTCTTTCCCTTACACTACTGACTTTGTATTGTTTTTCTATCATGACAGTCTTAAATTTTTTTCAAACTCTCTCTAATGAATCAGCTAGGTCGTCTTCATTTCAGGGTTTCAAGATCAAATGACTCTCACAAAAGATTAAACTTAAACTAAGTAACATTGATGTCCAAGGTGTTTTGTGACGGGAGGACCATCCACCAACATAACCCACGAACCAGGGAATACCGCTTTTCATCGATTAGGGTTTATTTGATGTACAATTGCCCTGAAAACTGGCAGGCACTTTACGGATCTCGCTCTATTCAGTTATTAAGTAAAGATCCCCATAAAGGTAACGGAAGCCAGTCCAGGAGAACGACGTTAATAGAACAACTCAGATGAATCAAGCTAGCAATGACAGATTGATACAAAGTCCCCGGAAAGAAATGTCGATTCAACCCTTTCCTACAGACCAAAATATCTATATTTTTACTAAATGATTTCACCGTACTGATTGATTATCGGACATTGAACTGCAAGAAGTGACACGTAAAGATGTAGATATAAATAAATTCCGACAAGGACAAAGGATGTATTTAAAGCAACGCATAGGTGTTTTGTGGCGGTAGAACAAACCACATAAACGACCAAATTACATTCTTACTTAATGATTTCACCATATGGCACTTTGATTGTTTGCTAAACTCCGAAGTGCTAAAGGTGACACGTAAAGATCTAGATATAAATCGGTTGTTATTTCAGATGTACGGATTGTAGAAATTTGAATGTAGGTCTTAAAGTACCTCTTATATTACATTGTAAAGAAACTTTAAACGTGCAATTTGTACACGATTGCTGTTGGAGTCACATATGACGCATTTCAAGAACGTCTTTTGATCGAATGGTATAATCAGTGTAATGCTTATCGGTTCAAAGTTGCCACAATTTAAAACTAAAAGTCCTAGTTTTAATGAAAAAATGAACAATGTGCCGCTACCTGAAACGTATTAAAGCAGACAGAAAGGTAGATTTTCGGTTAATTATGTTTAAAAGGTTAAAAAACTATTATGCAGTTAATAATGTGTGTGATTTAAGCTTTAGTACATACATAAAGTCTTTTCCGATTTTCTATGAATTCCATAAAGCGAGGTATCACGCTTTTTAAGTGACATAACGTGATCTGAAGGAAAACAACCCTATCAGTTGCAAGACTATACCTTAGCTATCCGGATTCATTTCCTCAGAAGATAATATCTCTGGCATAAACTAATATTTGAAAAGGGAAATAGTAAGAAGTATAATTTCAAAACGTATTAAAGTACCTTTAATTGCCATAGAACTAATTAATGTCTTAAACATACAAATTTCGAACATCTAAGTATACATATACTGAAAGTGACTGCGCCTTTTTGCTATATTTGACGATTTAAACTCCATGATGAAATATATATCAGAGCGAACCATAATACATAAATTATACTGGTGACTTTGATGTCTTTAGGTTTATAGTTTCGCCGTGAATGCTTTAAAGTATTGATTAGCTTGTTGAAAAGCATGAAAATGAAAGAAGGTGAGTAATGTGAATAAATGTTCACGAAAATCCAGAGAATGCATGTAAGTATACGTAAGCTCACGATAGTGCTTTAAAGAGCAAGTGTATGGAAGTGTATGACTTTTTAAGCATACACAGTAAAAGTGATAATGACATTACGTACAGGAGAATTTAATCAGCTATCGAGAATAAGTTAACTGCTAAGGACAAGGACCATTGTAATAGCCATTTCAGGAAAAAAATTACTTTCAGAGTTCCTCTCTATTTCAATGTACGTATATAAGTATTTACCGTGTAACTGTACCTAGTGCTTTGTAGCTTTAACAAACAAGCATTTTAATCTTGCTACAGTACTAGTGCATTCTCATTCATTGAACTATTATCGTGCCTCGGGAATGTTCACTAGTGAGTATGCATTTTCAATGCAATCTGAACAACATTGTTTGATGATTATTCAAAGTTGGAATTAGTAGAAGTCTGAAAAAAATGCAGAATGTGTTGAAAATGGAGCCTTGAGAGTCTGGAAAAAACGTGCTGATAGATATCAGGATCGGCAAGTAGAGACACCACTATCTTATTGACTGATTTAACTATGTAAATAAAAGTTTTACATTCGTGTCTTATAGGGCAGGGGTGTGTACGTTTTGTCCTTATATGTTTATATCTCTTTATTTTCTTCTTTGTATTTACAGTGCAAAATAACCCATATCTCTGCATATTTTTGATAACATATGGATACGAAGATAAATTCTGCGGTCATCTTTTGAAATATAACATCACTCTCAAAGACTTGTGTTTTTTTAATAATGATTTCACATACCGCATTCCAAAGTTAACAGTGGTATATCGTAAGAATGTGAATTAGATTAATGAAGGTAAAGATTAATGACCTTGTGCTTGATTCTCAGTAAATACTTTTGTGCTTTATTCTCAGTAAATACCCTCGTGCTTAAATTTTTCAGGAAAATAACTTGTGCTAGATTCTCAGTAAATACCTTTTTGCTAGATTCTCAGTTATTACCTTTGTGTTTGATTCTCAGTAAATACATGCGTGCTTGATTCTCAAAAGATCAGCTTTATGCTTTATTCTAAGTAAACGCTTGTGATAGATTCTCAGAAACATACTTTTGTGCTAGATTCTGAGTAAAACACCTTTGTACTTGATTATCAGTAAATAACTTTGTGCTTGATTATCAGGAAAAGAACTTTGTGCTTGATTCTCAGTTAATACCTTTGGGCTCGATTCTCAAAGGAACACCTTTACATCATTTGTCTAGTGCTTTGTAGCTTTAACAGACCAGCATTTTAACCTTGCTACAGTGCATCCTCATTCATTGAACTGTTACCGAGCCTCGGGAATGGTCACTAGTGAGTATGCATTTTCAATTCAATCTGAACAACACTGTTTGATGATCATTCAAAGTTGGAATTAGTAAGAGTCTGAAAAAAATGCAGTGACATTTTAAGAATTATGTTATCTCTGCCCTAATTAACAAATTACAAAAATGTAGTGGAACGCTTGCTGATGGTTCTACCTTGGTGGCCTCGTTTACAACAGCATATAAATGGGCAGTGCATGCTTAAAGCGTGATGAAAGCTTTACAATAAGGAGACATCACATCACATCACGTTGCCATTTTATGACTATCGAAATGTCACTGAAAGAACGGATGTGAAAGGAAATTAAACATTATGAGATCTTATTTTTTATGTTGTTTGCTTGCTTGTTAATGGACTAAATCCCGGTCGCTGTTTTATTACCGCTCCATCTGGATTAAGTTTTTTGTTTAATTGTTGAGAATAACAATATAAAAAATTATTAAAATTCTCTAAGATAAATAATACTGATGGTGAAATTTGAAAAATACTGATTTGGTCTTATTCTGATATATAATTCTGGTGAGCAATTCTACATGACTTACTGTGTTTGGTCATTTAAGTTTGTTTATATTATCAAATTGATACAAAGTTACTGGAAACTGCTACTCCCCCAACGGGGGTCGAAACTCGTTACTGAGGGAGACATCATGTTGTGCCATTTTCCCTTTTTGGGCCGGGGGTAGAGTTGTTACGATTGTTTTTTTTTTTTGATTAACTCAAAGTGTTTTCCACAGTGAATTCAATGAAATATCTTCAAAGATAATGTGTCTATTGTTTTTTCATAACGTTACTGTAATATATTGTTGAAATAATATAAAATGTTGAGTTTGCTAACTGGTGATGTTGAACTTGCGTTTCCTTAGCTGTTAAGAATATTATATTGTGCTAGTATTGCACACTAAATGACGAAATTTCGCTTATCAAGATAGTTCTACATTTTCACGTTAATCTAGTGATGTTATAGTACAAACATTCCTCATATATGTAAATGTCTCCGTCCTAGATGCTGTTTAAGACAAAATTAAGAGTAGAAAGAAAATTTGATCTTAGCAAATATTATTTCCAATTTTTAATTTGTTTCATGTATATTTAGAACAAGATACATTCTACAATATTTTGGAAGAATGCTTGGGGGAATTGGATTCCATGCTCTGATCAGCATTGTCTCCAAGTGTCTAGGTTTTGAGTGGGACCAACAAACTGAAGACGTCTTCAGAGTTTCATCTTAGACATGCTCTTTTTGTGCCATAGCTGGGGACAAAGAAGGCCAAGGCAATACATCAACATTGTTCATCGTTCGGGACTTCATCGAGACTCCTGCTGTGTGTGGACAAGGATAATCTGGAACCACTGGAGTCGAGGAACATTGATACTTCTTGGTTTTGAAGAACCTCGTCTCTTTAACTACGGCAGTCTCACGTTTTGGAAACACATGCATGCATGTTCTCTGGTGTTAAGTGAAGCCACACCGCATCGTCAGCAGTCAGCTTGCAAAACGCCACAGTTGCTAAAACGTTCATTACACCATGTCCACGCACGAATTCCATCCTGGTGTGCGACTGATTGAATCTCGACTTATTAGAAACCATAACTTGCTGCCATTGACTATGTCGGCAACGTTTGTGTTCTTTCACCGAATGTAAATGTTGTTGGCAGTGACGTTGAAGCCTGATTTAATAGTGCAATTCTTTTTTTCTTACGAAAAGTTTACATTATTTTGCAATTTTTAAAAATGACAATGTTTCGTTTCTTTTCCAGTTGAAATACTTGCTCAGAGACCATAGCCATTGAATTGAAATGAATTTAAGATATTGTTTACTACCTCTAGCAGGACATTTCTTTTAACTTCAAAACAGGAAATTTCTGATGACTTCCACTTTTGGTAAATATTTTTACAACCAATTTAGATGCTAATATGCTTTCTGTTGCCATTCTAATTTCCCATTAGCAATGTTTTCATTAACATTAACATTGATTTTTCCTTTTTACATTTATTTTGACTTAAATAGCCTTTTACATGTAAATCCATTTTATTCGGTACTTTTCTCAAGCACACACGACAAGGGTTCTTTGTGTTTGTCAACAGGAGATTGTCACTTGCCTTCATAAATGTTCAAGCTACATTGTCCAAAGTAGCCCGTGATCATGCAGGGGGTATCTTTGATGTTCAAATTATAATATAAATACACGTATAAGGCATTTAAAATAAGATAAAAAAAGAACATCACGTGGAGCACCCTTCACAAATCAAACAGTACTAATTTTAAATTTACAGTGTGTGATCTAAGATTGCGGCAGATTTTAAAGATCGTGGCAAATTTTTAAGATTGTGGTAGATTTTCAAGATCGTGGTAGATCTTCATATCTTCAAGCTCGTAGTAGATATTCAAGATATTGGTATTAATATATCTATAGGGGATTCAAATCATTTCCAGACGTTTTTTTTATCTATTTGTTACTTGAACTTTGAAGAAGTTTTTTGTGTTTTATATATATAAGGTTTAACCTTTACTCATGCAACCTTTTCTTTTGAATTTTCATTCGGTATACTTGATAGATAATTAACATTGATAACTATCCCAGAAATGAAATGTATTATTTACAATTTTGTGAAATTTTCTGTAGTATTTCATTAACATTTACCAAGCCAGTGATCAAGCAGTGATGATTTTTAGTAAAGTCACTTATTAGGTTGTGAAAGTCTTACCACGGCTGTAAATAGAGGAAGTTCCAATTCATGTATCCAAATTTGCTCCATCTAACAGATTGATACACAATTACTTGGGAATCAGTTGGATCGGTTCTAGACTTCTGTTACGATCTAATTATTTACGTCTTAATTCATTTAAATTGATTACTGGACCTGGACTGCCAGATGGGAGACATTAAGATACATATACACATGGCTTCATATTCAAGACGTACATATGATTGTGATATAAAGTTCTTAGTTAAAATCTATATGACATTGTAAATACACTTTAACAGACATCAATTTCCGCATTTTATTGTAGTATAATATGTTCAGTGAACTTTAGGAGTCAGTTAAACAACCATCATATATTTACGCTTTACAGCTGTTTTTCCACAATATAGTGTAGGCAGACACGATAAACACTCTTACGAAGAGCCTGAGCATGGTGAATCCTAACACAGCCGACAGCATGAAATGCAGTTGGGAAAAAAACACTGAAATTTTTTACTTCCACATCCAGTTTATAAGTTTATATATTTTTTCATAAATTTTTTGACATTTATTAAATTTCCAGAAGTATTACAAAACACATTTTAGTGTTAAAACAGCCATCAGGCCTCACATAGTAAACCGAAACACATTTGAATATTAAATCCTTAAATAGTAAAGACAAAGATAAAAACGATGAAACTCCAAAACGATCAACAGGACACATTTGAGTGGTGAAACAAACAAATGTGACAGAAACACATTTAAATGGTAACAGTACCACAGTTTACAATAACACATTTTAGTTTTGTACACTAACGCATTTAACAGAACACATTTGTACTGGAGAAACAAACGCTATTTTTATTCACAAAGCATCTCAAAGCAATCTCAAAGCACACAAAAGAAAAACTGCCAGTTTTACAAATACCAAATGGCCTTTAGACATTTGTTGAACATTTATTTTATTGTTTCTGAAGTCTACATCTACTTATGACATTTAAATGTAGACTGTTCTGACGTCAAAGAAATATTCATAACACAAAATGAAAAAAACACTGATGCCTTAAGTTGATCCATAAATAATATGAATATGAATAAAAGTGCCTTGCAGTAAAAAAAAAAGTATACCGAATACATCACAGTGCAAAAGAGTGCATGAATGCACATATGAACATGCACTTTAAGTATGTATGTGGAAGTAAAAATAAAATTTCCAAGAGCTTGTTTTAATGGTAGCAAGGTAGGTGCTCGAAAATTCAGCAACAGAGGCAAAACTTGTCAAATAATATTCAGCAAGGAAAGGATACGTTTTCGAATTTGTATGCCTCTAGTATGTACTACAAGTCCAATTATATTGATATTAACCCAGTCCATTGTTTTAATATCAATCTTTACATATGATAGAATTTCATTTATAATTCCTTTTGAATAGGGTTATACATTTGCAGTGCATTCTAACTTGTCATGTTTAAAAATCTTTCTCTTGTGCTTGATTTTCAATTAAACATTTCAATTCTTAAATTTTCAACAAAACACTCCGCGATCTCCCAACGTTAATGCCTAGGGTCCTAGAGAACAACGAAAGTTAGATGGACATGGGGATATACACTCTCTCCTAAAAATCTTTTAAAACTCTTTACCGATACAATATGGATAGAATGTCTGGAAACTGACATATGGATCTGTTGTTCTGTCGGTTAAACATCTACATTCTTAATTCTTTTATGAAACACCAAGGGTTAATGAATTACTGATCACTAAGAACAGGCATAATGATATTTGACGGACATCGTTACAGAGCTACCGTGTCTAATGTATTGAATAAAGTAACATTATTTTGCTTAATTATCATTTAAAGATCTAAATTTTTAATCTTTTAATGAAACACCGTTGGCTCAACAAGGGTTAATGACCACAGAGTCACAGATCACAGAGAGCAGGCACAATGATGATTTGACGGATCTTGTTACAGTGCTACAGTGTCTTATGTATTGCATAAAGTAAAATTATTTTGCTTAATTATCATTTAAAGATCTACACTTTTAATCTTTTAAAGAAACACCGTTGGCTCAACAAAGATTAATGACTGATCACAGAGAGCAGGCACTATGATGATTTGACGGATCTTGTTACAGTGCTACTGTGTCTTATGTATTGAATAAAGTAACATTGTTTTGTTTAATTATCATTTAAAGAGCTACATTTTTAATCTTTTAATGAAACACCGTTGGCTCAACAAAAGTTAATGACTGATCACAGAGAGCAGGGACAGTGATGATTTCATTGACCTGAAAATATACACTCTCTTCTATAAACCTTCTATAAACTGTACCGATACAATGTGGATAAACTATCTTGAAACCGCCATGTGTGTTCTTAAATAGTAAAATTTAGTTATAGTTTACTTAACAGCATTACTTATTTCCTTAAGATAATGTGCTACAGAGACGTTTAAAAATACATGACTTTTCTTGTGCTTGATTATCAATTAAACATCTACATTCTAATTTTTTCATAAAACAACGTTGGCTCAAGGGTTAATGTCTTAGTGGTCACAGAGAGCATGCATAATTATGATTTGACGGAGCTTTCTTTAACTCTTTATCTAAACAGAATGAAGACACTATGGAAACCGCCGATCTTGTGGATCTGTCGTTGATCAGTCAAATTCAGTTACAATTTAGTTTTAGCAAATGTGATTATCAGCTTCTCAATACGTTCCATGCATTTTTAAGAACAATGCAAATTTTAAAAATTATATATTATAACCTCTACATTGTGTTTGAATTGTCATTTATGGACCAAAAAACGAAAATTGCAATTAATGTTTCATTGATCGTGATTTGATTGATTTCATTTTATGAATCCATGATATTCATGTTAGTCTAAAAACCAAAAGATACAGCATTTAACAAATTAGATTTATCATTATCCATAGACAAAGAAAGTCAAAGGAAAAAGCAGGTATCTGGGCAACGTTTTATTTTTTCGGAGTTAATGCGATTCTCATCTTTCTAAAGAACATCGTGATTGATGATTAAGTTTTGGGGAGACAGGTTTTCAAAAAGAGTAAGTAATTATTCAATTCTCCGGATTTCGTGTAAATTTCAGTCAAGAATATTAATAAAAACAAAACCATTATTCATTTCAGTCACGATAAAGCATATTTATACAACAAAATTCTATTCTAGAATACAGGATGTACATCTAAAAGAGCTGTGTAAGCAGTTTCCACCCAAGGCTGAATGAGAACGCCGCGGTAGATCCTGATTGATTGAACCATCGTAATAATTGATGAAGGATCTCCAGTGAATTTCAACTTACACTATTTGTGTTGAAAATAAGGTGATTTATTCAATACTTATTCTAAACCAACTTTTTTTCTTCCTTCATTTCTGACTTTTGAACTATTTTAAACGTAATTATTGTTTGTATTACTTCATTTTTACTTTGCCTCTAAAGTAGGTTTGCAAATTCCATCTTCTGCACAGTTTGACTGTTTTTTTCCCATATAAACAAAATTATTTCAGATTTTGACATTTTAGTAATTGACTAATGTTAGCTCGAGGAAACAGTTTCTGAGAAAAATAACATTTCTCTGAAAAAAAGCTTTGTTTCTGTAAATTGTTGCTTGAATGTTGGAAATAATATATATTGGTTACGTTTAAGCTATGTTAGACGTTAGTTGCCAAATTCTTTTTATCACGATCATGGAATTTTACTCCGATGTCTACAACGCAAGTTTATGACTATGTAACAGGAAATGACTAATGACGTCCAATTTAAGTAGATATTTTAGAACCAATTTCGAGGGTAATACGCATGCTGTTGTCATTGTATTTTCCCATTAGAACTATTTTAATATAATTTACACGATTTCACGATTGTTCAGACCAAGATAGTCTTTGGAATCTATTTCAATCACTTTTCTCTCTTTATGTTTGTCAACAGGAGATTTTCAATTGCAAGTACAATAGTTAAAGCTGAATTGTCTTAGATAACCCATGACCATTGCGCTATGGCGATGACAAACACAAACTCGAATGTATAAATCTATTAAATCATCACATTTTGACATTTCAGTTCAGTCAAATCTTTGTTGTTTCATTTAGCATTTTGATATTTTCCAAGGAAACATAATCAAATATATGCTGATATAAATTTGAAACATGTCACACATTTTTCTTCGTAGGCCACATATATAAGAAAAACGAACAAAAGCCTTTTTACATGTGTATGCAGAAGCCGAAATCACACTGAATTTTACATGAATAGTAGTTAGGAAATCAACAAATTGGAACCTTACATTTAACACAGCTTGTAATACAACATAGGTGTTTCTCCACTTAAAGTGGCAAGCCGGTTCCAAAAGATGACAAACAAGAAGACTTTATGTTTTTCTTCTATATTTTCTGCGGGAGGTTTTCACCAGAACTTTTACAATAATGGCGAAGTCGGGGATTGTGTCGTGCCGTAGCTGCGACTCCGAACCTGTCTGCCTGGTTAACGATATGGACGAGCCTTTATAGAATATGGACAATAGGGTCGAATTACATTAAAACTGCACAACAGATGTCAGTTTGAAACTGTTGCTTAATGTCAAGTCAGAAGGACAGCAGCCGTTCAATTACTGCCTCGAGCTCTGATTAGCGTGGCGAGGGGGATGCTTTGAACCCTGCCGACTTAAGACACTTCACTGCGCATTTATTATGCAACAAAAGATTAAATAGTTACGCTATGACAAATTCCTCCATTTATAGAAAAATATATTTGAAATCCATACAATAACACTGTTGTCGGTTTACTGATGCACTTAGAAATTAAAATGCTGTGGTGACAGCACAATTTAAATCAAATATTTGAATGCCAACATGAAATGTTAATCTTCCTGCTCCATGATCAATATGTTACTGAGGTGAAACATAATTTTCCACAAAAAGGGTGGGCAAAAACTATATGCACGATATGGCATTAGTCATTTTGGAAAGTGGATTCAGTACAAACACGCTTTTAAATCATACTGTTTGCTTACTTGCTAATTCTGCATTGATTTCACTATTATCTAATAGTTTCACTCCAAAAGGTTTGCCAAGAAAGCTGTCTCCTTAAGACGACTTTATCATATCACTTTATTGCATCACACAATTGATCATATGTAAGAATAGGTTGATGGAAGTCAAATTTGTTCGGGTCAAAATAACGCTTGTATTAAAGTAGTATTGATTTGGCAAAATGTCCAATACAGATATTTCGTTCTTTAAAAAAACTTTCAATGGAAGTCATGTGGATGACATATTTCTGAAATTTTTCTTTTGTTAGGTAAAATAATTGCATAATTGTCTATATCGGTTTAAATACCGTTATTGATAACAGTTACGTTTTAACAAAACAGCTTTGATGGAAATTACATACTGGAGGTAATGTCATGAAAAGTTTAAAAGACAATTGTTTGAGTATTTCTCTTCTTCTCTTTGGACATTAAATAATAACACTAAAATAACAGATCACCAAACAAAGAAGATAGATTGATTCCGATCCCATTGATAGTTGTGTCCAGAAAAAGGACCCCAAAAAATGTTTCATTCAAGTTTAATCATAGTATCTCCTCGTCATATGACAAAAGGCTTCAACATATGCTTTTGCGCAATAAAAGGCAACACAAGGTTCTCTTGGTATGCAAATGCAAATGCAACATAACGCGACAAATGTTCTTTAAAAGTTGTTATCTGTTGATTTAGGCGCAGAAGGCACGGTTTAAGAAGAAAGCTTATAAGTGGTGAATAGCTGAACACGTATGTCCCAAACAGTTATGTTCACACTGGATTGGGGAACTTTGCCGAACACTTTAGTACATATTCCGCAATCCTTGTAACCATAAAACATACTTCTACTGGAAAGGGTCTATTATATTTTAGAATGAATCTAAAGGAACCTTTGACTAGAACTCAACCTCAAGGTGACTTATTAGGAACATAACTGTCACAACGACCTTAGTAGATACATTAACATAAATAGTAAAACACTGCTAGAATGGGCAAGCCTCTAAAGTACTCTAATAAACATATTTGCCGATTGATTCTCTGTGCAACAACTTACAAGAAAACAAATTAAAGGTCAGGGTACTACAAAACATCTTGGGACATACTTTGGTGATTAGGTTGTTATGACAAGTTGTTCCTTGACTTTGAAAATAAACATGCTTATTGATTCTTCACGAAACCTATTAATAGCGGTGGATTTTGGTTATGATATTTTTTATTTCTCAATAAAATAATATAATCAAAAGAACTCATATGTTGACATCTATCATACTAAAATGAGCGAGGCCATCTGTTCTACCGACGAAGGCAGCCTTGATACGGGGACAGTGACAGTCTTAAACAACAGCGGATACAACCATCAGCTCAAATACAACCCCGAAGAAACCAAAATAAAAAAATCAAAGATCTTGCCAAGTAACCTGGTTCAACCCATCCTTCGACCTTACAGTGAAAACAAATGTTGGCAAACATTTTCTCAACATACTCAAACGTTCATTCTCCAAAACCAATCCACTTAGCAAAATATTCAACTAAAACACAGTCAAGTTTGGCTACTGCATTGACAAAAACAACAAGCAGGTAGGAACAACCTAAGTAGATATACTTATGACAATACCTGCAACTGCCGAATCCCCAAAACATGCCCCCTTAAAGGAAATTGTCTGGCTAAATCAACTATTTACCAAGCTCAAGTTACAAATAAAGACAATATTGAAACATACATTGGCCTCACAGAAACATTATTCATAGCCAGATACAAACAACATAAACATCCTTGAACAATTCCAGTAAAAGAAATACCACAGAACTTAGCTATTAATTAAGAATTACTCCGACTTCAAAATCGAATGGTCAATTTTCAAACAATTTTAAATGGTTACATTTACAGTTTATAAATTCAATCGATCAGGGGCTCTTTTTGTTCTCACAGGGTATCGTCTCTGAGAACTTCTATCATCAGCTGGGTTCTCATTGGCATCTAGGATCTCGGTTGGAGTGCTGACAACTAGCTGATCAGCAGATGTACTACATGTAGACTCACTCAAGTCTTGAGATACTATAATATCTGGATCAACAGTCTCTAGATTAGATACAACTGAAGTTGGCACAGATTAACGTATTTGGTCGATATGACGACGCATAACACCGCCAGGAACATCTATGGTGTATGAAACTGGTCCTAACCTGAACCGACAGTCCCTGTTACCCACTTATCTTGACCACTGTAGTTACTGGTTGTCCAGGATTCAAGTTGCAAAGATGCGGCTTCTGTGCAAGTTGATTCTGTACTTGTTTTGATCGAACATCGTTTACAACGTTGGGTTTCAGACAGTCTAGACGAGTTCGTAGATTTCTGGTCAACATCAAAGTACCAGGTGAATGTCCAGTTTTAGAATGTGCAGTATTTCTGTACACTATTTAGAAATTAAAACGTTTCTTGTTAACTGATCCTTTCTCACCCTTTATAGACTTTTAATTCTTTCTTGAAAGTTTGACATATCTCTCAGCTAGTCAATTAGTAGCAGGTTGATATGGAGCAGAAGTGATGTGTTGAATTCCATTTTGTTCAATAAAATGCTTGAATTCACTGGAAACAAATTGTGGACCGTCCGAAGAATCTCAATGGTTTGAGTCGATGTAGTAGACTTGGTTCAAATCACTTCAGGCCATTTCGAGTGACTTTCAACTATCACAAGAAACATGTGTCCTTGGAATGGTCCCGCATAGTCGACATGGATTCTGTACTATGGTGAAGTTGGATACTCCTAATGGTGTAGAAGAGCTTGTCTCGGCATGGATTGTACATCACGGAATCCATGGCATTGTCGACAGTTGGCTTCGATGTCTTTGTCGATACCTGTTGAGAATTGCTTCAATCTTTGCTTCAGTCTTGTGTATATCATCTTTATTGATCTTCTGACCACAGTAGACTATCTCCTTCTTGAAGAATGAACATTTCTTCAAATTGACCCTAAGTCCTCTGTCAGAAAGTCTCTTTAGTACATCCTCAAGGTTATCCAAGTGCTCAGCGTCGGTCTTACCCGATATCAACATGTCATCTAGAATACACTGCGTACCAGGAATATTCTGTAGGATTTGATCCATCGTTCTCTGCCAGATCGCTGGAGCAGATGCAATTCCGAACTAACTAACCTCTTCTATTGATACATGCCTCTATTAGTGTGAATGGTTAGAAGTTTACTTGACTCATCATCAATTTCCATATGAAGATATGCTTGTCTAAGAGCAATCTTTGTGAAGTGTTCGCCTCCATTTAATGAAGCAAAAATATTCTCAATCAAGGGAAGTGGATACTGATCAACTTTCAACTGTGGATTAACTGTTACCTTAAAGTCACCACACAGTCTGATTTTACCTCCAGGCTTGACTACAGGTACAACTGGTGTGGCCCAATCACTATGATTTACCTCAGAGATAATACCTTGCTCTTCAAGCCTGCCTAACTCTGCTTCAATCTTGGGTCGAATAGAGTAGGAACAGGTCTGGCTTTACAGAAAACTGGGTTAGCGTCCTTCAGTGCAAGCGTTGCTTTCTATTCTGTTACCTTGTCTCTACCTTCTTCAAAGGTCTTGCTTGCTTTGAAAGTAAAGAATCTAAACATGCCAGAGTTTCTGTGGCAATAGAAGGCTAAACCTGATGAATAGCTTCACTATTATGCTATATATTCACGTTCTTCTGAATCTTTGTGAAATTCTCGGCCCACCTTTCTCTAAAGATCGTTTTCAAATAATCTCTCCCAAAAAGTTGAACATCCCCTTCATCAACAATATACAATTTCAAAGTCTCTGATTGGCCCTTCAAGCTAACATCAACTGTGTGTACACCCTTAGGACTAAATCTCTCACCGGAGAAGTTTTCATAACAGTTCCAGACTCTTCTAAAGGTATTTTGGAGAACTGATTCAATTGCCTATACTTGTTGATTGGTAATTCAGAAAATGCTGATCCACTATCAAGTTCCATCTCCAATGGTTCACCATTAATAACAGGATAAAACTTGGCTGGCGGGTTAGCAGTCTTTGGTATGCTGTGAAATTCCGCTACTCTTATGCTACTAGCTCTCCATAATCATCACCAAACTGTCAATACCATCAGCTTGATCAACCTGATTACGACCATTTCACGAACTTTACAAACCGATTGTAAATGTCCATGTTTCTTGCATCTCCTACATTTGGCATTCTTGAATTTACAGTGTTTTGGGTTCATGTCCTAAATACAAAAATGTATCCACATCTAGAACACTTGTCCTTGCTTTCATAATGATGTTTATCTTTATCTTTCCCCTCTCTTCCGGAAAAATTCAGTTTATGAACTGGACTATCAAATTTCCCAGAGTTCTGAAGTTCGTGAGCATCCCGACTTGCAGATTCCATGGCAAAAGCTTATTCCTGAGGGCAAAATTCAGAGACTTTCCAAAGTTACAATATTCTGAGAGTTTTCTAGATTCTGATATACTTGATACAGCTTGAATACTTTCTCCCTCTAGCTGGTCTGAACCTTTCTGCAATTACCTGTGGTTTCGGAGACAAATGTTTTGACAAAATTTCAACTATCTGGTCAAACGTTTAATCCTCAAAATCTGTAGGCGCTTTAAGATTACGCATAAGTCTATATATTTTTTTGGTCCAACAAATATTAAAATTGCTGCAACTTTATTTTCATTCGGCACTTCGTGAAAAAACAACATTTGCTTAGTCCTTCTACATACATAAATAGGCCATGTCTCGACTGTTTCAGCCACACTTCGAAAGTAAAAGTTAATGTTAGGTTCAAAATTTGAGTTCAAGTTTGAAAGGTCATGAAAACATGTGCTCCTGTATAACGAAAGTAGGTGATGGCGTTCACATTACAGTTCGTTCGTTAGTTCAAAAATGCGACAACATGTATGTAATTTCACTGCTGGCTCACAATAAAGTAATGAGAAATGTTGCTGTTGACTTGTTGTGACGCTTGACCATCCTCGTCGCCAATTTGTTGTGATTATACCTCATACCAACACCAGGGTTCACTTCAGCGACCACACAAGTCGGCAGAAAGCAACGAACCGAGTTTTTCTCAGGTGACACGGTTACACGTTTGCACCTACATAACAACTGGCCATATTGAAGCGCCATAAAATATCGACACAAACTAAATCTGTGTTCAAAAGTCATGTTTCCTCATGCAGTTACGAGACGAAGAACGAGCCACAGCTATAGTATAACGCAGCAAGCGTACCAAAGAACGTGTCTGTAAGGTCTGTAGGTGCGTTGGCGAATAGCATGCACCTCCATAACACCTTTCTTATCTATTATGTAGATTTTGTCATCATGAGCACAAATATTGTTCACTCTGCGTCTAAATTTAAAAATTGGTCTTGACGCAAAACGTCCTTTTTTGTCAAAGCGATAGAAGTGACCATCTTTTTCGCATTGAGCAAAAAGAACATTCACGATTAGGTCAAAATGCATTTTCTGAACATTGAAATTGAAAATACTTTTTACTTGGCCACTGTAGGCGTATTTATGAATGGCAACTGAAGATGAAATAAGAATTAACTTACTTTTTCTATCAACTGTCATTGCTTTTGGTGTAAATCTTAAAATTGTGATGAACGTGTTTATTTTGCCATATTGGTTCATTTTTGCAAGCCTGTTTTGGCCGTGAACATAAAATATAATTTCATCGGCAATACCAGTGACAATAATTTTGCGTTTCATAAGAAGTTTGCTCCCCTTACCCGTATTCGCCAAAAATATCAAGTCATTATTTACTGTTACGACAAGCAGCATTTGGGAAGCCGGCAGATATTGGATAGAACGAAACCTACGAGGCATGTCTGGATTAATCTTGTAAGAAAGTAAGGGTTTTCGCTTAAAGTTCTTTAGTTGGAAGACATTTCTACTTTGTGAAATTAGTAAAAGCTTTGGTGACCTTTGAGACGAGTCTCCATCAGGAATGTGTGACTGAATGCAACATTTCAGGGAACCTTTTTTGCCCGGCAATTTTCTAGATTGCAGTGGACATGGAGGTTTCATCAGAAACACATCGTCATCTTTATCCTTTCGGAGCGGGATATTAACATAATGGGGATCCACGTCGTCTTGTCTATAAGTCTCTGGTAGATGACAGGACAGGAAATAACTGCTGTATTTGTAACCGAAACACCCGACCGTTCTCAGGCAGATGTCTTCACAGGTTCTAGGCCCAACATTAGAGTAGACCTTGGACTTCGTCGTGGCGAAGGTCATCATTATGTATTGAACAATGTATAAAACCTGCATTTTGTCAAGCAAACGTATCATTTTCTTCAGCTGAAGATCGCACACTTTGCTATGGCCGAATTGATTTGCTTTAGCTTAAGCTAGTCCGCACACAATGCCATGACCAAATTGGTTTTCATTAGCTGTAGTCCGCACACAATGTTATGACCAAATTGGTTTTCTTTAGCTGTAGTCCGCACACAATGTTATGACCAAATTGGTTTTCTTTAGCTGAAGTCCGCACACAATGTTATGACCAAATTGGTTTTCTTTAGCCGAAGTCTGCACACAATGTTATGACCAAACTGTTATTTTTCAGCTGTAGTCCACAAAGTATGTAATGGTCTAATTGTTTATCTTCAACTTTATTCCACACACTGTAAAATGATGATATATGATATGATAATAATAAAAAATATGTTCTGTCAGTTAAACACCATGGTGCTAAAAATATGATTAAACTCTTTGGTGCCGGACTCTTAATCAAAGACCTAAATGCTTGATTCTTAAAAGAACACCTGTGACTTTTCAAGGATGAGTGAGCCAAAACGAACAGGCATAGTGATCATTGGAAGAGCCTGATGGTAGCCACACTCCTCTTCAAAGCCTCGTTAACATTTGACAAATCAAATATGCATTAACTGTCTGGCAACCGGTTTATGAATCAAATGAAGACAATAGATTTATTAAGTTTCAATGCTTACGAGTTACGAGATTTAATTTTATCCATACTAATGGTTTGAAATTTCTCACTTATTCCTAATGTACAGAATTAGTGTCTGTAATTAATAAAAAGTGAAATCTACAATCATACCTCATTATTGTGACTATCTCAGCGCTAGATGCTGAATCAGCACGATAACAAAGGGGAAGAATATCAGGTATACCTAAATACTAAACACGATTTAAAGTCATGTTTTGTTGTATACATACAAGGTCAAATCGAATGGATAACAACATCTAAATCTAAACACATCATGACTGATTTAAATGTTGCAATTATAAATCAGTTGAATTGAAGGGTGTTTTTTTACAAGCATACATGATTAAATGAATTCAACAGATTTTTTAAATCATAAGTCTTTAAAAGTTAAAGACAATTTTTGGAATTGTTGTTAGGACAACCGCCTGAAATGCTGAAAACTTTCGGGAATCTTTAAAATTTATTCAAATTTGACAGTGACTTAACTTTAAATTTCTTAAATCAGTCGATAAACAAATATATTACGGCTTTTTCAAAAACACAAACTAATAAGCACCGGTGAACAGAACTGAAATTGTAAAGGGCCCGTGGTCACACAAGCGTTAGTCCTGCTGTGTGACACGATAGGCGGTGCCAATATAACCCACTTGTAACCTAATTTAGAAGTATCCTGTTCATTTAAAACTTTAAAAAAATTTCTCAACAATTTACACTTCATTCCAAAAAATAATTATTCATCAAGCATCACATGCTTACGTGATGCACGTTTTTTTTAAATAGTGGCGAAACTATCACCACCCATGGCCAAGTTCTAAATGTTTTTTACATAAACCCACCGCGTACAGGATTGTCACACTCCAATTAAAGGAAATTGATATCAAGAGGCAGTAATATATCGTATTTATGAATTCTTTCCGTTATGTTATTCCCCTATTTCACTGTCAAATTACCTTAAAAATACAGACAAAAACAAAGACCTGGAGCTTAAGTGGCCGCGTAATACGTCATACACTTGGCGTGGCCTCTAGTTATACTTCGTTGATTTTGTCAAAGCTTTCCTAAGTCTGATCAAGCGGTTGTCCAAACCGGGGTATAAATAGTGTCTTAATAGTCGGATTAAGTGTATATTTTGTCATTATTTTGGCTCTTTTGATTCTTATAAGTGATACCAAAACAGAAAATAATCTGCAATAATCAAAATTACGCCTCCTCTTTAAGGAACAGTTCAATTAAAAACAACAAATGCCTAAGGGCCAATGGGACGTGTATCTCTTAATGGCATTGTTAGAAAGACAAGTATTGACCTCGGGAAGTGTATCGTAAGATTTTTCCTAAATAAATCTGAAATTTTGGTTTACCTCAGCGAAAGCGAATGTTACATACCAATTTGCCTGAGTTTCGAAAAGTAATATGACACAATTAATTTTTTATAAGTGATTCTATTCTAGTTAAGTCTCAAAGTCATGTAAAAAACCGCCTACTTTCTTTGCGAAGGCCATTTACATTGACGTCACAAAAAGAAGTAAATGACGTCACAGAGGACAAAATAATCGATCCTAGGCAAAAGTAATTCATGGCACACGTGACACGACTCCAAAGACTTCTATATTCTTCTTCATATTTCTTCTCGACTTTAGTATTTTATTAATTCCCTTTTTAGTTTTCTTCAAAAATTAATTCTATTACATGAATGATATCACCTTTTAATATAATGTAACTCTGAGTCCATTTTTAAAAGCACTTTCCTCAAGCACAGACTTCATTCTCTTATGTTCTTAATGTGTTTGTCACAAGGACATTGCAAATAACAACCACAGTATCGAAGTCTGTACTGTCAAAATAGCCAAAGACCATTGCATTATGGAAATGACGAACACTTTTCACAAAAAGACTTTCCATATGTTTTCATCACCATTTGACATTTTCAGAGCAGCCGAACTTTCCTTTTCACAGTTTAAACCAAAGCAACAAAATTAAATATTATTTTAACCTTTCCTCACGATTTCTTTTTTAAAACCATTTTTCAAATAATTGGTGATATGTCTTTTAAGGGAGTGTCCCATTGACTTATTAAGATAAAGAAGACAGGTAGTACGAGATTTCCAGTGCCAAGGAAATAAACATACATGTTTTTCACTTTATTTCCCTGTCTAAAATTTATCCAAAGGCGTTGGATCTGTAGTTCATCACACTCAAGATTCGTTCTATTAGATTGATGGCTAATATATGAAACAATAATTTATAGTTTGCAGTGAAGAACTACAAAACATCAGTAATAAGCTACCTCGCCTCAAAGAAATTAAATTGAAATATCTAGATATATCAAATAAATAACTTTTCTCCCGATCGGTGCTGTTGGTTTAAGCTTTCCTATCACTGCATTGATTATAGGAAGGAGCCATTAGAATGTAACAAATTTCCTACAAACGTGCTGATGTTCCTTTCAAAGGTCATAGTAAAGTACTGCACAAACTTACATGAAGTATTTAGAGAGTGCATTCGGTACAAACACGCCTCTATTGCTATCTGGCTATATCTGTACTGATTTCACTATTCCCTCATCGATCATTTAGTCCAAGTAATGTGCCAAATATGCTTCCGATTATAGCATTTGTTTGCAACAGGCAATCGATTGAATAAGAATAGATTTGTTTAAGTCAACAATGTTCATGCTCTCTGGACATTTGGATTGGCAACTTGTTTATATCCATCAAAGAGGCTTTGTGTTTTCTTTACCAAAGACTTTATTCAAAGTAATGTTATTGATTGCATATTTATGGAAGTTTCATTATTTTGTACATTAATGTCAGAAGGGCCCTTTTATATGTAGAATTAATTTCACAAGTGTGTGTTTTCTGTTAGAACACCGTTGTCGATAGCAGTTATTTGTATGAAGAAAACAAGTGGCTTAATTGAACTTTACATTAGTAATGGAGTTTAATATAAAAACCCAGAGATTTTGATTGGAACTAGCTTTATTTTTCCATGGAATGATTGTAAAAACACGACTATTTAATAATAAAACAAGCAAATTCAATTCTAATCAAAGTGACAGAGCATGTTAAATTTGTACAGAAATAAGGCAAACAAAATAACGTTCGAACTCATTGAGCTTAATTTTACCAACTCAAACAGCACAAATGAAAAACAAACGTAATTAATGCATTTAAAGAAACAAACCACCTGTGATATTTTTGTCGGTATTGAATTCACGGATATACCTGTGTTTCTCCAATAACGCCAATAACTATAATAAAATCAACATACTTAAAATACATTTGAAATTAACGTATTTAACAGCATGATGGTAGCAAAAGTTATTCCCTTATTTATCAAACATGTTTTGCATTTGATGTACAATGAACCACTTCTTGATTCTCACTGAAAGCTTATCCCCAGAAAAAACACCTTGGCACTTCATACATGTACAGTTTCAAAAAAAGTAGTTTGTTACTGATTCTTAATTGTGTTCAGTTAAAGACATACAACCAACATTGAGGCGACAATGGGTGATCTGACAGAATCTAGTCACAGCGTTTCACTTGAAATAATCTTGATTCTCATTAAAAGTTTATCCTCAGTGAATCAAGTTAGAGTTTGATATGGATAATTTAAAAACCCACCTGAATTTTTGGTTCTCAATAAAAAAAATACCATGGTAATAAATTCTCACTGTATACCATCTACTAAAACTTCCTTCTGATTGATTCAGTTTAAATACGTTAGAGCGTCACTCTCAATCTAACACCTGGGTGCTGAGTGCCTGATGAAACACCTGTTGTCCTCTAAAGTTATAGGCCTGGGTGCCAAGCTGAGAAATTATTTGGATCATAAGACGGACCTTATTGTACAAACACTGTTTTACAACACCTCCTTCACTCTTTCAGATAAAATATGGATACACTGTCTGGAACCTGGTTTATGAGTCTGTTGTCAGACCCTACAGCTGCATGCCAAAAGTATGTTCACATACCTGAATATACTAGTGCAAATATCATGTAATTTGAGATGCCTTTGAGGTATCGTAACGTTGCGAAAAACAAACGTACAATATTGAATTTTCAACAAACATATGCAGATCCATTCTTCTTTAAGGCAAATGTTTATCGTACCCCACAATTACCCGTTACAGTTTTGGCAGGTCATTGAAGTGACCAGGGGTCAAAATTCCTAAAACTCTAATTTTTATTCTTAAAAAATACGTCACAGTTGTACCTTAGCACAAAGTCAATGTGATTATGTTGGTTTTAATCTCAGAGAGTCGATATGGAACATTTTATTTGACATTTAACGAAATCGAAATTTCGAAAATGTGACCCCCTTTGTCTTTATCAATATGCCAAAATTCGTATTTTTGCACCATTGACCAGACGATCCCAAAAAGAAGTTCAAGAATGGCTATTTCACACATGGACAGTGGGTGATCCATTGTCAGTTTTGCTGAAGTTATTCTATTGACGTTGAAACGAAACCCTAATAACATGATATTTGCACTACGATTCAGTGGTAAGTGAACAAACTTTCGGTATGCAGCTGAATCAATAGAAAGTAAAAGAAAAAGTTTAAGCTCGTGTTGTGAACAAAATGAAAAAGAACATTTCATTTTAACATTTTGACATTTATTTCGGAATTTCATTTTAGCAACTAGACAGTAATCTGTTTGTGTAATACTACAAATTCACCTCCGACGTGTGACTGTCTGTCCTAGATGTTACGTCTCACAATAACCAAAGGAAAGGAAACTTTTTTGTACAACATGTACAGGGCAAATTGCATCGATTGAAACTACTAAATCTGTTTCTAACGATGTTTTGGACTACTTCTTGCCTACATTTCTGTATCTAAAGGGAATATGACTCTCTTATTTCACACTATTTTTTAGCTCGTGTTCTTATCGAAATGAAAATAAACAGATTTCAGTTTGTTAAGTATAACAGTTTGGCATTCGTTTGGAGATTTTCCATTAAAGCACCAATGTGTTGGAATAGTACAATTTTACCTCGGATACGTGACTATCTGTCTGGCCTAGATGCCGTGTCTCCAAAATAACGAAATAAAACTTAGTAGAGCTAAGCCAAACACAATTTTAACCTTTTTGTTGTCAACATGTACAAGGCAAATTGCATTGATTGTAACTTCTTAATTTGTTTCAACAATGCCTTCGGGCTACTTCTTGCCTGAAGAGAATGTGACTCCTTTATTTTACAGTTATTTCTTACATAATTTATTTCCAAGCAGATGCAAACCACTTTGAAATGAAATCGATTTCATTAAACTCGTTTCACGATCCCATGTGACATGAATTGATGTGATAGTCTTATAAGTGAGACTAATAGAAATCGAGAAGGAAATTTAACAAATTAAATGAGTTTTCATTCCTCCCAAACAAGTCTTCAGCACATCAATATCATTATACCAAATAGCTTTAACCCTTTGAATAAAGCATCTTCATCAATAACAAAATGGCAATCATCAAAGATAAAATTGATTTTCTGTGGCCATTGTCCTTCTTAATAACCTGATGTGATTCCAGCCTTATTTAAGTACAGCTTGTTTAATAATTGAACTTTGGCGTTTCAGGATTTTGAAAAGAGCAATGGGTCTTCTCTTTGGTGCTCAGTCGTGTGGGTTTTCACTGATATTGTTGAATACAGAAAGTCATTATTTGTTTAATCAAAATAAGGGATTTTTTAAAAAAGAATTTATGGGTAATAACGAATATTAACGAAAGATCTTACATCCTAAAAATCCAAGATCAACATATATGGGAGAGCCGAGTAAGCACTTCCCCGCCTAAAGTCCAGTGAGAACACTATCACCAACATTTTACAGTTCTTCTTGATTGATTGAACAACCGCAATGATTGATGAACGATCTCCAGTGAATTTGTACTTCAATTATTTATGTTGAAAACTGAGGTGATTCATTACTAATTCTAAACCAATTTATGTATCATGATTTGTTCAAAATGACTGACTGTGTTTTTTTCTATATTATGAACAAATCAAAGTTATAATCCTGGCTTTTTAACTTTTTTAAACGTAATTCTGGTTTAGTTTACTTTCGATAAAACAAAAAAAAAGAAGAATTTATTTTGTTAATAAAGATAAGGGCATTCGCTGGTCTAAAAATATTTGAATTCACAATTCCCTTTGTAATGCCCAAAACTATATCATCACGCCAAGACAATTGGTGTAAGTCGTTGCTGGCCACTCGAGCTCCTCAAAAGCTAAGACCATGCATGTCCTAAAATGGGACGTCTAGCAAACGTATTGCACGTTGTTTATGACTTGGACCAACTAATAAAGTGTCTATAGAATATCTTCAGTACCTAATACACTTGAGGAAAACGTGAGGTTTTTTTCATTTCTCTGATTTTTTAAATTAATGCCTTGAATGTTAACCGTAAGTATAAACAATTTTGAAAGTGCTTTGTAAAATATAAATATTATTTTGAGCACACGATGTGGTCGTTGCAATAAAAACAAATCCACATTATTTTGGAATAATATATACTATGACATCTTCGACATCTATCTTCTACACAAATGTTTATAAATGCAGGCAAATATTATTTCAAAATAGAAAATGAGTCATGACCTATACCTTAGTTGATATTCTCTTCAGTGTGGTGTCTGGTTTGATAGTGTGATTCCTGCTACCATTTCAGTTTTTCTGTTAAACTTTTCAATTACATTTCTTGAATGGCATCACCTTTAACATTTATCTTTTTAGAAATACAAATCTGATTTCACATTACACGACACTTTTCTCAAGTAAAACCCTCCGTTGCCCTATGAAATGTCCGTAGGAGATTGAGGCTGGTTTTCACAACTATACTATTTACGTTTTTGCAAATATTAAGATTGGGAGCTTAACGTATGGTTGTTTGAATTATGAGTTCAAATGTCATTAATCTAATGCCTACAATTCTAAATATATTGCTTCAAAAGATGAAATGTCTAATGACGTCCACTTTTACTAAATATTTTCATCACCTATTTCATAAGACGCTAATATGCTTTATGTTGCCATTATAGTTTCAAATTAATTTTTTTTCATTCCAATACATCAATATTTCCTTCCACATTTATTATGGCAAATATGACCTTTTGTTTCATTACTTTTCATCACTTTTCAAGTGCCAGGTTTTTACGTGTGTCAACAGGAGTTTACGAATTGTCTTGTCAAACGTAAAAGCTGCATTGAATAATAGAAACAAACGCTTCTAACATATTCCAATTCGAATATATATGTTTTTTCATCACGTTTTGATATTTCATTCTTTCTTTGTCGGTAATTTTAATCATATAAAATTTTGCGTTGATATCTTCAAGTCACGATCATAATATATGTGCTGATATTAATTGGAAACAACTGTCACATTACTCTACATACGCCATATAAACAACGACAGTTATTAATTTTTAAAAATAACGAACACAAGCCTCATTTACATATATTTGTCGAAATCACATGTGAATTTCTCATGAGTACTAGTTAAAGTTTCGGTATTGTCCGGTTGAAACTCATACAGTAGGAATAACAATAATAATAGTTAAGATAAGAGTATTTTCTTGTGTACAAAAGCGATTTCTGCTGTATTCCTTGCCAACTTCATTACAGTGTACATTCATCTGATGAAGGATCTAGAAATTGCCAAGAACGGTTGTGTATACATAATAAAATTCTTGGAATCCATACAATACGTTGTACATTGCTAACAGTTCTTTCGTGCTTGAAGTGACAGCGCAACCAGCAATCGTCACGTGAAAATTCTTTTGTAATCCATACTGAATGTCATGGAGTATAAACATATTTTTTACAAAAAGGTGGATAAAAACTATATGCGCGAATAAAGTCATTTTGGTAAAAGGATTCAGTACAGACACGCCTTTAACTCATGCTTACTTGCTAAATCTGCATTGATTATACTATTATTTGATAGAGTCATTCAAAAGGTTTCCCCAAAAAATTGTCTCATTAAAAACTTACTTACATCACATGTTTGCGGATGGAAAAAAATCGTATGTTAGAATTGGTTGGTTCAATCAAGATTTGTATTGACCAAATGGATAGAGGACGTTAATTTTGTAAAGACATTTGACTTTTTGTTATAATAAAAACAATGACTCACATGGAATTCATTAGACATAAGGCGTCAACGTATATAATGATGCAATCAAAGACAACTCAACAGGTATGGTAATTCAAGTACAAACCCCTTTTGTTTCGAATTTTTATTTGAACACGTAGGTGCTTGATTCTTAATTGAACACCTCTGACTCTTTAAGGGTTAATGAGTTAGGTGCCAAAAGAAACAGGCTTAGGGATCATCAAGAACCTGATGGTAACTACACTCCCCTTACAGATTAAATATGCATTAACTGTCTGGAAACTGGTTTATGGATCAAGAACCGTATCAAATCAATACCATGTATGATGAGTTTCAGTGTTAATCTAAATGAAAAGATTTAATTTCATCCATCCAAAGAGTTTGAAATTTCTTTTCTATTTTTTTAATTAGTGTTTGAAACTAATCTAATGGTGATTTAATGGAACATATAAACATATCTCATATATGTGAAAATCACAGCCCTACAGGCTGAATCAACAAGTGTAAAAAAGAATATCAGAAATACATAAATACCAAACTCGATTTTAAAACTTTGTTTTGTTGTACACATACAGGGTCAAATCGTATGGAAAACAACCTCTGAATGCAAACACATCGTGACTGAATTAACTGTTGCAATAATTAAATAAGTGAATTGAAGGTTTTTCTTTAACAAGATGCACGAATAAATGATTTCAAGAAATGGTTTAAAAGTTTAAAAGTTAAGAACATTCACCTACCAATGAATTTATTGCAGTTAAACAGGCCTGACTTATGTACAAAACGATGTAATGGACCATGTAACAACAAAGGAATTGTTGTTAAGTCACAGCTTGACAAGTTGAACACCTTAATGATAGTTAATGATCGGGTTAATTTAAAAGACCAAATGTGTAACAGCCACAGGGACGTGTATCGCTTAAATATATTGTTAAAAAGACATGTAGGCACTATTGATGTATGATAAAAATGGAGGCTAGGGTATGGTTTACAGGCATATTACCTCGGGAAGTGTATCATAAGATTTTTCCGTACAATTGTGAAATTTTGGTTTACCCAAGCGAGAGCAAAGGTTGCATACGAGATTGCATGAGTTTCGTAAAGGTCATATGGTACTCTTCAGAGTTCAATAATTCCTTTATTGCCGATTCTATTCCAGTTTAAACTTATTGCCATATCATGAAAACGGCCTGCTTTATCTGCGACCATCATCTACAATGACTCACGTAAAAAGTTTTATGACGTCACAGGCGACAAAGTACGTGAACTCCAACTGAAACAATCGCTCCTAGTCAAAAGCCTCATACGCAAAGAAAATACTCGAAATTACTGACATTTCTTCCACTACTTTGGATTAAAGTATTCTCTTTTTTCCAATTTCAATTTTCCAGAAAAAATAAATATTTCGAATACATGAATGCTATAACTTTTCACAATAATGTTACTAAAATGCAACCAAGACTATTTCAGAAAGCACTTTCCTCAAGCAAACACTTCATCCCCTTAGGTTCTTAATATGTGTCACCAGGACATTGCAAACTGCATCCAAATATGTATTATCAAATATAGCCATAGATCATTGCATTATGCAAATGACACTCTTCACGAATGGACTTTCCATATTTATTTATTTATCACCAGTTGACATTTTCAATGCAGCCGAACTTGCCTTTCATAAGCTTAAATCTAAGCAACACATTTTGTATTATTTTTAGCCATTCCTCACAATGTCTTTTTAAAAATCATTTTAACAAATAATTAATTCTATTTCAATTAAGAGTATGTATTATAGAACTATTCAGATTAACAAGACAGGAAATACGTACAAAAATAAAGATAGCATGTTTTTTACGTTTGTTGCTATATCTAACAGATGGACAAAATCTTGATCATGATTCATTTTATTACAATGATGACTTATAATTCTATGAAATAAAAGGTTTATAATATGCAGTGAATAGTGAGCAAGCATACAGTTTTAGCCAACCTGATCTTACAGACTGAAGAGCTCAAATCAAATCAAGTCATGTATTCATCTACATGTATAAGTGTCGGTATGCTTATCATTGATTTTGATAAGGAATTATTTCGTTTCATAATTGGCATTTAAAATGTAAAAAGTAGTTAATACAACAATGGATGTTATGGATTCTTTATTTCATTTCTAATCTACTTCTTGCGTCTGCATCAGATAATGCAAGTGCCTCAATGTACCTAATGATGGACATAGCAAAGCCCATGATCTTTGTTTATTACTTTATGCCATACTTTGTTGTGAATACATATCTAAATTCTTCATATAAATTAATACGGTAACAGCGAACATGACGATGAATTTTTTTTTTATTCCACAGCAAATCATATAAAACATTCGCAACAAATAATTTCTTTCGTACATTTTAGCATTGTCACTAAACATGAACATCACAGTTGATTAGGAATAATCTGTGAACAAGTTATGACAACTAAACCCGATTTGTTAGGGTTTCAATTTGAAAAGGCTATCGTTTTTGTTACATTATAGTAATTTGCCAACTCTCTCTGAATATGCGTAACTGATAATGTCCTCTTATTGAGGTAACTTCTGAAAATAGCATCTTTAATGACAAGACATATTGCATTT
This sequence comes from Phorcus lineatus, assembly GCA_921293015.1. Taxonomy (NCBI): domain Eukaryota; kingdom Metazoa; phylum Mollusca; class Gastropoda; order Trochida; family Trochidae; genus Phorcus; species Phorcus lineatus. The sequence goes on along the minus strand of OV121086.1, from coordinate 35,183,007 downwards.
AATGGATCATTACATTTTGAAAGAAAACCTAGAAGAACAGTTCTCTTAGTGAAGGAGATCTTTATTTCCGCCTGCGTATTTATTAAGTCTTCAACTTCATTCCAGAGAGAGTGAGTATGTTCACAATTCCATAATACATGACATATGTCAGCATCAGAGCCGTAACAGCTTGTACATAAAGGAGAATTCTTATAGCCTATCTTAAAGAGATATTTACAGGCAGGATTTGGTTAATGATTCTATACTGAAGCCAACGTAATTGCACACTATCAGTAGCTCGAAAGGGAATTTCATTTATATTTTCCATTCTTGATCAATGAAATCATTGATATCAGTTTCCCATTGCTAGTTGGCCGATGTCCTCTGAAATTTTGATAGTAATAAAACATTATAATAATATTTTGAACCCTTTTGGTTATAAATGAGTAAGGAGTGGTTGAAAGGGAGTATTGGGGAAATCAAAGGGGTATTTTCATCCGATTCTAAAGTTTTTAAATACGCATCTACGGCTTTATACACACCGTAGTACGTTAAAAAGTTACAGGAAATATATATATATATTCTTAAATTGTTCGTGAAAGAGGAGTTTGCCTTCATTGTCTACCAAATCATTGATATATCTTATTCCCGCTTCTTCCCGCTTCCTAATGCAAATGTATTTATTATCAACCTGTAAATTGTCATTATACCATAAGGTTTCGGAATAGGCATCCCTATGTTTTCATATATTTATCCAAGAATGTACTCCAACATGTGAATACCTCCCGCCAGAAAGGGTTTCTAATGGTATCTATAATATGATCTTTGATATATTTTGCATCTTTTTGCAAAAAAAGTTGGTGGAACAATCATCGCTTCCATAAGAAATGTTTTAAAGGCAGTATCTGATAGTTGTATACGGCGAAGCCAGGACATTTTTTGTGAAGCAATGATATCTTTTATGATTGGAACCTTAAAACCCCCATCTGGAATATTAATCGTTACTCGGTCTCTTTTAATCTTATCTGGCTTTTCGTTCCAAATAAATCTAAAACAGATAGTTTGAAAGGATTGTATAATATCTTCAGATGGTGCTGGGAGAGTAGAAAACAAATGATTCAATTTTTGCAAGAGTAGTGCTGAAAATATTGAATGTTAATATGAGTCAGGTAAAATTTCTTATTAATGCCGAAAGGAAAAAGTCTTTTGGATTGAAAGGGAAAAGGGTTTCCAATGAAGTATACAAAGTGATCTCGCGAAAACGAAAACAAATGTAAACAATTGCAAGACAATTCTTTTGTAGGAAAGAAGCTGCTTTTGTGTTTTTGTTTATATTTCAATCTTCATTTCCGTACTGAAGAAGCCTCAGGCTTATATATTACATTTACAGAAGTAGTTGGGATTTACATTAGATAACACTTTGCACTAGATTGACGTGACTTATGTTCTATACTTCATTGCATTGTAGATGTACATAGCCAGATTTTGTAATGTAATTTGATTGCCGTTTTAAAATGAACGTACCATGATAAAAAAAAAAACCATTCCATAACCATAATCGATTAAAAGGTGTTCACACATAAATTGCCGCTAGTAGTTTGCGCTTTATATATGATTTATTGCTTTTACTACTATGAATAATCGGTTTGAGTTATGAGGTCTTTGACTGTCTGAAGATAATGCATTTGGCATAAACATATATCCATTTTGGAAGATTTATGAAATCTATTTTAAGTGCGAATTTTCCTTTAAAAGGTTATCGTAAACTACTTGTACAAACTTGCATAAAGTATTATAGAAAGTGCATTGACTACAAACAGACCTCTAGTGAAATGGTTTGCTTTCTTGCTAAATCTGTACTGATTTCACTCATCGATTCAATCCAAAAGATTTCTTAAGAAATTTATCTCATTAAACCCACTTAATGTTCCAAACATGCATCCGATTATAGCACTTGATTGCAGCAAGCAAACGATTGAGTAACAATAGATTTGTCCAAGTCAACAATATCCCTGCTTTCTGTTTTTCGATCATTTTTGTATACATCCAGCAAAGGGACTTTTTTGTTTCTTTACCAAAAACGTTATTCAAAGTAATGTTTTTGGTTGCATATTTCTGAAAGTTACACTATTTTATGTCAGAAGTGCCTTTTTGTATGCGAAATTACTTTCAGAAGTGTATTTTCTATTTGAATACCATTGTCGATAGCAGTGATCTGTATGAAGAAGACTACATATTATTTAATCAAAATAAGCAGTTTTAAAACGAATGTATCACGAGCGTTTACGCAATGCAAATCCATTTGCCCGCCTCAAATGATTAAAAGTTGTTTGCACATAAATTGCCGCCAGTGGTTTTTGCTAGATACATGTTTATTTCCTCTACAACTGAAGATAATCAGGTTGTCTATTGAGCTGTTTTGACCGTTTGAAGATAATAGTTTGGCATAGACTAATGTTTATTGGGGAAAAAAAATTTAAAATATGCCATTGCCCCTTTAAGTAATTCTTCAAGTCCTCGGAATGAAAGGAGTATGTTTCTTGTAGCACATTGCTCTCAGCAGCAATGCACGCCGTTTCAGAAAAAAAGCTCTAACTTAACCATAACATTTACTTCAAAACTAGTGCTTTAAATGTTGTCACCTATCTAAGGTGTTTAGAATCACTGAAGACAAAAACTCGAAAAGAGCTCTTCATATTTTTTGCTATATATATATATATTTTTTTCCCCTATACATCTACCGAAAAGAGTTTAAAACGACATGTGCCAACCTACAATATGTATTTACCAAATTACCATTGTAGATACATTACATCAAATTATTCATAAAAAATGCAGAAGAAGAAAAAAAACAAGAAAAAACACCTTTGCACTTTAGTGATTGGTGTACAAATTATGTACAGTTAAAAAGTAAGCTTGTAACTGGTTCTTAATTTTTTAAGTTAAAAACCTACAACAAAGCTTGAGGCGACAATAGTGATCTGGCAGAATCTAGTCTGTGGTCGAGAACCTATACCAAATCAAAAAGTAAAAGTTTAAGCTCGTGTTGTAAACAAAATGAAAAAGAACATATTTCATTTTCACAGTTTAACATTTATTTCGGATTTTCATTTTAGCAACAAGACAATAATCTGTTTGTGTAATGCTACAAATTCACCTCCGACATGTGACTGTCTGTCCTAGATATTACGTCTCTACAATAACCAAAGGAAGATTAGTTGAGCTTAGCCAAACACATTTTCAAACTTTTTTGTACAACATGTACAGGGCAAATTGCATCGATTGAACCTACTAAATCTGTTTCTAACGATGTTTTGGATTACTACATTTCTGAATTTCATTGAATTTGACTCTTTTATTTCACATTATTTTTTAATAATTTATTTACAAACAGATACAAACAATTTTGGATTGAAATCGGTTTTATTCAATTCTTTTCATGATCCAACGTGACACGAACTGATGTGAAGATCTTATTAGCGACTATAACAGCAAGCGAGACGAGAATTTAACAAATAAAAGCGCAATCATTCCTTCCAAACGTTGTAAACAAATCTTCACTACGTCGATATCATTATAATAAATACCTTTAACTTATGGGTTTGAGCACATTCATCGATAACAAAATAGCAATTATCAAAGATGAAATTTATTTTTGTGCATATTTTCCTTCTTCACACCTACTGTAAAGTCCGACTAAAATACGTCTTAACTGATGATTGAGCTTAAGCTAATCTGACTATGGAAAGAGTTACGAAAAGGTCTTCTCTTCCCTGCTCATTTGTGTGGATTTTTGCTGCTTATGGTGTCGACAAGATATTTTTGAAGTTATAGATTCGTTCTATATTTGATAAAATTCAAATAAATTTTAAAAAAGGAATGCCTTGATAATGAAAATTGCACGAAAGATCTTACATCCTAGAATACAGGAGCTGTTACAATAGCTGTCACTAACATACCGCGGCATTGATTAAAGATCAATCAATAATTGATGAACTATATATAGTTAATCTGTAGGTACACTATGTTTATTGAAAACTGAAGTGATTCAGTTTTACACTTTTCTAAACCAACTTTGTCTTCCATTATTTTCTCAAAAAGACTGTGTTCATTTCACTAATTACTTATCACTATACTTTAACCAGATATAACCCAAAAAAAACGAAGAAGTGATTCTTTGAGAAGTCGATACAGATAAGGACATTAACTGATCCAAATGTATTTGAATTCACAATGCAAAACAACATCATTGACCAAATCACTCCAAAGGTATTGGTGTAAGTTGTGGCTAGCCACTCGTTTTCCTCAAAACCTAATGCCATGTCCGAAAAGGGAATAGTCTAGCATACGAATTACACGTTGGTTCATGACGGGGCCCAGTATTGAAGTGTATATTGAACATATTCAATACCTAATACACTTGTGGAAAACGTAAGGTCTTTTTCTTTTCCCCGATCTTTTAAATTAATACCTGGGATGTTAACCTCAAGTATAAACATTTAGAACGTTCTTTGTAACATTAAGATATGACTTTAAGGACACGGTTTGAAGGTCGCCATGAAAAAACACTTGATTTTTCATATTAGCTATTTTGACACTTATTTTTCTTTCTAACGTTTAACATGCAGGAAAATATGATTTCAAAATATATGAGTTTTGATCTATATATGTAATTAATATTCTCTTCCAGTGATTCGTATGCAAATGTAGTTTCTGTTACCATTTTGGTTTTTAATTATGACTGTTTAAGACAAATTTCTTGAATGATTCTTTTAGCACTTAGAGCAGACACTTAGTGCCTGGAACATTTCAGCGCTTTATAAATCCTCTCATTATTATCCTCTTTCACATTCATCATTTTTAGAAATGAAACTCTGATTCCTTTTCGGACGACAATTTCCTTAAGTAATATCTCGTAACCCCAGATATTCTTAATTCTTGATAAATTTCAAAAGAAGATTACGACTTGCTCTAACAAAAGCTAAAGCTGCATTGTGAATATAGCCCATGGCCAGTTACACACACTTCATTAATAGACTTTTCTTGTAGAAAATATGTGTTTAAATTACCTTCTGACATTTTATATAAGTTCAACCAAACTTCAAGGGCCAAGAAGCAGCCAAGATATATTGGGTGTAATAAAAATTGCAAAAACAATTTTATACGACGATTTTTGTCAATTCATATGCATCACTTCTTATGGTGATAGAGCTATAGAACCAAAACATTGCATGACCATCTAAATCTTGTCATCTTTCTTATCAATGACAAAATTTCCCGGGCTGAACTGTTGATTCTCTTCAAAAAGGTTGTACGGGAATCCTTTACAATTAGATACACAAAGAGGGTTCAGTGCAAAAACACCTTAAACTCAAACTGTTAGCTTACTTGCTTATTCTGTATTGATTTCACTGAAAACTCGTTCATTCACTCCAAGGATGTCTTCTACAGCGTCTGATTACGACCACTTAATCTGCCAGAGATGATTCCGATTACTAGTATATCACTTGTGCGCAGTGGTTCATCGACTGTGTGTTAGAATAGGTTTACTCAAGTCATTTCTCCTGCTCCTGCGGTTACTGATCAAATTAATACTTGCAGTAGATAATTATTGGCTTGACGAGCAAACTTTACATATCCCTTGAACGGGTTTTGTGTTTTCATAGCATTAGAAAAGGTTTTCACAGTTGAGTCTGTGGGTCACATATTTCTTAAAGTTTGTTCATGAAGAATTAATTACAGAAGTGTCATTTCTCTTGAAAAATTACCTTTGAAATCAAAATCTCTATTGGATGTGTGAATTGAGTATGAAAAGTTAATAAATCTTGATTTAGTTGGGCATCAACTTGGCTTTTATCACAATTTTCAATATCATTTATCAATAATTGTTAAACACTGCCGTTTAAGTACTAAAATATAAAGATCGATTGTCTTCAAATAGTGATAGAGCATGTTTTGTTCTTAAAGAAAATGAAACCAAACACAATTTTCAACTACAAACAGATGGATGTAGGGTTAAAATAAGACGAAGTTATACGACACATGCTTATTATTCCATGCAAGAATATTTGTAAACATACTATAATACATAACTTTAACTTCAGAACTTCTTTCATCTCAAAATTACAATTTCAAATTTGCCAATAGCATCTTTGTGGACATTTCCACAACCTTATATGATTCCCATCTTACTTAAGTAATTATTATTAATAGAATGGTTGCAGATGATGACGGCTATAAATGGAAATAAACCAAAATGCATCCCTTCTTCCTTTCTAATGCATATGATTGTTCGTGGTAAAGATCTCAGTATGATATTGTTCAACAATGACATTCATTGATAGCTTCAATATCATTCTTTGTATAATATTGTTCAACAATGTCATTCATTGATAGCTTCAATATCATTCTTTGTATAATATTGTTCAACAATGACATTCATTGATAGCTTCAGTATCATTCTTTGTATTATATTGTTCAACAATGACATTCATTGATAGCTCCAATATCATTCTGGTACCTATAAAATGCTAGTACCTGGGCCATCACGCTTCTCCTGCTGAGAATTCAGGATGTGTTTCTGAGAGGTATATATGTAAAACTCTCTGTCCACGCCACTGTACCCAAGGACTTCCTGATTGATTTAACTATTGCAATAACTGATGACTATATATAGTAAAATCTTAACTGATACTTTGTTTTGAAAAAGGTGAACTATTCTAATTCAGTTTAAAACTTTGTTCAATAAGTTGTTCAAATATCTTGCTTTTTCATGAACACTGAGATTTCTGATCCTGACTTTTTTACTATTTCAAACGTAATTGGATCGTGTTTCTTATAAACTAGATAATCATTGAAGTCATCAAGTGGTTTGGATGAGTGGATAGTCTTTCCTCTGTTGAAAGTTTTTGTTCCTTTATTTCTTGATTTCAGCATCGGAACGAACATCAACAATCTACGTAGACAATGAACTATGTTGAAAACGTTTTTTTGCAACAGGTTGAATTGTTTTTTTGAGCACACATGTGTTTGTTTCAATCATGTTTTTGAATACTATTAAGCTAGATTTTCTGGATACAAACTCTTATTGTGATAATTACGAGGTTGAGTTTTTTTCTCCAGAAAATCTAGTTGTTTTGTATGCATGCTGCCTCGAAATAGCCTCCAAAGAGCCCATTAACTTGACAATATCTCTTGAGGTTTTACACACACACAATCAAAGATACTTTAAGAAAGGAAAGGGCTCATTACTTCCCACGTATAAATATTTTCTTCAAGATATGATAAATTTAAGTTGATGTTTTCTTTCACAGATTTTGATAAAATATCTTTTTTGTTACCATTTTAGTTTTCCATTATTTTTTTCTCATTATAATAAAAGATATCACCTTTCATATTTGATCTAACTAAAATACAATTTTGATACCATTTCAAACTCCAACATTCTCTTGTAAATTTGTTTATGACACTAGATTCTAGAAATTTGTCAAATGAACAATACGAGTTGCTTTGACAATGGCTAAAGCTGCATTTTCAAATATAGAACATTGTATTATTGAAATGTCAAAGGCTCTTGATAAACAGACCTGTCTGGGAAGAAATAATATATTTTCTTCTTCATTTGACATTTTACGTCCATGTAATCTCTCTTAATAAATTGAAAGCTATTAGTTTAGATTCGGAATTATCTTTGTTTTATCACAATTTTGTTTAAAAACATCCTTTTGTAAAGGATTTGCGCATGATAAACTATAAAATTAAAACATGTTGATGTGTGTTGTCGTTATACGTTGTCGTGAGATGCTATTTATCATCAGAAATCACATCCCATTGAAAAATGTACATTTCTAAATTATCCACTGACCTTAGACTCACAATGCGGTGATGTCATAACATTGTTACATCACCGTGTTTATGACATCATAACATTGTGCTGTCATTAATTGGTGATATAAAACAAATGTGATGCCCTGTATTTGATAATGGCAGTGCATTATTCAAAATCTAATGTCAAAACGTGATCTACTAGGATAAATCGCTTGATCTTCTGCAATCGATATCGCCTACGGAACACAGTTTTGGATAAGGAAGACAATGATATGTGGATGTACAACTTCTTTATTACACAATGGTGACGTTTCGGTATATATCCTTATAACGTTATCAAGCATAAAGAAGTTGTACATCCATATATCATTGTCTACCTTATACTAGCAACTTCTAGAATGCCACTGAAACAATTCACAGTTTTGGATGTTGAAAAGTTTTTACATGTATATTCTCATGATAGAACGCGAGCAATAGGTAAATAGAGAATCTCACCCAAGTGTCTTCTGATATCAAATATATCAACACGAGTTGATAAAAGTTACAAATATCCGAGGCTTGCCGAGGATATTTTACTTTTATCAACGAGTGTTGATATATTTGATATCAGAAGACACGAGGGTGAGATTCTATTTATCATCCAAAATCATTTTTCATTACATTTGATTGACAAATGAATATTACTGAAGACCCTGCTGCCGTAAGCCTCCAAGTGTGGTGATGTCATAGCATTGTGACGTCGTAGTGTTTATGACGTCATAGCATTGTGATGTCATTACTTGATGATGTAAAACAACTGTGATGTCATATACTTGACGTCAGAGGGGCATTGTTCAAAATCTACTGCCAAAAAGATATCTCCTAGGAGATATCGCTTGATCTTCCACAAGCGATATCTCCTGTGGAACAGAGTTTTGGATGATAAATTATAATACACTCCTAATCGATCCGCAAATGACATGGAGTCATAGCTAGAAAGATATATCTTAATTGTTACTATAACTGATGTTATTTCGACATTATAAAAGCCTGTCTGTTAGCCTTGCTTAAAGATCTCTTAACCGACTTAAACTACTTGATTATGGCATATAACCTTCAACTGAAACAAAAAGATGTACCTGCCTGAGGTGTATTAAGTTTACAGATTGCAGAAGTTGAAATCCATACCATACGTTGTTTGAGGTTAATTTATGCATTATGCACATCCATGGTACAATATATCATGGGGGGAATCTATGGAGCAAAACAGAACTCATGAATCAAGTAATTTCTTCCTGGTCATATTCCTGCTGAATGTTAATGGGGGAAGCCTTTACTCACATTACAAGGTTTGGTGTACGAACTTAGCCATTAGGCAATCTTAGAAGTGGACTTGGTACAAACATGCCTGGGACTCAAATGGTTTGCTTGCTTATTTCTGTATTGATTTGCTATTCACTGGTCGATTCAATTAAAAGGATTTATTCTAAAGCCGTCTCATTAAGACCACTTAATGTGTCAAAGGTGTGTCTGTTAATATGAATTAGTTTGTGGCAGGTAATCCATTAAGTAAGAATAGCTTAGTCAATAATGTTCATACTTCCTGGTTTCTCGTCTCATTAACCCTTGCAGAAAATTAGTATTGAATTTAGGAGCAAACTAACATATCAATTATATTGGCATTTGTTTTCTTTACAAAAACCTTTTCAAAAGTAGTGTTTGTGGATTGCAAATAACTGAAAGTTTATTTCTGTTTGTTATATTACTAGCTTAAGCGTTTATTAATGTTTGTGTAGTAGCAGTGATAATGTTGTTATGAATTGAATTGTGTGTTAGATATGGAATTTTAGTTTGAGAAGTAAAATATTTTGATTGAATTTGTCTTTGGCTTTTCTATTGAATAATTGTTAAACAATACTGCTTGACATAAAATCAGAGTAGAAAAGTTTTATTTCAAAGTGATACCTATGGCATGATAAAAGTTTAAAAATTCAACCAGATTAAAATAAATTCAAAAGGTGACACATGGTCCTAAGCATAGCTCAATTGACCCCTATGAGCAAAATTCAGCAACATTTGGTGCAGCTCGCTGGATGGTTGGGACAACTTGTCATTTCTGTTGACAGTTTGAAGGGTTGGTTCTCTGCCCCACATTAAGAGACTTGTGGTGTCTACTTGGGCAATAGATTAAATTAAATGTGCCTCTGTTCACCCAGCAGGAAATGGGTAGTAAAGCAGTGTGTTGGTGGTGACCTTCTACCAACAAATATATCAGCCTGGGTTAGACCAGGGTTATAATGTTGGTAACATAAAAAAGTCCCTTAACCAATACATCAAGACTAACACTTGGATGAGTTATCCTAATAGTGTTATTATCAATGAAGTCAAACTGCAAAGAATATATTTATATATATATGCATTTGTTGTACACATAATATTTTGATTGTGCTTTATATTGTCATATGTTGTGTCTAGTTCTTGTGTACTTATTCATCTGATGTATGTGCTGGTGAGGCATTCACATAAGCAGAGTTTTGCTTGTTTGCCAAACCAGATTCTTCTTGAATAAAAATAAGTTTATACCAACAAATAAGTCAGCTTGGGTTAGACAAGGGTAACAATGTTGGTAGTGCCTTGAGCATGTAGAGGATGGAAATGTGCGCATTATAAATATCCACACTGTTATTATTATATAAATTGCAGCAAAATGTCAGACACAATATTTCTACATATTATATCATTGGCAAAATGAAATGCACAGCACCATCAGGAAAGTAAGTATCTTACATTTTGTATAAATGGCAATAATGTTTATGGAAACAACATCTTGTAATGTATGTAAAAACTGGCACGTTAGATCATTGTATTTGATCTGCACTTTCTGGTTATCAACAAAACATAGAAATGCAAAGAGAGAATTTGAAACCTGATCATGCAGGTGTGAAAACAAGAAGATCATATAGGTGGGTTCAATTAGATATCAAATTTCAAACTCAAAGACACAACTAATGCTTTAAAGAGACAATAATTTATTATGACATTTTTAATGAAGGCACTAAATGAAATGATGAACAAGAATAAATACATTTTGATCATTATAAACATCAATGTGATTCATTATGAACCAATAACCAATTTGCACACAACAACAACTGCAGCAACAACAACAGCACAAACTTAACTCACACTCATTCTCACTAACAACTTGAACATTGAACATTGTTAGATTCAGAACTCATGAATTAAAGGTTGTTCCAATCAGAAGTTGGACATTCTCCATAAAATACTTGTGTTTTTTTTCCCTTGAGATATACCGACCATATACTTTAGTGTCGGAATTATTTGATCTCAATATTTTACTTTAACCATTTGTATGTTAAAAAGATCTAAAAGGAGACTCGTAAATTTTAATTAGTGGCTTAAATCAGAGGTAATGTCAACGTAAAAAAAAAAAATGGATTTAATACAGTTCTTTTTAATCTTTACTCAAACTTCCTTTGACAATTATCTCAATTGGTTAACTTTTGTTGATCTCATTACTTTTCAAGACATTCAGTTGTTTTTTACCTAAGTGTAGGAATGATGATATTTCCTTGAATATTCCAACAAACTATAAATATATGCCTCACAGAGTTTAACCCTTAGAAATTCAATAAAGAAATTTAATTCTTCATACTTCAAATATCAAAGATCATAGAATCAAACCATGAGTTTCTTAATCATGGAATTAAATTTACAAGTAATTCCTTATGATTGTTCCATATGAATATTCATCTTTATATCTTATAAACACCATACATGATTCTATTAAAAGAAATTTTATGAAATGAAGTGGCTGCCATAAAAATTAAAAAATATAACTTACTAAGAAAAATAAAATATAAAACAACATAATCAACATCCTGTTTTAACCAATAACAAAAATATCCCTAACACATAAACTAAAATAGAGATTCTATAAGACATTTGTTTAAAAAAAAGACAGTTTTTACAAATAACACTTAGCTTTAAGAATAAACTATAAAATCTGATCTAACATAATCTAACAAATCATAAGATAAAACCTTTATTTTGTTATGAACAATACTGAACAAAAGAAACATTGTATAATAAAACTTATTACTCGCCCGTTGACGATACCGCCGTTTAATAAATCTACAATGTTATTACACATTGTGTAATAACATCGTGTGTTGACGGGCGTCACATGACGTCACAATCGTTAAGCATGACGTCACAATGTCAGCGGCGCGGCAACAAAGGTAATCTCGGCGATTTTCATGCTTTTTCTTTGATATAATTCAGCAAGTAATAAATAAAATACTAAACTCAGTCCCGTATAATAACATTTTTATGAAACTCGTGAATGGTATCGGTATCTAACTCGCTTTCGCTCGTTAAATACCAAACCAAACACTCGTTTCATAAATATGTTATTAAACAGGACGTCGGTTAGTATTCTCTATATATGCATGTATGTTCAACCAGACCAATGATGATAATCGTTTCTCTTAGGAAATAAAATATCTCTTTTTGAATGTCATTAATCATAATGAATCTCCATATTTTTGTTGTACGTTGGCCTACATGTGTATCTCTTTATGGAAAATAACCAATTATTCATCTTTTGTAAGTTAGGAAGAAACACTTCATGGTGATTAATACTTGATTAACCTTGCCTGGTTAAGTTATCTGCATAGACCTTTTAATACTGTTGATATTTTGTCTGACAAAGTTTTAACATGAAACAGTGATAACATACAAACCACTGATATATCAAACAATTCTTATGAAAAGTATTCATATAGTAGTTAAGAAAATGTCACAAATATACAACATTCATTGATTTGAATATTTACAGATTTTAAAAATTCAGTTTAAACATTTAAAAATTGGAAGTAAGAGTACATTTCAATAATCTAATTTGAATATGATTAAAAGTTTCTGAGATTTTGACAATCTGAAGTGTAAATAATACAAATTCAAATTCAACCAGAATTTAAAGCAAAAACAAGTTTTTTTAATTCCAATTAGGAAATTAATGATGATGTGTCCTTAAAACATAACTACTATGTGAAGGCAACTCCACAGATTTCACAAGTGTTCATACAAATCTCAGAAACATACACTCAACGATGGAGAAAAAATAAGCCTGACATTTCTTATTCATTATGAAAGTAATTTGTATATCAAGAAACTAAATTTCATAAAGAGTTTGCCTTTACAGAAAGTAAAATAACTACAGGTTTGAAAAGAGAGAAGAAATTTGATTAGTTAAATTGCATATAACTAAAAATATATATATATATATATGCATTATTTAAAATGAAAATATGACTGTTTTATACAAATACACGTAGGGCCATCATCATAGTCATTTACTGCATATATCACAACTGGCCCTATGATGAAGTATTGTTGAAACTTAAGAGAAGGATGTACAAATCTCATTTTATTTGAGAGAATTTCTTTAATTCAAAGCAATAGTAATTGGCCCTATTTATCATGAATATACCACATTTGCACTTCACTAAACATCCAAAGTCACAATATTTTGAAAATTTTTACATAGGAATATTATGATTTTCTACCATTTCAACCTATTAACTGACACACAGCTATTGTACTAATACACAATGTATTGATAAATATTTCAATAGTACATCCTATATGCCTAGTATTTCTCTCTCACAATGGTCTTGGTTATATATTGTCAATGCAAACTTCAAACTATACCAAATTGCACATCATTTGCATCAAATTGCACTTTTTAGAATGGTTAACACATGAGGACATGCATATTACATAATGATTGACACATTTTCTAAATATGTTCCCAAATTAGCACTTTTTATATGTATCTATCCTTTGGTATTTGTTGCAAGCTTGGCATTGTTTCAGCAGATTTTGTATCTTTTCAAATGTTGTATCATTTCATAGATAATGGTGCTTGTAGCATCTCATTACCACTTTCATTTATGGAATTTTAAATCCAAATACTAAGGTGAAAACAAAACTAAAAATTTCACAATTATAATTTCATTAAGGATTATTGTCTGCAGTAAAAAGAAACATTCAAATTGTCAATAATGAACTGGTCCATAAAATGTCAGAATCATCAACTCTTAAAGAGCCACTCCGTGATTTTCATAACATATTACTTACCTTTGATACGAACCTAAATGTCATATGTGGTGATATAAAATCAAAACATCTTAACTTTTCATGTCCAAAAGACATACATATGACAAATACTGATTTTCCATGAAAATCTAAACACAACCTTATAAATGAACAGAGGTGTAGATATCATTTCCAAAATACACTGATACTAGTTATAGAACCTAACAAACACTATCAACTCCCAACTGCCCTCCTGCCTGTTTTAGATATGTCTCCAAAATTACGTTTGACTATTAAACGCGCGCCACTGTCCAGTCTTCGATCATAATTGCGACGTTCTACCTTCATATTTTCACTGTAGAAAAACCAAAAAGCTTTAAATTATGTCTTTTTGGTAACAGTCGATACTTCGTGATCAAATGACACCATTGATTAAGTTTGTCATATATGACTCCAACAACTCACGGAGTTGCTCTTTAACACAAGCATGTAGATCTGATTTAGTTCAGAATTTAGTATGATTATTCCAGTCCCCGGAACACATACAGACAAATTTTGTTTCATTAATGGCATCCTAGAACTTTACCCAGAGCATGTCATATGGTAATTATATCACAGGTTATCATATGACCTGTTTATGTATGATGGAAGTAAGAGTAACTCTGATCTTTGAATAAATGGTATAGTTGTTAATATTTAACAACGACTATTAACTTTATACTGAATATGTTATGGCAGTGAAATCAGCTTTTTGAAAGATCTGGTGATTTTGGTCACCATATCATTCTTCAATACTGTAACTTCCGCCAGCTGCTTTGTTTTCTGGTAGTGAACAGCATTGTAAACTGAATATTTACTGTCATCTGAAAAAGGATAAATAATACTCAGTTTACAAGATATGATTATTCTATTTCAAATTATTCTTTCATTCATAGATAACTTTTAAGGATATAGTTCCTCTGATAAGTTAGCTGACAACAATCAATGCTTTAAGCTTATGATGTCAAGGTGACATTTGCAAATTGATGATATTACAGATTGGGAAATTAGTTAAAAAATACAATTTTCCAGTGTGACATTTATTTTTTGTATGAAGGTTTAAAAACACATTAAAAAGTGCAGATATAATTCACTTTTTCAGTTATGGATTATAAGGGTTCGCAGTATTATTGGTATGTCGAAAACAAACGAAAATACGAAACTAAAACACCCTATGATGTTACTGAATGTTGTAAACAAAGTGTGAACTGGCAAAATGAAAATAGCACAGATATGTTAATGATACGAAACCAGTCAATGACTGATCTCTCTGTACAAAACGACGTCAAGTTGAGCATTGATCACTGTTCTAATTGCAGTTAATCAGTCAAGAGAACATGAATAACTAAAATATGAAAAGTCCCAATATATTTCAATACATATTGCAATACGCTTTTCTGTATCCCACTATATTGGGATATGGAAATGAGGACCAATACCCATCTTTAATGAATTACATGTACACTACATCTGACCATATCCAATCTCAAGTTGTACATGATTGTCAATTACACTTTTCATGAGTTGCCAATATGTTATCAAGCAAGTTATTGAAATAATAAAGTTGTTTTCCAGAAATTTCTCTCTGAAAAATTAATAATTTCTGCATAGGTTTCTGTACTCAGAGAAGAGACAAATACTCACACAAGAGTTGCAGGCTTGTTGTCCCGATCATCATACCAGGCCAGCATCTCCTCACTGAATGCTTCAGCCAATGACTCGCCTCCGTCCAGCGAGAAACTATTACTGGGTTTGACTCCTCTTGGCGGTGCTTGTGTGGAAGACAGAGTAGAGCTGGTGGAATAAACATCATCTTATGAGTGGAATTGTGGACTTTGTGACAGCAAAGACAAATAAAAAGTGTAGAATCTGGGAAGAAAACATTTTGTTCACCCTTTGAACGAGACATCATAATGCACAACCTTTACCAATAGATTGATTTTATTACCATCCATGACAATGCACTGAGGCTCTCACAGTACCTTAGTGCTTTCTGCAGTTGGACCTAGGGTACTGCCTTCAAATGTTTGTAGAGAATTATCAACATTGATCATGGCTTATGATAAAGCTGTGTTCCTGTTTCACCATTTATTCTTGATAACTGTACTATTTAAATTAAAGAACCTCATTGATAAACTGGACAAAATATGTTAGGGATATTGTCAATTCTGTGATTAATACTTCATCATGTAAACATAAGTCATTATTAATAATGTCAGAATTTTTATATAACCCTAATTATTTTTTAATGAACTTTGATTGATATTTTTTAAAAACAAATTGTTTACAATGTAATATACTTGTGTTAAATATGATTGAAGAATTAATATGAATGAGTCAAAGAAGTTCAAATGTGTACAAAAGTTTGAGAATAGCTGGTCAGGGTTCTTTAGGTTTCTCTTTTGGCTTTCCAAACTGACCCTGGAAAGATAACGGTATCAAGTATCAACACAAGACTACCCAATTTGAAAAACGCTGAAGAATGAAGTGGTTCTTGTTTGTGTTGTAAAGCCACAAAACAAACCATTTAGGGTTTTAATGCCAAGGGAGGTGCCTTTCAAGGCTACTTAGACACTTTTGGAAAGAAAGTATTAGAAATAGTTTTTTGTTAATCATCTTTATCAACAATGCATGAACAATATAGATAACAGTATCTGATCAATTTGATATCACTAATCTACATGCTTGCATAAAATTCATTATCCTCATTCAAAGAAAATCAGAATAAACAACAAGCAGACAGAGTTTGTTATACCCCCTGCCAAGTGGCAAAAGTGTGAAATATGTTGAACATTAGTTGAGAAGCTTTATTCTTTTGTAAACCCTGATGATTGTGTATAAGGTTCTTATTTTCATTATGCTAAGAGTTAAGGCTAAAAGGTTCAACCTTGGTTTGAGTATTATGAATTGTGTTCAATGGAAACAACCCAAACAAATTCTGAAGCAGTCAAAAACCAAAAAGCACTACTAAACATTATGATTTTTCTAAAAAACAAAGTTTCAATTAACAATTTTTAGATCTGGTTGGGAAACAAAATTCTAAGAAATATCTAAATGGAAACGGCAGTTAGCAGGAGTTGAAAACCTCAAAAGAAAAAGACTAAAAATAAGTGTAGGAAGACGTTGAAAACACAAAAAGAAAAAGACTAAAAATAAGTGTAGGAAGAAGTTGAAAACCCCTAAAGAAAAAGACTAAAAATAAGTGTAGGAAGAAGTTGAAAACCCCTAAAGAAAAAGACTAAAAATAAGTGTAGGAAGAAGTTGAAAACCCCAAAAGAAAAAGACTAAAAATAAGTGTAGGAAGAAGTTGAAAACCCAGAAAGGAAAAAGACTAAAAATAAGTGTAGGAAGAAGTTGAAAACCCCAAAAGAAAAAGACTAAAAATAAGTGTAGGAAGAAGTTGAAAACCCCAAAAGGCACAAGTTCACATGATGATTGTCCATATACCAAATTTTACTGAGCTAGGCCTTGTGGTTTTTGAGTTCTGGACTGGAAGAGTTTGCATTGCCAGAAGGACGGACAAAAGTTATTCCATAACCTCCGAAAACTTTGTTTAGCAGGGGATCATTAGGTGGTATACCAACAAAATTATGCTACTTCCAAGCAGTTTCAAATACAATTACTTCTCTAGATTACATAATAATTGACTATTTACTTTTTCAATCAACTTTATGGTTCAGCATTCATTGGGTGTATGGTTTGTGAAATAAAGCATTGAACCAGTGTATGAAATAAGCTTAGCCAGCCAAAATGTATTTCTATGTTACCGGTAATATAAATTAAAAACAGAAGAAACCCTAAAAAAGTTGCATAGCCTAAGACTTCAGGTTCTGGCTGCCGAACGGGCCGTATATTTCAAACACTGTTTAAAGAGCCACTCCGCGAGTTGTTGGGGTCATATATGTCAAGCTTAACCAATGGTGTCATTTGAACGCAAAGTATCGATTGTTACCAAAAAGACACATTTTAAAGCTTATTGTCTTTTTTACAGTGAAAATATGAAGGTAGAACGTCGCAATTATGATCGAAAACTGGACAATGGCGCGCGTTTAATAGTCAAACGTAATTTTGGAGACTTGTCTAAAACAGCCAGGAGTTTCTAGTGTTTGTTAGGTTATAGAAGTAGTATCCATGTATATTGGACGTGATATCTACACCTCTGTGCATTTATAAGGCTGTTTTTAGATTTTCATGGAAAATTAGTATTTGTCATATTTTTTGTCTTTTGGACATGAAAAGTTAAGATGTTTTGATTTTATATCAACATATATGACATTTACGTTCGTATCAAAGGTAAATAATATGTTATGAAAACCACGGAGTGGCTCTTTAATATACCTTTCCTTTCACTAATAAATGTTATATCATGGCATCACATTTTTTCAGTTAATTCGTAAGTTTTGTAAAACTCAAACCAGAGACATGGTGAGAACTTGTTCAGCAGATGCAGAAACTTTACAGGTATATATGCAATTAACAGAGAAAAAGTACATGTATCTAGGATAAATGTTAAAATTCTTTCAAATAGATGTGTGATATTATTTGTGGCATTTGTCTCACTATTTCATCAATTCTGTCAATCATCCAAAAGCTGATCCTGTTGGTGCTTGTATTATTTACCAGATCGCTGCATGAAACAGAGGGATGTCAAACAAAACTTGTATCTAGTGTTTACCTGTATCAGCTCAATTGTAGAACCATCAAATTTCTTTTCTATATGATTTTCCTACATGACATTTAGATGACGATATGCAGCAAGCAAATTGTAGAATCATCAAATTTCTTTTCTATATGATTTTCCTACATGACATTTAGATGAGGATATCGACTATGCAGCAAGCAAATTGTAGAATCTACGACAACTTGAACTCATCCAACTTTTGACAGTTTCAAAATCAACAATGAACCACCTCTTCAAATTATCTTATGACTCATTCAAACTCATGTTTAATTTGTGCAGTACATTCAGCATTCATTCATTTGTGGATAATTTGCCCCAGGATAGATCTATGTTGTTATTGTCAAACCATTCTGGACAACTCATATAAATCACTTGTTAGCAAGCTGAATATTCCAGGACCAGACCTTTGATAAAGATAGGCTTTCTCTATATATTACAGCACCAGCAGCTTATTTGTGTTAAATCGTGTCAAAAAAGTCTTTTTGCATCCTTATAAGTAATTTTTAACAAAACCTCAAAAGCTCAGACGAAGATGACCATGCCTGATTTGCCTCATTTCTTTAACAGCTGAAACACTGGTCTGTTTGAACAATTAAAGCTATACCTTCATTTACAATTCAAATCTAAGTCCTTGACATTTGCAGATACAAAGTTCCATGCTTCTACAACCCAGGAATAGCCACACATGCCAACACAAGATTGATGGCCACCTGAAGTCTAGGGCAACATGACATGAATCTATTTTCATCAATATAAATACCCTACAGGGATCTCTTTAACTTGGCAACTTGATCAACCAACAGAAACTAAAAAAACTTCCAAGTTTATATAAAAGGATAGAAAAAGTACATTGTTCAACAAGCAGTTGAAGTTGTAGAAGTTTTTTTCATGCGAAGATAGTCTTCATCATATGTCAGAATAGGTTTTGGTTTAATACTTACAGCTTAGGAATCTTTGAAAAATATTTTCTAAAGAAATTAATTTCCATTTAAGCCATGAGACTGATGTTGGATTCTAAAATACTTTTGAACAGATGTAAGCCAAGTTAGGATATGGTACATAAGTATCCAGCTGTGAGAACACCTTATAAAATTTAGGTCCTGGTTGTGAAGGATGGAAGAGCGAGTAATTGTATAGTGCTTCATGGGAAATATTTCAGCTGTTAGTAGTGTGGTCTATAAGGATAAAGGAACTTAAAACCACATAATAAGAACACTCTGACATGAATTGTCATCCTCCATTTCCTACAATATATTTGTGCAGCTACAAGAACCTTCAAAACTATGGCCTTTACAGTGAGGTATTTTTCGCACTGCTTGTTCAATATTTCAGCAACTAGAAGTTTCTTTGGTGTTTAGAAATAAAGGATCCAGTAGAACAACTAAAAAACACCCTAACATGACAAAATGACAAGAATCATGTTCTTATTCCATTCAGGCAAAGACTTGAGATAAAAGCTATAAGAATTAATTAACATAATGTTTCCAGGTCTTTTATAATGAATAAAATGAAAATCAGATCCAGAACAACCTCACATGAAAATTATTTAGCTAATAATTTAAAAATGCATTTTCATAAATGCCCAAAACTGAAAAGAGGTCCCTCTTGAACATTTGAAAAACATGATACAGGATCCCATTGAAAAAGCTATGATTCATTACAAGAATTAATTCTTGACACACTTGAAACACTTCTTGACATAAACAAGACATTTTCTTTGACTTTGATATACAACATAAATACCAATTCAAATATCTCATATAATTCCTAAAATGCCAAAATTATGAGAATTATTGTCACTGAGGGTTAAAAAAACAGCTATATACATATATGCGCAAAACCAAAATCAAATGTCCCAATTACCAAATACTAAAAAAAATAACCGATCAACTCAAATCTGTCTTTCTGTCTACTTAAGATGCGTTTCCAAAATTCAATTGACGAAAAAGTACACCCATGTCGCAGTACTTTGTACGGTTTTCTTCATATTGTCACCATGCTGAACCCTATAAAACTAAAATGGTACTTTCCAGCAACAGCATACTTCTCAATATAATGACACAAATCATGGAGTGTTTATTTAGGTGCATGTCTGTTGTCTCTGAGCCTTGAACTCTCAAACATGAAGTAAAGGTCACTGTGACATTGCAACATTCATCTAAAGATTCCTTTTTCACCAACAACCAGCCCTAAGACTGTGCTATTCCTTAAGGCTGCATCCAAATCAGTCAACGCAGATTGGACGAATTGAATTGCCCTCAAGATACATTTGGCCAGAAATGGAATCATCTTTTCCACTTTCTCCATGTTAAAGGTTTCCTGAGGACCATTCTGTTCTTTGAAGCTGTGGAATAGGACAAATTGGAGTAATAAAGACTCCAAAATCATTGTGAAACAAATCTTTCAAAGATTTCAGCACGTAATCCTTTCCTGAAGTTAATCACTGTATAAAGACGGCTCTTTGATAAATCACATTTTCTAGAGCATGGAGATCACTTCTGGACCATTTCAAACTCATCTCAAAGTTGTAAAAAATAATTAATATTCTAATTTACCTAAAAAGAATGGAAATGCCAAAGGTATCTTCTACATGAATATCCAAAAATATTTCTAATTTTTTCTTTTGTGTTTGAGAATATTCACAATTATTCTAATTATCAATGTTCCATCCTTCTTTCTGAAATTCCTTGCAAGGGAGATGTAAACCATCTGAACAAATTGAAATTCAGAATTTGAATAACAACTTGGATTTTGTTTCTAGATAGGAAAAAGAGATCATTCAAGCAGAATAATTACAAAATGTCAACCATTTTTGCTAGAAAACATTCAGATTTAAATTATGACTTTAAAATTTGTTTTACTGAGGAAAAAACTGAATTTAACTGCCTTGTGTCACTTTTTTTACATTTTGAAAATGTAATTTACATATGCAATAGCAGATACAAGTGTACCGACTTTATGCATGGTGTCATATTTTATAAATGAATAACAGGCTTTTGCTGAAAATAGAGTGATAATCCAGAGTCGCTATTCTGATTTGAATTAAACAATGAGGTGTATTTATTGTCAAATGTAAATTTCATCAAAAATTATATTAAGAAGAAAAACGTTTAGTTGATAGTTTAAAAACGGTTTTGTTATGAGTATGCCCCCACACATAACAGTGTTTGATTTTTATCGAAAATTTATGCAATTTTCCTTTTTGAATTGAGTATGTGAGATGTTTTGAATGAATATCATCTTAAAGATGTTATGAAAAGTATGAAAGTCAAACAAAACACTATGAAAATCAAAGAGTATCCTTTTCACTAAATTTCCTTTTAAAGATAAGATATTATTATTTATAAATGGTTTGTATGTACACATGTATGAAAAATAATATAATTCCAAATTTATATTTTCCAAAATGTCTTTGAGAGGCCTAGAGCAAGGGGTGGAAATGGGGGAGAGATGAGAGAGGAGGCTGTCACAATTTAGAAATTAGTAAACTATAAGCAGCTTCTCAACATTCACTATTGTTCAAACATTCTATGGGTTGGTTGCGCATCCTAGTTTGTTTTTGCATTGCCTAAGAACGCTAGGTAATATTTTATCCTTTCCACTTAATATTTTATTAACTTCATAAACATAGACAGCTTCACCAAGCACATAATTGCTGTAACAAAATTCTGACATTTAGAAGCCATAAAAAAAGATTGAAAGAATTCTAGGTAACAGCCTAGTTTCTCTCTCACATATTGATTAATTCAGGAAAACACAACCCATTTCTTTTAACACTTTATCTGCTGAATAAATATTGCCAAAAATCTTTGTTTGCCAGTTTACAACAACCAACATTGACCACAGGCCTGTGATCAGTTTACAAATAATTATAATGATTTCTGCAGATAAGAGGTTAATGTAATTTTAGTTTGATTGCTAATCAAAGAATAGTCAATTACGTAAACTCATCCTAGAATTTATTTACAATATGAATAGAAATTATTTAAACAGACTTAAGGATTATAACTTCACTTGAAGGGGAACAATGATGGATATTTATTCACTAATTCAAGTACAGGTAGATTTGTAAAAAAGATAGTCTAGTCGATCTCAAGGTAATATTGTTGAGTAAAACTTTGTCTCACTTATGGCTCCCCTGGGTACTTGTTTTCAGTTCATACTCAATTACCTTATCTTGAATAATGCATTATTATTTTCTGTATGTTCAAGCTCTGTAATGATACAAATTGAATTCCTTTCAGGGTAATAAATTATTATAATTATTATTATAACTACTAGTTGTCAATTGGTGACAATCTTACATCCATCTGTAATGTTTAAGCCAGGGTGTATATAATATAAGGGGAGAGAACAGGGCAATTGAGTCTAAATGGGGGTCAGCGGATCAGGATGATTTGACTGCCAATCGTCCTCACCCAACCCAAGCTTTCTGCAGACTACAACCTAGCACCAAAAACCAGGTTCAACGCGTGTGTTGTTTTAAATAAACTGCATCATAAAGATAATTTCTGTCTAAACGAATGAGTGCTCTCCTGGGTTTGCTAAATTCTTCGGATTAGTCTGCATTAACTTCTATAATAAATAAGCCCACAATAAAACCTAGTTGACTTCATGGCATTCAAACCAGCAAAGATGAACGCGCTTATACTTACATATTATATACTGATCACTGTTGTAACTTCAAGACTGTCTATAAGATTTATTGGATAGGATGATTAGTATCTTTGATCATACAAGACATTAAGCCCTATCTACTAAATTGATTGTGTTTAACTAAATAGAGTATTTATTAATAAAGAGAGATTTTTAAAAAGTCCAAAGGTCTTGTCAAATGAAAAATTGAATGACAAAAAAGACAGAAGGTGAGATGGGGAACATCACATCATTCATCGTTTCTATCTTCTGTTCTTCTTCTTGTTTTGAGCTACTGCTCTTCAAATTTTGGTTACAAAAATTAACGGAATAAGCTGACAATCATTAACATGAAATTATTCAGAAAACTCTATACAGGGTTTATCTTAAAGCAGACGGAAAGAGATCTTTGAAGCTTAACGTTTTCCATTCTCTTTTTTTTTTACGTCAGACCAAAAAAAACCCATGAAAATGCACATGGCTCCTAAGCAGAGGGTCACCTTTTTAAGGGGGATTTCTTATATTGATATTTTTAAAAAGGGGATTTGTACCCCCCTATACCCCTTCAGCGCCCCTCCTCTCCCCTCCAATCCACGACTGCTATAAATGGTTTGGGACAGCTAAATGAGGTTTGACAAATTGGATATAAGCCAAGACAGACAGGAGATTTTACAAACAGTGTGATACCATAAAACAAACTCAGCGAGCTGGTTAATCTAACCGACCTAGACACATAATTCATCTTGTTGGTTTTGAGCTCTTGCCAACAAATTAATTATATAGCTGATTTATTTTGATACCAATTTTTCATACTCTTTAACTTTCTAGAAATAAATAGGGTTTTTTATTTTTAGAATTTTAAAAAACCCTTGAACAATCATATAACTATGTTTATGAGGGTTGTTAATGCTAAGATTTATCGAAGGGCTGATTACCTAGATTCCAAAAGGCTATCTTAATCCTGTAATCCAAAACTTGATTAGCTCACTTGTTTACCAGGGTTTTTTCCCTGGTAAATTGCCAAGTCAGGATAGTTTTCCCCTTATGAAATCTACAGCTTGAAGTTCTTTGGAAATTTGTTTTAAAAACACAGGCATTTTTAAAAAAATAAAATAAAATATATTTCATGAAATATACATGTCCAGTGCAGAGCCATAAGAGTTTCACTTTGTTGTATCACTTAAAAAAATAGTTTCATTATTTAAACTTAATTGGGCATGTTAAATTTGAATATCTACTTCATCTCAATTTATAATGGATGACTAACAATGTAAATGCCAACACATTTCATTCTTTGAAATTCCTGCATTCAAAAAGCAAGGGAATTGTAACAAATGAAATAAAGTTTCCAAAGTGCGTGGCATTGATACTTGCCACAAGTATTTAGATAAATCACAGAGAGCTATTTCTGTGCTTGTTAATGAAAATTTATCAACTTTCTCTCGACACAAGCAAAAGGAGCTGAATGTGTTTGGGCGCTGCTCAAGTAATTCAAAATCTAAATTGGTCGTTTAATCTTAAAGTAAACTTTGTTGGGAGTTCTTTATATGAAATATATTTTGGGCTTAATTTAACAGTTTTGAATCTTGAATCTTGAATAGAACCATCAGCCTAACTCAGACAATATTTTACCGATTAACGATCAATCAAGCATTTTTGGTATATGGAATGCGACACTTGATCAATATTTCTAATATTGAGGAATTTATTGACCTGTTTTTCCTGCATATCCATTTTCCAGAGGATCAACGAGAAATATCCACAAATAGATCATGCAATAAAACGGTTAATTTCCTGTAGAGTCCACCCTTTTGGCATTCAACACTTAACGTGACTCGATAGAGTTAACAAAATTTCACTCTTAACAATATGCTTTTTAACACTACATGGTGAAATAGCAGAATTAATGTCAATATATTACGAGAAATAAGGTAAGTTAGTGCGTTAATGGTCACAACATAATCCTAAAATATTGAAAGAGATATATTTACAATTTATTGTATGGGCACTTCTTTCACTTCCCACAATACTTCCTTCTTCTGTAAGCCCTCGTAATTCAAATTTACTACACAGGATAATTGTTAAAATACTTTATATCTAATTCATTAAGAACTTTTTATCCTAGTTTTATAGAAGGGAGTGCGTAATGGTATAGTCAAGAACCATGATTTTTAGGCTTTGAGATTTTTTTTGTTCTCTCTCTCTTTCTTACTTATTTAGCAAGCATAATAATCAAATAATGAATCAAATAAAATTGCATGGAATGACAAAAAATACCTTGGTCACCAAATTCAATTGAAGTACTTTGGAAATTACAAGACATACTTTCATGACTTAAATTGGCTTTGGTATGTGCCAAAATAACATATGTGCTGATAAAAATTTAAATCAATTCTCTTTCCATCTTTAAAAGCAAAATATATGATAATTATAATCTTTTGATAAAAATGCACCATGGTATTACCAAATTCACTGACACTTACATCTGATTATATAAGCTGTCAAACACTTCAAACGCAAATCTGTCCTGTCTGCTTAGATTAAAGTCGCACAGAGAATGTTTCATAATTTTTTATGAGGTTCAATAAGAGCAAAAATACCATATGTCCTGAATTTGATACTAATCAGTCCAATAACCTGAATCTTTATCTCCAATTTTAATGCCCAAATTATGACAAGTTATATTTTTTGTTATGATATAAATATAAATGTTAAGAAGTTGAAATTATGCGTCCCATTCACATGAATATAAGTTAAATGAATTTCAACCTTTTCTTTATCATTACACTGGTCAGATTAGCATTAATAGATGATTTTCAGCAACAGTCAGTATTTTTCCATCAAAAGACACCACTAATATAGTCTGGTATCAAATTCAACAACTCAGAACATACAAACTGATTGGACCTGTTTCCATGGACACATGGACATCCTTAATAGTGTCAGTCTGGCTTCTTCAAAATATGAATGATTTTTGTTACAAAAAAATAAAGTGATAGAATATATGATTGTGTTAATTAGTTGTTTATTGATTACTCCCAAGACGTAGATAGAAAGTAAAAATATGATCAATTTGGTTTCCAGTGAAGAGTTATTTCAAAGGGGCAATAGCATGGTGTTTATGTAAACAAAATTATTTAAAGAAAATGAAAATAAATATTACCAAATGCAAGGTATCATTAGTAATCAAAAGAACGAATGTAACTGGTTAGCTCAAGCTATACGAGTCGAGTCAAGTTGATGTTTAACGCTGTTTTCAAGATTATTTCACTTATATCGCGGCTGCTAGTATAAGTGCAGGGAGAAAGCCTGCAACACCATTGTGGCTATGTATTGCGGTGAAACCTGCGAGCATCGGCTGGAACTAGCGAACCATGGGTGGTACTGCGCTGAATTTCAGTGTAGCATTGCACCAAAACCTTACTGCGTGTAGAACAGTTCTCTACCGCAGACAAAGTTGCTAAGCCCCTAGTGGGACTTCATCCGAAACCAAACGCGCTAATCACTGCGCTATCCCGTCCCCTCAAGCTATATATGAATCAATTTCACTACCTCAAATTATCCAAAGGTGATTACATTTTAATGACAGCCAGCAGTTTCTTTTGATACAGCCTTCTACAGCTACAGATAATCAGTTTCAGTAACGAGATGTTTCACCTTCTGAAGATAATTGTTTCATTTATCGGGGAAAATGTAAAGAAATAAATTGTTTGAAGTATATTTTTTGTATGAATTTGTGTTTAAATATTTCAAATACCCAGTCTTAAATTATTGTTGAATAAATTAACTTCATATGATCTTGAGTGTTTTTTTCCCTGCCCTATTTCATATGAATGCTTTAAAAAATAAATTAATAGCAAAACAGAATCCTAAAAGAAACTGAAACTTTTCAGTAATACTTTGATTGCCCTGCCCAATAGGTGAAGACATTTGGTGAGCATGTGCTGTGGTAACATGCCAATATCTATTTTATATCTTCAGCGTAACGCCAAATTTATCTATATCTTAATATATTGGCATTTTGTATCCAACTCCCTTAAAGCTAAAATCATAATATTTGTAAAATCTATTCTTCATAAAAGATTATATAAGAAACAATTTTTATAAACTAATTGCTGTTTTCCTATGTGAAATATTATCGAAAATTTGAAGAAAAAAAACATTCAGCATTTTTATTTTGTTCCCTGTATGAGCAAGTGTAATAATGCAATAGACAACAAGACACGTACATATATGACATTTCATTTAAAGATTTTATTTTCAGTATACATCAGCTACATGGCAGCTTCCTTTTGTGAAGAGTTCAGTAAGAATTATCTCCCTTGGAACATTATCCACACATTGAGACTGGGGAAACATAACTATTCATAGCTGCATAACCATCGTTGTCTAATATAATCTTTCATGGCAAACATATTCATATTTTAAATTGTCCATGTATATTTTGTCTTCTGAAGAACATGCTCTTTGTTTTGAAAGTTCTACTAACATTTATCCTACCTAATAAATAGTTTGCAGCTTAACGGAGAAGTTCTTACAGATTTCTTCTTGTGGAAAGAAAATTCAATGAATACCTGTGTTTCTGCATTTAAGCTTTTGATGTATGAGTAATTATATAACAGTCGATGTCCTCAGGTTGTTATTTTGATAATCACCAACAGTATAAATGCACAATCAGATATCACAGGACATTGGGCTCTCCTTGACACAGACAACCCTTCAGTCCCTTTAACAATGAAAACATTACATATTCTATTTACTACGGGCTAAAAGAATCAATTCTAATGGTCTGGCGTTTCTGACTCATGAAGCTTTATCTTGAATCTGAAAATTCTTTATTTAAAACTTGTTCTATGAGAAACCAATGTGAAACTGGCATGCTCAAATCAAATTGTATTTATAATAATCTTATAATTATATCATGTGTAGGACAATGTTCCTAAAAAAACAACATATAATCACTTTTTGCTACAGATTGTTTCCATGCTATAGATCATTACAAAACAGCTTGATACGACAGACAATTGCCTTTCAGATCTATCACACATACATTACACATAGATAGAAACATTCTACACAGATCTCAACTACTTATACTGCTTTGGAGAATCCTCCTCAATATGTTTGTCATGGATACAACTTAAGGAGAGAAGGAAAACTATTGGGTAACTCTTGGTAGAAATGGATTATGTTTCCTTTGCAAAGTTTTATATTTGGGACAGAAAGTTTTAAAACATCCTATTTAGAAAATAATGACCCCTTAATCTGAAACTTGATTCGATCATCAGTTCAACCTTGAGGAGTCGTCTCCCTTTGACCAGGAGTGTAGTGCATATGATGGTTTTTTCATGGATATGGTCTACATAATTCAGCAACTTGAATTTACTGGATAATTTTTTATCCCATTCTGAAAAAATTGCAAATACTTGTATAACTTGATGTTTCGAAAATCGAAATGAGCAAAGCATAAGCAATAGTCTCATGCTTGCGAAGAAATCAAGTAATACAACATAAGCTACAGCCAAAAAATTCTTAAGATCAGAGAGAATCAATTTCTTCATAAGAAACAGTCTAAATGAGTCTCATGTAATAATTTGTAAAAACCCAAAGAATTCAAATTCTAAATGGGTGTTTCAACTTTTGAATAATCATAAACTCATGAATCTTAAATACTATTTTAAAATGTTTCACGTAACAAGAAGTGGCTTTGAAAAGATCCTCGAGACTTACGCATTTGTCAAGATCAGCAAGAGGAAACAGAAACGATGGCACAAAAGCTGTTTTTCTCTCTGTGGATTTTCTTTAAATTGCTGCCTTCATGCACACATACATAATCTACAATTTCGTTGACATTGAACTACGAGTCTATCGACGGAAAGACAATAAAGAGTGCTCCATGTATAACATTAATCCATTCGCTCTATTGCAGCAGTCACATCAAACAAATACATTTTGATAAGACAAAAATGCTAACAAAAAAATATAACAGCTCTGCAGAGAAAGGCTTTAATAACTGCAGAGGTTTTTTGTATAAAAAGTGGCTCGTTAAAAAGAATCTGGCTTAATAAACAGTAAGAATTGTGACAGTTTGATAACTGCGACATGCATTTAACGTTCGAACAAGGCAACAGAGTAACAGGTGGCTGGCGTGAATACAAGGTCATGTGACTTTGGTCACATGATCAGTGAAAGACAGGTCATGCATTAGTTGATGGACGATGATGATTGGTTAGTTATGGTTGCTATGGAAATGTTGGCTGCTTGTGACATGCATTTTAAGTAATTTTCGATCGTAAATGATTTTATGAAAATTTCAAAATATTTTAAGTCTAAAAAGTGATTCATGCAGATGGGTGATGACGAAAGTGATGACACATGCATTGATGACATGTTTTGCATTATATGAATACATCCAGCACACACATTGCTCAAACAACAACAAAACAGCATCATTTACCAAATGACATGCACTTTAAGCATATTATGTTAACATCCATGTTGGCAGCAAAAAATGAATGAATTGCATAATGTTTAGAGGTCTGCAGGTTTTATAAAGTCAGTATTAAAAGTAGCAAAATAAAACAAGTCTGAAGAGCAACAATGCATCACCAGCTCAGGCTGAGTTTGAG
Organism: Phorcus lineatus; assembly: GCA_921293015.1. NCBI lineage: Eukaryota > Metazoa > Mollusca > Gastropoda > Trochida > Trochidae > Phorcus > Phorcus lineatus. The sequence continues at coordinate 35,153,115 of OV121086.1, read as the reverse complement.
TCTTTACCGTCCTGGTTTGTATGGTCTGTGCAGCCGAGAGAAACTCAGAAAGCAACACATAAAACTCAAAAACGATTGATGCAGGTGCATTCTATGAAAGTGGTAGTAAAGTCAGATGAAGTCAACTAGAAACAGCATTATTTTCATTCATTACGGCAACGGAAAATCAAATTAAAGGTTTTAAATAAATCACTAGGAGCAGCAAGGACATAGCCACTGCACACAGATAAAACCATTGGGTTCGAGGCTATGATTATTGCAGCCAATCACGGCACACCACTGAACGATTGACCTGCCCTCCAACTGATCAGGGGGAAAAACTGTACAACACATGACCTTGACTCCACACCAACCAGCCAATAAGAAGCTGGCTCTCACCTTGGTGTGGCGTTGGAGGTGTTAAACGACTTTTTAACCGGCTCGCATGTCATGCGTTGTAAGGGTTGGTATGCTTTATGTTGGGCTGCTGCAGCACTTTGGAATTGCTGGGCACGGAATGACACTGACGATTGCACATATTGAACTCCAGGTCCATGGCTTTTGACTGTTTGGAAGGAACTTGTTACCTCCCTTGTGCCCGCATAGGGCGGATGGTCCCCTGAGCCTGGAGAGTGAGGACCAAAGGACACCTGAGGACCAGAAACAGAGGATGTGATGGAGTAGGTAGGAGACTGAGGACCAGCATGGTATGGACTGGAAGGGTGGACTAAGCTGGAACTTGACTGGAACTGGCCCGGGCCAGAGTGATGTGAGTTCTCGCTGTCAGTCGAGTGCTGAGAGGGGCTACTGGCCCTGGATAAACGATCACTTCCTATTAACTGTCTCTGGTAATGTTCTATTAATCTTTGACGACGTAACCTCTCACTGTACTTATAAAAGTCTGCCATTTCATATGGTTTACTGACCTCCATATGAGGCTGAAGTCTGGTGACTGTTACAAGAGAACTTGTTTGAGGTGCTTGATGAGATTCCACATTCCTGGCTCCTTTGTCAGCAGGAGCTGGGTAAACATAGCGCTCACTCCGAGTATAAGAGCCCTCAAAACCTCGAGGACTATAACAGTGGTCCACCTGTGGGCTTTCAGATCTGCCCATAGTCTCTTTACGCTCTGGATCCGGGCTACGCACCAGAGGGGATGGTTCTGTTGGGGCAGCGTCCTGCCAATACTGTCTCTCTGTGTAGTATGTCCGTTTGTCACCACCACCGCCCCCTCTACTTCCAGAATAGTCTCCTTCATGATGTACTGGCACCTCAACCATTATACTACTCCGATGTGACGGAGGATCATACTCTGACTGTGATTCACGTTTGCTCCCAAATCTCGACGGTGTCAGCTCAGGAAGATTTGGATCATTTGCCTGATAGTCAGGTCTTGTATTCCTCTCCAAGCTGTTATACTTCTGCTGCCCTTTCCTATACGCCCCGTCCAAGCTGCCATGCTTCGACGGCAGATTCAACCTGTCTTCATAGCCCTCTGCAGGTGTGGTCGCCCCAGACTTGATATGATCAGAGCTTTCGTAGTGTGAGGTCCGCTGAGAGTTGATGTTGTACATGTTGTTGGCAGAGCTGAAACCGCTGTCCTGGCTGCCCTCTAGTCGGCCCGCGGACTTCATGTTGTCGTACTCTGACTGGTTGCTGGAAGAAGAACGACTCCTGCTGTTGAGAGTGGGATACATCTGACTGCGGTACTGAGTGCGGGTAGCGTACACATTGCTGGGCTGGTAGCCACCACACAGCTGGGGACTGCAGAGAGAAACAATGCACAGAATACAGACATACGCACAATGCTAGCAGTTGGAGGGGAGGAGGAGGAGGGGGAGTGTAATGGAGGTGTGGGTTATGTTGGGGCAAGCTTCCTCGGGGTGTTTGTGCGGTGTACAAAAATATAGCTTTTGATTCTACGTACATTTCTGGTATATGTCTGGCACATATCTGGTACATTAATTGTACATTTCTGGTACATTTCTAGGAACAATTCTTGGAACAACTATAGAAACATTTTGAAAGGATCATTGTGTTGAATCCTTTAAAAGCTTTCAACCTAGTTCTATGAAATAGTTGGATTCTACTTTTACAAGGTAGGATATAACTTAATTGGTTAAAATCTGAAAAAGACCAGAAGAATAACATTTTCAAGCTGCTCGTCAACGAAAAAGTCTAAATATCTTTATTCAGACACTGACTTTTGACTGTAATGTAATAAAAACCACTGAGTTCTAAAGTATACTAAATCCTGCATAGTATCGAACAGTAAGCGATAGAATATAAACCACTGCGCCAATACAATACAGTTAAAACTGTGCGCATTTGCTTGGAATTATGAACATTGGTTGGTTAGGGATTTAATAAAACAAAAAATCCATGGTAATAAATTTCTCTTGTCCCTATAATAAATATAAGTATAGTGATTTAGCTCAGTAAATAGAACATCTATCATTGCACGTCTTGGTGGTTCTTGGCCACATGGAAAGACATTAAAGATGGTAGTTTTTTTTATTATTACTGCTTCCTTGCTTGGAGTCCAGGATATAAATGATAAAAAATGCTTCTATTGGCACTACACTGTGGCTGCTGGGTGCCTAGAGCACAAAACTAATTTCCAATTTACATTGCATTGTGGACAAAGAGTTTTCTGGATAACAACTTCTTCATTATTTGAATAAAGAATTCATTATCCAAGAAATCTTTCATTGTATGTATAATAACATTTTTTTTCAAATATTTGATTTCTACAGTGGTTCATCTCCCTCATCTTGACCTAAAGCTATACTTTTGTACACCCACTTTGTGTGCATGCTTTATGTTAAAGTGTCCTAGTGTTAGAAATTAGACATTTAATTTAGAATGGTTACAAGTGTCAAGATTATAAGATTTATTATTTCAATTCATGCAAATGTTAGTGAAATAGGTATGGAAGTTTATATAATGATATGAGGATTGGTTTCAACAAATCTTACCTTGTTGGTTGAAAATGGAAAACAACTTAATTGATATTCATTATTTAAGTAAAGGAGTATCAGAAAAGTGTGAAAAATCTTTGTCTTACTTTAATTTTTTTTTTATTGGATTTGAATTAGTTTCAATTACCCAATGAGTAAATATTTTCTCAAATACAACTAAAAATAAAACATTAAGGATGAATTTTATTTATTAAAGTAAATTGCTAAAAGATAATTTAATTTCTGTTACCATCCAGAGACTTATAATTTATATTCATTAAAAAATGTCATTGAAGTTTCACTTTGATTATGTTTCACGTGAACTTGCTACATAACATCTGATTTTCTTTTCCATCATTATTACTTTTATCATGATTCAATAGCTGATATAAAACAATCACCTAATAACAAATTACATTACCCAAACTTCAAATTAACATGTTGTTTTATCAAAGTGAGTGAGTGAGTTGTTGTTTAACGCCGCTTGGGCAATATTACAGCAATTTGCTGCGTGTTTTATCAAAGTAGTCCGGATCAAAGCCTATTAATATACTCTACATATGCTTTGACCTTCACCCATTTCTTAGATTATTTGACAAACTAGGATTTTTTTACCTCATTTGAAAAATCTATCACTATTTCAGAAGATATTTAAAAGGATGCTGAATTTTCAGAATTTATTTTCTGAAGTAAAATCGACTTGTATTCTAGTAGAGATTTTACTTCTGTTTATGATGAATGTTAGATGGTACTGGAGTTGCTATATTTATGGTAATGCAGGCTAAATGAAAGCAAGCAGAAGAATAGCTGATTACAGGTAGATGATTAAATGAGCGAAAGAGGCTAGCAGGTAGATAGACACTCAAGGTTATTTGTCTGAGGTAGTGGTGGAGTGGTAATGGGGATGAACTGGGTTAGGAGGTTGAGAATGGTTAGGGAACAAGGGGTCTGTCCCGGGAACGTGCGAGTCAACAGTGCATTCTTTCCGTACTGCAGTCAGGGTATCAAACACTCAACATTGTTACACAACAATTATCCAAATTTGTAAAACAAACAAGCATTCTGCAATGGAAAAAACAAGCTCAATTAGTAAACGACTGAACTTTTAAGAATTGACAGAAGTTAAAACATTATGGTGATTATTTCATTTATAAATTTTACATTAACATTGAATAATGAATGCACCAATTATTGCACTTTGTTTGATTGGGATGGATAATGATAAAGTTCCTGTCACCATGGGTAAATGTGAGATATATTGGATAAATAGGAATGGTATAATGAATAAGTATGATGTCAACTATTTTATACATATAACTACATCATTAAAGGATTAAAATCATAATAAGATAAAATATACATGATAGATTTTTATAACAAATTTAAAATCAATTTGAATATATAGAGTTATCAACATTCATGAAATTTGACTGGAAAATTTAATTCAAACTTTATGATTTTATCTATAGTTCATAATATTATGCTGGTGCTACATGTTGTAAGGGAGGTAACTCTGCTAGGCTTTTTGCAAGTACCTGCTATGACTAGGACTAAGGGTAACACTGTGTGGGATTGGCTGTGGTGGGGCGAAGTTGTCGTCTGGGGGCCGCTGTTGGTGGTGGAAAGACTGGGAGATGGGTGGCCGTTCAACCACAGTACTCTGCAATTGGACAAGATACAAAGGCTGAATAATTGAAAATAAAGAGTTAGATTTTAAAACATTCAAATCAATTTGCAGTAGAAACATGTCAAAAATTAAATAATATGGAGTATTTGTTTTAACATCTACAATATGTCACCAACAGAACAAAGCAGCACAAAACTCAATGAATGAATTTATAAAATATATAATATACATTATATATTTATATATTTATACAATGCAATCAAGACCCGTTTTTAATGTATTACTGTTGAAACAATGACTTATAACTATCCCTGATATCCTAAAACCATTGTTCATGACATCACATTGCAAAGTAAGCAGGCCATTTTCTCAATATTTCCATGCAATTCAAATGGAATATTACCCCTGGAAGTGTGCAGTGGGACTTTACAAAACTTGTACGAACTTGTGTATAACTCTCTCTCTTTTTCGGGAAATACAATCCTTCATACTCGTTTCGTAAAAATTATTTGACTCACTTCCTCAAATAATAATCTCTATTTTTGTAATCAGAAAAAAATCTCAGAACTTATGCTTGCAAACACAGGGCAAGTTTGATTGCCAGAGATTTTTACATTATATCTTAGGAAGAAGTTCCCCTACGCCAATTCAATAGACTAACCAGACAGGTAATAGAACTGTGTATCATTGCCTTAGTGCTGAGACAATATAAACAGATACCAGTTTTATGAGGCAAGACAATTGTATCATGTAAGTACCGCTAAAGAACATGCGAGACGATTATCATCCTGATACCATGGTTGCGATACAATATGTATCCCAATTATCTATTGTTGAAGAAAGCAGAATAGCACATTTAAAATGATGTTATTTCTAAGATACCAACCCGTCATAAACAATATACGAATGGAAGTCACAAACTCAGAGAGACTGTGAAATTGTTGATAAACTATCAGAAATATAATATACTTTCTGTTTGTCTATTCACTGTCAATCTATTCAAAATAAAATAAAAAATTTGCAAGATCATTTATAAATTTATTTGTTTGAAACTAATTATGTTAATAAATATCGGGATAATGTATCTTGTGGTCATACATTGATGTGTCGAGGACTCTCACAATACATAAATATCCTGATATATTGTCTAAATATGTTTTGTATGGATGCACTTATATTGCACAGTAGACGATGAACACTTGTTGCTACTGATGAATCGTGAAAGCACTAGTAGGTATGATAGTAGACTAAAATTTAGTCTGTGAAGAATATTAATTATTTACTGTTCTTTCATCCATAATATTTTTAGACTAGACTTGCTGAATGTGGACCTAGACTGTATAAAAGGCTCCTTTATATACACAGTCATGAAGCAGGACTAGTAGGATATAGGCAGTGTACTGCACCCACCTGTGGGGGTCTTTGGACCGGTTCCCTGTGATACCTCTGTACAGGAGGTGACTGGGCCGGGGAGACAATCTCTGAATCTGAAATAGTAAACTCTCTATATCACAACTGTCTAAATATGTGGACACACTTTAAACACAATAGTTCTATGTGATGACAACTGGTGAAAATAGGGATAGTTGAGTCAAATATGCTTGTTGAAATTTGACTGAAACAAGATTTTTTGGATAACAACTTCTTATGAATTTCACATAATTTTGGTATGACATCATAATACAAACCTGTGTCTGCTAACCTCAGTAGAACAAATCCTTTTTTTTGGAGAAAATTTCTTGCCTTCACCGTTTACATTCTACTACCAAAATCTCGAAAGAATAGAGATTCTCTTGTCAATAGCTGAATAAATTTGTCTGTAGGTCAGCATGTACCATAGTGATGTGTTGAGGTTGAGCCCTTTTATGATGCATTATTTGTCTCAAGTTTGCCCATTTTGCCAGATGACATTAAGCATACACCAAATAAACAACATACATATAAACACCCAGAGTTCATTCATCTTGACAATTTCATTCATCATGCCTTACAATTTTTCTCTTTATAACTAACTGTACAACCCTCATGCTCCTTGTGCTGTGCGATTTAGTTTTTATTCTGAACAAAGATTCCCACACATTCATGTATTTCCTAAGGACAATTTCATGCTCTAACTGTAAACATGTATCTCATAATGTGTACAGGTACTGTCAATGTAATCTTCTTTTCCTTTTATCATAATTTGAATTAATGATAATTTACTAATATTTCAATCTGAATGTTCAATGTTGAAGGCCAAGCTATAGTAGCAAACTAAACACAACATTCAAATATAACTTAGAACAAAAGGAAATTTAGCATTGTCTCATACACAGGGCTCCAGATAATTATTTGGACTCCACTCCTCAAAATAAAAATACAGGAGTAAAATTACCACATGAAAACAAAAATAGGAGTATTTCATGGTTTATCATTTTTAGATCCTTATTCCAAGTTAGCATCTTTTCCGATTATAGTCCTTGATTATATTTTCCACATGTTTAAGTTAACAATAACAATAAATTTATCTATAACTAAATATAAACTTGGTAATCTTTGTTTTCATACAGGTTGGCATCAAGTTGGCTACTATTTGAGACGTAAAGATCAGATATGTGGAAATTAAACTTTATTTTGACAAGTGACAATCACTCATGTAAACAAATATCTGACTCGTATTCAGGGAAAGTTGTGCATATCTGTAACTCATTGATTTCATTTTCAATGCGTTTATATGAATTACCTGTGCGTATTTTACGCAGATACGCATCCTATCTGGAGCCCTGATACAGCTAGTTTTTGGAAATCTTTCAGTGTATATATACGTAAGACATCGTTACAAATATATATATATATATGGTTCTCACAAATGTCAAGTGTTAATTTCATGTGCAAGCTCTTGTATTTGTGTGCATTTTCAAAGGGTACTCATGCAGAACATATTATTCATTGCCTTGTCACATGCAACAGCAAACATGAAATAAAAACAGTGTGAAACAATTAATGGGGGAAAATTAGCTGAAACAAAAACACTTATCTTGCCAATTAAAAGCATAATACGTTTCACGTTTTTGTTACAATTTCATGCAACTTTCAAGTACAATCTTCCAGTTTCAAAGCCTGCTTCAAACGATCTTATTCTAACTAGATGCAACCAAAACTCTAAACAATAGCCAGTTTTGAGATGGAAAAGTTAAAGTTCAATAGCTAAGTGTTTTTGAATAAGGATTGTTTTCAAACTAATCAAAGTCCCTTTATCTCCTTGAAATGCTTTTACTGAAAACTAATAATTTGTAAAATATAAGTTAAATGAGAGAAAACAATATTGAAAATATTGAACATTCATATACCGCAGACTATACTAATAACAAAAGGGTATATAATTGCGCAACAACGTCATTTTAACAAAACCGTCCTGGGCATTTTTAAATTATTAAAATATCATTTATGAATCACTGTATAAAAAAAGTTTTTTTATACAGCAAAAGGATTTTTAACGTGATTTTAATTTAGCAAAATTAAAACACAGTCGAGATAGAAATTTAAAAAAACGTCATAATTCCTTATTATGAAAAACTACATCTTTATAACAATACAATTTTCTCCTCTTGGTGGCTGGAAGACTGTACACAAGTAAAACATCAAACAATAGATACACATATGTATATGTATGTCATTAGAGGCGGTGAATCAAGACAGCCAGTACTAACCACTATCTGTTAAAGGCAGACTATCCTCGCTTTGCGCTGTAAAGAGGGAGGGAGCAACATCGTCAAACAGTTAGTCACAAAACATACCACAGGTCACAAAAATATCACTTTCATTCAAAATCAGCTCAAAAAATGAGTCGTAACACATAAATGAGAAACTGAAGTTGACTGGGGTTGAACAATTGCTACATTTGGTAGGTGTTAGTGCTCCAATTGATATTCATATTTATGTATGTGTCAAAGCTTATAATATGAATATTCAACTCTTGCAAATAAGTATCTAAAATTCGACCTTACATGTTAATTGTTTTTCAAAAAAACCAAACATGTCTGAGAGAAAGGTTAACCATTTGATTGGAATTTTGAAAATCTATGATTTCTAAATATCATGCCCCTCAAATCACCTGTTTTAGAAGGAAAATTGTCATAGGAGGGAAAAAAGGTATCTCTTTTTACTTTATTAATTAGGTTTGGGGAAAGTTCATTGATGCTGCACATTTATGTTCTCCAAATTTATCAATATCACGTAAAGAAAAACAATTTACCACTTCAATTCTTAAAGAAAGGGATGCTATATCTTTAATTTGCTCTAGGGAAAGAGTTTTCATGACATCTTGACATGCATGTGTATCGCGCAAACTTGGTTTGAGAATAAAAGAGTATATTAACACCTGTGTATATTAGAAATTCATTTCATTGCTTGGCATGGAGTCAATTTAAATGTGAAGTAGACACGTGTCAGTGTCATTGAAGCGTGACAAGGTTTATACACACTGTTCCTATTGTAGCTTTGTTCCGCCTCAGTGCCTCTCATAACAGTCAGCATTCAGGTGAGCTTGGCACTTTGCAAATTTAACAGCCGATTGACAGAGGTGTGTAATTGTTGTTAATTATCCTTGAGTTTGACAAATTGTCATGGTTGTTAGTTGCTGTCCAGAAAGTCTTGATGGTCGATTACAACGGAAAAGAATTTGCTGCTGTGTGTTTGTTATAAGTGTATTTCACAAGTTATCATTGTATCATGTATGAACTTGCCAGTTTTCTGAACAACGACTGAAATCTTTCAGGGCATTTAGAAGTGGCATGCATAAGACCAGCAAGATTTTCTGGATAACAACTTTTTACTCTGAAACATGAGCACTTCAAAACAGATGGTTACCCAGAAAATCTTGTTCCTATCAACCAATGGCCAAAATAGAATACACTGAGTATAATTGAATTATTTTTAAGCTAGTGGCAAGATTTCTTCATATTTAAATTTCTTTAAATTTTATTCAGTAAAAGGATGTGAATGGTTGACCAAATGTGAATTTTAAATGATTATGTATACATACTTACATTTACAAAATGTATATATGTATTTGCTGCCACCTCATAAATCACATTTGCTAAGACTGTAAATGTAAATTTCAGCACATGTGGAGATGACAGCCTATAGATGTTTTAATCAATTCAGACTGCCTGTTGATTTAATATTTCTTGTATGGCAGTAGAGATGACTGCTGGCATTTTGAAGGGATTTTTTTCTGGCATCTCTCCTGGCATCATTCTCGCAGAAGAAGAGTCTCAGTGTGTCTGTTTCTATAAAGAACATCCGTGCCATGTTTCTCAGATGTGGTCTTAAATCCAACTTCAGGATTTGACAACTGTTTATCAACTGATTGAGAAAAAGGGTATCAAAATATTTGTGGATATTGATATTTGTATTTTATCTACAGGTTTGTGTAGACATCATAAGTGGAACATGATCTCCAACAGATTGTGGATTTCTTTATCTTCACTTGATGATAAATATCTGATCACATTGATAGTGTCACAACAGCATGTGACAGCATGATTTTACATTGCATGGACCTGCCATTGTGCCTTGCAGAACCTAATCACCATTCCAATCATATTCAAGCCATGCTCTACTAAAACTAGGAGGGTGCAAAAACCAAGGAAACTAAAAAAGGAAACGAAAATCAAAATAAGACAAAACTTTTATTACAAAAATAAATAAATGCAGGTACATCATGCCACACACATACAAATAGGAATAAATCTGGGAACACAGACTTGATTGACTTGCTTGGAGGGAGAATTAGAAATTGCATAATGAAAATAACCTTGCATACCTTGGTCGTTTTCTGCTGAAGTCACTTAACTCTGAATTCACTTCACTCGCTGAGATTTTAAAATTACATAAAAATACACAATCCCTACAAGACTTGAATAATGTTACCGATGAGATCTTGGCATTAACCTGAGACAAGCATTTACAAGTTGGGAACAGATACAAACAAAAAACAAATAAGTGCGTGGAAACAACGAACAATCACACACCTATCTAGATCTAGCATCCATGCGATATGTACTGGGTTATCATGCAACACCAAAAGCTGGTCACAACATTCATTCACACACAAATGTTCATCCTTCAGTTCATACAACCAGCCATGCAGCACACACAAGTTCATTATGCACCAATGCAAGAGGAGGAGAGGCTGGCAAGCACCAACTAATGCCGTGAAAGCTGTACAATAACAAGTGATGACTCTCCTAATGCTAACACAAGTCCATGTAATGTTAACCCCGATGTCCACATGCTGCAATGGTATCATTTCTTCAGCAGTGTCTTTAGCACAAATTAATCCATACGTTTGACCCATGGTCACTCAGATGATCAAACTCACGGACAACGACTTATCTGACCAGAATGTCCTGGAAGCACCCTAATGCTATTATGCAAGTCATTCACTTTACTTGTCTCTCAAACTTGACTCTCCCGCATGGGAGCCCTTGCAACACTGAGACTCTTCTCCCGCAGGTACTGATGCCAAGATGCTCTCGCTCCCTGCAGGGTTCTTGATCCTTCCTCCTCCTCATCAGAATCCTCAAAGATGTCATCGTAAGTCTCCACATAAGACTTGTATCTGAAGGACCGAGACCGACGGCTCCTCGGGTTCCACATGGACTGGGAAAGGCGGGTGTCTGTTTCTCTAACAGGGTATATCATTTCGTCACTGAGGGACTGCGAGAGTCTAGGGTGCACGTGAAGGTACGTACCGTCAAATGTTGAGGATGCAGCCCGTAGTCCGACCTTCCCCGTCATTGTCTTCATGTCATTCAGCTTCTTCTCCATGTCCTTCAACTAAAAATGCAAGATGTGGTTAGACAGTTGAATTGTTTGTTCATTTACCAAAACTGAACGGAAAATGCATAACAATCTCGAATTTTGAAAGAAGATTTTTTTATTCTATTAATTAAATCTACATTTTTTATTTATCTTTCTATTGATGTTTGTTTAATTAAGAGGCACAATAATCCATAAACCATGCATATTAACATGACTTATCCAATTTGAGGAAATACAGTTTTTAATCTCATGAATTTGGCAAAAAGAATTAATATATATTTAATGGATATTCACCTTCTGGAGTGCCCTGGTGTACGACTGACGCCTCTGTTTGCGCACACTCTTGCCAACGGTCTTGTCCTGAGCCAGCTTGTGTGCTGCACTGGTGATCTTACTCTGCAGCTCATACTCAAGCTCCAGCTTAGCAAGCTTATCCTCATGCTGCAACAAATATAGCCATACTTAGTGTTTGAAGATGGAGAATCTAACAACTTCTGACATGTACAGTCCAAGTCATTAATAATTTTTTAAATTTGTAATATTTTAAAACTGACTTTAGTATCTCATGTTGTGTCACACTAATCAAAACTCTGCTTTCTTCTATAATCAAATGTTCTAAGACCAGCACATTTTTCATTTACACAAAAGATGATTGATTCAGGTACCTACCTCATCACCGGTGTTGCCGCCGATCTTGGTAGAGAGAGAGAAGGCTGTGCCCACTCGTCTCCTGAAGGTAGGGGGCTGCTCCCCTGGAGCAAGAGGGGTGTCATGGGGTAGCTCGCCTGTCAACTCCTGCAGGGATTAAAGAGAGTTTAGTTATAGTGGAACAGTTATATCAAGTAAGACACAGAAAACAGGAATTTAAACATAAGAAGAACATTTAAGTATCTTTATAATCAATGTTTTGCCTCTCTTAAATCAAACTGGTCAGTATAGTGGATAGTAAAAAGAATTGTGGGTAGAAGTAGCAACTAAAGGATAGATTATTTAAGTACTAAGATAGCAAACAGTTATCCATTTATCAATTATATTTAACCACCATCATTGTAGGCATAGATGATAGTAAGATTTGTATGAGTAGAAGTAGTCAGCGGACTCAGCCTCCAAATAGAACTTTGAAGACAATTTTCCATTATTAATTACATATATATTTATCTTATGGGATCATAGAATATCAACCTACCCCCTCCTGAAAGCAGAGCCTCTTGAGCTCCTCTGTCTTCTTGCGGAGGGTTTCTTCCAGCGCCTCCTTTCTGGCTCTCAGAGCCTGATACATCTCGCGCTGGGCCTTGATGGTGTCCGACTGCTCAATATTCACTGCAAAATAAAGGAAACATTTAGTATCATGTCATTCAAGAGCTTCAAACACATGTCTGTCAAGCGGAGGAATGAATTCTATACCCATCAGTCACAGAAATTCAACTGAAAAAATAATGGGTATAGGTAAATTTTCCATATGGTAATGAAAATTATAATGTTCCACATAATTCAAAACCCTGTTAAGTAGAGCTCTTCTTATCCATAGACCTACAAGCTTTGACAAATTGTCAACTTAACCTTCCTCCATCTCTCTTCTCCTAATGAATCAGATAATACCCCAGTCCAGGGTTGATGAGGAAGTGAGGACCCGACAATACACAGGATGTCACATTCGGTCAAACTACACAATAATCCTAGTGACATTACATGCACTGTACCCACAACATGTCAAGTACAGGAACAAATTCCTACAATATCTCTCACATCACTTGAACCTGTTAATCACTCAGGGAACATTTCTAGTATCATTTTAGTACAGAGTCCTGAACTGAATGATTAATCAAAATTCACAACAAATTATAATAGATAATAACCTCCCATCTTGACGGTACTGCTCTCTCACGAGTTAAAATCCAAATGAACTTGATCAACACCAATCTTAAACATGTTTTCATTCACTGACCGAAATACCAATCATAACTGACGTGAGTAATGTCAAACGTTTTTGTTGTATAGCCGTATGGGAAGGGCCCACTTATCAATTGAATCATCAAGCGTGACCATGACGCTAACGTTACCTTCAAACATTGTGACCTAGCGTGTGAACGTACGACACAAACAGTCCGGGGTATCCATTGAAGGAGATATCCATATAGGAATAAACTATCAGACAGGAAACTGCCACAAAGAAGTAGCCATAACGGTTTTAGACCGGTCGATGGGACTGCACAGTGTGAACACCAGCACAGATCAATAATTCCCTTAACAGCAGCCAAGTGATGTCATACAGAGGAAAATCCTTCAGCACCAGACTCAACATTGATTATGTGTATCCTGCAGCCTAGCATATGCTCAAGTTTAGTTATTACCTGCTATAAACCTTGCACTTTAAACAACATATAATTTATGGATGTCTCATAATTGTGAAAACTGTGAAATAGTATAATAATGTCACAGATAAATGAAATTCATTATTTTCATGTTCCAGATATCAACATTAATGCTCTAATTCACTAACTGCACATTTTTATGCCAACAAAATAAAAACCTCTTTTTAGCAATTTTGAAGTAAAATGTATATCAAATTGAAATAATACAAATAACAAAGAAGAACAGCCATGTTCTGACTGTATACCTCCTTACTTATATGCATGTTAGGTAAGATCCTCTGGTAGGTAGGTAGGTAGGTATATCCAAGTAGAGATCCTTAGAGTTTGAAGTGTGGAGAGAACTATGCTGCTGTGAGCACCAACCCCAATAATATACCCCCCTTAATCCCTTCAGCTTCCCTGACAAAGCTCAATCTGGGGGGGACAAAGACACTGAGATGATCCCTGGGGGAGAGAGGAAGCTTGTGGAAGTGGATTAACTCCTGGGGGTGCCAGACTAATCCCATTGTCTAAACAGGGTGTGAGAACACAAGGCATTGTGGCACTAACAGTGTAGTTTTTACCACTAAACCTTTGTTGTCTTTGCGAACTACTCCGGGTCCTGTGTATATCTAGCCAATCAGTGTAGGTTTGTTTGTAGATTGAATCCTATAAGTGAGCACCTTTGTTTCTCAGTTAGCCCCCAGACTGTTAGGTTTCCTGATAATGGCTACCACAATATTGTCAGACTTCCATCACAAGTCCTTTGTAGAGGCTGCTGTCCTACAATAATATGCTAATGATTAAAGGGCTCTCAAGTGCTGTGGTTTACCCTCCACTTCCTTTTATAAATGTTGGTTTTAACCCTTTGATAATGCATTTTTGGGTAGCTTGTTTTTTCTTTATTTACTTCAGTAACAAGGTGTTACACAAATCTCGACAACTAATTCTGATAAACAACAACTAATAGTGAAGTTTTTCTGTTAGTTTGGCTACCATATTTCTTGTTCAAATTCATCACTACATGTTACTAAATTCAGTAATTATTATACCTGTTATAATAGGTCTTGATAGAGAAATCAATAATTAACTGGGTGTGAGTAAACAGGCTAACACAAAGCTCTGAAGTGACAAAGAAATTCAAGTTATTATGCTATTAACAGACATTGATCTGAATGGCCAGTTCAGGATTCCAAAAATATCAATAATACTTTTGCTTTGATAGACCAACTTCCATTTGGAATTTATTCCCTTGATAAAATGTTCTTGTGATACTAGTGACTTTAATCATTTATATAAAATATATATATTGTTGTTGGTATGTGCAAAAGTGTGACATATATAGTCACCTTTTGTTACCTTTTGATGATATTAACAGAATATGACCAAAAATTGCTTCCCTATAGAAAATACATTTATTTCTTGAAAGGTGCTTCTATTTTTTTGATTGAAATATGTCCCAAAACGTATCCAAAATTCAAAATATTTATTTTTGTTCTTCATCAAAAAGGTTCAGAGAACAAAGGGTAATTAGTACAGGATACACTAATTGGAGACCAGTCAGTAATTAAGCATCATCAAAGGCTCAATTAACATCTCTTGTTTATCTAGCAAATTAATTACTGGCAATAAAGTGTGTGTCTCAATCAAATATTGTTTTTACTTTTACAGGTATTCTGTTTGATCATAAGGGTTTGCTTTCAAGGAACTGGGTTGTAAAATGTAACCATAAAACCTAGCATTATAAAATAAAAAGTTTAAGGAGGACTTTTTCAGTTTCATATTGCACATACTTGAGCATAATTATGAAAACCTTCACTTTGAAAATTTTATTTTTGGAGAGAAGTTTTTGTGTATCATGTTACATGTTTTCGATGAAATTCTAAATTGTACTTGCAAAAATAGTGCTTGTGTTTTCAAAAGACTAATCTTAAACGGCCAGTTCGATTACGTTTTCAGCGATAAGCTTATGCTGCTAACGAAGCTATTTTTAGATACAGTGCGTCAGCAGTTAAGTAGATCTATAAATAGAATGAGAAAAGTCCCTTCCCATAATGCATTTCTCTCTTGTTGTCGTCTCGCAGGCGAATTTCCATCGTACTTTCGCGGTCGCCCTCGACTTCGCACAACTTCACTCATAGTAAAACTCTTCTTTTTTAAGAAAGATATCTAAGTTACTTCACATAAAGTTTTTAATGTACGGAAAACTGCAGCACTGTGAGTAATTTGGAGTGCGATAGTCTGGACGAATCTTTGTTTATATTGGGAAGCCGGAGCGAAGCCACTTTTCTCCTCAGTGTCATATTGATTGAGCTTAGCCATTTGAGATGTCATAATTAGTTATGCAAACATTATTTACATTATTAATCCCCAACAATCAAAACATCCAAGTAACTACAAGGTTACTACAACGCAGATCAATCATGCAGCGGACAACAATCTAATGGCCGCCATGATCGCAATAGAGTTAAGCCCCTTGGTAGTGCTGGTCAGTGGCTTCGATTGTTTTCGCTATTTTTTTCAGTTTGAAGGACGGATTACAACTAATTACCAAACATGAAAAAGTTGTAAACACAGAAAATAGAAAACAAATCGAATATATAAAAAAGTTACGTGTCGCGTGCAAAAGGGAATTCCCTCCCGAATATTTGTGGAACAGAAAATACCCGGTCGAACTGGCCGTTTAAGTTTGTACATTAAATTAAGATAAACTAGACAGAAACTCAAAGCTTCTCAATTTCAAAATTCAATCTCAATCTAAAATATCGACTCTTTTGTTCAGAAAGTAGTCTCACCTCTCTCTAATGCCTTGTTCATTAAAGCAAGAGCCTTGACAAAATCAGCACAGGATTCCATTGAGATTGCCATTTCTCTGTGTCACTTGTCACTAATAGCACTAGACTGACATACCTGCCTCAGACTGATCCCCCTTATATAGTGTCACCTTCTCAGGTGTTGAGTCAATCAGGTAAAATAGCACAGGTAATTAGACAATCAGCAGGTATAGACCTCTATGGCTGCCTCTTAATTATCATGTCTCAATTGGCTTCCCTATGTCTCTGATGTCTTAACGAAGTTTGTAGATGCAAGAGAGTCACTTTACTGTCATCACATATCTGGCTTCGTTAAATTTGGGTATGGGGACGCATGTATCTTTGATGTGTTAACGAGTTCAACAGGTGAGAAGATCTCACGTGCAACATTAATATTATTTCTAAATTAAGTCTGATCGAGTAAATTTAGTTATGAGTAAATGTCTTTTAAAAGTAAATTTATTTGTGTCATTTGCACAAAATTTTAGGATTCAGAAATTCACTCTGATTAGAACATTTACATTTTGTTGCCAAATTGTGAAAATTATCTTCATATAAACAATCTAATTAAATCAGAAAGTAAAGACCGAAGTTTGATTTCACCATTTCCATAATGTTTAGAATTTCACTCAAAGAAAGATGTTAATGATTCGTTGATTTTATTGAAGGTTTGTTCCAATTGTCTCCCCTTGACTAGACACCTCTGCAGGTCTATTAGGTATTGTGTTCTCACTGTTTTGAACTATCTACAGCATAAAAAATCCATTTTTAGTGTTAAATAACAGACTCTGGAACAAGTCAATATGGCTAAGATGTAACCCTCTACTGCGTCACACAAACTGCCAGAGTATGTAACATTTATTGAACATGTAAAATGATTTTGTATTATAAATATTCTAACTTGAACATGTGATCTCATAATCTCTAGCTCTGGCCAGATTTACATCAACATCCTGAATATTTTAGTCATGAACCAATTAACCAGTCTTTATGAGAATGTTTTCAAAATCAGAATGATAAACTAGTGTTTGAAGACTGTTTTGGTTGATCCTAAACGATTGTAACAAATATTTGTGAAACAAAATTATTCTTTCACCAGCATGTATTTGTATATTTGTAGTGAGAAATAAGCTGAGGTTTGCTTTCTTTGCTAATCCTCTCACTTTACTAGCTGACTGTAACTATGAAATAAGGGTAATATACATGTACATTGTATACTGTTGATTTCTTAAAGCCATACTTGTGGAAAGTTTTGAAAATGTACTTACATGATAATGCATATTTCATCAAATGGGTTATAATAATTGATGGCAAATTGCTAAATGGTACTCACAATCAAATCTTGACGTGGTGAGACTAGGTAAGCTCTGAGAGCTGGCGCTGCGACTGATGTCTGATCCTGTAGATCCGGGTAGAGATGTGGTGCTGCGTGATAGATCAGCAGCGATCTCGCTCATACTCCGCGCACTTGGCAGAGAACCCTGCATCAGTAACAATGATAATTTGTATGTTACCACTTTGGTTTTCACTCAAATGCTACTTCTTCTACAATTTTCACTCAAATGCTACTTCTTCTACAATTTTCACTCAAATGCTACTTCTTCTGATAATTTGTATGTTACCACTTTGGTTTTCACTCAAATGCTATTTCTTCTATAATTTTCACTCAAATGCTACTTCTTTTACAATTTTTACTCAAATGCTACTTCTTCTACAATTTTCACTCAAATGCTACTTCTTCTGATAATTTGTATGTTACCACTTTGGTTTTCACTCAAATGTTATTTCTTCTATAATTTTCACTCAAATGCTACTTCTTTTACAATTTTCAATCAAATGCTACTTCTTCTACAATTTTCACTCAAATGCTACTTCTGATAATTTGTATGTTACCACTTTGGTTTTCACTCAAATGCTATTTCTTCTATAATTTTCACTCACATGCTACTTCTTTTACAATTTTCACTCAAAAGCTACTTCTTCTACAATTTTCACTCAAATGCTACTTCTTCTGATAATTTGTATGTTACCACTTTGGTTTTCACTCAAATGCTACTTCTTCTACAATGTTTAAATAGCGCCTGTTTCATCACTGACCAATCTAATCTTTGAGTTTGCCACTAATCGTAAAAAGAAAATCTCTAATTTTTATGCAATTAAGCAAGGATTACAAAGGCTGACATATCCGTTACAGTCCACCATTTTCTTTTGAGGAACAATGACATGAAAAAGGCGCTGTACTTTTACTAGTTTCACAACATTATGAAAATATATTATATATATGTATGGATAGCATATCCACAAATCAATAAATGATTTATGGTAAGACAAATCAACAATGCCTTCTAATGCCACAGCAAGGCTTTCATGCACGTAGCGCCGATATTGGTTTCACTTCTCATTCTTCTTTTATTTTACCGAGTGTGAGGTCTCATGTATCTAGTATTAAAATCTAAAACTAAATCAACCAAAATGTTACTCTCGGTAGCTTGTTTCAACTGGGTAATGTTATAATGATCTACTAATAACAGTCATGTGTAAACTGGAATGTTCCCTCAAATGTTGTTTCCACAAAATAAAGCCAGACAGGACTGTCTTTTTAAATCAGCCGATTATACCTTTCAGGTGAAGTTGCAAATACATGCTGCATAGATTGGTGAATACATATGCAAGCTGGGTGTACAAATTTAAGTCAGTGTCTTGTTTACATGACATAGTGAAAACAATTTGGTACCTAATACATTTTGTTTGTATAGATTTACTAGATGATTTTAAGGATGAGCAACTTCTTTATGTTTACAATGACTATCTTTTGATTAGATCCTTACACGATTTCAACCATATCAAATATAAATCTACGACCTTTTCATCATCTTTGTGAGACGAAATAGAAATTTCTTTTTAATAAAATCCCTGTGGTATCCATACCACCTAGAATGTCCCTAAAACAGACCTAAGGTTAAACTTGGCAAGCCAAATAAGAACTTTAGTTGCATTCCTTTGGAGCCAAGATTTTAGTATCACTTCTTAGTCAAACTAAGTATTAAGAATTCATTATATATTTGAAGTTAAATTTTTAAAAGTTGGCATGAAATGAATGACTGCTAACCTTGCTTTGTTTGCGGTCTAGGTAGAACTGATGCTGCGCGACTGCCATGGACCAAATACATTTTGTCAGTTGATGTGTGGCTGCGAACCAAGCGTGTACGTTGACGTTACCAGGACCAAATGTTCGCCTGCTCACAGATACCCTGGAAAGAAACATATTTAATTACAATTCATAGTTTTTAGTTTATAAATTGGAATTACATTCTCTCTTTTCTTTTAATCCAAAATCTTTTCAAAGCAGTCAGCAACATAAGGTGCTTCCAGAGGGATAGGAACAAAATTGATGACTAAGCAATGATGTGGTGATTATGAATATATAATATTACTGAGAAGCCTTGACATTTTGAATTATGCTTTGATTGAATTCTAACAGAAATTGATATTTTTAGGTTCCGGTAATTGATAATTTGTATAACATAAATCATTTCAAAGCTCTAAAGCATTAGGTGTCAGAATCAAATCCTTTTTACCTTTAATGATTAAGCCTGTTTTTAAAAAAAAAATCTTTCTCTTAAATCATTAATAAACTACACTAATTTGATAATTTTTCTTATGCATAAAGAAAGTGAATTCCTTTCCATCTTGAATAAAATCCAAAAACTAAAATTCAACAAAAAAAACAAAATGAAAACATCTTGCTATATCAACTACAAGTTTCGCAAGGGCATGTCAACACTGTGCAATGCAAGCAACAATAAATACACAATAAAACACAGAAAGAAGCCAATATAGGAACACAAATAGGGAAACATGATTACACATCATTAAATTTATTCACCTGTAAGCCTAGGTAAGCCATATGCTAACTAAAGGCATATAAGCTCCAAGCAGTCGAACTAGGATGATATAGGCAGATTATGTTTATGACCGAGTGATCATGGGTGATATGATGTTGCTTGATGTTGGATATTAAGTAAGCAGCTGAATATTTTGATGAATAATTTGATCTTAAAATAACTTCCTACTGAATTATAGATAACACACTATGACCAGAAAATAAATAAAACGTGGGTCTCTTGAAGCTGTGATAATCCAGGCAAATGAATACTGAAGCATCCATAAAATATTTGTCGGAAAATTACAAAGCTTGTTAAAATCCTAATCATATAATTCACCTGTGATGTCAAGTGCTTATTATGTTGCACCTGTGATATCATGTGCTTATTTCAAATGCAAAGATAAGCACATAAAGCTCAGAATGTGAGGAAGTTATTTGAATATACCTACTCATCAACATCAGAAAGAACTAAGAAAGGATTGACTCCGTAAAACTGGAACTGGATCCAAAATGGTGAACACATCTATCTCTCCAGCTGCTCATATTTGTTGATAGGTTTATAATGTTCCTTGTGAAAAGCCGGCCTCTTAATACTTACTGAGTGCTTGGGTCAGATATAGCATCCGAGAGGTCATCGAATTCGGTTAAAGGTTCACGTATTGCATCCTCGTAAAGGTTGAAGCTGCTCAATGTGTGGATGATACTGGATGGTTGGAACAAAACAGTCATGTGAGCCAGAGAGGACACCAAGTTTCAAGCTGAGTGACTCTATTTGCTTCAAACCTAGCGTTTTATGTCAGATACCGCTTCATATAAATGCAGATTTAAAAGTTTTTATTTGCTCTATACCTGAAAGACTATCAATGTACTTTACTAGATCGAATGTATGTCTACACAAAATGGAAATGTTCCAAAATGAAAACGAAAATTGAATTCAGAGTTCAGATTTCACTTTCAGAATGTTTTGTTAAAAAACAAAATATTTTGATAGTTGATAATGAACTCACCAAGCATTTGTTAAAAAAATCTAAAGGTTTCGTATGAATTGAATTCTATTTTGAAATTTTTTAAAACCTGATTTGAAAAGCAGTGTGTTTGAACATTTCCAAAGATTCCTGATTCGACTTGAGAGAAGGTGCCTCTGTTATCAGTGAGTGCCTAGAACCCCACACCTCTGTTAGTGAGTCTTGAGACTTATGTTCATTCCAAATTCCTTGGTTTAATCTAGCTTTGACCAATACCCTGCACCATCAACTTGTTCATGAACAAAGATTGCACAGTGAGTTGCCTTTGGCATTATGTTGTTAAATCTTTCTGTGTGTCAGCACATCTTCAGATCGTGTACAGCTAAATTCACAGTCCTTGGTGGTCTATCTTATTTTGAGGTCTAATTTCATCTCTATGCCATGCAAGTTGGGTGAAAAACCAAACCAAATTCGATCATGCAGCTGTGGTTTTAGGTTTGAGTTGACACTTATATATGTTGGACAATGTTAGTGCTGAAATGTTGAAAAAATACAGAAACTGTTTTGTTATCTATAAGCAGCAATCATGAATGATTTATTGTCTATTTTGATGTTGAAAGTGACTGAAGTTGATGATGATGATGATGATGATGATGATGTCAATGGTGATGATGCTGATGATAGCTATGTCAATGATGATTGCAGTAATAGAATGCTACTAATTCATGCAGCAATTTAACTGGCAAGCTGTATCATAATCCTTCATAATCAAAGCTACTAACAAATGTTATTCACTTTGCAAAGAGTTGTCTCCCTTGAACCTATTAAACATGGCTGCCTACTGTCATCTATATATACATTTTCAATATCCATTATAAATAATTCCATGCATCTTTGGAAGAGAGAGCAGTTCCATTTCCTCAAGCAGTTTTTAGATTGACAAACACCATGCATGCAAACAGGGGTAAAAGACTTCATGCAGAAAATGAGGCAAATATTTTAGAGTCATCGCAATGTGTATTGGTCATCATGTTTCCAGCCTCCACCCAACAGAACAGGAGGTGAATGTGTCGAAGAGGGATAGAGGAAATATCCACCTTATAAGGATTGTGAATTAGTACTTTATGTTTTTGTACATTTTCTAGTTAGTGCTACATTCTGTGAGGCACCTTCCTACATATGAAGCAGGCTATATGATTTGACGATATCTATTAATTCATTCAAATATATATTACATAATATCTTATCTTGAATTAAACATTTCGGTAATTTAGCTGATGAAGTCTGGGACTCTGAACACAAACACTTCAAATCAAAATCAAACTCATGCAAACACCAATAGGAACTCAAATTGTGCACTATTGTTTTCTACATACAAAACATGAGGATAAATTAAATTTTCCAAAAAAACCATGTAAAAACAATCATGCTTGCTTTACTTCCTTGAACGGAACAAAGTGCTGTGAGTTTCATGACAGCCTTAGAATCACACACACATACTTATGTATATATATATGCACACAATAGAAGATACATGACACATAAACACAAGGCAACCTACCGTTTTGGATCATGCACTTCTATAGAAAACTTCTTGTCCCTGTAGTAGAGGTTTTCTAACTGCTTCCACGTGAATAACTGAAAAATAAGAAGAGTAACAATACATGAGTAAATGATTGTGAAATTGATGAAACCTATCATTCTTGGGGCAGGCATTGCTTCTAATACTAAGATGGCCAAGTTTTTTGGGTTGTTTTTTTCAAATTAAGAATATTCCACTTAATTTAGATTTTTTTACAACAAAATCTTTGGGTTATTATAAACATTTTTTGTCAGACTTCATATATTAATTGCACTTTTTTTTCCCCCACAATAATGTTCATAAATTGTTTTAGTGGCATTCTAAAAGTTGCTAGCAAAAGGCAGACAATGCTATTATGGATGTACAACTCCTTTATTACACAATGGCGACGTTATCGTTGTCAAGCACGGTATAAGGATCTATACCAAAACGTCGCCATTGTGAAATAAAGAAGTTGTACATCCATGATATCATTGTCTTCCTTATAATTATAATGTACATAGCTATTGTATCGCAAGAAATAATACATCTTATGGCTTAGGGCTGACAATATAACATCCTCTGTAAGCTAAGATTTTTTCTACGTTATCTTACTTTCTTGTACTTCTGGCAATGCCAATGCTAGAATAAGAGAGCAGGATGGCATGGCGACACTCTAGTTTTTTGGACATTCCTGTGTCACTTTGGATCAACACCAACAAAAAACACACACAAGCAGAGCACTAACCAAGGTTCATGCAAATGAGAGCAAGAACTGGTATTAACTGAGCACCTTGTACTTCGATGGGGTTTTTATTGGTTCTTTAACTTTATCGGTATTCTGTTAATGTGTGACAGTTTGAATCCTTGTCTGGAGCAGCGATGGCTCGAACTTTTTAATACTGATATTCTGAGAATTCTAAACCCTAAGTCTTATCATCTGTGTAGATGTTTGACAAACCGTTCCTGGACTACTAAATAAAGGGAATAGTCCACCACTTGTAAACAGGGAAGCTAATCACTAAAGCTACTGCATTGGAAAGTTTAATATCTAACCCTGGTTAAATGAACAACAGCTTTCTCTTGTTACCAACTATCTAGAGCATTACATACCGAGAGAAATAAAAAAGGGAACAGCTTCCTGATAAAAGATAACTATTACGTTATTACGTAACAGGAGTATTCAATTAATTCATTTGAAACTTTGGACTTTATAGAAACAATATGATGGCCTCTATTTTCTGATATTAATACATTTATATGTTTTTATATAATGTCTTTGAAAGAAAATGTAGTGAATGTGGCTGTCTTAAAAACCTACCTTTCTGGGTGTGGTTTTGTCGTTTTTGTCAAACACAGAGATCCCTTTGGGACTGATACCCAACCACCATGGAATGTCTTTTTTATCCTGAAAATCAACATGAAAATCATAAAAGGTTATGAAAAGACTGTCATATCTCTAAAAGGACTATTTATTGGTTTTGACATAAAAACCATTCAGATAGTTCACTTATTACTGAATTCAAGATGCTGATATGTGGATGAAAAAATATTCTATAAGAACCATGATGAGTTTTTATCTAATTTGCTCAAAGGGAAATTTGTTTGAAACCATGTACTTACTTTGACTTCGTAGTAATGTATTCCGTATGTAGGCACCCGTTCAACTATGTTCATATAACTGAAAAGAAAAGAAATGAACAATAAGTAAGAAACCAAAAGAGGTGATAAACATAATCTTTGACGAATATGTGTTACCTCTTCATTGCTTTGGTTGAAATGTTCACAGCTTAAACCAAATTTACAGGAAAGAGATGGAGGAAGATACTTAGACATTCTTTGCCACAAGGAAATACATATCTTTCTTCCCTCTATCAATGAGTATCAGATTCCTCAATAAAAGAGCACCTCAAAACATATATCAGACCATCAAAATGAATTTCCTCTGTTCCTAACAGTCCTAATGCTACTGACCAATAATGTCTCCATTATGTCTCATCTTGAATATCAGTTACAAACAAGTCATGAAATTGGGTGAGCCAATTACACTATCCAATGCCCCAAATGATGACAGATACATTGCTTCCAGCACAGATACAGTACAGGACAGGACAGGACAGACCCTCTCTCTGATTGACAGTTGTTGCCACAAATAAATTTTTATCTTTATGGTATTTCTTGAGTCACATAGTCCAGAACAGCCAAATTTATTATATAACATTTATCTGAAAAACATACAACTGTTGCTCTTGTAACATGTAACAGAACAATTTAGAGAAAATGGTGTTTTTTAAAAACTTTGTGGTTAATGTGGTTCAAAGTCATAGAAACACTAAACAGCTATCTATATGACGAGAATGTACACGGTTGAATATTTGAATGATCATCAACAAAAGAAGCCACCCAAAAGAATCCAATAACCATTCATGATGACTGCCAAATCTTCACTTTATGAGTTATGGAGGCCTTGGTTATTGTTCATCCCTTTTGAAAGCTGATAAACTCTGAAACATGACAACTTCTACTTACCATGGACCACTAGACTTTCATGTCCACATTATGCAGTTTCAGGAGCCCATTGACCCAGACAGTTAAGTCAGTCATCTCATTGTCTTATGTATTTACAAATAAAGCTTCACACAGAAGAGTAATCTTGAGACGATGGCGGATCAGTCCCAACGTAAGGAGTAATCACAGTTAACAGTTACAGTTATACAATGGAAATATATGATCTTACAGGAATAAAAACTTTTGTTTTTTAAATCATGAACATTAATTTCAATCATCTGAACATCTTCAGTCTTCCCATAGACATATAATAGATGTATCTGTTATTACCTTCCCCCAACTTCTTTCCTAAGTTGGTGATTGAATCTGTCTAAGTCATTCTTGGTCCTTTGGCTTCTTAATTATTTCCAATATGATACATGATATGATACCAGTTTGCCTGTGGGAGAGAGACGATTATGTCTCTCTTGTCATTAGAAGATGCAATGTCTGTTTTGATCCAGGAAGGTTTTGAGGTGATCAAGAAATGTCTAAGTCATTTGGTGGTTTGTAAATCCTGTGCTATCATCTTGTCCTAAGAGGACACAAGTGTGATATTGGTAACTCTCCAGACATAGCAGGCTGCTACAAGGAGCTAATGTCTTCAGGACTGTCTGTGATACAGAGCTTCTTAGACCAACCTGACATCAATTCACTTAACTCACAATAATCTCTTGAGAATCAATATTTCTTAACATATGAGAAATCATGTTGAAAGTACCCAGACAAATGATATGTAAACAAATTTGATTTAAGGTCTCCAGAAGAGTGATTGGAATCAATATGTGTGTTTAGATTAAACTCATATGCTTGAAATATTATCAAGGTGAATGAAGTAATTCCACACAAACTGGTTTGCTATTTCACACAGCATCATTTGGTTCATATGAACAAAAGCTGTTCAAAATAATTAATAATTCTAATATTTCTAATAAAAGTTTTGTACATATATATTCCCAGAAAAGCACATCTTTAGTCAATGACTAGTTCGTGATTGTACCTGTATTAGTGAATTGTGGTTTGTGTATATAAGCCCCAAATAACTCTTTGACGCTAATAAATAAATTGAACAGCAAAAGTAATAAGTCCTCCATAACTTGGAAAGATGAGAGATTTATTAAACACAAATGAGCACTGGCTCCTACCAGTAAGATTGCCAGACGAAGAGGACAAATCAATGTCTTGTCTGGAGAATTATCATCAAGTAACCATTTACATTGCAGGAACAATAAACACCAATGGTTTCCAGGAGTGTTGACATTAAATCATTGGTTCAGTCTGCAACAGTTGAAACTGTCCAGTGTGCTTGCAAGAACAGAAAGCCATTGGGTTTGTTAGCAAGTTGAATCTATTGCAAGGTCATTAGACTGTGCAATAGTAAACCAAAAGCGGAAAATAACAAGGAATCCTTGCCCATTGAAAGAATTTGGATACTTGAATTGTTTTTCCATATCAGAAATATCCTTGCCCATTGAAAGAATTTGGATACTTGAATTGTTTTTCCATATCAGAAATATCTATCCGATAGTCAGAGGTGTATTATCATGCTGACTTATTGTATAACATTGAAGCAAATTGCAAACATCTTAAATTACTTATGTACTTAAAGCAAAAATGGCCACACATGGAAATATCATTCATCATTTTTTTAATTTTTTAATATTGTTACATTTGTTTTCTGTTATCAACTTTAGGCTTCAACTAATAAAAAATATCATTATCATGTCATTTACTTTTAAAAATTCAAATTACCATTAATGTAAATTAAATTTTGAAAACATAATTAATTTAATGTACCTCAATTAGATTTCCAGATCTGATGAAATAAATGTTTTTCTTCCCTACTGAACAATATCTGTATCTTAATTTTTGCATATTACATCTCCTTTACAAGACTAACAATGACTTTCAATGATAGGCTCTACCAATGTCAAATTACAGGGTTTGATCAGGACAATGTGGTCTCAAGTCTGAACAACCCTCATACAGGTAATCAGTGTCATGGAGAATAAATCCTTCACCTCCTCTCTTTGTAATTGTACAGATGAGGTTCAAGGGGCACCTGCTCTTTTATATTGATAGAGAGACGACTTTAATCAGGGGGTTACTGGGTACATAGGATGGGTCAACTGTTAGGTATTCCTCCAGAGAACTGAAAGGGAGGTATTTTCAAAAATCTTCTATAATAATCTATGTCTCAGTTCTAGTAAGAGACATCTCTGAAACAAAATATTAATCATCGTTGCAGTCATGGGGGTTATACTTTTTCGGACTGTATTTTGGGTGTTGTTAGCTTTTTATAATTCATCGAAAATTCTAGGTTATTAACATCCATTTGCAACCGTCACATTGTATTTAGAATGCAGGGCTATACATTGTCATATAATCTCAAATTCATTATTCAGTCTACTTACTTGACAATAGCAAGTCCTCTTGAAGTCCCTTGTAGCTTCTGGTAGTACTCGATGATACGGTCTTCACTGAAACAGGTAGAGAGCACAGGTGAGTCCTGAGTTAGATACAGGTGACTATTATTATGTCACATCTGAAGCAAGTACCATGCACAGATGACTCCTATTTTGAACTTTGGTGACATACACTGTGATATGTCATATCATATACATGTGTGATGAAAAGATGACCAGCACAGGTCAATTATTTGCAAAGAGTCGGGTTTTATTCTGGAGTTCAAATTCACATGTGGATTTCAGATAGGTATTTATATAGGTAAACCTAAAGTGTGATCTGGGTGATAAGCACAAGTCTCCTTCAAATGAACGTGACAAAGTAAATCCTTCCAGTATACATTACCAGTACTGTGTTACAAATAGAATAGTGCAACTAATCTCCAAATGCAACACATTACAGGTAAGTCAATCCATTGAACCTGTCCACACTAAGTCTTTCACTGTTAAGCCAGCTACAGGTAAGATAGCCATGCTTGACGGGACTGATACAACAGTAGATATATATACCTGTACAGGTGTGTTGTGTGACCTTAGATCACTGTCTAGGTATGATGTGGTAACACGTTACCTTTGTGTGATGTAACTGTAATTAATGTAGGGATTGCATGGTGTAGAGCTGGTTTGGATCAGGGCATCTTGTGTAGCATGTCAGTCTGCTAGACACATGCATGTGTTGGGCAAGTGTATACTAGGTGATTCATGTTCTATGTCGTAACTTCATTGAGTAACTCTATGGGAGTGGGTCAACAGATAAGGTCCATTGATGAAAGGCATGTAATATACTCTTGAAAAGTAGGACGTGTCAAAAGCATTATTTTGTTTATTTAAATGGCAACAGTTGTCAAAAGCTATCCAAAGTTACAGGCTACCAGAGCTCATTCTCTATTTCATACTCTGATCTAGCACCTTATAAAACTATTGCAATGATAAAACATGAAGCTACCTTTACCTTTGAGACAGGTTTGGTAAGTATCACAGGAACATTATTGGTATTAATCCTATGCTGTATTATCACCTCAGGTAAGTCTGTTTCAGAACACAGCATTAAAGAGACACAGCATCTTTGTATGAATGGTGAAACAGTTCCCTCCGTACAGAATTGTATCAAACAGAATGGTTGCAATTGCTGAATAATTCTTACTACTGTTGTAAACTACTCCTCTGTTCACATCAAGCAACAATTTAACATTGATCCCGTCCAATGTAGTAAGTGTCTTGCTAACTGTTGTTCTATAAGAAACATCCTGTTAGTTCACATTTCATGCAACATTCCTGTCCAACTTTCTCTCATGTCCTGATTATTGGATAACTCTGTTGTATATAGAATCCTATTTTACTACGTAAACTCCTTACCTATACGAGGTAGTAGCTCCGCTATGTGTAGGAGTCTGTAGTGAGTGTTCAGGGTGACGAGAGTGAGTCACTATGGGAAATACCTCCCCACTGGTAATTAGGTCCTCCCAACATACCTCATCTCCTCGCTATAACAGGGCTACACCTTCAGAGGGTCAGTTTAGGTGTGCCTCACTCACTTTTATAAATAAGTAATTGGAAGGTGGCATTTTTTTAACTTTTCAAAGATTGACTTACATTCTCATATTGTCTTGTTAATTTTTTAGTTGTTATGGCATGAGGAGCATGTGGAAGTAGGCAAAGTAATTGTGAAGGTTTTATTTTACCTAATTACTTTTTTGTAGGAATTAAGTTTCTTTTAGTTTTTTTCAAGGGAAATTTTATTCTATTTGTGAACACTGAATTCTGTCTTTGTTGACATTTATTTGATTTCTCATTTCCAATGAATCTAAAAAACAGTATATTAAGATTTTATATGTATAATTTCTATAACATATTTATGATAATAGTTGACATGTTTTTTATGTAAATTTTCTAGAGAGATAGGAAATTCATAATAATTGATTTCGAATAAAACATGTTAAAATTGTTATACAAATGCCCAGTTACTTTTTGAAACACTTGCCAACAATTTAACATTTCAATGAAAATAAAAAGCAAATAATGAAAGCTGTAACAGCTTGAACAACGAGTAATGTGACAGAAATTTCCGGAAAACAAGAAAACCATTCATTTTAAACTCCTCAACACAGACAGGCCTGCATTTTTTAACCCGAAAATTACCTATCTCAATGCATGAACACATCCTCAGCTAGATAAAAAGTTCACTGGGTAAACATCTCACACATAAGTTAAGACACAAGCAAAGCTTACATATTTGAAGCTCATTCTGTGAAAGCTTTCGGCCTGCCCTAAGCACTGTACAACTATCATGTTGCACAAATATCATCATTTACACATGAGGCTTGTCATCACCAATACGAGGATGAATTATCACCCTGCCTGGCGAGTCAGGTAATCAGCTGAAATACGGGTACTTGAACCTCGTACAGATACGGAAACTGCTGCTAACATCAGTTTTATGACTTATGAACATCTGTGCAGTGCAAGTGCAGGATTTAACACACATAGAAACACCCATACCTTGAGAAATTGCCTGCAATAATCATTGACACTATTTAGCGTTGCTTTGCTTGACTGAGAATGAACAAGATACCTTTTATATAAAAACATGCTAAAACATGTAATGATGAAAAAGAAGCACTGTAATTGGCTAAATGGAAATAATGATTCAAAGTTTTTTGCTAAGGAATTTTTTATCCAAATGTTCAACGGCAAATACTTTCCGATTTTAGAATATTTCAAGTATAGTCTCGGCCTTTTTTACCATATTTCTATATCTGATTTACAAGAAAATGGATAAAAAGGATAATTTCTATATCAAATCATTAGCACTCACTCACTCTGACCACCAGTTGACAGTTTCTTGGTATTGGAAATGACCTATTCCAGAGAAAACCACACCTAATATTCTCTGACTCTATTTTTGTAAATCATATGATCATCAAGTATTTATATTTTAACCCATATCTTGTCTTGCCTACTTGTATGACAATATTACAAAGAATTTGAAAGTGAGAAATTATTATAAACTTTTAAACTGCTGGTTGAAAAATCAGGATTCAGAACCAATTACTAAAGGTAATATTTTGACTTTGACCAAGGGATAAAGACTTGCGTACGTGAATGGTTTGGTACTACAGGAAATTAAACCATTTTACATTTATTTTCAGATAGGGGTTTCATGAGCTCAGCCTGTCATGGATAATTGTTTGGTGTAACACTTGTAACCTCACAACTTGAACATGGTAATTCCAATTTACCCTACAATAGAAATAATCAAGGGTCTGTATACCTGCCAAGACACAGTGTTATACACCTGTGTCCGTGACATCAGAAAGGGTAGTAGACTGTCAGTGAACCTACTGTTGAAGAATAGGCAATCAGGTGAGACAATTAAATACTTAAAGTACCACCTTACATAGTTGTTTAATGTAATATCCAAGGTATGTAACTCTTTGTCCTCTGGGATATTGCAAGATGATACAAGATAGATTACGGAACCAGCAGGGTTAGAAGTTAGCTCTTATCTACCAGCCCATTGCTAACATGCTAAAGGTTCTTTCATAAAATCTTTTACAAGGTGTGATTCCTGTAACAGTTAAATAAGGTACTCTCTGCAAGTCTTATATATGGGAATTCAAGATACTACAAAGTGTGCCAACATATTTAGGAGAATTAGTTTTTCACTTTGTAAGTCTTTTCCCGAACATGTTCTGTTAACTGTTAAGCAATATATAATCAAGATAAGCATCTATCTTTAAACCTTTTATCAAATAATGAAATGCCACAAACACCTTTAATGAAAAGTAGACTTTCATCATGACAATAATCTTTCTGTAGGGCAGAAAGCTTTTTATGTAATCTCTTTTTATCTTTTAGGACATGATACCAAAGTCATGAAAAAAATGGAAAAACAGCTGGTGGTTACTTACGACCTTTGAAATATCAACCTAAAGGTTATTTTACCTTGAGGATGCCCATCACTGTCCTCTTGTGCTGATGCAGCAAGTGACTTATACTATCAGTAATGGAAGAAAACCAGAACCAAAACAGCTTTGGATGAAAGTTCGGAAGATTTTGGGGGAATCTGTTTCCCCATCTACATACATGTACATCTTCTAAAAGCACAAATTTCAACTACAATGATAAATCACACTGAAAATGTCTGCTACTGACTAAAGAAAACTTGTAAAAAATGGGAGATTTGTGAATTTTGTCTTTAACATTTTGAATAAATTAGTATAAACACTAAAGTCTATTGTTTCGCTGACAGCTCATGCCATAAAGAGCCTGAAGCAAAAGTAGAAAAAAAATTTCATAATTTTTGGAAAGATAACATACTAAAAAATATGCCGTAGTACATATTTTCAGGGGAAAAAAGGTAGTTTTTAATATTTATGAAAATGTGAACAGTTGTTTCAATCCCTTGAAACATGACATGCCACTCGGAAGTTTTAACCAAGTTATCTGATTCATAAATCTTTCAAATCTCCCCATTTTTTTTTACTTGTTCCAAAACACGAATGAAGATTAGAGAGAACGATGCGTTATTTCTAAAAAAAAAAAACTTATTGCAGATTTCACGTATATCCGAGAGCTAATATACACGAAAAGCATACAAAGAACAATCTCAAGATAATACATACCTGCAGCCTGACATTTACTATCTATTTACAAGCACCTAAATCTTAACCAGTACAGAGCCACAATGCCCTATTTCTTAACAATGCCCTATTGTAAAGCAGTGCATGCATATCTTTACAATGCCACCATCTATCTCAAATGGATGGTTAAAGAAAGGAGATAACAATGGTTTTTAACACAAACAGGCAATGGTTTATGTCTTCTCCTCATTTCTTCAGGTGTTATTCTCGGTCTGAAGAAACTCCAGCAGGAGATAGACCACAAGGCAGGGATCTGATTCCACAGTTTTTGTATATCCTGATGCCTTTACCTGATGGGCTAACCACTTGCAGAGCAGACAAAGACTATAAAGGTAGACCAGCCAGAACTCTAAACACATGCTCATCAATTCCATGGTTTTCATTATTGGATTTTCCAAAGGGATTGTGTTGAACAAATAATCGATATGATTTGATTTGATAATTTAGGTAGCTAGTGAAACAAAGCTTATGTTGAAATGATTCACCTATCTTCTTCCTTAACTAATAGAAAAAAGACATCTTGAAATCCTCAACAACTATAGGTTTTTACCAGATCTGTCAGTAAGTTCTAAACCATAGGTAACGTTAAAGCAAATCATTGATTCCTCAGTTAATTTTCCTCAAGAATACAGATAAACAAAAGATAATTTGGATCTGATTCTTTCTTTCTTTTACAAAATTGATTTAAAGAATACAGCAATTAATACAAGAATAGTTTTTCAGTGAGATATCTGTATGAAAAATGTCCAACAATACCACTTTCCTTTAATGAGCATAAAGGATGACGTAAAATTCAAACAGTACAATCATCCAATGGTAAGCATAAAGCATAAAGCACTATCATTGGATACATACATTTATTTTTACAAGATCTAAATGAAATATTGAATTACTTGAGCCTTTTAGCAAACTGAAAACTATACAACACAAAAAATTAGCTTCATCCTTATTCAAAGAAAGGGCAAAGCACTAGGCTCTTATGCAAGACAACCACTTGTTGAATAGAAACGGATAATTTCCAAAGCCGAGTCAGTACAAAAAATCCTTGAAAACAAAATCCTAGCCATACCTTTATGAAGCCTTCCCTCAGAATATACCCTCTCAACATCAGGTATCCTGCAAATAACTTTAGCCAACTCTACAAGCAACTCCTTTTCATGCCGAGAAACAATAGGGCAATGTTGAAACCAGCTCACTAACTAATCCCATCTATCTTGCAAGCTAAATATATAACCTGGATATGGAGCTCAAGATATCTTCATCATCTTTTTCTGATTTGCCTCCATTGCTCCCGGCAGCGAGACTATCCAGGTTCCTCCCCCACAGAACAGTAGCTGTTTTCTGCACTAATCACATCAGACAGGGTCTTATTCTTCTACTGCCAAACCATTTATCCTTACTGCCAGATAATTCCATGAACCTCCATACAACATAACCTTTTTATGCTCATCTATACCCTCAGACAGTGATAATAATGAAAGGTGGCAAGATGGATATAGTGAGTTTTTTTATAATGAATAATCACATCATCTTATAATGTTGTTATTATGAAATCTTTGATAAATACATACATTCATCATTTCAAGACCAGGGACTAGATTTTCAAAACTCTCTTAGCGCTAAGATAGTCGTAAGCTTAATGTATGGTACTTACGACTATCTTAGTGCGAAGAAAGCTTTGAAAATCTAAGACCTGTGCTTTTTTGGTAAAAGGTTAACTTGAATATAAAATTCTATCTTGCAAGTGCTCTCTTAAAGATACATGTCCATGAAATATATCATACACATGCTAATAATACCATCCAGTCTCATTTTTCAATTTCATTCTGTCAGCCCAATGCTTAGTTTTGTCATGATTGTTTCATCTCAATACTTAAGCCCGTCTCCCAAGGACCACTATCCTAAAGGTTACTTACATGAAGACATCAGTGTATTTCTCAACCCGAAACATGACATAGTTTTCATACACTGTTATAAGAATGTAACAACACCAAATGTTGTGCCAAACTAAATTGGATAAACACGTCTTTACTTATTTTGTACAGCTTATAATCACGAGTACTGTCAATGGAAGATTTCTAAGTAATTAAAATAAAAACAATTCTGATGTTTTAAACAATTTTAGGAAAGTCGAAGCCTACAGTGTCTCAAAACTCCATGGCAATGAAATATATATATTTAAATCAAATTTTCTTGGCTATAAAATGTCAGATTGAGCATAGGTTCACGTGAATTTTGCTGCAGTTTCCATAGCAATTTCAGAATGTTGTTGGTTCATTAAACAAAGAAATGCGTTTGGGATGATTAAAACTATCTAAGCAAAGATGAAACATTTCAAAGTGAAGAAAAATACACGTCCGCCCTTGTATAACACAACCATTGTTTATTGGCTTTTACCCAAGAAAACAAGTAACACTTCTTCTCTGCAAAGTGAAATAAAAACATCTTCAACTGGAAGCAAATTGGCAATCCGAAATCACTCAAGGGTTGTTCAAAAGCCAGTTTAACTGGCAAACACATCATAATTTGTTTGTATGGGAGCCTGTGAGGAATGAAGTAGAATTGGGTTACACAAGACGCCCAACTAGATGGTGCTTGTTCTATCAAGTGTTGTCATCAATGGAGTTCTTTTAAACATCGTAGGAAGAGACTGTTTAAAGTCTGAAGAGAAATTGCCATAGAATAGACTCGATACAACTCATATAAATCTCCTCAATAATCCACAGAAATGTTCATGGTGGTTAGGTGATTTTGTGGCTATGCATTGCGGTGAAACCGGCCAGCATAGGCTGGAACTAGTGTACAATGGGTTGTACTGCTCTGATATTCAGTGCAGCATTGCAGTGAAGAATGCATTTAAATTACAACATTAAAAAATGTGCTAACTTATAATGTGAGGCCAGTTTACAGTATTCACAACTCATCAATGATGGGTGGAATCATAGGTTGGCCACTTGCAAACAATTGATTGCTCAGGGAATGTTAGAAGTTACAAAATTGCAAATGTTAACACCTTGGAACAGGCAGGCTAAGAGTTAACTTGTGTTTCTGATTAAAGAAAGCTGGAACTAGTTAGAAAGATTTGAGCCAGAAAGAAATCAACAAACATGCATTTAATCTTCTCTCAGCAAGCATCATTAACATGTTTACTGATTCCAACTGATCAGGTTTGTTGTTCCTCTGGGAATGACAGTTTTCAAAACATGCTTTCCAGAACATCCTCAAGCATGTTTGTGTATCATCTGTGAGAAGATAGGCAAGTGCTGAAGGACATGCTTCAAATACTGAAGAAAGATGAATCATAGATAGACAGAGAACAGTAATTCTTAGAACTTCTTTTGTTTAAAATTGCAAGATTTTGAGTAGACAAAACAAAGAAATAAAACCTCTTTCAAAACAAAACAAAAGTTCTTGAAATTAGAATAGGAAAATGTAAAGAGATAAGAATCATTTCAATGTTACTTTGAAATACAATAATCAAATATTGATCTCGGAATTCAAAAAAGAAATCCAAATGGAGAAAGGTATTGCTATTAGACTAGGGAAATGTACAGGGAAAAGAATCATTTCAATGTTACTTTGAAATGCAATAATCAAATATTGAACATGTAATTGAAAAAAGAAATTCAAACCACATAAAAACTAGATTTCTATCTACAAATCTTATTAAGCTTTTACACAGCCTTCTTCTCCAAATCACAAACAACCTTCTGACCACGACATAAGCTCTAATTATGCACAACCACATTCACCACTAAAAATCCAATACTTGTTTTTGCTCCTGAAGTTTTTGCTACTCTGTATTCAATCATCTTAATGCAAGTTCAGCATTAAAGTTTCAGGGGGAAGACTAGGAGCACTCAGTGAGCAATCTTCAAAACATGGCAGAGTTATTTCAGTCCCGTGGACCTGCTCTTGTAAGACTGTGGGCATGAGTGTTCCTCAGTTGAATGTCCGATCAATACTGGCTGATCACAGACTTACACCAAACTGCCTACATGGCAATTATTCCTGCTGCATGAGCAACCTCGCAAACAGACCAGCCCTTACCTCCCTCTCTTTTTCACTTGAACACATCAACGGGCACTTAAATGCTTTAGAATTTGTCCGTTTCTCTCTGAGTTGTTTTGTGCTACCCATCAGGCAAATCCAGATTTTCCTAACAGAAATCTCAGAACATGCTCATGAAACAGACAATGGTGCATCATTGATTTCTTTTGAGAGTTTTCATCCACCATGTTTAATAAATGTGGTTTTGAGAATAAAAGATTTCTTAAATTTTGATCAACAATCTTTAATCACAAACTTGACACAGAAACAGGAATAATCGATCACCGTCAATATCAATATCAATATGTGTTTATAACTGGAATCAAATTCTTGATATTTGAAACCAAACTCAAATATGGTTCAACAAATACAAATACAACATTATTATCTTTTTTTCTTTAAACTAATATACTGAAGTTTTGGATGTATTTCATTTAAAAGTTTCCATAACTCAATGACTTAAACATCAGAACAACTTAAAGATAAAACTTATCAAATGGTCAACAAATTTGATGAAACCTTTCTATAACAAAAAATATCAGAAGAATGGTAAACAGAGTACAATATCAGCAAACTCAAGGTGCAAAGATACTGCTTGTTGTCACATTACCACTGGAGAATGAAACAATGTATGCTGGAATCTACAAGAGTAAACAGACACATGTTGCTAGTCATTCTTTGGCTCAGTCCAGACAGACAACTGCTAGTGTCATGGATCCACTGATTTGCATTAAACAACAGGTGGTGTTAACTGTATGTCTTCAGGACTATGCTCAGACATATCCCTTCTAGCTAATAGATGGGTTTGGTTCTTTAGTTCTCAGCATGGTATACACATCTAAACCATCTTACATTCTTGAAATGCTTTAGACACAGTTACTGACTTTTTGAAGCAGGTTGCCCTCACGACTTCATGAATATACTCAAGAGACTTTAAGCTTATATGACAGCCAATAAACTGTCAACCATCAGAAAATCACTATCACAAAAGAACCTTCTAATGGCACATCTGTATATGCTCAATGATATCGTTCAAGCTTAGCTTAACTTGGTTTTCTCTCTACAGGTCATCAGGTAAATGAGGTTGACGTTTACAGGTGTATCTAACAGTATGAACATTCATTGTAGTGGCATGTTTGCCAATATTGCTTATATAGTCAATGGTTCCATTTTCATGATGGTGCCAAACAATTACCTTGAGCTGTAAGAACCTTCCATTAAACTTTACTTACATGTCAACTGACATGCAAGACCTTTGTAATCCCTTTATGACAACCAACTAATCTGACTCATTGTGCAGCCCGTTGTGTTGAGATCTCGATGACATTTGAAAGGTGGAGAATGACAAGTAAATCCGCAATGAGGCACAGATAATTCCATCATTTGAATTGAATATTAAAGTTGCCTGTATTCAATATCAACACACAGGAAGAGCTCCATTACACAGCAACTGTCACACATGACCTAAAACAAGGGGAAACATCCATCTTCTCTTTTGGAAGGTCAAATCAATGATGCCGGATTAAACATTTTACAAAGGGTAACTACATGCCAAAGTTTATCTAACAATCAGTGTGACAAGATGATCCAAAATAAAGACATGATTAAAAAAAAAAGGAGAATGATTATCAAATTGAAAGGTAATGTGAGATACAAATGTTCAACTTGATACGAGATGTTTTTAATGCATGGCCTATTTGGTCATACTATAAAAACATTCAGGTTCAAATGTGTATTTGAATTTTTTTTAAAGTAGTTAAAGATATCAAGTTTACATTTAAAAGAGCAACAAGAGACATTAGATTATGAACTGAAAGGTTAAAAAACCTTACACGTTATATAAGTTTTTCAGGAATTCAGGATATATCACTCAGGATTGACAAGCCTATTAATAATAGATTCATCTGTCTGGCTTGTCAACACTTGGTCCACAAACACATTACATCTGCATCTTCTCCAGACACCATTGTCCTGTCTGTGTCTGCAGACAACTGGATGTTGATGACTGTATTTCCACATGGAGCAAACGTTTCCCAGCAGTTTATACTTCCAACCATGTACTGAACACATATTCTAAACTTTACCATTGTTACAAATTTCATTTACTTCCCACATACATCTTGAAGGGAAAAATAGAGAAGCCTGATTGGACAAGATGATAAGTCAAGATCAAACGCTCTGTGCAACATAAAATATCTTGTAAGAAGAAGAAAGAAAGATGTGACCTTTCCAAACGTTATTTTTTTTATCACAAATAGATTTTGAAATAATGGGTTTGTCATGATGGGACTATTTTGGTTATACTGCCTATAACCAAGAGACCAGGGCAAAGAAGAGATACATCACATCCATGACAGGCAGACTTGATAATCAAATAGCTCAACTTGATGATATATTACCTCTTCTTAGCAGTAAATTTTACTTTCATTTATAGTAAATTCCTAGAGAACACTATAAATCTGATTTTGATTTGATCTGGTTTTGGTAGCTGAATGGATTAGGTAGTTACTCCCTCTTACATCTGAAGACCTCTTGATCTCTTACAGAGGTCTCGGTAGTTGAAGAGATTGGCTTTTTGGATTTCCAGGGTATATGGGGAATATGTCAGTTCAAATCTAATTGAGTTCTTTTGGTCAACTATGTTGAGTAAATGGAAATCATCTAAATTTACTGATTGTATGCAATATCACATTGGGACCAAGTTATTCAAGGTCATAAAAAAGAGCACCAACCAGAGAAAAGGTCAATCTTCCATTCTGACAGAAAGACTTGATATTTCACTTGAGGGTATCTTTCAGGTGCAAAGTGGTGTAGGGCTGATTAGCAGCAGGGCGTGAAGTAGATCAAAAGGCGGAAAGTCAGGGCAATGATGCGCTGATGTCTAATCAAAGTTTAATACCCAGAAGACCTCCTTATCTACCCATCACCACAAGGTGGCCTTTGGAAGTAGGGCGACTGGAGTCTGTTTGCCTCATTACAGATAGATCCAGCAAGTGACAAGGTGTTACCACAATCTGCTCAGGAAATCTCAACTTCCTCCCATCTCCTCTTTCAATTTAGATCTTCCTTAGTCTGCACCAATAATACTGTATTTAACAGTTATTGCAAGATGAAGCCTTGATTCCAAACCAGCAAGTATCACTTTAGATCTTTCTTATCCTGTACCAAGAAATACAGTAACAAACTTTACTTTTCTTTTTTAATCTATTCAGCCTATTGTAATCTATTTTACTGATTAAACCTTTACCTGCTCAATTGGTTAGTGAAAACTTTCTGGCTTAATTATTGGAACTAAACCAGTACAGGCAGCAATATTCCAGGTTTGGCCTAATGATAGACATATATAAAAAATAAATTTTTAAAAAACCAATACCATTGAATGTGAACCTTTTAATACAATAAGCCGCATACAATTTGGAAGTTTAGAATACCTTTGGCCACTGATTAGAGTTATACACCTTCAAATTGAGCTTGTAATATGTGCTGTCAGTTTTTAATTTTTAATTGTTGTGAATTCATTTTTTTGCTGATTTTTTTAATTTTTCTGATTTATGCAAATCTGGAATCCTGGCGGATCAGAAAAAAACACTAGTCAGTTTTGTACACAATTGATCTGGTGTAAAAACTTCAGCTGTGTTTCACACATCCATTTTATTGATTTAAAGAACCATTAAACATTGATATCAGGCCTGCCAGCCAGTGCTGTTTATCTCAGTGATCTAAGTAACCTCTACAAATCACAGCATGATTAAATCTTTCATCATAATTTGATTCAAATACAGACCTGAAAATCTGAACT
The DNA here is from genome assembly GCA_921293015.1 of Phorcus lineatus. Taxonomy (NCBI): domain Eukaryota; kingdom Metazoa; phylum Mollusca; class Gastropoda; order Trochida; family Trochidae; genus Phorcus; species Phorcus lineatus. Next base: position 35,112,662 of record OV121086.1, on the reverse strand, counting down.
GGTTTGTCATTTATTTGCAACGGTTGCTCAGAGATCTAGATGTGTACAATTCTGTTTTTAGATCAATGTTCATTACCTTTGGAAATAACTTCTTGACTGGATTTCAAATGTGCACATCTAACATCTAAAGTCAAATATTATAATATTTAATTAGTAATTTGTGTTCAACCTGAAATTGACCCAGTAGAACGAAACTATTCCTTACGAAGCAGGATAGTGTTAAATAAGAATTGCCGTATCAATATATTTGAGCATATTTTCTAAAACAGTAAGAGAAACCAATGACCCTATTGCTGATTTAACTTTGAAATCCAGCCACAAACAAAATTTTTACAAAACAGTAGCACAAAAAGCAAATGTTGTATTCGTGCTAGTTTCTATCACTGTTTTCTAACATAAAACGTCTGGCTGTTTGTATGTAAGAGCATGTAGGTATAAACACAAACAGGTAGTTGGCAGAGGGCCAGCCGTGAGTGATGCAGAGCTCACCAACAGTGAAGTTGCGTCAGATTCAACACACAGCCACTGTTACACTGGTGCTGGAGGGAGAACAAGGGCACCTTGTTACAGTAAAGGATGGCATCCTTGAACCACAGCTTCGTTTCATTTCAGCTTCATCAGAGGGCAGATCCATTACAACATGCCGATTATTGCCTTCTCAATGGTTTACAGAAACTGTACATTTGGAAGAGGTCTGGTTTTACATCAAGAGGATGATTGTTCTCATAATGGCTTCTCATGGTAATTGGTTCAGATATCATATGTGTTGTTTTGTTCTGCTGGTTTTCAACAATCAAATTCCTGTTTAGACAGAAATCTAGTCTAACAATTAGACTCTGAAATGAAAAATGCATCAGTTAATCGAAAAATTAAAAAACTTATTATAAATTAAATGAAAAAGAGACTGAAATTTCAAGCTTTTAAGTCTTTTTATAGACTTGCTTAGGATTCTACCTTATTTCAGGGTCTGGCCTACAGACTAACAGAAATCCAAAAGTTTTTAAACTTACAATAATAACATTTAACTTATATGGATTTTTCAATCTTTCCAGGCATTCCCAATTACTTGTCAAGATAGGCCTTGCTGCATTTCCCCAACTTTCAGTGCTTGTTATCAAGGCTGCTGTGACATATAGCGATAGTCCAATGAGAAACTATATGAGAAGGGTTGGCAGCAAGGTTAGAATTAACCAGTGATAGAGATCATGCACTTTAAAGCCATGTGGGGTAAGATTGGTTCTTCAGGCAGGAAAGATCAATGGTTCATTTTTTTATATTCTGCCTTACGTTGGTACTTGACTTGTTCAGATCTTGTAACTAAATACATTTTCAATTTCCTTATTATTCTAATTGTTTTGATTCTTCAGAAAAGATCAATGGATTAAGCTCCTATATGACTTGTACAGAACTTGCAACTGAATTCATTAACACTGTCATTTATGTGAAACTTATTCCCCATTCTTGTCACACTAATTCTCCAAGGCATGTGGATTGATCAGACCCCTTCAGCTTAGCTCACAGAACATGGTAAAACAAGACAGATCTCATTACCCTTGTTTGCTTCAGTGTTTCCTGTCCGAGTGATTTGCAAGTACCCTCACGTAACATGGGAAGGATTTATATTCATTACAGCTTCTATTCATTATCCTCACTGGAACCCAAAGAGTTCAGGAAGTTTTTCAAAGATGCCTCTACTTATGTACCTTCCTTTCTCAATCTGATACTCTCTGAAGCTTTAAAGACTTGATCTTGCATGCATTACAGTATATATCTATCTTGTGTGTCTGATACTGATTTTCAATAAAAAAAAATTGTAAGACCTGCTTCTGCCAGTTATTTGCATACTATCCTAATACATTTCTTTGAAGTCTTGTTTATTTCTTTTGCTAATTTAACTGAGTTTGAATCGATTTTTGTCATGTAGAACTGAGAAACTGGTCAGATATTGTTTTACCATTTACTCATATGTCTTTAGTGACATTTTCTCAACTCTGTTATCCAAGCTATAAACTCTCTTCCTGTAGATATCCCACATACCTATTGGTTCCAGATGTTTTACGGGAAGTATCTCACACTGGCCTTTTCTCTTTTTTTGAAAAAGCAACTCTTCTTCATGAGCTTGACACACAAGCTTCTCTTTAACAAAATTCCATGTGAAATACATATTCTTAACTAGACCTCTATTCCATTTCATTATTTAATTGAAAAGCAGTCGTTGCTTCTTTTTAAAACATCACATTTTCCCCAAAGTTCAAAATATCCTATAATTCAATTACATCTAATTTGAAGAATTAAAATCGCACATACATATTCATCGAGAAATATATTTAATAACAGCTGCATCAAAACACAAAATGATAAATTTGGTTTAGTTTCATATTCGAGAAGACCCATTCAAAGAAATAAACAGTTGAATTAACTTATAAATTTTTAATTAAACACCTCAAGGGATGTGCACTAACAGCTGAACAAATGTGCATTAAAATGCAGTAGTAAATTCAGCAATCATTCATACAGCAATCATCAATATTTCCCAACAGCTCAATCAACTCATGCACAGTTTGATGAGCGAGTCGAGGTAAGAGAGTGCACATAAGGACAGTGGCACACTCAACTGATTGCCAATGTGAACTCAGGCATGGACAGCTAGCATAGGGACAGACAGACGGATAGACAGAGGGTCGAAAGGATGGAGAGAGGTCCTCAGCTGTTTCTTATCTTCACTGTCTTCCTGCTCACATCAGAAACTCACTACACCCTCTCTTACTCTTAGACTCTGAATTGGCCTTTGAGGGGAAGAAAATTTCCCTCCCCCCTTCTCCTTCTCCCTCCATTCCTTAACTTATTGACCTAAGCTTCAATTCAAACATTTTTTCTTTCTTTCAAACTTTTTAAACCAGCTGCTTTATCTTCGCCTGCTTTTATATCATGCTTCAATTAAACAAAATCTCTGTATTCTGCTTTCACGTACTTGTGCTTCACTAACCTTCATTTTTCCTATTTATAAAACTTTCAAACACAGATGCTTTTTCGTTTCATAACCTTAAATTGTGTTTGAAATTAAAATATATGAATGATAGCTCTTCAAAATCTCTTTCTGTAAAGTATGAGTCTGTGTTATTGATAATTTAAATAAGAGTGAAACATTGTGGACTGTTTGAACCCCTAACGTTCTGAAAAACTCTCCTACATGTCTGAATGTGCAGCCTCTGGTGTAAATGTAGGAAACAGGTGCTATACTCTCTGAATACTCCATCCATGCTATGATTGATGTGGTTGCCAGTAGATTATACTTATCTGATCTACTTGAGGTCAGAAAATCAAAAGTCTGTCCCAATTTCAAGCTTGACATCATTTTGGATCCTTATCATCTATGACAAATCTCTAGATTATTTTATCTGAATTTGATATCAATTACTACTTAAAAACATTGAAACTTTGTTTGGCCTTAGAAGAAACAAATTTCTTTTTTTAATTTTTCAAAAGGAAAATGTTACAAATGACTTAAATTGGAAACAACTTGTTAAATTCTGTATTTCCTGACACTTGCCACAGTCTAAAATTGCTTGCTTGTTCAAAAATGTTTGCACTTTTTTTCCAAAAGGCAAAGCAATTCCAAACCTCTTAAAACAAATAAGAACCAAGTCAGAACTTGCAAAGTTTTTGAGGTAAAAACAATACATTTCTTGAAAAGCAAAAGTGTGCCCTCCTTGAGCGCCTTGTTGCTGCAGCAGCGTTACTTCTTTATACACAAACACAGAAAGCTTTGCCCTGCCAAAGGAAAACAGGAGTTTTTGTTTTTGTAATTGTCTAGATCAACAATAGAGGAAGGCATAGGACCTCACTGCATGAGGGACATTTGGTAATGAGTTGTCAGAATGTCAGGGAAGTGTGCAAAAGGATAAGCTAACAAACACGCCATGTCAATAAGTTTGATTTATGGACCCCAGACACAATATTTATGGTCATTTATTTCAATACACAATGCAGGGAATTTTCTATTAGATTTTTATAGCATTCCTTCCCCTGGTATAAGTGATATTAGCATGCTATGCACATTGTCTTCAATGAAAACTGTTGTTCAGGTCAAATGGATAATCAATAGAAATGACTCAAATTGAAGCTACCAAATAAAGTATATTGGACATTTTCTAACATAACAAAAAAAACCCCTCTTTGTTGAACTTCTTGATGCCAGATAAGTTCAAACATAAGCTATGAAACAAATTTACATTTGACTTTTCTACTACATAAACTTTTAGAACTGCCTGATGTTAGAAGTTAAGTCCTTCTTGCAAACTAAAAAGAATTTAGGAGAAGCATTTATATATGCTGATGTAGCCTGTTTGCTGATCTCTTTTCTGTTGTTTAATCTGAACTGTTAACGTAATATGTTGTTTTTTCATTTGAAATAAAATACTGTTTAAAATAAAGAACATAGGCATCTTAAATTTCATCAGAATTCAAGTAAGAACTATATAACAATGGGATATTGAAAATTCAGTCAGAGAGCAGAAGCTAGAGAATTGCATGAATTACCTCCACTGATAGGTCATAAAATTTCAGAATTCTGATAAACATAAATTCAAAATACTGTAGGACTAAAAAGCAATTAAAAGACACTGACCATAAATTAATCTTGCAGAGAATTGTTTATTGCATTGTAGATACTGGATAGGGCTATAGACAAGGTCAGTTGGAAAGGTTGTGGCATGTTTACATTACCGTAGATAACATCCTTTCTTACCATAAAACACTGCTTTCTTATCATGTAATGCTACTTACCCTATCTTACAGGTGACTGAACTTTAACTTTAGAGATATACAGGCCACTAGGAAGCTATAAAACACTCAAACTTTATTCAAGTCTGTAAGTCTGTACTTGCAAACACAATGTAATCATAATTTTTAAAATCTTTGACAGTGGGAATATCAATCATGAATAAATAGCAATGCCATCAATGAATCTGATAGCACACATGATTTTAGCTCACATTTTATGTTCATAGTTTGTTAGTTTCTTAAAGTTTAATAATTAAAAATATTTTCCGAAATTCAATTGTTTTCTTTCAGTGTTGACTTACAAATTTCCAAGATTTTGTATTAGATAAATACCCCGTATTGAAATCCATGAAATAAACACCACTACTGATATTTTTTTTAAATATATGATCACTTCACTGATAAACCATCTATCATTCAACACACATCTGATAGTTCTACATAAACCATCAAATCATAACAAAGACTAGCTGCCATTTCAGTCTAAATCTGGCATCCCTCCTGTAAAGTACATAAACATGGCAATCTATTATAAACAAGACAAAGACCCCTAAAATGTTTTATTTCAACCTTAGTTGATAGGTTGATCAACTGATCTGCACAGATGCTGGTTCTCTGGGATTTAAGTATAGACCTTTGCATAGTCATAATTTGCAATTCCATTGTAAGTGTATCAAGGTATCTCATCCTAGCATATGTCTATAAATCAAATACAAAAATAAAGCACAGCATGAAATATCAGCCCATAAATTTCCTAGGAAGTTTTCTTGGAATATATGTTTACAGATGACTTGCAGTACTGTAGTTACCCACAGATTTCTATGCTTCCAGACATGTTGAATCTTAACATCACTCTAAATACACAAATACAGCACAGCATGGAGGATAAATCTAAATATTTTCTTTAAATGATTTATTTGAATATCAGTTATCAAATTCCCAACACATTTAGACAAATTCTAACTTGAATGAGCTGTAAAACAGCTATAAAGTATTAAAGTAAATTATAGAGTTGTAAAAACTTTTTATTGCATTATGTGTGTCAATAATGAAATTATCTCAATACCCCCATTTAAGAAATAGCAACTGAAAATATACATAAATGAGCCAAAGTATAAAGAACATAACCAAAACACAATTCAGCATCCCTAAACATCTTCAGCAGACAATAAGTTAATCATAATTTCCTAGTCTAACGTTGGTGAGGGTTAAAACAAATACTAAGACCCAGATCAAGAAAATAAAGACATGCGCAATGCTTTGATGGCATATCAGTATGAAAACTGATCTTCAAGATTGCGATGCACATGCAGCGCATGCTGCACAAACACCTGCAAACAAGCATTGCATCACTGCATCATCTCCACACACTGCAGCAGTTTATCTACAATCAGGGAGGTCCATCAGTGCAAGAAACTGATGGAGTCGGAAATCAGATCTAACTGCACTCGTAAAATTATTTGCCTTGCCAAGAGAAGATTTACCAATGTGCAGTCTACATTCATTAAAAAAAGTAATTGCTGTTTTCTCTATCTTCACATTTTTTCAAAAGATTCTGAAAAGATTAAATCCGGTCTTTGATTAGTTTCCAAATTGTTCTTGATTGGAATGATTTAACTATGTGTAAACTAGATGAATTCACATTCAGATGTTTCTTTTTATTCCTCTTGAAAACACATACCGTGAAAAATTAACAATTTAGAATGAATTTACCAAGTTGCAATGCTTTTTCAGGGAGTTTTATACTTACATTGGATCCATGTGTTGATTTAGTAGATACTAATTCTCATGAACTATAAATCATTTACTCAAAGTAAAACTAATACCAAAAAAGGTTTCACAAAACACCTTCCTATCACATCAGGAGAAAACATTTATACAGGTAACAGACACAAGTCACATTCACTGTTTCAGAACAAGATGAAAGGAGAAAGTACTGTGAGATATGTAAAGTACCGCAACTACAAAGAGAGTTGATCAGTGTATATTGTGTGCTGGTTGAGATGTACCAGCCCACCACACAGACTTTAGTTCATGATATTTCAAACTTGAATTCACCCTTACCATTTACATAACCTTTTGGATTGAGATTGAACTCGAACTTTGAAAATGCAATTTGCCTTTGCATCCTGTCTAACATTTGATAGATAAATCCTATCAAGCATTAATTTTTCAGAGATTTTGTGTGAGCCTAGTGATGTAGCTGTATCTACCAGGCAATGTCAGCTGGAGTAACATGTATACTACATCAACTCTGGTATGGCTAATGGTTGCAGCCAGACATCAACACACGGGTACTAAAGGACAATCCTCATAAACCTGTCTACAAAAGATGATGGTCTTTGTGCTCTATGGCATTTGGATATGCATTGGTGATGGATGTCAACACAGGAGATGATAAGACTCAATCTCATGGCCTATCCGATAAATGATTTGCAAAGACTGCATTCAGAATCTGACGGTGACAAGACTGAAAACATTGATACCAAGAATATGATACCTGTAGACTGTGATGTGAATGTAGATAAATATTGAAGAAATGTGGACAAATTTCAATGCATAATCCTCGTTGAGGATTTTCGGTTCTCTTTCTAGCATGTATAAAATCATTTCAAATGATAATCGGTTAAAAGCAATCATCACACATTGGTTGGTTTCATTCTCAATCGATATTGATTAAACACAGAAAAATCTGAATAACAACTTTTTCATTCGTCTCGTTCATTTAATTCGTCATAAAATATCTACCAAGATGAAAGAATTATTTTAATCCCATAACTCATGTCTTAGTGTAATGAAATGAATCAAACCTTTAAACTAACAGATTATTTTTCCCTAAACAAAGTCACCTATTTGGCTATAAGCCAAACCTAGTATTGCTGAACTTCACACAGATTCCTTGTCAAACCATCCTCATGTTTCCTTTGAAGTGAAATGTGCCCTTTTTGTCTTCTCATTTAAGTGACAGATACTTTCATTACCTAAACATGTACAGTTTTGCAGAGGATAGGTAAGTGAGAAATGCTTTGCTTTGAAGACAAAAGAAATTCCTCTCATGCATGTAATGAAGTCACCAAGTTTCCCTCTTTAGAAATTTTTTTAAGTAGAGAAATGTAGATCGTTTCATATCAGGTTGACCATTAATAACCAACTGTCAAAGCAAGATCACCAAACATTATAAATAATAGAGTCTGTCATCCAGACCAGTTTAACAATTATTATATATGATTATTCTAGAAATCTTGTAATGATTAGACCTTTGAAGTTTTTGCTGAGTTTTTTTCATATAAGATAAATGTAAATCACTAAATGATCCTCCACGGCATTCAATTAATGTTGAAAAGATCATCAATGAACAATGATGAAATGTTTCACAAAATACCAACAATCTATAACCAACTTCAATGGACATTCACTAAATTATTAAGTGTTTTATCCCCAGGGAGGCTATATGTCCTACAGCTTTGTGGTTGCTGTGAGCGGTGAGATATTGTTAGTCTAGCGATGTGCTGGTAGTCTGAATATAGTGTGAACGATAGTCTTAACAAGAAGAATGCAGTTGAACTTTGAACTAAATATCATTGACTCCAATTTTAGTTTATGGTAATTGACATGAAATAAAAGATAAAGAATTACCTATCAGTACTTAGCTTCCGCACCTAGACTTGCCAATATTTCTAGACTATCCTTTAATGTTTTGCTTGTTGGTCTAAATGACAGACTAGAATGAAGTTTGAAGTAGCAAGTCATGTTATGTTGGCATTGAAGTGCTGATGGATGGTAGTCAGAATATCAATGTGGTGTTGTGGATTGGAATGAAGTTTGAAGTAGTGAGTTATGTTGCGTTGGTTCTTCATGTAGAATCATGAGACTGAGTGTGAAATACAGATTCGATGGTGAATTGTGGACATGTTCTGACAAGAGGTACTCACCAGAATGATATGGAAGGATGCTCCTTCAGGGAGCTTGTAGGTATCACTGGAAGTTTCTTGAGTTCACTTTTTGTGTCTTCATCACTGGAACAGAAACACAGTCATATGAAATTTCATGAATGACAAAAGAATAAATATCAGAGATAAATATTAATAGATAATGATAGAATCAAATATCCCAATAAATAAGAGAAATGATCTTCCTAAACAAAGCAGAATATATCTTTCATCACTCCTTTGTATTCAAATATGACATAGGAAACAAGTGAACCCTGAAAGAAGTGTGAAACACAACTTTATACCAGATGAATATCAAATTACAATGTAAAAGACAAAACAGTCTAGGACTACAACACAGAATCTAATACTCACACTTGTCAAACACACTTCAGACAACAAGATAATCCACCGTAGAGAATTATTACACACCTAAATCCCCTGGGAGATTATCCAGATATCTGAGCATGCACCAACTTGTGCAAATGTTAGGGAATACAACGCCAACACCAGACCATACAATACACTTAATCAGATATACAAGAGCATCTAAGAGAATCTTGTTATGATCACTCGCACATTGTCTGAGGGACTGCACAATACCAAGAGAGCTGGGTTTACATGAACTTCTCTCTAGGAAAAGTAAGTCATATCCTACATAATGGTCACATATCAAAGATATCAGGGCTTTAAACACACATCTTGCCTGTGCTATAACTGACACATGTACTAATCAAATACTGTTAGCCCAAGAGCATCAGAAACTAATTTTCTCTTAGAATACTCCAACATTAGCCAATGGTAGCCTGAGCTAGTCACAAGCAATCCTGCCTGTCTTACTGGCCGAAGTAGTAAAGCAAGACAGTTAGTCAAGTATATCACGAGAGCTGCTGCACACCTAGCTTCTATCTGTTGTGACCACTCGCACAAGTGCCAACCAGTACTCAGCTATAAGCTGCTGTGGCTATCGGTCATCAGTCACATACTCTCCTAGCATTCACCTTGTTTAATCCTCAAACATAAACACACTGAATGCACACCCAGTTCACATACACAGGTTTTAGGTAGATCCAATTCTGGATCAGCTGTCAGACCTCATTCAAGTGGTAGATCCCTTTCATTACCTAATGCTATGTGCCTTTTTGTGATGTAGAACTCATTGTATACTGTAAGATATCTTCCTCTGCAAGGTGGTCTCTTTACCAAGACGTGAATTTGGGTCTCCTCACAGTGATTATTATAGACTGAGTCTCCTTCCCTAACCTTCATCAACTGGCACTATCCTACACACCTACCACCCCCTGCTTGTGAATGAACTCCCCGCTGTTGTGCATTCCTAGTCAAAACAGGAACGTGCCATTTCTCACCAGGGGAGAGAGCTGTGCTTACTTTACACAAACCAAGCACAGCTGGACCTAGGAAGAGAACAATAAAGAATTGTGTCCGAGTCACGCCTGTCCCCTGCCGCTAGGTCACTTACATGCAATAATGACTCCTCCCTTTCACTGTGAACACGCTACTTCCTAACCATGCCCACACCTCACTCTACTTACACCTTTCATTCAGATGTTCTTGTTTTATTTGATACACCTTTAATGGGGCTAATGGACACTTCAATCTTAACTCTTAGCTCATTCAGTGAGGTATTCTCTTCTTTAGCCACTGCATTGATGGCATACCCCCTTTGTTAACAAGTCTAGATTCCAGTAAAAATGCTATGCAGATAGGGTTAACCCTTGATAGAGAGGCATACCATATACTACATACTATACAGTTTGAATTTCTCAGGTACTAACAGAGCAGAGGGATAAATATTGAAACACTTATCGTATCCATCAAAAACACTCAATGCCGACACTTTTATTGATGTAACCATACTGTAGTCATGGAAACTCCCGGAAAAACTAAATCATATCCTTGACTTCCTCTGTATGAATGAAGATAGGCAGAAAGATTAAAATGATAATTACTTTACCGTAAATACACAAAGCATGGTTTCAATGTAGCTACAAGGACAAGGTCATAGACAAGGAAATGAGTATGGAAAAAAGCCATTAAGGATAGATACCATGATAAAAACTTCTCTTCGAAGGTTCATATTTTATTTACCGCATTTCCTGTAGTCATTTACAATTAATAAAGAAGTGACTTGATGCAATTACTGTTATCAAGGAAAATGATATTTGAGAGTTATGAGACAAAAATAAACAAGCATCAACTCAACACTATCATTGACATACATTTGCTGTAGTCATGGACATTACACAAGAGATTAAACATGTGTTGATGTAGCGGTAAATTCCTCTGTTGCTCAGAGCTCAGACAAGGAGAGAGGAGATGGATATTTAGCTGGACCCACACTGGTATTTGCTCAGCAGTGTTGAGTGTGTAAGAGGATTACAACTGTTTAGACTAAATACCAAGGCTACGCAAATTGGGTCTGAAACAGCCCCTACTTGAAAAATGTCCTGTTTCTAGTGTAAACTACAGCAAAAAGTTTCTTCAAATCAAATTCTTTTAGGTTTATATTTAATCTCTATTCAAAACGTCCTTTTGCTGCTGTCAACTACAAAATTGTCCTCCAATACAAACTTTATTTGGTATTTCTTTCCCCTCTACTTTGTTATGTCCTATTTCTACTGAGAATTGGAACCTAAAGTTATACATTTAAATTCTTGTCTGTATTTCTTTCACCAAAATACTAAGTTTAAACTTAGGAGGTTTCTACATTAACTAAATTAGTGGAAAGGAAAATTTATTCTTTTCTTTCAATTACATCATTTTGTTAAATTGTCAATCATCCTCTGCAGATGTATACAAAATGATTTTGAACATAAACCCCCAACTATGTTTAAGTTGCAAATGCAAATGAAACTCTCTAACTGCATTTATTGTAATTTGTATTTCAATCTTTTGATTGATTCAATGCATGGACGTAGGGTTCAATTAGTTTTTAAATACAACATCTTCTTGAGCGATTTCATAATCTTTCTTTTAATGAAGGCATATTTATAAACTTGAATATAAACATGACCATTTCATTATGATAAACATATTCACTATTTTATTTAAGCAGCATAATCCAGTTTCCTTCAATGACAGAATAACTCAAATATGCCTCATTTACTCAAAATTAATTTCTCATCTAGAGCATTGGAACCATGACAATCAGCTCACAATTAGATCTTGCTTTCCCATGGTGAATTTCCAGAGCAAGTCGAACGAACCCAGAAAATTGATCGGGCGTGAGCTGCAGGGACATAATCCATACCTGGCTTCAAGCTAATCCTGGCAGCATCTGTTACATAATCATTTATCACTTATACTGTTTGTATTGGAGGAGGGCTTCCCTCAAGGTGACAGTCTGTCAACTCAATGGTGATTGGCTGAAATATAGACTGTCTCACAGTCACCATTCGGGAAAATATTCAAATATGAAAAAAGAATTCCAAGATGGCAGGAAGAGAGTTATGTTCCTTCATTTTCATTGATGCAGAATGAGTATCAGGTTACACTTAAATTGAACCTTAAGTAATTCAATTACATCTCATTTGCAAGAAAAAAAGAATTTCTTACAAGAAACGTATAAATATGAGTATCACGCAAGATATCATAATAAATTGAAATAAGGCCAATCACACTGTGAAAGTTATCAGCATCTATCTGATAATAATTTTAAACTAAAAGAATTAGAGGAACAAATTGATTTTCAATTAACGTAAGTCAGCAACAATGTTTAAATGCTAAACTTCTCTCAAAAATCATATGAGGACATATTCCCAATCACTCTAAGGAAAATGCAACCAAAACGTTCTTAATCAACACTTAAAGCTTCTTTTGGGAAGGGAAGGTGTAGATTCAAAATTAAGTTTCATTTGGCGATGAAGGTCACCATTTAACATCTGTCTCAATTTGCCAATAAGCATGAAATAGCTTTTTCCATCTGCATGCACAGTGAGACTTCAAAGCTGGATCTAGGAGGCAGAACCTACTTTATGTGGAGGAAATCTTTCACAGAACTATAAATAATTTATAATCCTAATCATCCTGTCAGTCATATTTATTTTCACAAAAACTTAAAGCACTTGGTCCAATTTAGTCTCGAAGGAAACCAAAACTTGCTTGATATAAACTTTACATATATTTCATATCACAAGATTCACAACCAAAGAGCATTTTCAAAACTTGTGTCGTAAGCAACCCAAGCTGGATGAATATGTCTAAATTGACAGATCTTAAAAACATTTAAAAAAATATTTTAACCTGACTTCCAAGTCTAGTGCACATTTAGGCAGAACAGATTTACAATCAAATTCCCATTTATTTACCATCACAATATCAAAAGTATAAAACCTTCCAAGATTCAGTATCAAATAAACATAGTGTCTTTAATGTCCTTCATTATTTCTATTGTAACTTCTTACATTAATAGGAAATCAACCAGGACCTAGTTAAAGGCGTCATATAATTGAAAAGTCAATTAAGTTAAATGAGAAACACAGCTTTGCACTGGCAACTGTGTTTTGCCTATAATTTGAAATCATAGCTGGGTTCTGAGAAACAGCATCCATCAAATTAACAACAGTTATTATGAAATGAGCAATACAGCTGTCATTCAAATGGTAATTTAGAGCAATATAATGTCAATGCAATGGAGCTGTTGATGATTAAATGAGGAAATAATACTTTCACTCTGCAGATTAACAGATTAAGTTACAAAATGTAAAAGATTTGATAAACTTTGATATGTTGCTGTTCCATCCACTGTCACTCAGATCTTCCACTTTTGTGTATCAAATTTCAATTATGTAATGGAATACTAACATAAATGTCCAAGACATTAACAGCAAATGGAAATTCTATTGGTGTTAATATTTGAAAAGTAAAAGTAACCCATCCAAAAGCATTCCCAGCAGGCATAATATCACAATCTCAAAGATGAAAACGTTAAGAAATGCAATATGCTCATTTTTGTCAGATTGCAAACTGATCCTGAACAGGGTGTTCCATGATTTTCTCATCCAATTAAAGCATTAATCTCTGCACAAGTCAAAGGAGCATGCTCCACAAAGATCCAGGAATGTAATTTGCAGAAGGCAGATGTAAAGAAAGCAACACAAAAAATATCAGAGAGGATCATCAGGTTGCAGCAACCTGTGTTACAATGAAGCTATATAATGCTGCATTTACACGCAGCTCTTGGAGAAATGTCACGTTCTATATTCTCGGTGTACGTGGGCTTCGTTAACTTAGATATTGTACCCAAATAGAATCATGATAATTTCGTAATGACATCTGCATTTATTTTATAAAGAGCAAGATCTTCCTACATGATTTATGAGGTTTTAATTATAACTTTGAAATTATTTTGTTTATAATAATGTTCACATTTAAAGTTAAATCAAAGTAAAATTTCTAATTCTGGACTTGAAATAATTTTTAAAGCTGTAAACATTTGAAATTCTAAATTTCTTTATGACAATTAGAAAAATAAATGAAAACAGGATAAATAAAATTGGGATGTATGACTACAGCACATGAAAAATAACAAAATCAGAATGGATTGGTTGAATAAATCAACAAAGAAGAATTACAGCATCAACCAAATTCCAGGAAATTATCTCTTTCATTATAATGGACGCCGACAAATCTAATCAGCTTGCTCCAAGGTTCTCTTCTGAACTGTTTATATGATGCAAATACTAGAAGAGAAACCATCAGGTCTGGTGCTCCACCAGGTAAACCAGAGCTTGATTTACTATATACATAGGTAAGTGTACTGCAGGTACCACAGGACCTCTAACTGTGAAGGATTCCAACCCAACTGATGTTTCTCCTCTTGGTAAAGAGGTTAGTGATACAATACTCCTTCAAAGGGCCATTGTGTAAGCGATCCTCAGGAAATGGGTCTTTAAAACCCATAGGAAGACTGCATGGACCATTCCTTCCTGTGTATGCTAGTATTTCACACCAAACATGTGGATTCTGTTTCAAAACATTGCAAGAAGAGCAGATTTCAAATATTCTATATCAAGATAATCTTACAACCTTGTTTGAATAAGTCTTTCATATTATCTGTCATGCATGGTCATAGGAATACCTGACACAGCATTAATGTGTTGTGTGTCGATTGGTCATCCCCTTTCCTGTTTCTCCAGTTGAAAGTTCATTTGATCCACACCACAAAGATCCTTTCACTTATAATAAATTAACCCTTCAACTGTAAGAAATGGAAGGTTTAAGTATTCATATCCAACTCACCTGACATGATCCCCATGTGTCGCCTGCAACACATGGGCAGCTAGTTCAAATATTGTCTCTGAATCTGCTTCTATTTGGCCCTGTAAAGAAAAATAGCCATATTAGAGTAAAGAAATAAATGTTTTTGATATGCCAGACAAATAGGTAAGGGATAAAGGTACGCAGTATTATCGGAATATCAGTATATTGCAATACAGAAACAACATATGTTCTTTTGAAAATATCCAATATATCAAAGGTTTTAAAACTAAGAAATTGCTGAAAAACATAATGAAAAACATGATTTTCCTGAAAGTTGTAAACAAAGTGTTATGTCACAAAGCAAAAATGCCACAGACAAACTGAAACTAGTCTCTGAATTATCTCTTTTTACAAAACAACAGTCAGTTGACCATTGATCTGTTCTAATTGCTGTTGAGTCAAGAGAGCATGGAAAAACTAAAATATCAAAGGGATGAAATACATATCATTTTCATCAAGCCTGGAATGACGCAATAAAAATAGCCTACATCATTTCATATGATATCATTATATTTCAAAACTTTCATAATTTTCACAAATCCTTATTTTTTTGGGTCTTATAGATATATTTATAAAGGCTTTGATTTTGCCAATTAGCATTCTCAAAAAGAACAGACTGTATGTGATCAACAAATCCATTGACTGTATATATGCTTTTGCAGGTTTCTCAATTTGAAGAAGAAAACGTAAATCCTTAAAGCTTTGATGAAGGGGATTGAAAACATTACAAACTTCAATCAGAAGTTTCAAGGAAATCAATATTTTACCATGCAGTTTCATAATAACCATATAAAGAAACTTCTTAAGAAGTTATGAAAGTTTCATGGAAAGAAAAATCTTATTAGTAAAGCTTGCAAATTTCTCTAGCCTTACGTTACTCTTCTTTGATGTTGCTACATTGATTTCCAAACTTACAGAGTGGTTATGAAAGCTCTTCAAGAATAAGATATAAATCCATCCAAAGATGTATAACAAACTGCAGAATCATCAGCTAAGAAGATAATAGTTACATCAGACAGCTTTTAAGTTGCGAGATGGCAAGCATTCTTCTTATCCTCATTTACAGAGGGAAAGATAAGCTTACAAAGGTAAAACCCTTTGAAGTTATCAACCAGACAGAGGGTCAAAGTGTTATATGATCTACCTCAAACTCAGAGATACTGTTTCAAGTGTTAAAGATCTTGCTCAGATTAGACAGATTCTATTTAGATGCGAGTTCTACCGATGTTGGATACAATTATCTACCACATATCAAGCACTCCACTAATTGCCAGGAACCCAGAGCTGATGCTTTGCTTGCTTTGGCAAATTGGTGTCCTTAGAGACTAGCACTTTGAGACTGGAATGCAGAAACACTTAGCGTTTTTAAGTGCCCTCAGTCTTCTTCTAATGGGTTATGATTTTTACTATGAAACCTTTTTATTTAAATGGAATGATTTACATCAAGAAGATTGAACATAAAATCAATAAACTGTAGAAAGTGTCGCATCAAGAATCTTCTTATTACTGTGCAATATTACCTCTATACGGTTTGCTTTTTGTCAAAGTTTGAAATTGTTCTTGTAACTTCTTTATCATGACCATTGACAAATATCTATCAGGTAATAATCATCAGTATTGTATTATCAAGCAAGCAGAGATAAATCTAGAATTTATGCAGAAGGGGGGAACTCCCCCAGGTCAACTGGGAAAAGGGGGGAGTATTAAAGATCTCAACTAGAAAAAGGGGGGAGTGTTCAACTCTTAATACTTAACTATAACTTACTTACTTCATTTCTTATAAAGAACTAGCGCCGCAATTGTTGATGTCATGTTCATTAGCAACCTGCGAATCATCGTTTGTTTCAACTTCAATTTCTTCCTCATTATTGTCAACTTGAATGCCACGCACAAAAAAGTCAGTAATTCTTCTCTTTTGCGCCATTGAAACTTTGAATTGACCGCAATTCGACACGACAGAATATTGACAAATAAAACCACATGGGTCGTCTGCTAACGTTCGGTAGTCAGAAGTCAGACAGAAAGTAAACAACACGCATGCGCCCATGTTTAACATAATTTATTTCCGTGACAAAACGAAGTAAAACGAATGATATCGGCAGAAACAATTTTGAAACAAGAAATATAATTGGGAAACGATGTAACTAAGTAAAAGAACTATCTTTTCATTGGCTGTTGCTGCTATCGTTACATTATTAATGACCGGATGTCTGCAGTGAAACGTTATATCGATACGTGTTACAATTTGAATTTTTAATATCATTTCATGTAAATTATATTTTTTTATTGCACACATAATAAAATAATTAGCGGGACATGTAATTATTTTGCGTGATCACTCCCCCTCAATTGTTTTAGAAGTGCGGGAACTAATTTTTACTTGTGTGTATCCCGCAATTGCGCGGCCTAGATTTATCTCTGAGCAAGTGATTAGTATCTTTGCCTATTTAAACTTGACTGTCCATTAACACTTCTGCAAAAGGCTTGACTGTCTGACCACTACAGGCAAGAAATTACAGATCATCTAAAGAGCCAATTAGTCTCTAATGTCTTCATCTTGTATAAAGTAGTCATAGCTTGAGGGCATAATCTCATGGATAGTATTCCTAGAGAACCATCAAGATCTTTTGTCACGTTTCCTTACAAAAAATCGTTTTAATTGTAACTGACGCAATGACACTATTGTCATTTTAAACAATTTTTAAAACAACCAGAAAAACTTACTACACTTTGCATAAACTTCTGCTACAAAAGTTTCCCATGACATTTGTGTTGCATGTGTGTGGTGAAAGATTCCTGAAGAATTTCTGTAATGCTTACAGGGCTATTGTTTCTAAAATGTCAACAATATCAAACTAACACAGAGTTTGAAAAATGTAAATAATCTTGAATCATAAACCAGGGCATAAGTATAAGATGTCCTAGACATATTTTCTTGTATAAGAAAACATAACCTCAAAATTGGGTCAGACATCATGTTATGAATTTCACAAAAGTCAACTGTCAGAGGTTTAGCTTATAAAATATAATGTTTATATTTAAGAACCTTGTGATCAGAAAATTGACATTTGACACTCTTTACTGAACTAATAAAGCCACTTTGCAGTACATCCAAAAGATCACAAAGCTTTGATGGCTCACGGAAGGTCATATGTGCCTGTTATTTTTAAAATATTTTTTGCCTCTTTCAATTACATAAACAAAGCTTATTCTCAAGTTTCTGACGTATGTGATTTCATGGATATGTTTATTATCATAATTAGTTTTAAAACATTTTCTTCTCTTCGTGACTAACGTTTTTGCGACTTTTTCCCACAGAGACTTTAATACCTAAATGGTTAAATTTACCATATGATCCAAAGTTTGATACAGTGAGGAATGAAATACAGGCTAACACATTATCAAACATCTTCAGGTAAAAATATAATATTCAAAACCACTGACAATTCAGATAAATACTTGCATCAACTTTCAAAAAAAGCCATAACCACAAAACTGACTTGTCATTATATATCATCATAGATTTTTTCAGAGGCCATAAAAATAACATTCATCACTTGAAAACCAAGTTTCTCCAGGTGAACATCAAAGGCCTCAATTACTTTGTTCCCATTTGCAAACACCAAACAGTACCTGTCCCTCTGACAAACAACCTGAAGGTAGATAACTTCATCAAGGTAACCCATATACCTTAAGGCTTGGTGAGCACTGAAGCCCAAGTCTGATAAGCTGAATCTCGTGCTTGACTAATCCAGTCGTAGTATATGTGCCCCGGCTAGCTGAAAAGGTCAGATCCAGAAGAGGAACATTCATGTGGAAAAATAATCAAGAAAGCCTTGTCAGCAGAATATCAGACCTTACATCATAGAGGATGTGTGTCCTTTGAGGGCAGACAAGTGTCATTTGATAGATGCAGGAAAATGGCAGCAGGATTTGTTTGGTCTATCATTTCTATCCATAGTAAATGCCTAGAAAAAGTCTTGTCAAAGTTCTGTTGTAATGCTACTGCTGTTTGAAATGATAGTTTGAATAATATCGGCTGGAACTAGCGAACCATGGGTGGTACCGCACTGAAATTCAGTGTAGCATTGCATCCAAACCTGACTGCGTGTAAAATAGTTCTCTACTGCAGACAAAGTTGCCGAGCCCCTGGCGGGATTCGAACCACGGACCTCTCAATCCGAAGCCGAACGCGCTAACCACTGCGCTATCCCGCCCCCCCAGATGGACAGTCAGGTTTGGTTAAGTTTTATGGTTATGTAAAATGCATGAGGAACTTAAATTCTGGCAATTGCACTAATTTATTTGAAAACAATTAATTGTCATTTATTTGAGAATGAATATGCATTTTGACCTAGATGGTTCGAAATTAAATCAGTATGTTCTATCTGCCGAATATAGATGAAATCCTTTTAGTCTTGAATGAAGACATTGCAATTCTACAATTTAAGTCTATTCATAAAAACCAACCAACACAAACCACACTTAAAACATTTTGTAAGATTACAATAACTCATTAGGTCCTAATAATAAGACCTAATAATTCAATAACAAATAGAGATACTTCTTGTTTTCTTTTTCAATAACCACACCCCTATATGCGACTACATTGAAGTGACACCGGCCACTCACCCCAACTGTTGATCAGTTCAACATGCAGAGTTTATGGTCCAGAAGGCTAATAGGATTTCCATAACTACATAAGTACTGGACCTGATAGCCACATGTGATTATCAATCAACTGGGACGGTATGCCTGTCACTGGGACAATGAGACTGGACTCCCTGACATGCTGTGGATGAGGGATCCACGATAAGCTCCATCACAATCACACTCAAACTGCAGGGGTCATCTAGCATATGGGAGTCCATGCACTTTCCTCCTGCTGGGATCAATCACAGTGAAGTGGCACTCATCAAAGAATTATGTCCGTTTACGGTGACTTCAATACTTTTATAGTTGTTTCAAAGGATTGGGATTAATTCATGGCATTTCCCATAAAAAATAATTTCAATGTTTTCAAGCCAGTACCTCTCATGCGAGTCAACTGCTTTATGCATGTCGATACAGAACCTTTAAAATTATCATTTCAAAAAGTTATTTCAAAATGTAAAAAAACAATCCAACTGTACGATAAAATGCCCTGTCACTCAGGTAAACTGCTTTCAGTAACTTATGCTTAGGCAACAGTAGCAACAATCCTGATTAAATTCAGGTGTGAAATATCTGAAAGTCTGAGGTCATTCACCTGTGACATTGAAATTTTTTACTCACCTGAAATATCAATGAAAATTCAAATACTATTGAATGAGAGTTTTTTCTTCAAATCCTCCTTTTTTCAAACAAATCTTCAGTTGCATTAAATCTGTTGATAGCTGTACAGTCAAATACACTAGTCCATTGGCTCTTGTCAAGAAGGTTGACAGGACAGAAGTTAATCCCCTTTCTCCAAATTAAAGTCTAGACACATATATGAATGTTCCATATACACTTTCATACACACTTGTCAGCAAGGTTGACGTTAAAAATGTGAATCCCCTGCCTGGACACATTTAAATGAACATTCCATATACATTTCACACACCCTGTCAGTAAGGTTGACCAGACTGAAATGAATGCTTCTGTCCCCTGTCCAAGCCTGACCCAGACTGCAGCAAGTCCTTCAGCAGAGACACTCACCAGTCCTGCAGTCCAGGGATAAACTGATGACTCCAGGGACCTGTCTAGTCCGTAGATCTTGCATAAGGGAATAAGTGAAGCTTACTAGAGCTTATCAGAGTAACTTTTCCCATTGTATCATCAATGAATTGGACATGAGACATGCTGCAAGCAGGCTTAATGTGATCCTAATGTAATCATTTCTCGCCAAAGTCGTTTGCTTCATAGATATTATTTCTGATTGATGGTATCAGATTTTTTACCAGGAGATCAAATGAGACAGATAAAGGCAGATGATTTTCTGTCAAATTTCATAAATTTGACTTTTAACATTGAATCTTTTAGTATGTTTGGAAATGTTACTACTTCAAAGGATGTCATGACATCGTGTTGACCAGCATATAATATGACTAAAAAAACCTTGTTTTATTCAAAAAACATTCAAGAAGTCAACAATGTTTGAATACTACTAGAAGGTTTAGACAGAATATATGAAAACTCATATTGACAGATGACTTACAATAGCATATCTGATGGCTGAAAGCAGTTAAAATCTTTACTACTTGAGGTCAAAGCAATCTTCAGTAGACATCAATAGACATTCTAATGTTAATCCCAAGACCATTATGAACCTTTCAGTATTGCACAGCCCTCTAAAAACCACTTGACATCTACCCATGACCTTTTCAGGATCTGAAAGTAATTTCGGTTTGACCAAGGAGTCTAGCCTCTCTCCTGCACAATTGTGTAACTGCAAATCATTGTAGACTGATGGAGTGGCTTGTCTCATTACTGGACAATATCTAGCTATACATTGTGACAGAAATCAGACAGCGAGAACCTCGAAAGTTTGAGAAACCCTTCTGAGACAGCGTCTTCTCTGTCTGAAAGTATACAGAATTGGATTCACTAAGAACTGATAGAGTGGTCTGATACCAAAGTATCATTACTTAACTACAAAAAGATTTGACAGAACTGACAGTTAGCATTTTGCAAAGTTTCCAGGATCAGATATGGGTCTCTGTATGCAAAAGACCTGGCAGTGAGATATAACCTCAGCAAAATGAGAAATGTCATATGGCCTGAAGAACTGATAAAAGTCTCATAAACCTTTCTGCAGGGCAGGTCAAGATAGAGTTGCATGGCAAAATCAGGAAATATTTGATTTTATGAAGCTGTCCACAAATGGCAGATAGCATTATCATGACTTGACAAATTGCTGCAGCTTAATGACTCTTGACTTATCATCCTTCTCATAAATATGTCTGTATGTCATGGATAATACCTGATATTAATGTTTCCAGGAAACTGCAAACAATGCATACTTCAAACTATCAAAGATTGTACGTGTGAAGACAAGTGAAATAATTCAATAATCCAATGCACATTGATATTGTCCATACCATAATCACATGTATTATGCATGGAAAGAAATCATAATCTATGTTTCTGGTAAAGCTAAAGACAATTCATGTTTCCGAGTTTTTAACCAAAAAGCTCAACTTAATGACCAAAACTTCTAAACGATATCGATGTACAAATGGGTTGATAAGACAAGGCGATATAATGGTGTTTCATAATCAAGTTACATTCCTAAATGTACTATTTATTAATATACTTTGTAAATCATTACTCTTAATCAACCATACTAGATTTCTACTATCATACAGAGAATAAACATTTTTTTATCACTGATTTAGTACACCATAGGAAATATTTGCAAATGTGACGTGTACTACATGTTACTCAAGTGGTATGAATAGGGACAGTCTAGTGAAGCACTACCAGTTGTCTAGTGTAAGTCAGACTTGACCACTGGTCAAGTATCAGTATAGTGGACCGACCAGTTGGTCACAGCCTTAGGCTGAAGAGCAGCACAGATGAGAAGATAGTGCTTGTCTGTGACAGGCACACAAGATAAAGATTTCACTTGTGATGCAAATACATTTATCTGTAAATATGACTCTCCCATCATGTGAGCCGGATAAATTACTTAATGAGAATCATGTAAGCCGTCCTATAACAAAACAACCCATACACATTAAACCTATTTCCAATTCTTAGATTTAAAGCTAACCCTTGTGACTAGCAATCACCATAGCGCCCTCTGAATGGAAACCTTGTCTATAATGCTTCAAATCTTACCTTAAAAGAAATTATGGCTAACTTTTCATAAAAGAGATCAAAATATCAAAATAAAAATTAAAAATATACAATTGATAAATAATTCTTGTTTGAAAAACCGAAACACTATCCAATCCTTAGATGGCCTAACATCATCTTTGTTCAAAGGCATTCATATATAACATCAAGATTAAAGCTAACAAACTTTCCCAAGGGATGGGGATGCATCTCATAAAAAATCATTTTCATTTAAGCAATTACAAATAGGAAATTAACAAGTAGGTAAAACAAGTTTGTAACTGCTTATACCATTTCTAGGTAAAACAGTTACAAAAACAGGGCAGAGAATAACTTCAATTACAAAGAAATACCAAAACCAAGTAGTATAAGTCTTTCCTCGGTGTACAAGCAGTTCTATAACAAGTATCAACGGCTCAAGGGGAACACACCAAATATATTCCATTACAAAGCAATTCCAACACAAGGTACTGCAAACATTCATACAACTTACAAAGAGTACCCTTATCTCTCAGTACCAATATATCAAGCAAGACAACACCTAACATCTTCACTGTAGATCTGGTTTCTAGAGTCTGACAAACAGGCCAGATAACACAAGACTTACTGATGATGTATTGGAGAAGTGGTCCAGTTAAGACACTTGTTTATTATAGGGGCTGGCTTAGCTTTGTCAAAGTAAGTGGAAATAAATTTGCCACACTTTCTAAGACTATACTTGATTGTTCATTTTGATATAATCATTTTTATAGTTCTGAGAAAAAATATATACTGATACAACTTATCTTTCAACGTTCATATTTCTTTCTGGCAAAATTGAAAATATTTGTCAATTCAAACTTTTGATAACGATGCTCTATTTTGGTTTAGATATAA
Source organism: Phorcus lineatus (assembly GCA_921293015.1). Lineage (NCBI taxonomy): Eukaryota > Metazoa > Mollusca > Gastropoda > Trochida > Trochidae > Phorcus > Phorcus lineatus. The sequence continues at coordinate 35,088,993 of OV121086.1, read as the reverse complement.
TGTATTTCTAATTTGAAAGAAAATCCATACAGACTCAATCTAATTACATATTTTGGACAGCTGAATGAAAAAATTAGGTGAGTTGGGGTTTAACGCCGCTTTCAAGATTATTTCATGAAAAAATATAAACTTTAAAAACTTTTTAAAACTTTATAATCACAGAGAACAATTGATCATGAGAGAAGAAAAGCCCACATCTTTGACTGCCATTCACAACATTCTGCATCATGCCACCTCCCATCATAGGCTAAGTTCATAGCTAAGGGTTGATTTGCTTCTTCCATCTGCCAGCCAGAGCTAGAGCTATGGCACTGATTGGCACAGTGTCTGCTGCTATAAGTTTCTCTCCTTTAATAATCAGAAAGTCTCAGAACATGTGGGCCTCTCTTTAACACCTCATAATCTAAGTTGTATGGACTGAGAAACTACCACACCAACTACAACAACTCTGGAGCAAGATTTGATCAAGGAGGATTATTTCTGTAAATTAACCCTGTTACTTGGTGTCCTTATATCATTCCTTTACACTGAGTATTATCTTTTCAGCATGTTGAAATTCCAGTTTAAACAGCAACTCAAAGTGGTTCAGCAATGATTAATTCAGCAGCTTAAGTGTGTGGGTGTATGTGTGTGCATGATCTTTTTTCTTACCTTAGAATAATAATAATGACAAACACTTCTGTGTTGCAGTGATTGATGAAATCTTGCAGCTAGTTTCTCAACATTTATACTCATAGATTCACAAAACATTCTTTCCTCTTTCATAAACTCAAATGTACTACAACAGATAGACTTTGTGCATCAATTTAGCAGGAATGCATCAATTTAGCAGGAATGATTAATCTAAATCCAAGACATAACCATTCAGATTAAGGACAATTTTAAAAGTATTACTCGTCCAAAGCCATACATCTTTGGATACTTTGCTACTGTTTATTTCTTACCCTGAAATATAAAGAAGGTTTGTACGGTTACAGTAAATCTATTCAAACTCAATATCAACGACATCATCTTTCTATCGCACTTGAGCTGACTCTGATTGACAGAGTTTTTTGTTGTCAACTTCTACCTACATAATAATTATATGAAACAAAATAAAAGTCAAAATTCTCATAAAGCGTAAAAAAACAAACAGCACTACGCAAAACAGCAATACTAAGTATACGAACAAACACATTCTCTTGCTCTCGTAAACTGTTGTTGTTGTTGTTGTTGTTGTTAAAAGCATAAAACATCTAAGATCACTACCGTCAGAATGCCCTACTTTTCTGACAGGTAAGCCAAGGATAAACAAAAGACAGTATTTCTATCTCCATCACCATAACCTCAGAAATCCAACAGAGAGAATACATAGATAACCTGGTCCAGTCTTCCTTAGTTATAATAAACATGACAATGTCTTTGACATTTACACCAATGATTATTTCTATTTGCTTTGATTCTTTGAAATAACATTAACCTTTTATTTAACAACCACAGCAATAACCTTAATCAATATATTTGCCAAAATAGTTGTATGATTTGGCAAACAAGACAGTTTTCATCACTTTCAGATTTGGCATTTGTGCAAATACTTGCAAAAGTCCTGACCATTGTCGGAATGTCTCTAACCTGTAAGAATAGATTTCACAGATTTCTAGAGTACATTTTCATAAGGTCTTAAATTATGCTGATCTTTTGCCTTTATTTTTCTTATACGGTAATGCTACAAGACTTTTTACCAGACCAGAGTGGATTTAAGACTATATTCATTGTTTTGACATATATACAGCCATTATTTCAACTAACTTTTTTTCTGACATATTCTGTCCAAGGTTGTCCACATGATAGCACCATTATAAATATCTGTTTAAGGTAAAACAACATAATTTTTGTTATTATTTGTCAATGGTTTATGATTTCAAAGTAACTTACATTTGAATAACAGGAAATCAATTTGAGAACTGCATCAAAAGTACATTTATTGCACATTAAATACAGCCGTTTCCTCTTTGAATAAGAGGATTAGTAGTCATAGCTTTTTCAAAGACAGTTGTGACCATGTGAATTTATCTTGAATTTAAAAATTAAATAAATTATTCTTACCTTAAAAACTGCTTGTCTTGCATTTAGGTAAAATAATTCTACTGTAGACGTATCCCGTAATAATCCAATAGTTTCTATATAAAATCTGAAATAAAAGAAATTCAGATGAATATTATACTTGTTGACATTTAGAATTCACCTTTTCACATTACATATATATAACACATTTCCTGACATTTCCATCACCTGCTTGAAAATGGAAACGCCTAATTTTCATTCACTTACAAAATCATAACAGCTAATTAGTTTCATTACATGCTTTTTCTCTCATTAAACAAAAAGGAATTGTTAGAAACTTTAAATGTCAACATGTTATATGAATATGGATACATATTAATTGTCAATTATGAACGTGCATAAAAATGAAATGTCAAAAAGAAAAATATCCTTTAAAAAATTCATCAGCAAAATGTCATGAATTTTATTACAAAATCAAAGGGACTATTGCACAATATCAAATAAGAGATAAAAACAAAGAAAGCTAAGTTCAAACCATTCAATTTTAACATATAAGTAAACAACTTCAAACAAGGATATCATTGTGTGTTGTTTAAGTGGAAACATGAATCACTAGCTCTACAGGTGTTTCAGATCAAAATGAAGAAAGGCAATATTTCTGGATGGGAGTAGCAAATTCGTAAAATTCATGTCAGGAAGTTCATTAAAGAAGTGAATAATTTCTTTTTTCCTTAAATAAGACAAAACCTCAAACATTTAACAAATAACTTATTAAAAATATCATGGAGCCGACCAAAATGTTTTCATGCAACCTTAGGAGTATATTGGATAGATACAATTTAAGAGTTAGGTCATGGTTACACTGATAACAATCTAAGAAATTAATGATTTTAAAAGGATTTAAAGAAGGAACCAATATCATAAATTTTGGCTCTGACTTCTAGACTAGTTCCCATAGACTGGGATAACTACAGACATATGGAAAGTGTTAATGTTTTGAACTAACAAAGCTAATATACTCAATGTCACAGGGGCCATCATGAACCCCCATGGCGGATATTGACATAGGCTTGACAAGGCCCTGCTAAACATGCACCCTACCATTGTTCATTATACTTGCATTGAAAGCCAGGAAACAGGGTTAGAATTTCAATATGGTTCCACTCAAGAGGTGGGGTAAATGTTTTAAACAGGTGTAACACTTTCTACTGTTTTGTCAGTTTTTTTACATACTGTGCAAGTCATTTTGCTACATCCAATGCATATCTGAAAGCTTGAAAGGTTAAAAGAAGACATTTTGTATTTTTTTATTTGCTTTTAATGTCGGAATTAGTATGAACCTTGAAGCTGAAAGAATCCATGCAAGTGTACCCTGAGTTCTCAACTTAGTTATGATACCTACATTGTAGATAGTTTTTAAAGGTTTGCTCACCGTATTGAAAAATGTAATGTAAGTGCCGCACTTCGTTTAGGTAAATCATGATCCAACACTCTTTTCTCCAGATTCAGCCAGTTGTAGTGACCACTGAAACAAACAACAAACATTTTATAAACTTTCTCAATTCAGTGTATCAAATTTGTGTTATGCTTGACATTGATCAGAAGGAACTAGCAAAGAAGACAGCCACAAATCATTTGCATATAAAAATTATAAATTCCAATCCAATGACTAACAAATGCTTACAATTGTGAAACCTTTGCGAATTAAACCATTGTCAAACCAATATCAAACAAATACTAAATAAATTAAAAATCAATGTCTAGCAAGAAGTATACTATTTCAGACACCACTCTCAGTATTGGACATATGGTTCCAAGGTTAAGAAAAACAATGACAGGGTGACTTCTGACTTGGCTCTTGCTGATTCCTCATGAAGTAGTTGAAGGCAAAAGGTATTCATATCAACAACCAGATATGGTTCCAAATTCAAATTTGTGTTGACAGAATCTGTCCTTGTGGTATGTACATATCATCAGTATTCAAAAGAGGGTTATATGAGACCATTCAAGTTTCATACAGACAGCAGAATGTACAATTATTCCAGTACTAAAGAAAAAAGAACAAACAATTGTGAAGTTGTTGAATCAATGAAACATTCTGTTACAAATGCAAAATATCTTGCAAAATAATAAAACTGTCAGTTTCTAGTTTGGAGGATAAAAATACTAAAACAAATCTATCCACTGAACATACAAACATAAAAGTCTAATTATCAAGGGCTTCAAGGGGTAAACTTAATGTTGTTGACCCTGTTGGACGGAATCTGGTCTGACCATAGTGTTTACAGCTGGCATCTGACTTAAAACGCGCAGTCAGGTCATCCACAGACACTCCAAGTGAAACTACCGGTTTGGTGGACTAATGTGCACATTCAGTCAGCAATGCACATCTATCAAAGCAGAGTTCCTATGTTATGGTTCAGTGTTGAGTCTGTTGACATGATCTGTTCACACCTCAGTGATTTAAGGGCAATCTGACTGGACAAGGGCTATCCAAGGTGATTAATTGAAATTCTGAACCAACAATCAACACATGACTCACATTTATCAAGGTATTGTGTCTATGTTGAGACAAGTTGTCCTCACCTCTGTGATTTAAGACCAATCAGATTGGACAGAAGCTTGCCATCATAAATTTAACTCCCAGTAGCAGGTAACAGATACAATAGACATGAATTTTGACAAGAAATATTTCTTAAAAATTAAAGCAGTGCTCCTTATACTAATTTCTCTTTAAGTTTAAAGTCTAGACTAACATATAGTCCCGGAAAAAAAAGGTTTCACCAAAAATGTATTTTTTAATATTTGGTATGAAGTAATATAAAAAAGGAGACCTGTACAATTCTTAATTTCAGTCTATGGCTGAGGCAACTAGACTTGTCAACATTTCCTAGACTTAAGAAGGCTCCTTTAATATTTTGCCATAGGGTCTGGATGACAGACTATTAAAAGTCTTGACTCGCTAAACTTGGAAGCACTTATCAAAGGTTTCTACTTCATAAATAGTAAAAGGGGTAGGAATAAAAGAAGAACACCTAAATTTAGGAAGTAATGGACATCTATCAGAGAATGTCCTTCCTTTACTGGTTAATTGAAAACTGGACATTATTATTCAAGTTCAGCATACATCAGCGGCGGATGAAATAAGGCATATCAGACAGCCCAAAGCCTGGTTACATTTGGGCCAGGATAGTAGCAATTTGAGGTTTTTCTTCAATTGCGCCTTTAGAATTCATAGAATGACAATTCTGGGCTGGCTACTTTTCCATAGAATGACATCAGGTGTGGTTCTATGATGTATGTTGTGGTCAAAACAAGTTCTGCCATACATGATTAAAGAGAACTAGCCTGGACAAGGGTCGGCTGAGGTTATGTCCAGGTTCTGACCAGTTGTATACATGGGGGATCTACTGTAGCTACAACAGCCATATATCAGCACCTCACATACCATACATCAGCAGGCAACATAGCTTTCATCAACAATTCACACAACATCCATCCATTCACAAGCCACATGTATGAAAACTCATTAGAAGGTCATATCTTAAGTGGTGGTGCCTTAAATTTATGGCTTTTTAGAACTTATAAAAAGGTACAGTTGAAGTAATTTCTTGGTAAGAAATAAGGTTTTTGTGAAACAGAAGAGTTATGATCATAATAAGTCTTTGGAGGAATATGTTTTAAATGTGAAATGAAACATGTATTCAGCAATAATTCTTTTCCCAATTTGTCAAAAGAAACATAACCCCTAACAATTTTGCGCTTAAAGAGTGCTCAATTCCTGACCAGAACCAGATTACTAACAAGAGGACAAAAATAAACAAGTTTTGAAAACAACATTTCCAATTACAGAGAGGTCTTCCCTAACTAGCATCCATCTCAGATCTTGAATATCCCAATGAGTAGTATTTACAAAGGATGATGTACTGAAAATTAGCAAATGTAGAACTCTTAGAGCCATCAAATAGAAAACATTGCTAAACACTTACACTGAAAGAGTTCTTTAAGATTTAATCTTTTCAAAAGGATGATGGACCACTTGAAAACATCTGGCTGACATATTTCTGTACTTTTTCCAATCATATTTCAAGTGCTCACCAATTAGCAGTGTGTTTGCTCATATCATGTATGAATAGAGGACGTGAATCTATCTTAGTACAGGAAATGGACAGATATCCTTCAAACAAACAGATGGCATTACTTAAATACAGATTTGACCTTATCCCCGAGTCAACTCCTCTCAAATGCTATGTACAGGAAACCATGTATTCATTGTGCATTCTAACCATATGTTTTAATCTATGAGTTATACTGGGTTTCCCTTGTTATCTTTTGAATGATTCAGCAAGCCTTGTTTTAACTGAATCATTATTGGTTTAAGTATTATAATGAATTGAAAAACTGAAAACTTTTTTAAATGATACCAAACTATCAATGTTTCAATGTTGACCACTTATTGATTTTGGGTCCATGAATATAAATTCAAAACTCTGTGATACAATTCTGGTTATTAGGAAATAATAGAGATTATCTGGAAAAAAAAAGCCTAATAAAATAAATCTATTTCAACAAAGAATTACAGATTCAAGAGTCAAGAGAATGATGTATGACCCAGGTGAGAAGACATCCAGATAACTAGGTTGGAAATGTCAGTATCGGATACAATTCCCAAAAGGACTATTGGGCAGACAGCCTTGCAGTTCTCCCAATTAGGTTAAATGAGAACAGCATTTGAGGGGCTTTGAAGCTGGGGATTACAATTACCAAGCTAACACCTGTAAGTGAGAAACTTGGAGGTCCAATCTGCTGCTTGAGACTGTACCTTGCCATACCTACAAGTTTGTAGCTGGATTTGGGTCGTATGAAGGTGGCGGTGTGATGATGGAAAGGTGTCAGAGAAATGATATGCACCAGATGGGTGGTATACTCAAAACCTGCCTCAATCAGAGTCTTCTGACGTCTGCTTCTATTGCCGTCTGCTCCTGCTATTGAAAACAGGCCATAGACTTGCCAAGAGGTTTTGAGCTCAGATCTCATTGAAACACAGAAGAGAGTTTTGAGTTATAAGACACTAATAGAACTGTAGTTTAGAAATGAAGTATTTACTACTGACCTTGCTCACTCTCAGAGATCTAGTAAATTATAATTTCTCTTGGCAATTGTATCAAGAAACTCACAAAGAAGACTGAGAGATGATCTTGAAGATGGATTACAGAGAGGAATCATATTGGATGTGAGAGGGGATGAAAGATCCTACACCAAAGCATCAGCTTCTTTCATGTGGAATAAACATGGGGAACAGTTTTCATTACATGGCCACAGGGACTTTCTGGGTATTTGTGTTAACTCTTTTAGGCTACCTGCAACCACATAACGTTGGAAAAATTGATTACCTACTTGACCTTCCAAACTCTATTCACAAGATATTTAAAGTTGATAATAAGCATCCAAGAAATCTTCAATTCCTTCAAAAGATCAAACATCAAGTTTCACAAAACTTTATACCAACTGAATAAATAACCTGGTACCTCCAAAATAACATCAAAATAAACAAGTAGGATATAAATCTATCCTAGCATATGAATATTATATAAAGTGTCTACAGTTTTGGGAAAAAAACTTTAAGGTTTCCTAAATACACATTATAATGATTCACTTCAAAAGTGGTCAACTACAATCATAGCAAATAAACAACAGAAATGAAGCGGAGATCAAAGTCAAAGTATTGGAGTATCATCAATGGTTATGTGTAAACCAACTAAACCAAAATCAAATGCACGTAAACATGAGGAACTAACCATAGAAACCTCTCAAGTGTAGATTCTTAGTAGGAAGTGAGATCATGTGGTACCAGGTTTGAATGTTTACTTTTTCACCTGTCTGCCTGAGACTGTGTTTGTTTGTGAACATTGACCAACACACTGGAGGCATTGAACATGCCTAGCAGAACCACAGAGACACACAGAGACCCTGTTCCACTGTTGTTTCTGACAATACAATGGATTCTCAGTCTCTGTCAACCATTGTGGTCACTTCCAATACCGATGTCTAATGAACTCTGACCTTTGTTGGCCTTTCTGTTTGACCAACACTTCCACCTTAAATTGGACATTTTCAGGCTGTAAACGGGGTAAGATTGCATGAAAATAGCCAGGCCAAAATTATCATTTTTGAATCATATTTTATAATGAAAGAAAATTCTTAAAAAAAGTAATGGGCCTGTGGGTTGACAATAAAATACATAAATGCCACTGCTAATATAAACAATTGCTGATTTTATACTCGAGTTATGCATCTTTGAACTGACAACACTATGAGTGACTAAATGTTTTGAACCTGTTAACAAGATATTTCTTTTCCTTTATATGTTACAACACCAATTAGATAACTCCATCTTTCCTAATTACCTCACTCAAATTTGACCCTTGTCTTTTCTTGGCATGTGTAACAAACTGATGATTGGTATGTAAAGCATGCTTGAGGTCAACCATCTGAGTATGAATGTAAATGATAGCACCTGTTGCCTCTCACCTCGAAGTAAGGTCATACATTATACACTCAATATACTTAAAACATTAGTCCTTTAACTACTGTTATTGCTGGAGAAACTGTTACTTTCAATGCTCATTTTGCCTATATGAAATCACAATAAGTTTGGGGAATTGGGAATTAGGCATTTATCGATTCAAAACATTCATAAGTATTTTGCAGAAGGCATAATCATATCTTTAATCAATTTCAAAACATCTTTGTCCTAGTCAATGAGACAAAATCTACTTTAACCTCTTCTTGCATATAAATTTAAGATGAACTATTTTGAATGTTTTCTTAATATGTAAAATTTGACCAATAATTGTCTAATTCAAATAAAAAATCTCTTCACTCATAATTATGATTAAAATAAAACAAGCTATTACTGAATTCCAGCTACCCTAACAAAATGTTGACCAAAATTCTGTATGACTATCAAAACAATTTTTAATTTTGTCATTTTCCCCAAGTCAATGAAACATGACATAATACTAAACACATACCATTAAAGATAGTCAACTTTAATCTAAGACCTTGCGTCAATAAACTAATTCAGTTCTTATTGACTCATCTCTCCAGTAAATTCATTCACTGATAACAACCACTCAACATTTTCAACAGCTGTCACACACGAAGAAACAACACTTATGGCAACCAATATTAGCTGGATCGAAGACAGATGTGTTCAATCATGTTTAAAGTTAGAAAGATGATAACAAATTAGACAAAAAGAAGGTGAATGTTTAGTTTAATTAAATGGTGTGTGTGTGGGGGTGGGGGAGGTTGAAGAGATTATACAAACTTAAATTTGAAATTCTTAAGGGGCTGAACAGTCTTAGAAATATATCCTTATGGTTCGTGAAAAACAATTTAGGTCCGACTAGTTTAAGTTGTTGCTTGACCAGAACACAAATTAACTTCTATAAGCTGAGAACAACAAATCTATAAAACAATAAATATGCTGACCTTCAAAAGAGGTTTAATTCAAATCCCAAAATTTTAAATGATGTCAATAAACAGTGCCAAAATAGTTGTCATCTATAATAATGTTAGCTCAAGGAAGTCCTGATCTCAGCACGTTGTGTAGAGAGTTTGACCTGTGACATTTCCTCACCACACGACTGTCAGCACTCCTACATACCTGTGGCTGACCTACAAAAAAGTAGTCACATGACCTGAAGGTGGGATAGGTTTGTGGGTCTAGGTACTTACTGCATTGCGTTTATCTGGAATGAGTTGACTTTTCTATGTATGTCTGCATTTGACCATGACAGGTATTGAATGATATCGAGTTCAACACATCAAAGCAGCCATTATCATTAAAGGGCAAATCCTGCAATACTAGTGAGACTATGCATGGGGGTTAAACCTCCAGCTATTAAGTGAGCATTTGGTGGTAGTGTTGGTATTATGTCGATCCCATTATACTAAAGATATATTTGCTTATCAACGTGAAGAATCACTTCAACAATCTTTTTTTTTTTTAAATTCCAAGGTAGGCCTACTACTTTGCTGATATATTATCTTGGTCTTTATGTATAGAAAATTCTAACATTTGGATTCATATACACTCTTTCGCAAATAGAGATAATCAATATCAATGTTGTTAATACAAACAATCAATCAAAAATATCTTATCAGCTAAATTTTGTGGTGAGTCACAGAAAAGCACTTCACATTGTTTACGTAGCTACTACAAATATCTTCTAGCCATGAAATGAATCTTAAATTCCTGCTTAACCGGATTACCCAAAGACAATTTTACAAGAAGTAAATACCTTCACCCACAAGCACACACATTTTAAAGCAATTAAAATCAATTCACAGATGAAAACCACACCTTATCCCTCAAGTAGTCTAACATCCAGACTGTACAGTTGATGATATTTTGATCTCAACACAATCTCTTGAAAAGCAAGTCTAGATCTACTATCAACTACAAATAGCCGTTTTTCTGAAGCTCTTTTCTTATATTTGATAAAATGATCGTTTTTGAGAATTTTCAGAGACTGAATATTAGTCTATCCTTCAAGCTGTCAGGCCACCAATCAAAACCAAACATCTGACCTTTACATAAACATATTAGTTTATCATAAAATGAAATGATAATAATCTTAGAAATTATTTGAAATCAACTTAATCTGAACTAAAATGAATTCAAATGCTTTCTTCCATAACTTCAGCACAAATCATTTAAGGCATCAAGAGTTATCCCCCTTTAGTAATAATTACTTTACTGAAAATGTATAAAAAGTCATAAGTTTTGAGGAAAAGTGACAGTTTGATTCAATTTATTTTTCTTTTATTTATTGAATCATTTTTTAAAATAACAAATCATAAAATATCCATTTCATCAAACCGGTCACCAATTAATTCTATTCAAATAAAATAACAAAATTGATTGGAATTATTGCAATAAACACAAATAGATCACCAAATATTTGGCAATGATCACTTTCTTCATATGAGAAATACCAACATGACATCATAACTGAAATAACAACAACCTTTCCTTTGTACAGAATATTTGTATATTTCATACATTTCCTTCTTTTTTATTTGTATTAATGTAAGAGATATGATGATAAATATTTTGGTGAAATATACTTACGTATCATCAACAAAGGCCAGGCCGAAATACTGTTTTTCCTTGAGACGGAAATGTGACGCAACCAAATCCAACAGTTCACAGCTGAACAACTTGGGCTGGAAATAAGAGAGCAGATAAGTATTTTATACTATGTTACTTCACATTAACACAATCTTTATACAATGGTGTATATCTTGAATCCTCAGTACACACACACTGAAAATAAAGGGTGCAGAGAAATTCACAAAGTCAGGAAATTCTATTAGGTCAATGAAACATAATAATATTGAATAATTATATCTAATTCATAATTTACATTTTCCTAATCAACAAAAACTTTGGATTTCTAAAGACTTTAGATTTCTAGATACTTTTTTTGCAATTGAAAATGTCTATCAAAAGGTAAGTGCTATGTCTTTCAAGCACTCTTAGAATTACAAAAAAGAAAGAGATGGGTTTGAGAAAGAGACGGATCTCTATTTCAATCCAAGGGAAGTAACTCTTTTAGCCTAAAATGAAAACAGTGTTGGACTGGCAATAGCTTCCAAGATAACTGAGAATGAATCAATATAAAACCAACACAAAACTAAGGATGGGTATCGCTCCTCATTTATGTATTGCAATATATTGCGATACAGAAAAGCGTATTGCAATATATTGGTACTTTTCATATTTCATTTTTTGCATGCTCTCTTGACTAAATAGCAGTAATTATATCAGTGATCAATGCACTGGCCATCGTTTTGTAAAGTAATATAATTGGTTTCGGACTTTTAACATGTCTGTGCTATTTTCACCTGGCGAGTTCACACATTGTTTACAACTTTCGGCAAAATCACATTTTTTCTTGTCACATTTCTCTGCAATTTTACATGGAAGTTTTAAATTTTATGACTTCCGATATATTGGATGTTTTCAAAAGACTGTACCGGTACGTATCGTGTCGTTCCTGTATTGCAATATACCGATAATACCGCGCACCCTTA